>JAXCLO010000170.1:9665375-9678126 GCA_035583995.1 Arremon aurantiirostris
TACAATTAGAGTAATAACAATTTGGACAAATTGAATTAGGACAATATGAGACAATAAAGACAAAGAGTTACAGACAGTCCAGGTACCTTTTTCAGGGCAGCACGAGCCCGAAAAAGGACTCACGTTAACAGAGGATTAACCCTTAAAAGCAACAGCCTGTTGCATATTCATACACCTCAAACATGATGCATAAATTCCATTCCAACACAGGATTCTGTCTGGTCAGTGTCAGCTTCTTCCTCTGAATCCTAACAGCACCTTCGAGCCGGGAAGAACTTCATTTCTTCTGATAATGGAGCAATAAATTCTCTTTCTCTGAAAGATTTGGGTGTCCTGCGGCTGCTACCTCACTGCGAGTCCTTTCTTTAAAAAAAGTATCCTACATAGCATAGTTTCTATTTTAATATTTTTTATTACCTAAAACTATATTTAACACACTACTTAAAATAATTAATACAGCATTACTTTCTAGCACAACACATATAATATTCATTTTAATTTTTGCAAAAAGCCAATCATAAAATACATGCATTTTCACAGGGAGGCAGCATGACAGTGCCTGCCTTGCTGCCTGCTGTGGTCCCATTACAGCCCTGCAGCTCTGGACAGTGCCTGCAGCTCTCTCTCCTGTCCTTCTGCAGCAAGCACCACTCTGCCCTTTCTTTAAGATGCCCTGCGCTGCTGAGATGAGGTGCAGAGGTGACCATGAAGCCTCACTCTGCCCAAGTTCCTCTTTTCTTTGCTCAGCCCCGTGTCAATCCGGTTGTGCAGCCACATGACAGCGTTCCTTCTGTGCCACAGGGAACTTCAGGATCTGACTTGCCGCCTTGCCAACACCCTGAAGAAGTATGGGATCCAGAAAGGGGACAGGGTGGCCATCTACATGTCTGTGTCCCCGCTGTCAGTGGCTGCCATGCTGGCCTGTGCCAGGATCGGTGCCGTTCACACCGTGGTCTTCGCTGGATTCAGCGCCGAGTCCTTGGCTGGCAGGATCATGGACTGTGAGTAGATGCAGCCTGGGGAGCAAACACCTCTGTTTCAGAGCTCCAGGCATGTCCCAGCCCTGTGTTTTCTTGGCAGGAAGAGTTTTCTTGGTTCATTCTCGCCTGGCAGGGCAGCTCACCCTTCCCTGCAGAGTGCAGTGAGGAGCCTTGTCCTGAGTGACACGTGCAGTGTCCTCTGGCCTTGGAACTCTTAATAAATTGCTTAACATTCAGCGTGCACTGGGTTATTGCTTGACAGCAGTGAAACTGGAAGGAAAACCAGAGCTTAGGGATAGGGCCTGATTTGTTGTTTTGCAGTATAATTGCAGTGTTTCTTTGGTACTCTTGGACAGAACTAATTCTGCATTCTCAACTGGGATCCTGTGATTTATGTACAGTACTGGAAGTGCTGGCAGCCTGCCCCTGCTCTGTGAGCCCTTCTACCAGCAGACTGAGCTGTTCTCAGCCCCAAAGTACTTGTATTTTGTGATTAGGCAAAAAATGATGCTAAAAATAGCAACAGAAGAGGGAAATAGCCAATGGCTCATGTCCTAGCAGTCACACCAGTTTCTTTGCAGCTAGTGTGAGAGAACAAGTTTTACAGAAATTGTCATGTTCTTTCTTTCTTTCTAGTGGAGTTGATCTGCAGAGAACAAGTGCATGTTTTAGTTACCCCTCACACAGGGAGCTGGGAAGAAGCTGCTCTGCATGCCAGCTTTGCCAGGCAGGGATGGATGGTTTAAAGTGCAGTGAGTGACACTGAGGCTGAATGTTGGGAAAGGTTTCCTCACATTCATGGTAGGCTTTGGAGTAGACTGCTAGGGAGAGGGAAGGGCAGATGCTATTGGAATGTTTATGAAGATGGAAGGATAGCTGTCAGGAGTGGTTTAGCTGAAGCAGACCCTGCCTTTGACTGGATAACCTATGGAAGTCCCAGCTACCCTTAATCTCTGTGTGTCTCAGGTTTTAAAGTGCTCTCATCAGTGACACTGACACTGGTTTTTGACTGACAGCAGTTCTGAGTGTTTGTCACACATGTTGTCCTACACATCACCCCCAAAGTATTGAAAGCTGGGTGTGCATTCTAGCCTGAAGGACAGGCTGGCATGTCTGCTAACTCTTTCTCTTTTTAGCTGGATGCAAAGCAGTTATCACATACAACCAGGGAGTCAGGGGAGGCCGGACCATAGAGCTGAAGGCAACTGTGGATGAAGCTGTGAAGAACTGTCCAAGCATCAAACACGTGTTTGTGGCTCAGAGGACAGATAACAAAGTCCACATGGGTGACCGTGATATTCCCCTTGAAGAGGTATGTTCCTGTTGGATAACTCCTTTCAGGTCTGAGTGTTGGCCAGGATAATCTTTCTCTCCATGAGTGCTTTTGGGACCTGCGTTCTGCTCCTTACAGCATCTTCATCCTCAAATGGACTGCCTGTATTTACAGCCTGCTAGGATTGTGAGTCCAAGCAGCTCAATCTATGTCTGGTTTATCTCAGCATGGGCAGGGGTTATGCTGCTCCATTTCACAAGTGTTGCAAACAGTGCTGAGATTTAAGGAGTGTTTCCTGAGACCCAGAGGCCATGGAGACCATCATGGCTGTTGTTATTTTACCATGTTCAGACACTGTGTTATGGATTGCATGTGCTCTCAGACTGGACCCTGCTGAAATGCAGTGCAGAAATAATGAAGTTCCTAGAGAGGCTTCATCCAGCCATGAGCAGTGTTGTAGCTGTCCCATGGTGGTAGAACAGTGATGGCTTGGAAATATTTAGAGCCTGTGCTTCCTGGGGAAGAGAACAGCAGTTGTTTTTATGTGTTTAGCTGGCACACATGGGATCCCAGCCTAATGCAGAAGTAGTTTTATCAGTTTGCTGGCAGCAGTAAACAGGAACTACTCATGCTAATAATGCCTGGAAAAAGCTAATCTGCTGGCAAGATAATTGCTCAAGAGTCTCTGTGCTGGTCACATGAGATAGGAAGAAGTAGTAGAGTAAGTTAAACAGAGAAGACAATCTTTACTCAGAAATTGTCTTGCTCCTTCCTCCACAAAGGACATTCTGATTATTTTTCTTGGTCTGCAAATCTGAGGTATTTTAGTGATCCAAGAGCTGAGCTCATCCCATTCTCAGCTCTGGGATCTGAAACAAAACAAGAATTAAACAGTTATTGGTGTTAACTATCCTTGCTGATCTTTACAGCAGCTGTACTTTCCAGCTCTTGTGCAATGGCTTACTGCAAAATTTAAGCTCATGTTGTAATGGAGCATATGAGGATTCCATCTTTGTTTCAAACACTGTCAACCTGAATTGGCAGTGCTGAAATGTCATGAGAAATACCTGAGATGAGCAGCAGTGCTGTAACTCAGAGGCTAAGAATTACATTTTGTGAACTCTTCCTATTTTATTAAGCTTTGTTTGTCAGACACTTGAACAACTGGACCTGCTGATGGTAACGTTCACTTGTAAGTACAGTGTGTTTACAGTGTATTCTCATAAAAAGGCAGCTCCAAGAAATTCCTCCAAGGGGCCACCTAATAATTCTGGCAGGAATTATTCATCAGGACAGGACAGAGCTTGAGAGGCTCTGACCCAGCAGGGCTTTGCATCCTTCCCTCTGTGGGGGTGAGGAGAGCATCTCACCCAAACAGGGGAGTGTAAAGAGAGTGACAGAGGCAGGAGAGTAAAGCACTCTTCTTCTGGGTAGAAAAATTACAATTTGAGGATGGACAGGACAGTCATCCACTGCTGGGGCCAGGGAAGGGAGGTGAACACACAGTTCAACTGCAGCACTGCAGATTTTACAGGAAAAGGCAAGTACTAACAATACCCAGCCAGCCTTGCTGCTGCTGTCAAGTGTTTGCAGTCACATTTTGGATTTCTACCAGCAGCTTGCAAAGGCTTGAAATGTAAGCAGCTATGACTTACCATTTTTTCCCCTGAAATGTTATTTTATCTGGCCAGTTCTCCTTGACTTCTCTGCCCAGCAGAGGTACTGATGGAAATGTTAGATGCTGTGCTAGGAACCTTTCCACCAGGTGAACCCATTTAAGCTGTGACATATCCATGGACATTTGTGAGGGGCATCAGCAGTGGTGGCTCTTGTCTCTGGATGCTGTGGCCTTGCTTACAGAGGGAGTGATGCTTGGCTCCATATAATGAGTCTTTCCATTATTACCACGTTTTCTTTCTCAGGAGATGAGCAAGGCAGATTCTGTCTGCCCTCCAGAGAGCATGGACAGTGAAGATGTGCTCTTCATGCTGTACACCTCAGGCAGCACTGGGAAACCCAAAGGAATTGTTCACACCCAGGCTGGGTACCTGCTCTATGCTGCTCTCACACACAAGGTAACTCAGCTGCCCCCTCTGAGAAAGGTTAATTTACCTGTTATCAGTGCTGACAAGGGAGAACTGGATCAGGGAGGAGTGCTGCATTCTCTGCTTGCTGCCCTGTTGGTTTATTGGTTGTAAACAAGCTGGAAAACATCTGAGCTGTGTAATTAATTTCCAGGATTTGTTCTGAGCAATATGATACTATGCAAACCTGAACACAGAATTATGAAAGGAAGGAAGTGACAGTGCTGCTCTTGCATTTAAAATGTGCCAATGTCGGCTGCCCAAAATTTGCAGCTGAGGAGATTCTGGAAAGTATCTTACTGGCATTGGTAATGTGGATATTATTGTAGTATTTTGCATTGGGAAGATGCACTTTTTTATTTCAGAGAGGATCTAGACTCTTAAAACAGCCTCTTCACATAGTACTTTTTCTCTGAAGAACAAAAATTGTATTTCTCCTCTTGTGGTTGCACTTCTGTTCTGCTTTTCTGGGTGATCTAGGGAAAACGTTTTAACCTCCTTTCTCATGAAAATGGAAAGAGTCAAGGCACTGCTTCTTGAAGCTTCTGGTCTCAGGTCTGCATATTAAAAGGTAACAGTGAGATGAGGAGAGGACTGTGGTGAAAGATCCCCATCTGGTTTTAGTGGTATCACCCTGTTTGTAATCACACACAATTCATGTGAAGGTTTTCTTTCTTTAGGCTGACATGGCTGAATTTTTAGAAGATTTCAATGTTCAAGTGTCAGACTTCTCTGCATGAAGGGCATTATTTTACATCAGCTTTTCTAAGTGACAGCATAAACACCAAAGCATCTCTTTCTTAGTCCAGAAGGTAGATATGCACCTTGGTGCATTTTCTCCACCTGCAGAGTGCATGAGAGGGAAAGGCACATGGAAAAGTAAGGTGAGAATTGTCTTTTCTAGATAGAGACATCAGCTGACCTGTGTGATCTCTGTGGTCTTTGCACTCACATGTGACACTCTTGTCACACACTCATGGATTTTTTTTTAGTTCGGATCTATAAACCTGACTCCTTATGAGTCAGGACCTCTTCACCATATGGTAGAGGAGTTAGACTTACAGTGGGAAGCATTTGCCATATCCAAGAGAAGATAATGAGTTCCCCAAGATCTTTATCTTGAATTTGATGAGCAAGGAGAGGGAAGTGTCTGGAAAGTGATGCTCTCATATAGAGCAGCTGAGCAGCTAAGAATATTTTTCAGTAAATGTCCTATGGGCACCTATCTCCAGGTAGGTGATGCAGATCTCTCCAGATCTCTCATGGAAATCTGTTGATATTGGTGAAGGATCTGAGACTGTGGTCTGCAGTTTCCCTGCAACTTGGAATCAGCTCTACTGTGTGGAGAGCCTGGAGCAGGGATCCTTAGGTACCCAAGGCTCTGAGCTTTGGTTGGAGCTTTGTTGCTCCAGCTGAGCAGCTGCTGGTACAGCTGTGCTTCCTGTGTGTTTGCAAACGTGCCAGGAGCCTGGGAGCCCTGGTGCTGGTGCCTCTGATTCCCTTCCTCACCTCAGGCTGCTCTTTGTGTGGCCGTGGCTCCACTTGCCCCGTGCACTCTCCTGCTCCCAGCTGGATGCCCAGCCCAGCACCTCCAGCAGGCAATCAGCTGGCCTTACATTTATCTTTGCAGTATGTGTTTGACTACCAGCAAGGCGATGTTTTTGGCTGTGTGGCCGACATTGGCTGGATCACAGGACACAGCTATGTTGTGTATGGACCACTCTGCAATGGAGCCACCTCTGTCCTGTTTGAAAGCACTCCCGTGTACCCTGACCCAGGTGAGGAAGGGGTGGGAAAAGGTTTGGCTGGATGTGGTAAAAGAGGTTTAGAGACCTGTCCAGAGTGACCTGCCTGCTCAGGAGAGGTAAGCTCCCTTGCTTTGGATCACGTGTGTGCAACACTCAGGAACCTCTGTGAATCCAGGGTAGGGAAAAGAAGCTGTCATTGCTTTTGCTGTGTACTCACAGTAGTAACAGCTCCAAGCTTTGGTTGTTAACCTTTCAGCTGAGTGTTTGTGGCAGTATATCAGTGCTGGAAAGGGAAAAAGGCACTTTGTGATTTGCAGGTCGTTACTGGGAAGTGGTGCAAAGGTTGAAGATTAATCAGTTCTACGGCGCACCTACGGCGATACGCCTGCTGCTGAATTATGGAGAAGAGTGGGTGAAGAAATATGACAGATCTTCCTTGAGGGTTTTGGGTTCAGGTAAGGGACATGAAATCTTCATCTGAAAAACACAAAGGGTTCGAGCTGGTGAAATGAGGATGCCAGAGGAGCTCAGCTGATCACATGGAATGTGGTTAGAAAAAAGATGATAAAGCAGGCTCTGTGTCTGGCTTTTCAAATATTTTCTCAGCAGAAGAAGCAGCAAAATCACATTTTGGGTCCACTGAACTTTTGTATGATTGCCTGTTTCCTGGATTATTTTGCAGGATCACATTCTTGACTAAAAATATTTATCTAATGTTAAAGGGCATCACTTTGAATTTTACTGGCATAGGTGACCCAAGCAGCATTTTCCTGCATTATTTTCTATTCTGAAGGTTCTTATTACATGACCTGCATTGATTAGTTACTTTCAGTGATGTTAGTTTCTTGCATTTTGGTCCTTCTGGAAAAAGTCAATCCTCATTTACATGAGTCCATCGCAGTCCTTGGTGCATCCCAGGAAAAGTGTGGTGAGCGTTCTGCTTGGAGATCTTGTGTTCAGCTTGTGGTGCACCAAGAGGCAGAATGAACTGCCTGCAGTCCCCTGGGTCTCAGGCTGTTTTCTTTCTTGTTTTGGTGTAGTGGGAGAGCCCATCAACAAGGAGGCTTGGCAGTGGTTCTACCAGGTGGTGGGAGAAGGGCGCTGTACCCTCGTGGACACGTGGTGGCAGACAGGTAAGAGGGGGCACAGGGCACCCTGACCAGTGACAGGCTGCTGCTGGGGAGAGAGGGATCAACACATTTCAGTTTGATCCAACAAGTCTGTCAAAAAATCCCTCCTGACATTAGGATAAGTTTTGGAGAGTCACTGGTGAGTTTCTGCACATAACAGCAATGTTATGTGGACAATGTGTTTTACGTGTAAAAGCAATAGCAGTGCTGGTTTTTTTGTTTTCCTCTAAATGTTCTTTGATATTTTGAGTGCTGGAAAATGCCAATTGCTGCTAGAATGATGAGGCAGAGATTGAATTTCTGGGCAAAGCTAGCAATAGTTGAATTGCAAAACTAATTTTCAGTTTATGAACTGTACTAACCTTGTTATGGTGTTATCATGCAAGAGCACTGAAGGCACCACATGGCCACAATCTATACTTAGGTGTGCTTTGTTCTCCTTTCTGGGAATGATCAGGGCAGGATGGAAAACTCAGCTGTGTGGTCACAGGGACCTGGTGCAGATTGGAAAGGAGTGAGTGGAGATTGCTGGCTGCCCACCAGGTGCCAGGAGGACAGTGGCCATCCCCCAGCAGGGCTGCTGAAGAGCACCTTCTCCCATGATTGAATTATATTCTGTAGCTGCATTGGCCCTGGAGCTCTGATGCCTCCAAAAGGATGCACTTGTGTGGTGGCAGCATGCTTGGCCCAGCTGAGTGCAGCAGTTGGGTTTTTTTGCTGTGTGCAAGCTGCTGGACACAGTGAGTGCTGTCTCCAGTCTCTGCTGTACCCAGAGTGGGGCTGCACTGCCTGGTGGGGCCCTCTGCTTGAAAAACCCTGCAGCTCCTTCCTGGCTCCTTCTCAGCACCCAGTCCTCTCTCTTTTCTGGGCACCAGCACTCAGGAGTTGCTAGAGGTGTCTTGCAATATGTCCTTCTCAAGTCATGAGATCCAGTTTGCCATGGAGACAGGAGCACAGCTGCTGGCATTCTGCCTCTGCTGAGAAATAGTCTTGAACTACCATTGAGCAGCACATTCATTCCCTTTCCAGTCAAGCTGCTCCTGATTTTGTCCTTATTCCTGCTAGCAGGCTCTCTATCTCAGTGTGATAAATTTTCTTCTGGCACACAACCAAGTTCCATTTAATCCAGACCAGACTTGCAGCCTTTTTTTTTTTTTTTTAATTTTCAGATTTGAAATAAAACCACCTCAGAATTCAGAGCAGCAATGTTAACTGCTATCTACCTCACCTACTGATTTCTTAAATCTTTTGGGTTCCTACATGCTGAGCAGAAGGGAAGATGACTGGCTGGGTCTTTGCTCATCATTTCATCATGCTTTCTTCCTCATTTCTCTGAAAGAAAACACCATGGAGAAGCAGTTGGTTACTGCACACTGATGTAATTGAGAAGAATCCAGTTTTGCCCTAACACTTTTTGGTTTGTTTAGCTGGTGCAAGCAGTGTTCATGCTGTGTTATCTATTTCCTCCAAAGTACAGTGTTATATCTTGTATTAAACTGTATCTCTTCTGGGATTTTGTCAGGTGAGGGGTTAAAAAACACCCACTGAACAATTTGTTAGTGCAAAGTACTTGGTCTTGCCTTGAGCCAGGCACAGTTTTGTAGGTAAACAGTTACCAGCTCCTGGGAGCATAATTCATGATAAATATTCATGACATTGATTTTATTAGAAAGTGGAATCAATCTTTTTTCTACAGTTGATGCTTTAATAAAGAGGAAGCCAGTTTAATCCTGGAAAGATTATATATGCCGTTTAAACATAAAAGGAGCGTGGGAAGAGATCAGAGGAGCAATGTGATGGATGCTGGCTGTGGTCCTGCAGTGTCACCTTTCCTATGCAGCTCCAGAACAGCTGGTTAATTGTGCTGCTGTGTCCTCCACGGGACACTGCTCTCCAAAGCACCAACCTGTTGCCAGCTAATAAAGCCTGGCAGGCATCAGCAAATGGTGATTTAAGAATCCACTTTAAAGCCTTTGGATGAGGCAAATGAGTGAGAGAGCAATCACGAGAAGAAATTTTAATAGTGGGGTGAGTGCAGATGAAAAATTCCTATGGATCTTGCTGTTCAGATACCAGGTTGTGACTGACAGGAGTAGAACCAAAGCTGTGTTTGAGTTTTAGGTGTAGTTCTTCGTGATGCAGAAGAGTCACTAGGTGTTGTCACTGATTTCACCAAAAAAAAGCAGCCATGAGGAGTCTCAGGTTTCTGTGGTTGAGGTGACCCCTGAGGTTTTAGAAAGTCTTTTCTTTCCCAGCTCCGCGACCAAAGAAGTTGGAATTTGTTGGTTTTGCTTTTCAAATTCCTTGGTTTTGCTTTGTTTATTTTTTCTTATCTATTCCATTCTTTCTCTGACCCACTGAGGTCTGTCCAGCAGGTTGGGTTGTGGCACACTGACCGCCCTTGGGCTGGTGTTAGCTTTTTATACTAAGAACTAAGTGCACTTTAGTTACAATAATTTTCCAATACCTATCACCTATGTTAGGCACTCTGTCTCTACTCTAAACCAATCCAGAAGTGTCACCATCACAGCAGAAGATGGAGGCCAAGAAGAAGAAGAACAAGAAGAAGAGGAAGAAGAAGGACAGGACATGCCCAGATTCCTCCATCTTGCTTTTTGAACCCCCATTCTAAAACCCCAAAATTCTACATTTTCACCCTGTGACGAATTAACTATCATTCTACTCAAACCCTTGTGGCTTGTAAATCCTCACACAAAGTTGGGAATTGTTTCCACGGGATAAAATCGAAGGCACAGGTGGTTTTTGACTCCCTGCCAAGGTCTCTGAGCCCCTTGCCAGGGTCTTGAATCACCCAGAGGAATGTCCTGGGTCCCCATAGGTTTTTGCCCCCTTTAGACAAGACAAGGGGACAAGGGCCAGGCCTGGCTGCTGCAGGGACCAAGCAGGATGGCTGGGATAAGGGATGGGATGGATTGGGATACAGGAGTGCTGCAGCTCAGCCTGCCCAGGAAGGAGCTGTGGGATCAGGGGATGCTCCTCCATGGGGCCGTGTCCATCCTCCCCACCTCAAAAAAAAAAAAAATCTTTGCAGAGAACTGGGGGGAAAGGAAGTTAAAGAGGCCTTGCATGGACACCTGGAGGGAGGAGGAGCCTGGACAAAGCCTGAAAGCCGCGTTTGTGGCGGGTTACCTGATCCCGGCGCAGGCTGAGGTGAGAACAGCAGCTGCCTGATCCTTATCTCGGCAGCAGACACAATTCCCCGCTTCTGTCCCTGTGCCAGCATGGAGAGAAAACACCTCCAGAGCACTTCCTTCTGCTCAGCCCCTGGGCAGCAGCGAGGAGAGGAGGCCCAGAGCCAGTGACCCGCACGGGATCCGCTCTCCTGCAGAAAATTCTTTGCCCTGGGATTAGCAAAGCCGCCAATAAACCTGAGCAGGATTGATTTTTCTCAAAAAGCCCAGTGGTTCCAATCCTCTGGGATTCCTTCACATCTCCTTTAGGAGCTGGAGTGGGTCCTGCAGTTTCCCAAGGAAGACAGAGTGATGGGGGACACCCATCCATCCATCCATCCATCCATCCATCCATCCATCCATCCATCCATCCCTCCATCTTTTGGATCCCCATTGCTCCATGCCCACTCTCTTCACCATCCACTGGCCAATCTCAACCCCCAAAATCTTTATTTCTTCCCAGTGGGACTCAGAACTGGGGGTGACCCCAAGCTGTGTCCCTATCCCAAGGAGGGGGCTTCCTTAGGGAACCAATGGCACAAATGGAAAAAGGCTCCAGAGCTGGTTATTCCTCCATCCAGAGGGATTTTCTCTGGAGGGAGTTCAGGCAGGATCCTGGCTGCAAAAGAGGGATGATGAGCCCAAGAAGGGTGAGCAAATATCCCAGGATAATTTGGAATGGGGGGAAGGAAAAGGAGCTGGAGGGAGCACAAGGAAACTCCCTTTCCACCAGCCCGTTATACCTCCACGCTAAGCTGCAATTCCCAATCCCTAATTAAGGACATTTGAACCCCAAACTCCACCTGGCAGAGCCTCCAGGGCAGTTTTCCAGCATGGATCTGCTCCCTGAGGGCTCTGGTTCTGCTCCATCCCGCATGGATGCCGGCAAAGCTGCGCCGGCCCAGGAGATGGAGCCACCACATCCCAGCCTCTGGCTCCTCCTGGAAAACCCTGGCAAGCCGGGGCCTGCTGAGCAGGAAAAGGCCCCTGAAGGGGATATCTTTCACCTCTTGGTGACTTCTTCCACAAATATCCTGTCCTTCAACACCTTTCTGTTGACAGAGTCTTTGTCAATAGCGCCTGAACTTCAGGCTCGATCCCAATCTCCGCTCCAGTGGGGGGAACCGGTTGTGCCAGAAGTGCCAGCCAGAGGTGTCTGGGGGGGGGATTTTTCCATGGAAAAATTCCTCCTCGATTCCCTGTGTGCAAGGGAATCTCACAAATCCCCGGCTATGGGACGCCCAACCTGCTCAAAAGGGACAGGAGAGGTGGAGCTGCTCCATAAAGGTGTTGCTGGCATAAAATACATTTAAATTCCCAAAATGCCTCTTGGATTCAGCAGCAAGTGGAGAATAATCCATAAAGAACCCCAGAATTGTTTGGGTGGGAAGAGATTTTAAAGCTCATCCCATTCCATGGGCAGGGACATCTTCCACAATCCCAGGTCGATCCAGACCCCATCCAATCTTGCCTCAAGCATGAACAGGAAAAGTCGTTTATAACTTTAAAAGCATCCCTGAAAAAGTCTCAGAAAAAAAATTAAATATCAATATGCACATCTTTACCTTAAAAAGGTTTTTTGTTAAGTGTTACTGGATTTAAGGAAAAAATGGAGCAGCAGAGGTGAAGGAAGCACCTTTATCCTATCAGCCGTGAAGATCTGAAATTTAGGAATGGAGATAAAGTTCACCAGGGTTTCTCTGGAAAAATTAGAAATATTTATGGATTGTCAGCACTACCCCCCAGCTGTGCATTTTCAGCAAAGATTTACATTTTTTTAATAAGAGGGGAAAGTAAATTTTCCTTTTAAAATAGTTTTGGAGAGGCAAAGCTCAGGGCTGGGCGGGTTTTTGGGGAGAACCTTTGGATGGCTCCAGTGGGAGGCATGATGTGCCTCCATGCACAGCTCCGGAACAGGTCAGGTGTCAGAATCCTTGGCTGGGAAAACTCCTGCAGGGGGGGAAAAAGGAGGAAAAAACCGAGAAAAGAGGCAGGAATGGGCTGCCAGCCTGGAGGCTCCCTCTAGCGCCGCTTCCCAGAGCTGCCAGTGGCCGGGGATCCTCTCATCCCAGCAGGAAAAGCAGTGGAGGGGCCAGCCAGCAGAGCTGCCCTCCCCATCCATTCCCTCCCCGGCAATTCCCTGCCCAGCCATTCCCTGCTCATCCATTCCCTGCTCCAGCCATTCCCTGCCCAGCCATTCCCTCCCCAGCCATTCCCTGCCCCAGCCATTCCCTGCCCCAGCCATTCCCTGCTCATCCATTCCCTGCTCCAGCCATTCCCTGCCCCAGCCATTCCCTGCCCCAGCCATTCCCTGCTCATCCATTCCCTGCTCCAGCCATTCCCTG
>JAXCLO010000170.1:9685566-9699735 GCA_035583995.1 Arremon aurantiirostris
CCTTCCTTCCTTCCTTCCTTCCTTCCTTCCTTCCTTCCTTCCTTCCTTCCTCCTTTCTTTCCTTTCTCCTTTCCTTCCTTCTTTCCTTCCTTCCTTTCTTTCCCCCTTTCCTCCTTCTTTCTTTTCTTTCTTTTTTCTTTCTTTCCTCCTTTCATTTTTTCTTTCTTTTTTCTTTCTTTCTTTCCTCCTTTCTTTTTTTCTTTCTTTCCTCTCTTTCTTTTTTTTTTCTTTCTTTACTTTCTTTTTTTTCTTTCTTTACTTTCTTTCTTTTCTTTTTCTTTTTAGCTCTTCTCTCTCTGGCAGTGAGGACTGGTCAGCTCACACAGTGGTTAGAGTCAATTTGACATTTGCAGACACTAATGGAGGTGTTTGTGTTCATTGCTGTGTATGTTTGAGTAGCTGTTCTTTATGATTCAATTTTTCTTCCATGAGTCAACTTATGCTTGTTTCAGACTTCACAGGAGCTATTTTACAGCAAAAAGCCTCCCATCACTCTAAGTCCTTCAATAAAGGTACACAGGAGGCTGCTATCATTTGCATGCTGTTTCCACTCTTTAGAGATTTCAATGGGAGAGTACATCCTATTTATAGAAATCAATTGAATAGTTCAAATAAACCACAAACAGTAACATGAGATGCTGGCACCTGAGGTACATGTTTTGAATGATTAGCTGTCCATCAACTTTGCAGTATAGGTTGGCTGAACCAAAAATTATGTTGTTAACAGAGAAAAGAACTATTTCAGCATGTCAGAAATGTATTGACTTTACAACATTAGACAGAGTTCCTCCCTTTGACTAAATCTGGTGGATGTAAAACAGCTTTGAGAAGATGCTTCTGTGAGAAATGAGAGATGTGGGTCACATCCTTTCAGATGTGGGTTTTACACTGCCTACATGATGGCTTGTGTTTGCAGAAGAGGTGGCCACCACCATCAGCTACTTTATAAGGTTAATCTACTATTTAACTTTTCTTTTTTTTCACTGTAAGAAGGAAGGATTTCATTTTGGGTTGAGTAAAGTATGTTCCACAAACCAGAGCAACTTCTTACAGTTTTTCTTGTGAATGCAAATACAACCCATATATCTCTACTATGGATCAGTTCAAACCAATTTCAGTCCAACTGATTTATTTGGCTCAGCTACACAACTCAAAATTTATTCAAATTAGCCTATGAGTCACAACCTCATAAACATAAGTGAAAAGCATGTGTATGTAACATGCAGGAATCTCTCTGCCCAAGAGTTTACTCTCCAAGTCAGGTGTCAGAAAGGTTCTTATCTCTATGAATATTTAGTAAGTTTGTGTAGGAATTGGGAAGCCAGCCTGGACTATGAGTATTCTACATCAGGGCCCAAGCCAGAAGCTGTTTTTTCCTTGCTGCTCAAATTTCCAGCTTACACTTCTATTCTACACCAAAGGTACTCTGGTTCTGGTGGTTCAAGGCTCCCAGAAGGGCCAATTCAGACAGTGTTCTGTGTTCAGACAGAGCCTCTACAGCAGGAACAATTCATCTTTTCAAGGTCTAGGAGCACTCCTCTGCCATCACCTACCCAGTGTGGCACTGGCTGTTTTAGCTGCAGCTTGGGATCTGAGGGCTAGACTTGATTCAGCACTCACAAGGAATCTTCCCTGAATAAGCAGAGTAGGTGTGGAGCTTGTAAGAAGTGTCACAGTGGCTGTCTGAGACAAGAAATTTATTTAAGAGGTGAAATGTTTAACGGGTTTCTAATATAGCCGCGCTGGGTGGGAAAAGCAAATGAATGTGAAGTTGTTATGGAACCTCCTGTGTACATGTTGCAATAAACAGGGGTGTGAAAAGCTCTGAGAAAGACACAGGAGACAGAAATGCAGATGAGGGAGGAAAGCAGAGGTGGGTGAGAAATGATCTAAGCATTGGCATTGTGTGCAGTACAGTGGGCATTGCTCAGCTCCATGCACCGCCCTCTGCTACCCCTTCCCTGCCTTGAGGGGCTGCTCAAGGCACTCCTCACTGGGGGATTATCCTCTTTTCCATGCAGATGGGAAAACCAAAAACCAAGGCAGGGAAAGGTCAAGACCAACATTTAAAAAACTGATTTTCTGTGGCTTGATTTCTGCATGTCTAAAAGGAAGCCAGTCTTGTTTCCTTAATGAAAGCCTGCCTTAATGACTTTCATGAACCTCATGACCTTCATGAACCTCATGACTTGCACAAGTGTGGATTATTGTCTGCTCAGCACATATCAAAACAAGGTCCAAGGTGTCCCAGATTCAGCATTTGAGATGGTACATGGGACATGTTGGTCTCTTAAATGCTACTGTAGCTCATGCAGAAAGTTACCACAATTAGTTTCCTTTTCTAATATAGTGAAGGAATCTTCTTTTTAAATAATATATCTGATTTGGATGTTACTTACCACAGCTTTTGTATTCACATTGTAATACAAGCTGTCCACAAATAACATGGAGGTATCTACAGAGTTGCATTTGCTTTTTCCTGACATTTGTATGAGTAAACTCATTTGACTTCATAGGGTAGATGAGGAAACTACATCTTTCCTACGTGCCACGAAGAACTGTAATTTTTTCCTTTTGGACAGGGGTATTGCAGCTCCCTTGACAGCACTACACCCACCCTCTGTCTTGCTGAGTTTGACACTGCCTTCAGTGACAGCACAGATGCTGGAGCTGAGCTGCTTGGTGACTGTCAGGCAACGTGGCCACAGGGTGGTGGCATTCTTATAGCAAGTATTTCAAGCTCCTGACTGAACTAAGAGGACACCAAGCTGACTGCTTGACACAAGTCTGGATTATCTCAGGGCAACTTTGCAGTTGGAAATGTCAGGGAATTCAGACTGCATCAGTGAGCAGCAATCCAAATTCTGGTGCCACAGCTCCCTTTGCTCAGGTGCTCACTTTGGCTCGACCACAGTGCATTCTCTTTTCTGCTGTATTCCCAGCTTCCATATATTAGGCCCACACTGTTTTTATCTGTACAAGTATCCAGTTCCTCATATGGCTTTAGGACAAAACCAGTACACCTCCACAGATACCACAGGCATTTTGGAAAACCTGTAGCTTGCATTCAAATGAATCTTTGTTATTTTTTACTTATTTGCAATGACCTCTCCTCTGTAACTATCTATTGAATAATGAATTTTGGACAGGCTAACTCCACCTTGACATTGTCAGATCTCTGTGATGTTCTTCCATTTCTCTCTCCTTGACTATTCTATGTAATTCTGTGAGCTGTTAAATAGCACCTGTACATATACATACATATAATGATCTCCAGGCTCTACACAGGCTTTAGGAGACAAACAGGAGCAGATAAAAGAGTTTATCCCACGCCAACAATCAATTCTGGCTGTTTGTGAAAGCTGCAGCACGACTGTGTTTCATGAAGGCAGTTTTTGACCAAGGATGAGTGTCTCCCATACTGCCTGCAAAGTTGTGTTGCCCTGGAAACAGGTATTATTGTTATGTGGAAACATCTGTGAGATGTATGGGAACACCAAGGTGATTTGGATGAAATATGGCAATGGAATGGCAACAAAGGTGTGGTTAACTGTGCTCACAAAAAGTTACAAAAAGATGAGAAGTATTATTTATCAGCAAAGTACAATACCGTGCAGAATTTTAAAATAATTCACTTCTGAAGCTCTTCTTTAAGCAAATTGATGCTTGTCACATGTAGAAAAGAGGAGGGAAGTTATAAAGATGAGGAGGTACTAGTTACTGCTATTTCCTTAATTTGAGATCTATGCTTGAATGCCTTTGACATATAAAATAAATACCTTTTTTCTTCAATTTACAGTTTCATTGTACAAGAAGGAAAAAAAATGCCTCAAGGTTTTGAAAAGCCACAGTTTAACTGTGGTTTAGCTGTAGATTTACCTTTAACCTGCTTTATTAGATCAGTAGAAAATCCCTGTATAAACTCTCTTATTTATCTTAATATGTTATAACCTCTTCAGTTACTGAATAATTGAGAATTATAATTGAGAATCCAGTTTACTAGGCCCATTCAAAACCTAATTTAGGGCTTGATGAAATGGTGTTAATGTAATGTTAAATAAACTAAGTGCCAGTAAAAGCTATTTTAGGAATTGCCACTCCTGCTGAAGGGTAAGGAGTTTCAAACAAACTCATTTAATTTACTTTAAAGGTTACTAAGATAAACTATTCTAAGTGCTTCTGTGCAGAAAAACTTGCAGAGCTATAACAATGGACTGGAAAACTGCTGCTTAACACGAGTAATGAGTGAAGCACAGAAACAGAAAGCAGCTAAACCTTGCACCTTTTATAAACAAAAATCAAAACACAACACTTTTCCTCTTTCCCTTTAGGGGAGTTAAATACAATTCTGCCTGCATATTCTCACTTTTCTTGCCATTGCTGCCACAGCTGTGCAGTGGGAACACTGGTCATGATACAGCTGTGCCAGCAGAAGCAAGCTGGGCTCAGACTGAGCCTGACAAATGAGGTGGAATCCAGCAAATAACGCGGCTTCAAATCAATCCTTCTTTCGCAGTTTCGCAGCACAGAGAATGTATTTTATTACACTAACAATTCCCTGCAAGGCTCATTATCCCAGAGAGTCCCGGGGCTGGAGCTGCGGCTGTCGGAGCTGCATGGCAGGGATGTGCGCGGCAGAGCTGTGTCCCCTAGCGGGGACAGCGACACGCTCCCTCCAGTGAGACAGGGCAGGATTTATTTGTGTGAATGTGTAACTCACGTTCCTCACTCGTGTCCCACTCACCGGGCGGGGGACATGAGTGTGAAAAACGCCAATCACTTGTTTTTTAAAATTTTAAAAGTTTAATATTAATAAAAATAGTAATACAATTAAGAGTAATAATAATTTGGACAAAATGGAATTAGGACAATATGAGGCAATAAAGACAAAGAGTTATGGACATCCAGGTACCTTTTTTTGGGCAGTATAAGCCCAAAAAAGGACCCACGTTAACAAAGGATTAACCCTTAAAAACAACAGCCTGTTGCGTATTCATACACCTCATACACACTTTTCCTTTAATCAAGAAAGCATTTCTTATATTATGGACATAGAATTTCCTTGCCTTATTGACCTGAAATTTCCCTGTGTGTTGTCCCAGTGGTCACAGACCCATGGTTTAATTCATCTGAACTTTCACAAACACTGTCTATGTGAGGAGCAATGTGCTTTGGTGCATTGGGACATTTGTCATCCAATTCCTCTGCTCAGGGAAAATGAGAGGTGGGTGCACTCAGGGAAAATGAGAGATGGGTGCACTCCCTCCCCTGCATCCCTTTTGTCTCAGCTTGCATGGGCTTAGGGAGGTTCCAGGGAGGTTCCAGGCTGGCCAGGAAGCTGCAGAAGCACAAGGAACTCACAGCTGGCACAGCTGTGCTGCAGATGGAAAGCTGTGGGTGCCACATCCCTGAAAACGTTGAAGGCCAGCTTGGATGGGGCTGTGAGCAGCCTGGTCTAGTGGAATTTGTCCCTGCCCATGGCAGGGGGTGTTAACTAGATGGTCCTTGAGGTCCTTTCCATACAAAGCTCATTTCCACAGCTGAGCTGTGGTGCTTGGGATGCCCACCTGCTCAGAACACTTGGGGTGCTCCAAGAGAGCAGGAGGTGCTGCTGTGCTGCCCTCATGGTGTCCTGCAGGGGACACACACAGCTGGTGCTGGGCAGCCTCAGTCTCTGGGTGAAACTGCAGCTCCTGCAGTGTCCCAGCACTGGCTCTTGGAGCTGACAGCTGTGCCCAGCCCACGCTGTGGCACCCTGAGTCTGCTAAAAGCACAGCCAGGCAGGGCTTGGAAAGGGCACTTCTTGTGAAAGAAAGGATACTGTGCCTTACTGAGTAGGCTACTCATGGAAAGCTTTAAATTGAATCGAAATTTTACATTTTCCTTCCAGAGGAAAGTTTCCATCCAGAGCAGTCCCCATTTCTTCTTTCTACCCACTGTGTCTGCCAGCTGCAGCAGTTGCCTCTTCCCTGCAAGCTTGAGCTGAGTTTGCATTTCCATCAGCAGCAGCCCTGGTGTGTGGTGACAGTGCTTTCCACTTCAAGTGCAGCAGGCTCATGGCTCAGGGAGGGATTGGCCCACAGAATTGGTGCTGGTTTCCTCAGTGCCCGAAATGCCAGGAAGGAGGAGGTTTCTGAAGTACCCCAGGCCTGCAAGGCTCTTAAGACAAGCTGATCTTCCCCAATTACTGGTCAGACATCAGTGGGATCACAGGGCAAACTTGGGGGCAATTGCTTCATTTAGAAAAGCAGAGTTGTTGAATTTTACCAAACCTTTGTGTGTTCATGAGTGATGTACATTTTGTTTGTCAGACTGCCTTTGTATCTTCATTAAAAGAGATCCAAAGTCAATTTTACCTGTTGCCATTTATTGCAAAGGGCCAGTATGCTTTTGTTTCCCCACTCACTTTGCCAAGACCTGGTCATGATGCTTTTCCCCCCCGGTGGAGACACAGACCATGATTTTTCCAATTCTATAAAGTGAAAGCTCTATCTGTCTAGAAGTAAGTTTTGTACAGTCTAATGTTAGGCCTTTAATTGGATTTTGTTTACTTGTAATCATGCTTTAAACATATTTCTTGTCCTTTACCAAAACCAGTGTCTTCATTGATCTCTGTATTCATATTTCCAGTAAAGGAAATAGGTGTGATGGTTTGGCTTTCCATTGTGGGTGTCAGACCTGTCCTGTCAAGGGTCTGGGACTTTTCAGTTCTCTGAACTTTCAAAGGAAGGCAAAGGAGTTTGAGATCAGAATGAACTGTGATCCAAATTGCTGTTTTGCTTTGCTCCTTTTCTCTAAGCAGTAGCTCAGAGGAATGAGTTAATGCCAGAAAAGTGCCACTGCAAAAAAGAGCAAAGTTGAAGAACATTTGGACGTCAATAAGCTGCATGTCTCCTATAAATCCCGAGATCCCACTGCTTTACACATTTTCCTGTGTGATGCAGAGAGAGAATGAGTGGGGATATTTAATTACCATTAGTTGATATGGCTAGTTCAGTTCCTTGCTTTGTGCACACCTTACACAAGAGAAAGGAGTGAAAACAGTGTGTGTGGGCAACATGAGAGACAGCATTGTGTACGAAGTGTACAGCTGTTCCAGAGACAAGCAGATGAGAAGGGATTTCTTTCCAGGTGCCTTGGATCATTTGTCAGTGACACAAAACACATCCTCTGCAGGGTGTCCTGTCCCTTAAGGAGTGAGAAAGACTGAGTTTCACCCTCTGCCTGCCCCCTGGATAAAACAATAGGTGTAATGAGGGGATGAACACTGTTAGCCTTCCATCTCCAGCAGCTGCTTTTGGAAAAGTTCCAGTGCCACTTGTAGCCCTCTGGCAAGTCACAGAAAGGGCACAGAAAAGCAGGTGTCCATCTTCTCACTTTGTCTCTCAATGCTACAGCTGCTCTGATCTATTTACTGATAATTTACTGGTAAAAGTGGAGACTGTTTTCTGGTCTAACACAATTATGTTTAAGGGCTGCCTCTGTGACCAATTAAGGCCACAGAAATTGATTTCAGCAACATGTTTCTGTTTTTCAATTACTCAGGAACAGATGATCCTTTTCCACCTTGAAAGCAGACAGTTCTGGACAGGGAATTGCCTTCTGGCTGACTCTAGAGGTGAAGCATGTTTGTCATGGCAGTGATCCCATCCCTGTTTTGTCTGGGATAGAAAGATTTGAGGACATAACCACCTTTTGCAGTGGAAATTATCATGGCTGTGCAAAAATTACCAGCCTACAAACGGTGGCAATAAAATCTGCTGTGGCAGATCATTCTTACTCTTGCTTCTGTTTCTCTGTAGCTTTTGTGTATCTGCCTTGACTCCCCGTGTCTGAGCTGACAGCTTACCTTGGCTTTTGGGTATGATGGGGCTGGGAGAGTAGAACCCAGTGTTCATCCTGTGCCTGGCATGCAGAAGACTCAAATTTCTTTTTACACTGATTGAATTTTGGGGATATGATTTTACTTTTGTCTGCCTTGGTCTTCTGCATTCCCAGGAATGACAGCCTCACATCACAGTTAGATGGGTCATGGAATAGAGGTCCTAAGGTTCTGGGGTGAGCTGGAAGGTGGATGTTCAGGGAGGTGGATGTTCCTAAGGGATCAGTGCTGCAAACTTCATTTACAGCTGCTGGGCCTTTTGCCTGAACTCAACCAGAGCACAGAGAAAAAGGTCCCCCTGCCATGCCTCCCCTGCTGCCCAGGGATGAAATGATGAAAGAAATGCTCCAATGATGACAATGACAACAACAAAACTATTTATTTTTGACAGCAAATGAGCCCCCAACACCCTCCAGCCCTCCCAGACTGGCAGGCTGAGCGGTGCCATTTCCGTAGCATGAGGTGGTGGTAGCTGATGCCCAGGAATGCTGCTGGGCTCAGGGGGCAGAGTGTGTACAAAAGCTGCATTCCAAGCCCTGATCATGAGATTCTGATCGCCCAGAGCCACTGGCAAGGGCAGCAGCTCTTCTTCATTCTGTGCAGGTGAGAACCCAGCCTTGGAGCCTGTCCCTGGGGAAGGGAAATGCTCAGAGTATAGTTTTGAACTCTCAGGGACAGTCAAAATGAGAATTGTTTTGAGGCAGGTGTTGTAATGTTGGGTTTAGGTGTGTCTGCAGGAAAGAAAGCAGGAATAAACCCCTTGCGGAACAAAGGAGAACTTTGTATGGCAAATTTACACCTTACAGATACACTGATCGTATCGGCCCACTGAACACTGATCATGTTTATGTTGAGTTTGGGTGTCTCTGCAATAAAGAAAGCAGGAAATAAACCCATGGAACAATGAGATACAGCAAAAGAGGAACATTTGGATGGTGAATTTGTTCCCTACAGCTCTTGCCCAACTGAGTTTTGGCGTCATCTACTGGGGAGTGCAAAGCCACTTTTACTTCCACTCCTGGTGCCATTGTTTGTGTCCCAGCACTTTGTTTGATGTGAAGAGAATGAAACAAAATCCCACACAACAAGCTGCAATCCAGAACTAAGTGGGAATAACAGAAATATATGACTTGTATAGTAGATTTGGAGAGGGTCTACATCCCAGACAGTGTGAAAGCCTCAGGCCTGGCCAGGCCGGGCTTAGGGCTGGCTGCCCTAGGGAAGGGAATGGAAGGGGATGGAGTTGGTGTGGGGTTTTGCAGCCATGGAAAGGAGAGCAGCATGGGCAGCATGTCACAAAGGGGCAGCCCCAGGCTGGGCTGGTGCAGGCTGTGCTTGACACGGCCCCAGCGGCAGCAGCCGCGTCTGGCTCTGCCTCTGTGTGCCGAGCGCCGGCCATTGGAGTCACCCGGCCTTGTTCTGAGGCTGGGACCAAGCTCCCATCGCTGACTGCTCTGAGAGCCATCCCAGATCCACACCCAGACACTTCTGCCAGGCAGGAGCACAGGCTCCAAGATGGATTTCACCAGAAAAGGAAAGGCCACTGAAGGGAAAGGTGAACATAGAAAGGAGCGGAAATGCTGGAGCCAAATGGAAAAAAATCCCCCCAGACTTCAGGGAAAACTGGTCCATGGTGGTCAGTGCTGGCTCTGTGTCAGAGTAGGTGCCTGACAGCTGCAGATGATCCTGCAAGGACACCCACGGCATCACAACATTGTCTCATTCGTTTACGCTGCTTTCTCCTTTGTGACAGTGGCCAAATGACTCCTTCTGTCAGCCAGGACAGGGACTGTGGCCACAGCTGATCACAAATTGGACATGGCCATGAGAAGCAAACGCTGTTGCTTTCTCTGCCATCAATGTTGGGTCTCACTACAGATAAATTTCCCGTTCTTCCTCTGCTTGCTAATCAGGTCCAACATTGAGGATAGAATTACGGTGCTATAGAAACACCAATAAGGCCTGCCTGGTGCCTGAGAGGTCTTTGTGATTTGCAGAGCTAGCAGTCACAGCTGTGTGGGTTTTTCCTGCAGATTCACACAAGGCTAGCCTCAAGAAGGAATCTTTTTTCCTCTCTTACCATTGGAGCCTTCCATCTTTCCCTTCAGACTTGCTAACTGAATACAGCTCAGAGGAATTGAACACAGCCTAGTTCCAGGAAAAATAAAACCAAAGAAATTGTCTCAAAAATTAAAAAACCCTTCAGTGTCTCAGCCATTGGATGTGTTGATGAAAAGGTGGGAGTTCCCCTAACTCAATTCTTGCCTAGTGAGCATGGCTGAGACTCACACAGAGGTGAGGTTGGATCTGGGCCATTCTCTGTTGGGAGGAAGGGTCTTGTGGCAGCCCAGAGAGCCTGTGCCCATTGCCAGGGATCATTTGTGCCCTGCATGTGCCCCTGCAATGAGCAGGAGCATGTTTCCCTGTGCAGATGTTCAGAAGCTTCCAAGGAATCTGCCCCATGAAATACAGAGCTTCAGATGCTTTAGGTTTGCATTGAGGGCTCTGATCCATTTTGTGTCTCCACTTTGCAGGCCTGACTGGCTCCCCTCTTGCCAAGAGGTTTTTCCTGGCCAGTCCCTCCATGCTCCTTCCCTCCAAGCCGTTGCCTGCCATCCGGAAGAGCTCCCTTTCAACCAAGCCAAGCAAGATATTGAGCAGAGAGCTGGAGATTGGCAAAAATGTCACCAGTTATGACGAGGACAGTAGAGAAACCCAGGAGCAGAGTTCAGAGAGAAAAGGACATAAGGTAAGGAGACCAAGCTAAGTCCAGTGTGGTGAATTTGCAGTTTATGTGCAATAGGAAGAGCTCTGAGACCTTTTCCTGTGCTGTGAGCCCAGGGACATCCTGCAGGATGGCTTTGTGGGGGCTTCAGAGATGGAGATCAGCACTGGCTGTGAGGCACCTCAGGGGCAGGGAGAGAACAGGGATCTAAACCCACTGCCATGCCATCCTAAAGGCCAGTGGAGGCTGTGGCACCCCAGAACATCTTGATGCCAATGCCAGCTGGGAATGCAGCCACACTTGCAGATTAGTGAGCACCATGAGTGAGCTGAGAAATGTGGGATGTGGTCTCTCCCTCACCAGTTCCCTTTCCATTCCCCATCCTGAGCCAAGCTGCTGCATCAGTTTGCCTTTTCCTGTCAGTCTCAGTTAAGAGCATGGCTAAACTTCTTTAGGCATCAAAGGGGGCATCCTGGATTCTTTATCTGAGCACTCTGTTCTGCTATTTCCAGGTTCTCTTGACGCCCATATGTCCCAGTGTTTGGGTTGTGAAGAAGAGGTCACTGCTGCCACCTTTGATCCCACCTATACCCAAGGCAGGCACTCCAGCCCTTGGCAGTGAGTATAAAGTGAAGGCTGAGCATGGCTCAGCCTCACACAGAGGTGAGGGGGGATCTGGGCTTCTCTCTGGCAGCAAGAAGGGTCTGTGCCATCCCAGAGAGCCTGTGCACATTGCCAGGGATCATTTGTGCCCTGCATGTGCCCCCTGCAAGGAGCAGGAGCATGTTTCCCTCCTGTGCAGCTGTTTACAAGTTTCCAAGGAATCTGCCCCATGAAATAAGGAGCTTTAGATGCTTTAGATGTTTTGCATTGTGGCCTCTGTTATATTTTGTGTCTTCACTCTGCAGACCTGACTGAGCGTGGTGATCCCAAAAAATTTTTCCTGGACACTCCCTATGTGCCCTTACGTGCCAAGCTCTTGCCTCCCATCCAGAAGAGTTCTCTTTCTTCTGAGCCCAGTAAGATGTGCAAGAAGAAGAAGAAGCAGGGAAGTAGGAAAAATCTCACTGTCTCTGATGACAGCTCTGGGAATAAGAAGGAGCTGATTTCAGCAGGAAAGGGATGTAAGGTCAGGAAAGAAAGCAAAATTCTGTGTGGTAGATTTTCAGTTTATGTTCTGTTGGAAGCTCTGAGCCCTTTTCCTGTGCTGTGAGCCCAGGGAAGCAGCTGGGCCAAGGAAGAGCTCAGCTGGACACTGCGCTTCAGGCTGTCTTTGCAATGGGTGTGTAGTGTGGAATTCATGTCCTCAGCATGGATCAATAACAGGAGAGGTCTTTGAATGGTTTCTGGGCTCTGTCATGGTTCCTCCTCTGTCTCATGCCTGAGAAAACACCAACAAGCAGTCAGAGCAGCTCAAGTTGTCCAACCTGGCCAAGTGTATCTCGGTCTACCCCTCACCACTTCTCTTTCTAGGCCGTATCCTAGGCCATGCTGCTTCATCAGTCTGGCTCTTCTTTTCCTGCCCAAGTCCCAGCTAAGAGCATGGCTGAATTTCCTGAGGCATCAAATGGGGCAAGGCTGGATGCTTGAGCTGAGCAGAGTGCTGTGCTCTTTCCAGGTTTCCTTGATGCCTGAGTGTCCCAGTGCTGGGGTTATGAAGAAATCGTCGCTGGGACTGCCTGTAATCCCCCCCATCCCCAAGGCAAACCATCCAGCCCTTGGCAGGGATGGGAAGGCTGAGCATGGCTCAGCCTCACACAGAGGTGAGGGGGAGCTGGCGTGGGAGGAAGGCTCTTGTGGCAGCCCAGAGGGGCTGTGCACATTGCCAGGGATCATTTGTGCCCTGCGTGTGCCCCCTGCAAGGAGCAGGAGCATGTTTCCCTGTGCTGCTGTTTACAAGTTTCTAAGGAATCTGTCCCATGAAATACAGAGCTTCAGGTGCTTCAGCTTTGCATTGCAGGCTCTGATGCATTTTGTGTCTTCACTTTGCAGGCCTGACTGGCTCCCCTCTTGCCAAGAAGTTTTCCCTGGGCACCTCCTATGTTCCCTTACCCTTACCTTACCCCAAGTACTTGCCTCCCATCCCCAAGAGCTCTCTTTCCTCTGATCTCAGGAAGAAGCTGCCACCTGTCCAAAGAGTACTTAAAAAATAGGATTTATGTGTTAGGGTTCATAGTCAACAGATATTCTGTATGTTCTGATATTTAGATGTAATTTTGAATACATGTGTTTTGATTGTATCTTTAAATGTTGAGAACATATTTTTAATTGTATATATTTTATTTTGATGATTTTAAAAACTTAAATAAATAAATAAATTTAAATAAATCAAAAGGAGAATGTGAGAGCAGGACCTGCTAGCCTAAAGATTATGGGAATGCAGCTCATTTGATGTGCCAGTGTCTCACCACGTCCTTTCCTCACTGGGCTGCTCCTCATCCTCTTTTGCCATGTTTTCTTTGTGTCATTTGTGCTGCTGTTTTTAGTTTGTCATTACAATGGCGCCACACATTGACATGTTTGGGGGACAATGGACCCAGAAGATCCTGTCTAGTCAAAAGTTTTCTACCTAGATGAGTTCTGTGCTCAGCAAAGGCCTGAGCAAAGAAACCAAGAGAAATGTGCCCAAGTGGCAAAGCTTTGCTCCTTTGCAATCTCACTCTGGCTCACCTGGGTAACATTCCCACTGCCTCACCAGCCTCACAGTAAAGAATTTCTTCCTAGAAAATTGCAAAGAGAGTAAAAATATTTCTGTAAATACATCAGCAACAAATGGAAGGCCAAGGAGAATCTCTGTCTTCTCCTGGACATGGAGGGAAACACAGAACAAAGGTTGAGGAAAAGACTGAAGAACTGAATGCACTCTTCCCTGGGTAAAACCTGTCAGGATGGCTGGGCCCAGGGAGTGGTGGAATTCAGTGGAATTAAATCCAGCTGGCACCTGGGCACAAGTTGTGCTGCCCAGGGCTCAGTTGTGATTCCCATCTTTGTCAATGATGTGGAGGGGAGGCTCAAGGGCACCTCAGGCAGTTCACAGACGATGCCAAGCTGGGTAGGAGTGTTGCTCTGCCACAGGGCAGGAAGTCTCTGCAGAGAGAGGTCCCTGGGTGGGCCCCAGGCAGGGCTCAGCCCCTGGGCATGGGCAGCACAAAGCTGTTTCTGGAGATCCCCATGGGCTGAGGGGAGCTGTGTGCTGCCAGCTCCTCTATCCATGGGCAGGGCGGGAAGGGTGGGTTGGGCCAAGGTTCAGTGACCACCCACCACTGAGGGAAAATCTCAGAATTTTCAGAAAGGAAAAAACCCTAAACGCTGCCTGTAGGTATGTAGGGGGATAGAATATAAGAAAATAAAGATAGCATAGAAAGTAATCTCACCCCTAAGGAGTTGCAGCTGGGCCAACTATCAAAGATTAGGAACAGTCCTGGCTTTACCAGGCCCCACCTGTAACCAGTGAGAAGAAGAGGGCTTCTCTTCTTCTAAAAGAGTGGGGTGGATGGGTGAGAAGGGAACTGGGGTCAGTGGCTGCTTTGTGAAGGAGAGAGAGTCAGTGCTTGGAGGAGCT
>JAXCLO010000170.1:9740675-9761317 GCA_035583995.1 Arremon aurantiirostris
ATACACACACACACACATATATATTTATATTTATATATATTTTTTTTTTTTATTTTTTTTTTTTTTTTTTTTTGTGACCATCGTCCCCTCCTCACTCAGAGGGTAAATTTCTAACAAGCATTTCCAGCAAATCCCTGGGAACATCCTAGCACATAACTGCCAAGTGGGCCAGCTGGCTGGAGGTAGGGAAGCTGCATCCACTTGGCTGCCAGCAAGATCTCAGGAGAGAAGTTCCAGCCAATTTTTCCACATGAAAATTGAGGCAACTTTTGTGGCTCATCCCTGGATATGAAACCACCGAGCAGAGAGTGCACAGCACTGCTGGCAAATCAGTGTGTTCTGCCAGATTTTAACTGAATTTAGGGATGTTTTTTGGACTGAGAATCTGAAACAAACCTCAAAGAGCAGCTACTCCACATGGAGCAATTTCTGTTATTCCTCTTTCCTCAGAGCGACAGCTTATACATAATTCCATGTAAATGAAAAAGTGAAAAAAAATTATCTTGTTTCTTTACTAATTTCCTTCATTACTGTTTAGCCAATAAGTGGATAACATAGACAGATTTTACTCACATTTTTCCATATGCAGGATGGGCTATTGCTGAGTCCAATGGAAAAGACCTTGTCCTTGAGGTTTTTCATTGCAGTTTCTGACCCTATTCTCAGGTAAGATATTAATCAAATATCAGTTTTGGAGTCACTAGGGAAAAAATCTGCAATGTGTAATTTAAATAAACTGGCAGATCTTCATCTAGCACTGTTTAATTCAAGTATCTAGTTGGAATTGATAACGAGATAAATACACCTTCAATAAAATTCTATATTTATAATCCTTAAAAAACCCAAAATTCATAGAAACTTTCAATAGAAAACAAGGAGAAGAGAAGTTAAGATCTGTAACTGATCTATTAAATTCCAGAAAATGCTGCTCAAAAAGGCGCTTTCAATCCCATTCTTTATATTCCTGACTGTGAAATCATCCAAGAAAACAGGTTTAGAAATAACAAATAAACAACTTTCATAATGCAAATGTAAAAAATTTCATTTTTAAAAACTGGAATATCCACCTAAATTGAACACCTAGAATTTACAGATCACTTTTCATTCAAGATTTCACAGGCAATTTGACCAACGTTGTTGAGTTGTTGACTCCTTATACTCAAGTGAATTCCTATTATAAAACAATTCATACAAGTAAAAAAATGTGAGCTGAGGCTCTTGCATCCAAGGTCAGGCTATCCCATTACTATCTGTTATTTAGAGGCATTCATCCCTCTATCCTGAACTTCTTCCTCTATTGCACAAATTTTCCATGTTCCCAAGATGCAGACAGAAAACTTTGTGCAAAGGGCACATTACAGATCTGAGATATTTGAGCCTATCTTTACTAAATAGGTAAACATTTAGTAACATCATACAAAATAAGATTTGAAATCACTGGATGCATTTCTTAAAAGTATTTAGATAAGGACACAAGAAAATATCAGCAAAACTTGGCATAATCCTGTAGATTTGGATGATGTTAAGTGAAAAAAACAAATAGCCTTGAAAAATTTCTGCTGAGGAATACAGATCCTTGTTTTCTCAGGAATCTTCCAAGGAATTTCTAAGGTCAGGTTATCCCTGAAAAAAAAAAAGAAAAAAAAAGAATATTTCTAGCTACAACAGAAGAATTTATTTAGAGGATTTGGTCTCTTCATGAATCCTATCAGGAAATAAAGAGATGTAATGTCTCATAAATTATAAAAGAAGCATGGATTTTGAAGCGACGTGACTTTTGAAATGCTTTTAAGCTGTCAAGAACCTCTCCAATTTCTATTCATTTACAAGCAAAAAAAAACCCCAAAAAACAAAATAAACAAACAAATAATAAAAATATACAACTATACAATACAACTAAACCAATCAAACTCCCACTTCAGGAATAATTTATAAATATAGCATTTTGAGCCTGTGTGGAGGCACAGAATTTTGCAGATCTGGGCAAAGACTAAGAGTCCTGTAGTTCTTAGCTATTAACACAACACTTCAGCCCTTTAGTCCAAAATTTCCAGATGTTCAGAAAGCCTGTCAGGCTGCTCAGAGCCCTTCTGTCCAGCACAGATGGCAGCGTTTAAGTGCCCAGCGTGTGCCCAGAGGTGCCGTGCCAGAGCGCTCCCGCCCCGCCGTGCGCGCCTCGCGCAGCGCGGAGCTGCTCTGCTCCGTGTGATGGAGCCCCCTGAGCTCCACACAGGTTTATTGTAGACTCAATCTACAACCAGGACGTGTCAGATTGGCCGGGTTTGTGCTGGCTGCTTGCCCTGCACAGTTCTGGTATGTGCCTCCATGCCAGTATGTGCTGCATTTCCCAGGTGTGCAGGGTGGAAGCTGTCACTGCATCGTGTCAGGTGGCCCTGGGGGTTTGTGCCACTCTTCAGGTCAGGGGTTGTCTGTGCCTCGCTGTTTTCACTCTCATCTCTTCTTTTCTGTCTCTGAAAATAGAATCCTAAGAACTTCACCCATCTAGAGGCAAGTGGATATTTTATTGCGACTATCCCTTGACAGAGTAGTGCTAATTATGAGGATATATCAAACTTGGAATAACTGAAAGAAAATCCAAAAGCAATGAGCTAAATTAATGTGTCACAGATAACTTTTATGAAAAATCCTTTCCTTAGGATTTTTCCTCCTGAGAAGCTGGGAGGCCTCAGGAACAAAATGTAAACATTGATTATCTGCTGCTGTGGAATGCAACAGGTGCATCTGTGATTGGTCTCATGTGATTGTTTCTAGTTAATGGCCAGTCACAGTCAGCTGGCTTGGACTCTCTGTCTGAGACAGAAGCTTTTGTTATCATTCTTTGCTATTCCATTCTTAGCTAGCCTTCTGATGAAACCTTTTCTTCTTTTAGTATATTTTTAATGTAATATATATCATAAAATAATAAATCAGCCCTCTGAAACATGGAGTCAGATCCTCGTCTCTTCCCTCATTCGAAAACCCCTGTGAGCACCATCACATTAATGTCACTGCTGGGATTGTTCCTGTTTTTCTTCAACATACAGATCTGGCAGAAACAAGTTTTCCTTCTCACCTCATGCCCTAAATCTTTACTAAAAATATTCTTGAATTGCTATTGTAACTTGAAATTGATGTCAGAGACCCAGCAAGGTCTGCAGGGCTATGAACTCCTTGGAGTGAATTGGGGAACTGCTAACCTTGGTGTAAACAAGATGCAGAGGGCAGAGACATTGGCATTTTGACTGGTGCATGTCATTGTGATGGAGTGGTGTTTAGCTGCAGCTCTTTAGGTCAGTGCCAGCAGTGTCCTCCTCTTTAATTACCCAAATCCTTCCTGAGTGAAGTGCTCTGGGGTGATGCAAAGAGCTCAGTGGACTTTAGCTCTGCTCCTTTCTTTGGGGCTGATGAAAGCTCTGTTACCATAGCTGAGGGTATGATGGGTACTACAATTTCAGTGTGCCTTTCTCCTTGTAAAGCACACTGGAATTCTGTGTCACAGTGAGCACTTGGATGCAGCTTTGAACATAAGGCTGATCTGTCTTTCTCAGCAGGAGCTTTTCTGTTTGTATAGAGGGCTCTGAACAGTCATGCTGCATTTTCCTTGGGAGAACAGCAAAAGCCTGTTGGGTTTGCCAGCCTGCGTGGTGCCAAGTTCACCTGGCTTTAACTTTTGTTGCTGTGACAGATGGAGAATTGGCTTGGTGAGGTGACTGAGATGAAGCACTGTGTGTCAGGGGCTTGGGGAGTCACACAGGGGCCACTGTTGTGTGACATGCTCACTGCCTGCATGCATCTCTGCACAGACCTGAAGTGACAGCGTGCTGCCTGCTCGCCCCCTTGGTGGTATGTGAGAGGCAGGTGACATCTGTTCTGAACACCAGGCTGTCCTGCAGGCTGAAGGAAGGAACATGGATCTGCCCAGCCTGTCTGGAGCTGACAGCGTGGTTGGAAGCCCTTGGATTGTGTGAAGTGTGCAGCTGAAGGAAGAGAGGGCTTGAGACCATTCCCAACCCTTCTGAGATGTAAAGAGCAGCTCTTTCTGGCTTCTGCTGTCCTACAAGCTTAGCTGTGGCTTAGCTTTCCTGCTTTGTGAACAGCCCAAGCCACCTTTGCTGACTTTCTTTCTCCTTGTCTTTGGCACCAGGCTGTTGGTGGTGGCTGAATGTAGCATCACATTACATCCTCTTGTGGCCCTTCTGGAGCTTTCTTTAGAGCATTGCTGCTTTTTTTTTCTTTTTTTGCCTTTTTGTTTTGTTTTGTTTTGTTTTGTTGGTTTTTTTCCAGTCAAGACACTGCTGTTCCCAAAGATAAGATGCAGCACAGCTGCCTTTCCAGCACTGGATGCTGAACTTGAGCTGCTGATGAGCCACCTGTTCATCACAAGTGTTGTTTCTGAAGCAGAATTTGGGGCTTGCACAGCTTTGGGATTACTTGGAGCAGATACTCAGCTGTGCTATTAGTACAATCTGTTTTGAGATCCCCAGAGCTAGGCTTGGAGCCAGGCCATTCACTGACTGGCCTTTCTTGACTGAATGGTGGTTAAAAGGGCTGAAATTGGGAGTGTTACTGCTAATAGGAGTTGCAATATTGCTGCAGAAAGGCAACAACTTTCAGAAAAAAAGGAATATTTGTGGAAAAAAAAAAAGGCGCTCTCTGTGGCTTAGATAAGTGCCCTGCCCATTTAGAAGTGCTGGTCTGTGTATGACTGATCATGGGCTCAGACTTTATGGTTGTTTTAAGGCAGCAGCTGCCCAAATCCTTCCTAATAGGGACCTTAGTCCACTGTCAGCAATAATCAGCCCATGGATGAAGAGTGGAGACTTGAAGGAATGGTAGATGCCCACCTAGAGAAGACCACATTATACTGAACCTGAATATAAGCTGTGGTCTGCCAGAGATTAAATGTTGTATATTAACCTGGATGGAACTATGCTGTTTAACCTCAGAATTATTCTTTGGCAATATGATTAGATTTATTAGCCTTGGCATTTGCAGTGATGCCCTTTCGCAGCGCAGCTTAGCTTTAATTAAGGTGGAAGCACTCATTGGACTGAGTAATTTCTGGGATGTTTGTGTTTCAAGACGTCCTTATCCATACCTCGGTCTTAAAAAGAAAAAGAGCAGCTCTCCCTCTTGCCTTCCTGACAGATGTGTCTGACCATTTCCCTAGCACTGGAAAATGTTAAAACTTGTGTATATGTGTGTTTATGTATACCCAGGCAAACCATCCCACTGTTGTCAAGCTTTCCTAGTGTTGTATTCACTCATGCTGTGGTTTAGACTAGTTTCCATCATGGCTTTGTGAAATTTCATCACAAAACAAGTGCAGCAGAGCTTCCCGGGAGTGCTTGGAAATTCAGCCAGAGGATGGATGGCAAATGAATGACAACACGTGTTCATGTGCAGTTTAGTTTTGGAAAAACAGATACACAACTGGGTAGCAAGACATTCAGTCAAGGCAGGCCTTGTCTTTTGAGTGTTTTTCTCAAGGAAAAAACAACCATGTTCTTTGAGAGCAAGGCTCTGTGCAGTTCTGTGCAGTTCCCCACTTCAGTATTGACCTCAGCAGTCCAGGCAAGGAAAAACTCAGGGGAGGAGATTCTCTGGAAGTTGGGCTCTCATGGGGAAAGGTCTTGGTGACAGTGGGCAACAGGGATATGCACTTTGTGTGTCCAGGGTGTTATCCAGACCTCAAAATAGCATCTCAGCATCTGTGAATGAAAGGGGAATAGGTGAGAAAATTCAGGTGTCTGCTGGTTGATCTCAGCATTGCAGGCTGTGATGGGGCAGGAGAAAACAGCATCCTTTTGTCTGCCCACTTTATCCTAGGAAAAGTGCTGTTTGCTGAGTGATCCTGTCTAGTGGGAAAGCCTCTGTAAAGTGTTTCCCACTTAAGAAACCTATTTAGCACCTGCTCTATTTCTGCACACTCTCCTCAGGCACCCAGGAGCATGGGCCAGGTGGATGTCTCTACTTCAACTCCCTGCAGGCAGGAGCTGGCCCTGGATGCACGAAAGGTGAGAACCTGGCCTCGCCCCAGCTGGCTCTGCAGAGGAGAGGCAGAGCTCCTCTAAAAGTGATTGTACAGCTAGAGATGACCAAGAATCCCCTGCAGTTCCTGGGCACCCCAAATAAATGGAACACATACCCGTTGGAGGTTTTTTTCCCTCTGGAAGTGACATCTGTCCAGGCTGGGGTGATCCCTCTTCTCACACACGGTGCGTTTGATTTCCACGTGAAGCATGTACTTCAGCCCTCTGACTATCTAGAGAAAGCAGTTTCCTCCTTTAGAGTGAGGGCAGGGGAAAGAGATGCCAGAACTTTATCTAGGAATCAAGTGCTACAGCTTGGAACTGTGTGTCACCCACACAGAGCCCTCCTGTGTAGCAGTGCTACAGGGCACAGTTTCAGCAGCCCTGAGGAGGATCAGGGATGTTGTGTCTTGGATATGCCATAGGAGGATCAGTTAGAAAATGGTTTGGAGAGCCATCAGGAGCCTGCTGCTCTTACCTGTACCATGGCTGTCTTTATCTGAGATTCCTTAAAGAGGAAGAGGTCGTTGGAGCTGTTGTTGTATCTGTAGACCCCAAAGCGAGCGGCCCTGCGCACCTGGGGGCTGTCGGTGTTCACTGGCACAGGGAAGCCAGGTCTTATGGTTGAGTGGGGTGGTGTAACATGTGTACCTGAAACAACACCAAACACCAGTGTAAAACACAGCAGGGACATGAAAGGGTGGGAGCTTCAGCCCTCTGAACCAATGCTAAGTCCTTTTACTCATCCAATGCATTTGGAGGTCTCTGCTCGCATCCATTACAAAGTAGTTTTCATTTATATGACTGAAATGGTGAAACAGTCCTAGGAAATAAAGTGACATAAAGAGATGCTGCCAGAAGTGAAAGCAGAGCTCAAAAGCTTTGCTTATAATAAGCCAGTGTATCACAAATACTATAGAAGAAGCCAGAGTATCATAAATATTATTTCGATGTCTCTGTTGTAACTCCTGGTTTATAAAAAGACCAGTTTTGAAACTACTTGTAAAGATAGGTCAGATGTTGCTCAGAGTGCAGTATAGTTTTGATAACATATCAAACACTGGCTCCAGAGTCCTGCTGCTCTTAATTTGCATATCTTATCTTACAGATACAAGTTTTTATCCCACATCCCACCCTTAAACCTTTGATGGCAACTTGAGGTTTTTATGTTAGAAGGATTCAGATGTTGGGAAGAAATTCCTCACTGAAAAAGGGTGGTAAGACACTGGTACATGTTTAATCCCTGGAAGTTTTCAAGTCCAGGCTAGGTGGGGCTTGGAGCAAGCTGGTCTGGTGGAAGGTGTCCCTGTCTGTGGCAGGGCTGTTGGAAGTAGATGGTCTTTAAAGTCCCTTCCAACCCAAACAATTCTATGATTACCAAGGTCATGGAGTGGAGAAGCAAGGTGTGCAGGAAAGGGAAATTGAGAAATGTGGGGGTTAACCCATGATCTTTCACATTAGAGCAGTTCATAAAACCTTTTACTGTATATTTTTACTTGTTTGTGTAGATCTTTCCCCACGCACCGCTTATTTTTCCATCTTTTAAAAGAAGCTCAGACCTTACAGTTGATGTCACTATTTCACCCCCTTTTACATTTCCTTTCCTCTCCATTTTCCCACTTCTGAAATCATACAAGAGGAAAAAAATCCCCAATCCTGGAGAAGGGGCCATCCAGCCACTGCAAATGCCAAGGGCTGCAGGTGCAGGACGTGACCCTGTGTGCGTGCGAGCCTGGGTGTGCTTGTGCACACAGGTGTACACGCAGAGGATGTACTCAATCTGCTGTGAAAGTCAAGCTTTTTATCACCTCTAGCTTTTTTTCACAGATAGATCTCTCACCCCCAGCCAGCTGCACAGAGCATAGGCTGCGTGCTTAAGCCACTTTGCAGGGGCAGCTTGATGATCTGAAGTCTATTAAAAAAAAATAAATAAACCAAACCAGAATTATGTAACATCATCAGCATGGAAGGTGACAAAAATTTATCACACATGTTGCTTATGCACATCCTACTTATACTGTCAAGTCCTTCTCACAGGTGTTAATTGCTGCACCCACTTGTAACAGTGCTCAGGATTTACGCCTTGACCTGCAAAGGAGAGACTCAATTGCACACCCCTCCTCAACCCAAGGAGGTCCAAATCCATCTCTCTTCCTGGCTGACACCCCAGCTACCTTAATAACCCCTGTATTTTCTTGCAGATGGGAGCTGAGAGACCCAGACCATGTGTTGGAGAGGAGTGGATGTTCTGTGGTGGCTTTGTGTCTGCTGTGGAGGTGATGAATTCTCCTGTGCCATGCCTCTGATCTGTGCTGGCACTATGGGTGTGCAGCCAGTGTTTTGTGGTGTTTTTTCACCCAACAGCCCAGAACCCACTTGTAGGTCCCAAGACTACTTATCAATGATATTTTCACCCCCAAAGAAGGGAGAGAAATGATGCATCTGACTCCATCTTATCAGAAGGCTAATTAATTACTTCATTATACTATATTATTCTGTATTATTTTACATTACATCTAAACTGAATCTGCCAAACACTCAACTGCACTCCACTGCACAGAATTTTGTGACTGTCACCCAACAGTCCTCACACACACACACACACACCTGGCCCTGACAGGCCAAGGAAACAAAACACCATCACTGTGGATAAACAATCTCCATGTTGCATTCTCCTTTTGCACAAACACGGGCACAGCAAATGGTAAGAATTGTTTTTCCATCCTCTGAGGTTCAGAGAATGTGAATCCCAGAAATATTCTTGGGAAGAATTGTGCCTTGCTTTTCCCTGTGAGGAGAAATGTGGCGACACCTATTCTCTGTGGGATGGCGTTTTCCCACTGCAGCAGTGGTGGGATTTGAGAGTCACAGAAGCTTGTGACCATTCAGCCATGGACCAAAGGTGTTTCTCAGGCAAGCACACCTCACCCAATGCTCAGCTCATGGGTAAAACTTTTCACAGGTGTTTAAGGCACTGCCATCCACAGGTGATTGAGGAGGGCCATGCAGGACCTGTGTGCAGGCAGAAATGAAGCTCCAGGCAGAGCAGGGCCTTGGTTTGCCCACCAGGCCAGCTGTCCTGTTGCCCAGAAATGCCATGCTTTTTCCTGTGCCATCAATATCAACCCAGCAGCTGTAGGGACCAGCTTTTCCCTGAGCTCACCTAGCAGCTGGGACATCCTGCCAGACTGAGAGCAGGCTGCTGCCCTGGGCTCTCCTTGCTGCTCCCCAGCACCTTGCTTGAATGTCTGCTCTCACACCTGTTGGGAAGTCAGGTGTTGCAGTGTTGACATCAGATACTGTTCTTTGCAGAAGGGGGTGATAACCACAGCCCCTTTCAATCTGTACACAATGTCCTTTTGTTGCTTTTGAGAACCTCTTGAGTCATGGTGACGTCTTTTATAGGCCTGGGGTGAATGAGACTGGCTGAAACCACACTGTGTGGATGGAAAGAAAACTATTACGTGTATTATTCAAACCAAGAGTCAAAGAGCCCTCATTCCTGACTCCATTGCCTGGGAGATCCAGCAGTGTCACACGTGGCCAGGCCTCTGAAATGCATCACCTGGAGCGGTGAGCAAGCTGGACAGGTGTTGTAGACAGGTAGACTCAATATTCAATGTGTTGTAAGCAGGGGATGGGTTATAGGTTATATTTCTCCCCCAGCTTTCACTAAGGAGTACTGGGTGTTTTACCTCGTTCACCTATTGCAACTTGGTGTTGAAAACAACTCATGCCAGAGCAAAGTGGGTATAAAATCTACTGAGCCCTTGTGGGAGATCTTTATCCCACCATTTTCCTCTGGGGACTCAGACTCCTTAAGGCTAGGATTTGGTTTTCTTTGTGTGCCTTCATTCCCATTCAAGGTGGTCACTGCATGGCAAACACACAGGTCTGAAATCACTTTCAGTGTTTGGAATAGTTTGCAGCACTCTATTTCCAAACCCCAGGGACTCTCTGGTGTGAGGTACTTGTAATTCTGATTTTCTCTCTGCTGCCTTTTCTGACCATTTCATCTCTGGCTTGTCTTGAGTGCCATTTCCTACAAATTAGAATGTGTGTAAGGTGATGGCCCCGTTCCAGGCACACACAAGGCAGACTTGGCTCAGAGGGTCACATAGCACTGCAGGGCTCTAGGCATGCCAGGATTCCTGGAACATCCAGGCTGTGTGGGAGCAGAGGCACGGCATAACTTGGCCAGGCACCTACCACAGTCAGAGGGCACGAGTGTGTGATCTCACAGCCTGAGCAGACAACTCTTGCTGCTCTAGGGAGAGATGCTCAGGAGCAGAGCATTCATGTTCAGAGCCCATCCTCGCTCCTGGATTTGGAAATGTCAAAGAGAGAGATGGAAAAGCCAGCCCTCCTCTTGCTCCTTCTGTTGGGCAATAGTAGGGTTAAACCCTTTGCTTGCTCAAAATTAGCTGGCAACCATCTGTTATTAAGCAAACAAGGGCTGGTTTTGCAGATATGAGTTGAATGTTGCATTAAGAGGCTCTCTATTGTGCTTTCCTCCTTGAGGATTGCTTTGGGGACCTTGTTCCTGCAGTATGAGAGAGCAATCATTCCTGTGGCTGCTCCCTCCCAGGCTGCAGTGAAACAAAAAAGCAGATTGCAACGTGTTGATTTGTTTTTTTCCACCAGATGCTTTGAAAACCTCCTCCCCATTTCTCCCTCCTTTAAAAACTTCCTCCCCCTAGCAAGGCTAGGGCTTTATCTTTACATTTAAGAAGTGGCAGAGTGCCTGCATGCCTCTGCAGCCCCCAAAGGAAACCACAGCAGAACAAAAAAGCTACTGGCTAACCCAACACCATCCCTGAGTTCTTTCTGTATGTGTGAACCAAAGTAATACTGAAATATATTCAGTAGTACTGGACCAAAACCTTCAGAGAAAAACACTCATGTCTGCAGCTCCCGTTCTAAAGATTTAAGGCCAGCTGCAATCAAGAGAGTTCCCTTGCTCAGCAAAGAAAGAAATGAAACAGGTTAATGCTTCATTAAAAGTCAGCTAATCTGCACTCAAGTGTCCATCTGTACTTAGCAGTCAGATTGTTACCCGCAGCCTCTAGATTTAATAATCAAGGTCACACAGAGTTTAAACACTGACAAATGAGTTAAAACCATAAATTGACTTTAAAGCCCCTAAATGATATCCCTGGACAGCATGGTTCACTAGACAAGGAGAAAGTCTTTGGAGCAGTTGGGTTTTCAGCTGCAGCCTGAGCCCTGCAGTGCTGAGCCAGCACAGGCAGCACTTGGAGAAAGGCTGTTACTTACCACAGCACCACGTAGCAGCACTCACAGAACGTAAACCACAAGGAAAACAGCAATTATTTCCCATTCTTACCACCTGAAGTCCCGGTGAAGCTCCAGAGTGCCAAACAGCAAAGTGCAGCGAGGCTGCAGGGGAGGTTCACTGCCATCTCCACCGCTCCACAAGAGCAGCCCGACTGCCCGAGGAGTCACTGCCCTGCTTCCTGCTAGAGAAACGCTTCTGTGAGTGCTCTTATTGGCTGGTGGGGATGAAAAAACCACCCTGAAACCCCCTGAATCGTCACAGCTCTGAAGCAGGCTTTGTTTCCTGCTGATGACCACATACCTCGAAGCCCAGCCGCAAAGCTGCGGCTTGGTGACAGCAGCACCAGCCTTGCATGAGACAGGGACTTTTGCTTTGTGATCCTCAAGAGCAACAGTGTGGACAAACACATGTGATACAGCACTGGAAAGGGGTGTGGGGGTGAGCAGAGTTAGTGTCATGTGCTGTAAGGATCATGGGGAAAATTCACATTTAAGAAACAGTTAATGAGCCCTGGGGATGTGGCTCATGGCTTGGATTTGTGCATCTGAGTGTGGACACCTGACAGAGATGATGGGTCCAGGGTTTTGCCTCCCCTGATGTGGAGATTGGGGTTTGGGTGAGGGAGATGAGGAAGTTTTAGGGGTACCCACCCAAGGGGGCTGTGTAGAACAAAACCAGTGGGGAAAACAGTTTGGGTTTGGTGGTAGAGCATCACACCCTCCATTTATAAGAGGTGTTATGACAACAGGAAAGGGCGGCATTAGAGAGGACCAGTTTTTTCTAGGTGATATCTAGAAAGAAGAGAAACAGGGGAGAGGGGTATTTTGTCTCTCTGTGGTTGAATTATCCAGTGTGAGTCCTTGGTTTCTGGAAGATCCTCTCTAGTCAGTGCTGGCCCATGCTGGGAAGCTTGAAAGACCAGGGAAGGGGCTGGGTTGCCAAACTTTGTGGTGCAGCTGAAATAACCAGCTGACATTTTCAGGAGACTGGGAGATGAAGTGTTGTCTCACTGAAGGGCTGAGAGGGGTGGACTCACTCTGTGTGTGTGTGTGTGCATATGTTTCAGGTGAGCAGGAAAGTGATGGCTGTTCTTCACTTGCCCCAGCAATGTCCCTTTTTGAGCAGAGGCATCTTATGGCCTAATGCAGGGCACTGTGGGTGGTCTATAAAGGGCTGGAGGAAAATATTCTTAATATTTTGTTGTAGGAAGGGATTAGATAAATCCTCTTTCCAAATGTCCCACAGAGAAGGAATGGGGCAAGCATGGTGTGTCACGCTGGTCATCAGTCCTTCTTGCACAGGCTGCTGAATCAGACTCCTAAGCCTGGGAAAACACTGACACAGAATGAGAAGGGATTTTATTGAGGGGATTTTAATTACACTCCCTCCTTTTATTTATTTTTTTTTTTGAGCTGTCATGGCAGCCTGACTACTGTGACACAGGTAGGGACTCCAGGTGTCTTCAGCTCCCCTCTTTCTCCTGAAGAGCTGTTCTCTACATTTGCTACCTCACTGACAGGTTCTGGTGAGTATCATTCTAAGCCTATAGTCAGGTGCTCTAACATACAAGAAGGAGGTGATTGAGACCCTTTAAGGCCCCAAAACGTGCTTGATGAGACACTTAAAAGGGCTTTCATTTACTCTGAGATAGAGGCATAGGAGAAATACTAACTGGATATTCTCAAGGGGTCAAAACAACTAAAAATCTCTTTACTGGCATCTTTCAAAAATCAATGAGTTTTGGCAAAATGTTTGGAGTACCCTACAGCAGCCTTCAAGTACCTAAAGGGGGCCTAAAAGAGAGCTGGGAGAGGGATTTTTGATACAGTGACACAGAAAATGGCTTTAAACTGAGTGAAGGCAGTTTTAGATTAGATATTGGGAAGAAATTCTTTACTGTGAGGGTGGTGAGGCATTAGCACAGGTTGCCAGGGCATTGTGAATGCACCATCCCTGCAAGCGTTCAAGGCCAGGCTGGATGGGGCTTTAAGCAACCTGTCCTGGTAGAATGTGTCCCTGCCTGTGGCAGGGGGCTGGAACTGGGTGACCTTTAAAGCCCCTTTCATCCCAAACCATTCTGTGATTCTATAATAAAGCCAGACAGCCATTTCAAAAAAGCAGCATGTGTCTTCAGGTGACACATTTTTCCCTGTCTGCTTCCCTTGCCCCTTCTTTCCATAAAAATTGAACAATTACAGCTCTTTCATACCAACTTTTTCTAGTGCCCCTTTTATGATTTTTGTTGAGGAGGTTTCTCTAGTTCTTTACTCTTAGGAAGAAACAGAGTGCTCACTAATGAGCAATAGTATTAATAGTGCTAAGTGGTATTATCTAAAAAATCACAAGGAACATGACACCAAAAATCCCACCAAATCCCCTCCACCCTCCTCAAAAAGACCCAAACAGCATCAAACTCCTCTAAGGCCACAATGTACATATATACCTGTTATTTTTCCTTTGGGAAATTTTGTGTTGTGGAGTAAACCAGCAGCTGGAGACTGTGATGGTTGTCCCTGTGACGGTGTTCACAGGGGTTCTTGGATGAGGGAAGACACGAGGATCTGACTCCATGTTTCAGAAGGCTTGATTTATTATTTTATGATATATATTACATTAAAACTGTACTAAAAAAATAGAAGAAAAGATTTCCTCAGAAGGCTAGCTAAGACTAGAATAAGAAAGAATAATAACAAAGGCTTGTGGCTCGGCTCTCTGTCCGAGCCAGCTGGACTGCCATTAATTAGAAACATCCACATGAGACCAATCGCAGATGCACCTGTTGCATTCCACAGCAGCAGATAATCAATATTTACATTTTATTCCTGAGGTGTCTCAGCTTCTCAGGAGGAAAAATCCTAAGGAAAGGATTTTCCATAAAAGATGTCTGTGACAACCACTAATTCTAGATGGGACTGAGGATGCACTGGATTGGGAAGAGCCCTGACCTTTGGCATCTCTAATTTAGGCTGCTCTGTGCTTGGCTTTAGGATGTTCCTGTGTAAATTGATGTGTGTAATAGCTACAGGTGAGAGGTCTCTTACAGCTCTCCTCATGCTGTAAGTCACTGCAATATTTGTTCCAAGATTGGATGTAAATTTTCCTGTGTGGCACTGCTGCCATGTCTGAATCAGGCAGGGAGAGAGAGCAAAAACAGAGTTGTTGCCATTTGCCCATCAGGGTTAAAAGGAGAAATTAACAAAAATGAATGTAGTGGAAAGGAGAGAAGGGATGTATGGGTGTGAACCTGCCAAAGAAAAGCTCCTTGTCTGTGATCAGTAGTGATCTGTGAGTGGTGGGAAGCTGATGTGTCAAGGGAGATAATGGAAATAGCTGGTAAAGGAACTAAAAATCAAACTGGATTTTTCAAAAATGTCTGAAAACATGTAGTCAACTGGCAGACCTGCTTGGGCTCCATAAGCTTCTTTAATAAAATCAGTAACTACTCCCAAAATGCAGCCAGCTTGACTCCCAGACTGAAAGCTGCTAGGTAGGATCCTTTTGTCAGGCTGGGGTTTCGTCCAGAGAGCAGGAAATTCTGTTTAAATGCTAACTAAAGGAAATTCCTGTTTAAATGCTAACTAAAAGAAAATAATGGCTAAAAATCAGGAGAACTCTTTAAAAGAGATTGATCTGCTGTAGTAGTTATGAACTGATGCTGCTTCAAACTACATTAGTAGTTGAAAAATTAGAGAAATTTGGCTCCACAGCCCTGGCATTTGTCTTTTAAGATTGAAAAATTGAGGACTTACTCTGAAAAGCATTGAGTAGGAAGACTATAGAAGCTCACCATAACTTTTGAAGCATGGCTGTGCCATAGCATTGGCTTTGAAATCCCTGAGTCTGCATTGCAGCAGAGACTGACCCACAGACTCATCCTCTGCCTGGGAAATGTGTTCTGTCTCTCACATCAGCCAAGCAGGAGAAAAGCTACAGATAGTGCTGAGCTGACAGTTCTGTTATAGTGCCAGGGACAGGACAAAACCCAGCTCATTCCCCTGTGCTTGCTGCTTCACTAGCCAAGATAAGATTTACAAAAGCACCTAGAGCAGATAAACTGAGTAAGAATCGCTTCTGTAAACTCAGAATTCCCATTTGCTTTTTAAGGTGTTTCCAGCAAACTCTGTTTCCAGACTCCACAGGAGATGCTGTCAAAACATTTTGTGTTTGTTGTACTGCTCAGGCAGCGTGGAGAAGGTGAGGCCAGTGATTTGCACAGCTTTGTCATGAGCCAAGGGGAGCTGCAGCATCATCACTGAATATCTCAGGCAGGTTGGTCCAAGGGAGGGTGAAAACTGACTTGCAGCTAGTATTTGTATCAGGATGGAAATTATCCTCCCATTTCTTTTCACATCAAGTGAAACTGGACTCAGCCAGAAATCCCTGGGCAGTGTAAAGGAGGCTCACTGTGAGGAACACCAGGGGCTGTGTGCAAGGCTTTTGTGTATTGAGCGCCTCTGCTTCACTCTCAGTGGTTTGGTTTTCTCACTTGGATGCTCTGAAACAATTGAAGGGTTTTGCCCACAGTGATCTAAACTAGGTTTGAGGCTGAGCTGGAACTCTGGATCGTGGCTCTGTGCACCTAAAGGCTGAACCTGAGAGTGACCTCTCCATCCAGGAGCCTCCCCTAGGGCAGATTCATTATTTACTGAATTCACTCATTAATTAATGGCACAGAGTGAACTCACAGGGTGACAGTTCAGGAGAGGATTTGCTCAGCAGCACAGGGGGTGCAGCCACTGTCCCTGCAGCCTTTAACAAAAGGGCTCAGGGCCATGTTCTGGCTGACCAGGAGGTGTTTGGTCATAGGTTGGGCTCAGCCTCAGGGGTTTCCCAACCCTACTGATTCTGTGAAATGCTCTTCACTTTGTCCCTGCAGACATCTCAGGAGCCAGCAGGTCCCATTCTAACATGACTCAAATGTGAGCAATCCTTTCCACATCAGGTGCCTCCTTGTTTGCAGCAGTGCACAAGCTGTGCTGTCGCTGCCACGTCCCTGAGTTTTATTTACTGCTCTTACTCAAAGCTCCACCTTTTCTAAATGACCAGCTGAAGAACTTGAATTTCCTTCTCTTTCAAATTCAGCAGCTCCACTTGACCCTTAAAAGTACAGATATTGAAGCACTGTTTAAACTAAATGCCATTTCTAAGCAAACACCCCCAAAGTAATTAGGCATTTGCTCAACAGAGTACATCCAAGTTACATTAAAAGGACCAAGCTGAGACCCATCTGCTTTTTAAATATTAATTGGCTCTGTCCCCAAAACCAAAAGTGCTATTTTTTTTGGCTCTGTCCCCAAAACCAAAAGTGCTATTTTTTTTTAAATTTTATTTTTCAGTTGGGGGTTGTGATTTTCTTCTGAGAAATTTTACAAGAGAAGATTAATTTATCTGTCTGGCAGTACTTGGCATGACCCACAGCTGTTTCTAATGGGACTGCCTGGCTAGGAGAGTGTGTTTTTACAAGGACTCTAAAGTGCAGTTAGTAGTAATGCAGAGAGGATTATGCTTGTTTTTGCAGGATCAGGTTTGGTCTCCTAATGGAAGGGGAAAAAAAAGCTCTGCTCAAAACTTCATCTGGGTAAACTTGGGAAATTATGTGGCTTTCTGTGGGGAGGACCTTACACAGAAGCAGAATAAAACTTAAAAATTATTTGTTTTTAAAGCAAAGAAGAAATTGAGCAGCTTCAATACAAAAACTGCTTTGTGGCATTTTCATGTTATCAAGAATTGTTTTGGAAAAGTATGGCAATGGTTAATTTTTAACATTATCTACTAGGTTTTAATCATTTAAAAAATTATCATTATTAGCTTATATTTTGGTGTTAGAAAATCAAATGCTTTTCTAAAAGTATCTTTACAAAAGCTTCCTCCAATTTGCAAGCCTGTAAAAAACTTTACATTTTGTTTTTCATTAATTAACTCTAACAGTCCTGAGGAAATACTTGAGGAGTATCTGTGTTTAGGTGAAAAAAGCAGAGCTGAATTCAATAATTTAGTAGCTGCATCTTTGTTAAGGCAAACAAAACTGCAGTATTGTAAAACAGTACCTGTTACTTGGACAATGGAATGTTATTCTCTTTGGAGCTAATGGTGGGTTTGCTCCTACTGCAGTAAATCCAGTATTCTTTTAAAGAGGTCACAGGTATGTGCAAGAACTTTTCAGAGGCAAAAGAAAGGTCCAGTAATTTGGGATAAATATTTATCTTTTTAATAGCCTTCCCTTTTAGATGAGCCTTCAAAACTAATCCAAACTTGGCCAACATAGGAAGGAGGGGTCCATGTCACTGAAAAGTGCCCAAGTTGCAAAACATCAAATGTAAGGAGACATTTCAATCAAAGGTCATGCAGCCAGTTCTCCTTGAAGGATCTATATACACAAACAAATTAGTCATTTATCCCTCAGATTGTGTTCTTTGAGCACACACAGCTCCAAGAGCTCTCTCGGGGAGCTCCAGCCTGGATTTCTCACCAGCTGATCTGAGGCCAAGGCACCAGCAGCTATTGAACCATTCAGTGCCAGAAATGTGATTTCAGTGATGCATTTTCAGCTGAAAGGGCAGAGCTCTGGTGCATTGCATGGAGCTGAGGGCCAGCCCCAAGGCTTTGACACCCAACAATCACTGCTGTGACTCAGAAACCAAACTTCCTTCTGGGCTTGTTCTCAGTGTCACCACAGGAGATCCATGTGGTCACAGCCACCAGCGGGAGCTCAGTGCCCCACAGCCTTTGTGCTCACTTGTGGCAGGAATCAGTGCTGGAGCTGTAATTTAATGTTGTCCCACTTGCTAATGAGACCCATGAACCCAGAGATGAGAGGGAGGACACAATTTTAGTGTTCCTTAAAGTGGACAGGCTGCTGTCTGCCCTGTATTATCCTATGCTGTGAGCCACTATTGGAAAAGCAGGTGACCCCAATGTCTGGGAAGAGTGATGCATCTAACTCCATTGATTCAGAAGGCTAATTAATAACTTTATTATACTATATTATTCTATACTATATTACACTGGATCTAAGAGAATCAGAAAATGTAGAAGTAACATCTGATGAAGGAGCTAGTGAACAGCCTGAGTATTTTTGCTTTAATTGAATATGGTTTTCATTACAAAACAAGAAGCATGTACCAGGACTTTTAATGGTGGAGATAATGGATATTAAACTGCTGGTTTTTGTCAGCAGTAAATGAAAAATTTTACTGCTTTTTGTAAGTACCAGTTTGTCATACTTCACATGGGAACATCAGAAAGGCCACATTTGCTGAGAGTAAAGGTCCATCTGGCTGAGCATCCTGTCCCTGGGGAGTGGCCAAGAAATGATGCCTGGGGGTGAGCACAAGAGCACAGAAAATCAACAGTGGTGCTTCAGGATCTGTCTCCAGCCATGAGCTGCCAGTGAACTTCCAGCTTTGCTCAGTGCATTTTCCAAGACTAACAGAATCCAATTTTGTATCTGAGGGAAAGAAAAGGAATTTTGTATATCCTGAGATGTGTCTGCTGTTAGTGATGCCCATGGGGCGCCCAAAGAAGAGGAGCTGCCTGTGTTCCCCAGCCAGTCAGTGTAACTCAAGGACAGCAGTGGTTCCCATTCATTCTCCATCTTATCTCTTTCCAGACAGTTCCAGTTCAGAAACAGGAACATGGAGAGTTTGTCTTCCTTTGAGAACTGCATGAGGGTATCAAACCCCAGAGGATTATGTCTGCAATGGTTGAACAATATTGGTAGATCCTCTTTTTTCCTAGAATAGTCCTGTACAGTTAAAAAGCTGCCACTTGAACACTGGTAGTTTCAATCTTGATGACAACTTTTGCAAGATTTTTGTGGATTTTTTAAGTTACTTTTTTTGAGGAAAAAAAATCCAAAGTTACATCTTCATTATTGCTTTGAAAGGAAATCAGGAATGAATGACAGGCACCTCACAAGGACAATACCCAAATTCAGAACAGACTCAGAATTCCCTGCTTGGCAAGGGGATGGCTTGTGGGATTCACATTCTCTGCACCTGAGAGAAGCAGGGAAGAGAATGAGCAAACCAATTCTTATCTCATTTGCTGCTCCTGTGTTTGTGCACAAGTGGAATGTGTTCTGGAGATGGTTTACTTGAAGGGGTTTGGTGATTGGATTCTGGTGTGAGTGTTTTGTTTTCTTGACCAATCTCTGCCAGCTGTGCCCTGATGGTGGGTCAGGAGACAGTCATGAGATTTTGTTGAGTTCTTACTCAGTTTCAGTTTAGATCCAGTGTAATATAGTATAGGTTAATATAGTATTTTTCTGTTTTTCCCTCCCCATCCCTTGGCTCTCCCCTGTTCCCTCATGAGCCCAAGATGAGCCATTTCCCCACTGCACACACCTCCAGGCTGGCTGTAATATGTGACAAGGGAGGGTAAAACCAGCTCCCATCCCAGTATTTCCAGCAAGAACAGGAGCAGGTTCCCCAGGGACCTCTGCAAGGCTGGAAGGTTGAAGCTGGGAGCTTCATCTGCCCATTAAATTAAAATTAGTCCAGTGAAAAGTATCTGTGTTTGTGAGCACACAGCTTTCCTGTAAAGCCTTTTTGACTGCACAAAGTCTGTGCAGAAGTTTGATCCAGGGCTGTACATCCAGCAAGATTGGTGGCAATCAAAACCTTGTAGGTGAGACAAGCAAGTGCTCATTCAAATATGAAGTAATTCATCTGGAAGGCACATCCTGTGGTGCAGTGTTAAATTAACAGCCTTTTTTTCAATTTGCTGTAGACAGCAGACTGGTGAAGCTCTGAATGCAGACCCCTGTGTGATCTAAGATTTGCAGGTGCACTTTCTAAAGTGAAATTGAAACGTTTCAAAAGTTGGTACAGCTTACAGATGCAGCAAAGGAACGTGTAACTGGAGTGAGAGAATGCATCCAGCAGAAAAACTCTCAGCTGTGGTGTTAATAGGCTATTAGAATGGGAATAATATATTAGAGAGCTTTCCCTGTTAGTGCCTTGTCATGGGGATAATTGAAGGGGTGTGACACACATCAGTGGGAGCCTGCAGCAATCTGTGCAGTTTGAGCCAAACCACTGCAATGCTCTTCCTTGTGCCAGCAGGACAGAGGGGTTCAGGCAGTCTGAAATGGAATTTGCCCCTCTAAGGAAGGACTTGGATGTGCAATAGAAAAGAATTTGCCCCTCTAAGGAGAATTTTCCCCTCTAAGGAGGGACTTGGATGTGCGGTAGAAAAGACACCATTGGCGCGATAGAGACTTCGTACCGTAAGGGAAAGATGAAATAATAATGAAAACTAAGCTATAAACAGCAAAGATCAGCCCTTGTACCTTTTGCATCATGGTCTAG
>JAXCLO010000170.1:9790286-9819474 GCA_035583995.1 Arremon aurantiirostris
ATTTATATATAGACAAGAAATAGTGCTCAGGAGCACAGAGCAAGGCTCTTTCTTGTGGGCAGGAGGTTACTGCTGCAGAGACCACCCAAAGTTTACCGATCAGCCTGGATTATCCTATGATTTTATGAGCTCCTAAAGTACCTAGTAACACTAGGAATTTGAATTCTAAGAAATCAGCATTTAAGACATCTATTGTCAACGATAGTTTGGAAGATTATTTCTGGGGGATTTTTTATACAGTGATAAATATCACCTACATTATCACCTTTCCTCCTCCGTCATGTTCATCACAACAATTCTTCATATGTGTGGGAATTCATATCTATACTTCTGCACTGTTAAATTTTCTTTATAAGTCTTATTTTTTCTCTGTTGCCTATTGACATAAATTTTAAAGTATGAGGAATAATTTTTTATTAATTGTAAATAGCAGCCTGTCAGTAGGGGTATTGCAATTAAGTAGGTGTATTTCATGACCAGGTACTTTTGTCCTTTCTCTTCTTAAGGCCAAATCTTCTCCTTAATGATGACAAGACCATGATTGATTTCTGACAAGAGAAAAAAAAAATACACAATACTTTCACTGCAGAGTTTTCCTTTGAACTAGAAACTTCTTTAATATGGATGAGAGCTGTTTTACTGAAGCTTTAAGATAATAACTTTAATTAGGGCTCATTTGAATTTTTAGTGGCTACTGTTTGAATAAGGATGTAAATGAAGGGAATATTTTTCATATTTTTTAAAGGTACAAGTATGTCACAAGTGTGACAAAAAAAGAATATATTTTCTTTATTTAAGGACAATTTTTCTTTCTATTTTAAAAGTGATTTAGATTAGTTTGAAAGTATTAAAACGTGTTTAAATTTTCAAAGGTGTATTTGTCATACTAGCCCTATAAAGCAACATGCAATCAAAAATTTTAACAACAACAAGAAAAAGAGTTATGCAATACTCAATATTGGTGATGTGGCCCTTAAAACTGATCATAGAACTAGAATAGAAATGTACAGTTCTCTTTGAAATTCAAGTAGGTGGGTTCTTCAGTGCATTGTAAAAGAATTCTGTAAACCTGTGGGCATCTTGTCTGTTATCTTTCCCTGAAAAAACATAAAAATATAACTTGGTGATAAATAGTGTGCAATAGCTTGTGTTTAGTGGAAAAAAATCAAATAATTTAAAATTAAATTTATTAAGTTTTTCAAGTACTGAATTCATCAGCACACTGTGTTGCCAAAGTCTTTTCCGAGTATCCAGAGAGTAAAAAGCCTGAAAACCCAACATTGTTTCCAGAATTTAATGCTTGGAAGCCTTGAAACTTGTTCTGCTTTTTCATGATAGGCATATGCTAATATATTAGTGAATTACTACTTTAAAGACCTGCTCACTCTTTTTTTAAATTTTTTTTATTCCATTCTCCATCTTCTTTTCTTCCTCATGCCCATCCCTCTCTTTTACTCTCCTCTCCATTTCAAACATGAGTTCACACACAGTCCTGTGTCAGGCCTTGGACTTGTGTAGCCATCTCATGAGATCAGCTGGGTGTTCCACCAGCTGGTCTGATGGAAATGAATATTCCTTTCTGGTACTGTCAGAGCTTCAGGCGGACTATGACCATATAGTTTTAGCATAGCTTACTCCATCCATGGACACTTTTCCTGGAATAATTAAGTAGGGCAAATGTAATCCTAGAAACAAGAAGTTTCACCAAATCATTATCAGCATGACACAAGAAATTCAGGGCTGGTGTAGCCATGATATTTTCTGAAAAATCCTTTCCTTAGGATATTTTCTGCTGAGAAGCTGAGAGACCTCAGGAACAAAATGTAAACAATGGTTATCTGCTGCAGTGGAATGCAACAGGTGGATCTGTGATTGGTCTCGTGTGGTTGTTTCTAATTAATGGCCAATCACAGCCCAGCTGTCCGGACTGTCTCGGTCAGTCACAAGCCTTTGTTATCATTCCTTTTCTATTCTTAGCTAGCCTTCTGATGAAATCTTTTCTTCTATTATTTTAGTATAGTTTTAATATAATATATATCATAAAATAATAAACCAAGCCTTCTGAAACATGGAGTCAGATCCTCATCTCTTCCCTCATCCAAGAACCCCTGTGAACACTGTCACAGCAGCCCCACCAGGGCTCTGGCAGGGGCTCCTGCCATTTATTTCCCAAGAGCTGCCCCAGCACAGGGCACATCCAGCACCACCCAAGGACCACGAGAACAAGCTGAGGGCAGAGCCTTTCCTTTGGAGCCTCCCTCTCCCTGCAGGAGAAGCAGGCAGGGCTTTGATCTCAGAGCGCTGAACCCACAGGAGCCTGAGCAAGATGTTTCCCTTGCAGGAAGCAGCTGCATGGGAGGCTGGTGACCACCTCCAGTGCCAGCCCCTTGGGAAGGGGTGAAATCTCTGCTTGCAGCAGCCCTGGCTCCCCTGGGTGCGGAGGAGGCAGGAGCTGGGGGAAGAAAAGCTGTCTAGAAAGCTCTAAAAGAAGCCCATGCTGGAGTTGCCTCCAAACTTTCCTGATTTTCAAGAGATTTGGGTGCAACCAGCCCATAGGAGAGACACAGCGTGGTCAGGATGACAGAGCAAGATGGGAGCTTGCCCCTGAGCCTCACACCATGCCCCTGGCACACAGATCTCCTCACCAGGCTGGGCCTGCTGTGCTTCAGGCTTCATGCCAGACCCTCTCTGCAATCCCCAATCCACTGCTCCAGCCTGGTCTGCAGCTTGCTGACCTCACTGGGCTCTGGAGAAGGGGCAAAGCCAGATGGGCTCCAGTGCTGCAGCCCTGCTGCCCACAGCCTGAGCAGAGGTTGTTTTGGGGTTTGCTCACTATCACCAAGTGGCCTTTTCATGAATACATTAAGAAGAACAGCGGGCAGGCAGCTGGGAGGCAGCAGTTATCACTGTGGTGTCCTGCAGGCTCCCTCCTTTTCCCCAGCTGTGAAATGGGCACCTGCACTCACAGAGGTCCATGAGAGCTTTTTCTGGTATCGTTCAGTGACATCCATTCCATTCCTGGAAGTGATGCTCACCCCAGTGTGGCACAATGCAGTTATGGGTGATTCACCTGATTATCCCAGGCCTTTTCCTGCAGCTCTGGCAGGCAAGCCAGCTGTGAAGCTCTTTTGATAGCAGAAAACATCTGCTGCAGATGTCAGGGGGTGATGGGTGGTAAAGTACACATTTCTCAACATCTCCCAAAGTCAATATATTTGCTGCACATTTGATGTCTCCCATCCACAACACACTGAGAAACCCAACCTGTACAGCAGAAGCTATCTTTGGAGAGAGCTAAGAGGAGGAAATGATTAATAATATATGGACAAGGCAGCTCAGTGCTCTGTGTCTCTGCAGGGTGCTGAGCAGATCCTTCCAGTGGGGTTTTCCTCCTGGATGCCTTTGCCAGCTCTCTGCTCCCCATCTCCAGCCTCAGGGAAGCCACCTGTGAAACGGGCAGCAGCCAAAGCTGGATGCGCTGAGCCCCGTGTCTGCTCTGCCGGGAATTGAGGCAGCCTGCGAGTGCAGCTGTGCCACTGTGTGCTTCCCTCCAACATCTGCCTGTCCTGCTCGCTGAAAAAGCCACGGAGCTGCTGCTAATTTCATTAGCAGGCCCGTCAAGCGGTTCATCAATCCATGATTTCCTGGCTTGCCGCCCTGATGAAACAAGCGGGATCTGCTCTGAATTCACAAAGCCATCCCCTGGGGTCATTTGTCTGAAGGCTTAAAATTTCCCGAGTGCATTATTATCTCGGATTAAAACTGGGGGAGGGAGGGGCCTTGATTGGTTTTCTGCCCATCCTCGGGGGTAAAGCAGAGCTCCCTCAGCCTCCAGCAGCTCCCGAGCCGCGGCAGGAGCTGCCCCGCTCCATCCGTGCCCCGGCTCCTACCCGGGCAGGGTAAAGATGGGGCAGAGCCCTCGGACAGGGGCACGGACGGGGCAGAGCCCACGGGCAGGGCGGTGGAAGGAGGGGACATCGAGAAACAGCCGTGGTGGCGTTGCCAAAGGCCGCACCGAGGGTCCCGCAGGCAGGGTCCCGCACAGAGGGTCTCGCACTTAGGGTCCCCTCGCAGTAAGGAGGGTCCTGCACAGCGGGTCGCACCCTGAGGGTCTCCCTACCCTCATGAAGGGTCCTGCAGGCAGGATCGCGCCCGCTCGCAAGGAGGGTCCCGCACAGGGGGTTCTGTCGCCTACATGGAGCGTCCCGTCTGGATGGTCCTGCTGCCCGCAAGGAGGGTCCCGCACAGAGTCCCCCCTACCGGCCGGGGATGTCGCACTGAGGGCGCCCCATCCAGCACGAGGATGTCGCACTGATGAGAGTCCCCTGTCTCGCACTGAGGGTCCTCCCATCACTCCCTGAGGATGTCGCACTGAGGGTCCCCTCTCCCGCACGGGGATGTCTCACGGAGGGTCCCCTCTGTCTCACTGAGGGTCTCTGTCCCGCTCAAGGATGTTGCACTGAGGGTCCCTCCCATCCCTCACGGAGATGTCTCACTGAGGGTCCCTTCCCGCATGGGAATGTCGCACTAAGGGTCCCCTCCTGCACGGGAATGTCTCACGCAGTGTCCCCATTTTCTCACTCACTGTCCCCATCCCGCACGGTCGCTCCGGCCCGGAGGGTCCCGCGCGGGCGCGGCGGTTCCGCGGCCCACAGCGCCCTCTGCCGCCCGCCCGCGGCACCGCAGCGCCGGCTGGGGAACGGGAACGGGAACGGGGGGGAAGAGGAACGAGGAACGGGAAACGGGGAATGGGGAGCGGGCGGCGCGGGAGGAGAACAGGCGGTGCCGGGCTCTGCAAAGTTCCATCTGCAAATCCATGACCGATCCTCCCACGAAAGGGGGAATTTGGGAGCCGTGGCTCGTGGCATTATAAGGAGTAGAACTGCAACTAAGAACTGCAACTACGCCGACTTCAGCCAAGAGCATCTTGATCATAAAAGGAAAAAAAAAAAAAAAACCAAACAAACCCAGAAATGCTACAGTTTAATTCAGAGATGATGAAAAATGTTTATTCTTACCCCAACTTCTAATTTTGGTAATGTAACTGTTCCTATCCGCACAATACCAAAATGCTAGGCTGGTTTTTTTAATTGAAAAACGTTAATATGAAATGCAGAGATGCAGTTTTAGATTAGAGGGAAAGAAAGAACAAAGGAAACACTCTCAGTTTTCCATTATGAACCCTTCTGGGTTGGTATTTCCCCGTGCATCCCCCCCTCATTTTAACCAAATTCTTGGCTGAATTTGACCCAGAACATGAATTCCCTTCTGCACCAAATATTTCCCTGCTTGGAAACCAGCCCAAGCCCACCCCACGGGTGCAGTGGGCTCACAGGTCCATCACCAAGAAATGAGGTGTCATCCTCCAGTGCCAGCACTGCCCTGTGCCCTGAGGCAGGGGTGACACTGCTGCTGGCACTGGTGGTGCTGCTGTTTGCAGGAGTTTGGGGCTGTTCCTGCATGGTTCCCCTCCTCTCCATCAAGCTGCTCACACCACGAAGCCCCCATGGCTGCAGCACAGCCTGGCAGAGCTTTGCTGGCTCTCACAGTGGTGCCACATTTCCACCCTCACACGTGTCCCTGTGGCTCTGCCACTCATCTCTCCTCCAGAAGGCAGGGGAGGCCCATGCAGCCTGCAAAGCCCCAAAACTCCCACTGAGTACAAGAAAGCCCCCTGCCTAAGAAAATAAATGTGTTCTGTGCTCTCTCTGAGCTACCCACAGCCAAGCAAATATGGGCACAGTTGGCTCCCACCATGACTTTATCTTTTTAAAACATGTCCTTTCGGTCAGACCTGTCCTGGCACATCTGAATGTCATTAGATGGAGGAGAGAGACGCTCTCAGTCTGACTCCTGCTCTGTGTGACTCTAGCACTGCACCTCTGCATTGCACTTGTCATGCAAGGCACCCACAGCCCCAGTGGGAACCACACAGCTTCCACAGCAGCAGGGCTGGGAGCGCTGTCCCCAGGCAGGTGCCGTGCTCAGGGCACCAAACCACCTGCCCCAGGTGCCCCCTGGCAGCACCAAACAACAGAAGAGAGGCAGCAGCTGCAGGCCCTGCCAGCTCCGTGCCCAGGGCAGTGACAGTGACCCAGACCAGCCTCTCTCTCTGCAGATGTCAGAGGCACAGTTTGGCCTGTCTTAGCTGAGTTTGGGCACCTTGTGGGTAAAGTTTCTGGGCAGTGTTTGCAAACACTCACTGAGGACTGATGACCTGGAGTGAGTTATAAAGGCTGAACCCAAAAGGCAGTAAAAAAAGTGACAGGACAGAGGAGGAGCTGGGAGAATTCCCTGATTTGGAGCCACCTCAGGGGCTGCCATCAAGGCAGTGCCACAGCAGCAGTGCTAAGGACCTGAGAAAAGGCCCTGGCAAGGCAGCCACAGGATGTGCCTTGTGATACAGCAAACACTGCCTCAGCACCGGGTCAGACATCATCCAGCTGACTCTGTTCCCCTCACTGCATCCCTCCCCCAGGTGAAGCTTTCTCCTCATCCTCAAACAGACTGTCTGAGCTGTCAGAGAAGAAATCCTCCAGTTCCTCCTGCCTCATCCTGGCCTCCAGAGCAGTGATGCGCTGCTTGAGCTTCATCTGGGCATCGTTGTACTCGGTCAGGAGCCGGCCAAAGTGCGTGTGCAGCGTGTCCAGGCTCGAGGCCACCCTGTCCAGCCTCTCCTCCACGCTCTTCCCTTCTGTGCTTTCCTCTGCAGCTGACTCATCCAGCAGCCCTTCCTTCATTAGGATCTCCCTGCCACGCTCCTCCAAGATCCTTTTGGCATCAGGGTACTCTGTGACTGCTTCCATGAGATCTTCCTTGGACAGGCAGAAGAGATCAGAGTAGCCCAAGCTGATGATGTTGGCCGTGCGCCTGTTGCCCATCTTGCTGCCTTTGATGTTGAGGATGCTGATCTCACCAAAGCAGCCCCCTGCAGTGAGCAGAGCATACTGTGTGGTGCCATCCTCCCCCACCACAGCCAGCTTGCCCTCCTTGATGATGTACATCTCCTTCCCAATGTCCCCTTTCCGGCACACGAAATCCCCCGGGCTGAACACCTGAGGGCGAAGCTTCAGCACCAGCTCCACCAGCAGCCCTGCCTCGCAATTCTGGAAAATCCTCACCTTCTTCAGCGTCTCCAGGTGAACGTTGATGGCAATCTCTGCCCTTAACTTATCAGGGAGGTTCTTGAGGACCTCCCGTTCATCCACTGCCTTTTTGTTGGTCCACAGGTAGTCGAACCACTTGATGACTTTGGTTTCCAGGTCCTTGCTCACCTTGCGGAACTGCATGTAGTGTTTGACGGCATCGATCCTGGCCTGGAACTCCGCCCTGGTGGCGTTCATGTTGGAGATCATGGAGCCCACATTGCCCACGATGGTGGCAAAGATAAGGACGCCAATGAGGAAGTCGAAGATGACGAAGAGGTACTCTTCATCCCTCACAGGAGGAGGGGTCTCCCCAATGGTGGTCAGCGTCAGCGTGGACCAGTAGAGACAGTAGACGTACTCCCGGGTCAGAGAGCCGTACTCAGGCTCTGTGACGTTGGGGTACACCCAGCTGTCCTCCCCGAAGCCGATGGCCTTGGAGATGGCATAGTAAATGCAGGCGTTCCAGTGGATGATGACCAGGATGTAGAGAACCAGGTTGCTGATGCGGAAGATGTTGGGGTGGCTGGTCCTGGTCTCGGTCCTGTCGAAGAACTCGAACATGCGGGAGAAGCGCAGCAGCCTGTTGAAACGCAGCTCGGGGCAGTGCAACCCCAGCCAAATATAGGCCAGGTCTGTGGGCAGGATGGAGAGAACATCCAGCTTGAACTGCAGCGTGGGGATGTAGTTATCCCGTAGCTTCTTCAGGTCCTTGACCAGGAGGCCCTGTTCCAAGAACCCTGAAGAGAAGCAAATCACAGGATTATCTCGGTTGAAGTTTGATTATTCTGCAGGTTTTGTGAGCACCTGAGCATTAGTCTATGGTATGCCATTTGTGTGCCTAAATACTAGGGTCACCCAAATATTACCAGTTCCTGCTTGTCGCAGACATCTTTTATGAAAAATCCTTTCCTTAGGATTTTTCCTCCTGAGAGGCTTCAAGAACAAAATGTAAACATTGATTATCTGCTGCTGTGGAATGCAACAGGTGCATCTGTGATTGGCCCACGTTAGATGTTTGTAATTAATGGCCAATCACAGCCCAGCTAGCTCGGACAGAGAGCCGGGCCACAAACCTTTGTTATCATTTTTTGCTATTCTATTCTTAGCTAGCCTTCTGATGAAATCCTTTCTTCTATTCTTTTAGTACAGTTTTAATGTAATATATATAATAAAATAATAAATCAAGCCTTCTGAAACATGGAGTCAGATCCTCTGGAGTCAGTCTCTTCCCTCATCCTGGGACCCCTGTGAGCACCGTCACAACAGTGCAACGCGCACACACACACACACACACACACGTCTTTGCCCTGACAGGAAAGGGACCCAAACATCCTCACTTTGGGTAAACCATCTCCATGTTGCGTTCTACTTCAGCACAACACGGGCACAGCAAGCGAGATAAGAATTGTGTTTTCCTACTTCTCTGCTTGTCTCACAGCTCCTCTCTGTTCAGAGGGCATCTGAACACCCCAGAGCGGGGCAGCGGGCGTGCTGTGAGCAGAGGGAGGGCACTGGGACTGCCCAGCTGCACAAGGGAAGGCTGCAGGGTACCTCACCATGGCCCCCCAGCTCTGGAGGGGCTGCAGCGAGGGTGGGACAAGACGTTTATGAGAGTCTGCAGGGAAGGAGAAAGGGACTGGGTTCAAATTGAAAGACAGCAGCACAGGAAGGGAGTGCTCCCTGGCAGGGTGGGCAGGCCCTGGCACAGGGTGCCCAGCTGGATCCAAGGCCAGGCTGGACACTGGGGCTGGCAGCACCTGGGGCAGTGGGAGGTGTCCATGCCATGGCAGAAGCTGGAACAAGACAAGGTGCCCTCCCAGCCCAAACTGCTGTATGATCCTGTGGCTGAGTCCTGGTCAGGCTGCAGCCAAGCTGGCAACCAGCCTCTTTCACTTACTTGACAATCATTCTAGTCTCATTCACCCTCGCAGCCGCCCCAGAAAACAAACTACTCAAACTCTAATTAACTCTTAATAGTTTATAAAAACATCGGTCATGTGTCACCCTGGTTTTTTAAGATTTTCTAAGCCTTCTGCTGTTGACATTCTTGTAGTGAACTTTCTCACACACTTTCTGTAAATAACTCATTGTTTTCCATTCCTTTATGGAGGAGGAGAGAGTTGATGGACTGTTGGTTTGTCCAGTGTCATTGCAGAGGTGGCACTGTCACCCTCCAACCCACTGCCACTTTTGGAAATCTATAAATGTTGGAGTCAGAAAATAAACTTCCCCTTTTTCCTTCACCTTGAGAGCGGCGGTGTGTGCGCTTGTGTTTTCTCATGTCCTATAGCGACAGTCTTGTAAGGCAAAGATTGAAGACTAAACCCCTTCTTGGAGTTACCCCACCACCCCCATCTCAGGAAGAAAGGACTCAAACCCTCCAACTCCCAAAGCTGGCATTTTTGAACACCAAATGTGACCGCTTTGAAAAGCAAACAAACAGTAACAGGCCTGAGTGCGCCGCCACCACACGGGCACAGCAGCAAAGCCAGCAGTCTGGAGGACAAGGCAGGGCAGTGAGAGCCCAGGCTGTGCCACAGAGCTGCGCTGGGCAGCGTGGGTGCCCTCACAGCCACGAGTAAAACCCTCGGCCCTGGCTTGTACGGCGGTGTGATCACAGCGACAGCGTGCTGCCCCTCTGGGTGACCCTCCACGGGGTCACAGCACTGCCCACAGAGACAAGCAGGAGCACACACGGCAGCTCTTCCTCTAACTCTCATTAACAGAGTTAGTTAATGAGAATCTCAGTGGATTCATTTCAACACTACACGGCGGCCCTCGGCAATATCCCCACTGTTCCTCATGAGAAACAGCCAAGTGTGTTTGTGAGATCTGCGTGCCCAAGGCACACACACACACACTCAAGTTCCTGTGCTTTACTTTCCAGCAGCAACGCCACAGCATCGAGGGGCACAGGACCATAAAGCAGCCAAAAAAAGATCACACGGCCAGAATCACACTTTTGAGAAGGGATCAAATGCAGGCCCGCTGATTCAGAAAGTCTACACTCAGACGTGGAGGGTTTGCTGCTTTTCCCTTCCCGCTCGTGCCCGTGTTTGCTGCTCGCCCTGCCCGGGACATCCCGGGGATCCCCCCGAGTGTCCTTGGATGGACTCAGAACACGGAGAGCATCACCGGGTACCACCGGAATACTCAGCGCGGGGAACACGGAGTAACGCAGAGCGTTTGAGAAGCGCGGCCGGTAACTGGCGGTGGATACCGGTGTCTGCTGCTGACGGGCGCTCCTCCCCAGGCTCTGCCTTGTTTTGCCCGGTTTATTCCCCTGAGCATCACCGGGAGCAGCCGCGGTGCGCGCCCCTCCCCGAGAGGCACCTGCACCCAGCGCGCCATCGGCTCCGGGCACCGGGAGACTCCGCTCTGCGCCGCGCACGGGACATAAAGGGGAGAGCGGAGAGCCCCGGTCCCGCCCGACGCCGGGGTCACCGGTGTCCGCCTCAGCGCCGCCCCCCGCCCCGCTCACCTGCGGTGTCCGCGCGGGAAGGGCCGTGCGAGGCTCGGGCTCAGGGTTCGGGCTAGGCCTGGCTCGGGCCTGGGACTGGGCTCGGCCCCGGCCCCGCTCCCGCCGCTCCGGCCCCGCCCGCCCCGCCCCGCCGCGCCGACACTGCGCGTCACTTCCGGCCGCTGCCGGCGCGGGCCCTGCTCGCAGCCAATCCGCCGCCTCGTTACTGCTACGCCCCGGCACAGCCTCACCTGGCCCAATCGGAGCTGAGCTTATTGCCACGACGGGAGGCGGCGGCGGAAGAGGCGGAGGAGCGGGGCCGGGACCGGGAGCGGCGTGGGAACCGCATCTTGCGTCGGAACTGAACCGCGCATCTCCGCATCCCCGCCGCGCCCAGCGCCTCGCCATGGCCACCGCCACCTGGCGCTACCGCGGGGACCCCGAGGGCGAGCGGCCGGCGGCGCTCGGTGAGCGGGAGCGGGCCGGGGGCACGGGGCCGGTCAGTCGCGGGCCCCGCGGCCGGCCCCGGAGCTCACGGCGTCCTGTCCCGCAGTGCGGTTCGCCAACGGGAGGCTGGAGCGGCCCGAGTCGCTGCACTTCACCGTGTACCGGAACCGGGACTCGGCGCACCCGCGGAAGAGGCACCGCCGGATCCTGGTGAGGCCGCGGGGGCTGCGGGACCCCGGTCACGGAAACGTTCGGATGCAGTGATAGTTGTACACAGCGAGGCCATAGCGGGATAACGGGCTAAAAGTGACAAATGTCATCAATTACCCCCATGCGCTGCAGGCCCGGTGCAGACCGGGAGCGGGGCCGGTTCCAGCAGGGAGCTCCCGGCTGCGATCCCGCCGAGCAGCGCCTGCTGCGGGGGGCTGTGAGCCGGGCTTCCCTCCCGTCGTGGCAGGAGGCTCCTGGCTGTGAGGGTGGGCAGGCCTTGGCACAGGGTGCCCACCCTGCGTCCCTGGCAGTGCCCAAGGCCGGGCTGGGCACCGGGGCTGGCAGCACCTGGGGCAGGGGAAGGTGTCCCTGCCATGGCAGGGGTGGCATAGAGAGGCTTTAAGGTTCCTTCCAACCCAAACCAGTGTGGGAGTGTGAGGATCTGTGCCGAGCTCTGCAGCAGATTTTGTTAAACAATGGGAGTTTGGCCCAGTGTGTTACACAGGGAATGTCCCTGGGCTGGCTGAGGGACACTGCAGGGGCAGCTGGCACAGCGGGGACACGCTGAGCCCTGGGGAGCTGCTGCCCAGCTCGTGGGGCACACCTGGCAATGGAACCCAGTGTGTTCTGCCCTCGCTGGGAAATCTCCTCCCAAGGGGTCTTTGTTCAGCTCAAGTGCATCCCAAGGGGGGCTCTCAGTGAGGAGGGAGCTGAGCCTGCAGTCAGAAGGTGCTTTCTAATGCTGCTTTCCCTCAGCCCTTCCCAGGATCTCTCTGCTTCCCCAGGTCTCGGAGACGGAGCGGCTCTGCTACGTGGGACACAACTTTGGCAGCCAGGTCATGAGGTGCAACTCCCTGTGCAGGTATGGGGCAGGGGGAGCAGCACAGGGGCTCCTCATACGCAGAGCTCCCTTCCCTTTTTCCCTTTTTCTTTTTGCCCCTTTCCCTTTTTTTCCCCTTTTTCCCTTTCCCTTTCTCCCTTTCCGTTTCTCCCTTTCCCTTGCCTGTCTCAGGCTCCCTCCCTGGGCTCAGGGATTGGGGCAGGACTCTCGGGCTGTTGGTGCACACCTGGTGGGAGCTGTGCTGGGTGAATCAGGCTGGGTTGAAGCCCTGCTGTGAGGCCTGGGGTGAGGATGCAGAGCAGAGCAGGATGGAGCTGGGATGGAGGAGCTGCCTTCATCAGCAGCTGGAGGGTCAGTGCTGTGGGGCCCTTCCAGCTGAGAGGTTCTGCACAAGGACCTGGCTTCCCTCCTGCAGAGCCTCTCAGAAATGCCCTCATCTCCCTGAGCACTGATCCAGCAGAGGTGCATCCTCAGTGGAGCAGTGTCAGTGTGAGGTGCTGAAAAAGGAGCACCAAGGGTTTGTTCCTGCTTGGGCTCAGAGAGATGAACGCAGTTTAACGAATGTGTGTGGTGCAGCTGTGAATTCAGGGTTGTTTGTGGGCAGATTTGAGTGCTCCTGCTGAAGTGCTGCCTACCTGTGTCTCTGGACATCCTGAGCTCAGGGAGGAAAGGTGAAACTTGCCATCAAGTCCTGGCATACTGAAGATAGCAGAACTCTGGTACCTACACTTCGCCCAATTCAGTTGTTTCAAGAGTTGTGCATTTACTCAGAGTATCGAGTCTTTCTGTTTTTATATGTCCACATGCCTTGGAGACAACCTGGTTTTTCACAGCGCTGCATGTGAAGGCAGGAGAGCTGGGGTGTGGGAAGGCCTTTTAATTTAAATAATTCCCACTGCTCTGCCTCTCACTCATCACTGCCCCCGTTCTCCCCAGGTACTTTGTTGGCGTGCTGGACAAGAGCTCTGGGCAGATGGATGTCTACAATGCTGAAATGTTCAACATGCAGCCCCTGCTCTCAGGTGAGGGTGCAGGCAGTCACAGCTGCTGGGCTGCTCTGTCCTTGCCCTCCCTGCCTCGTTCCGTGGCAGGCAGCAAGGGCAGATCCTTCCCTTGGGTGTGCCAGGAGAGGGGAGCACGGGCTGGCTCAGGGTGGGAGTCACTCACAGAGTGTCGCTGCTCAAGTGCAGCCTTTTCTGGGTGTGTTCTGCTGAGGCAGGCCTGGCACTCATCAGGAATTGGTTCCCTGAATAACAAAACAAAAAAAAAAAACCAACAAACCCAGAACAAAACAAAAAAATTCCCCCTCAAAAAAACCAAAACAAAAAAAACCCGAAACAAAACATACAAACAAACAAAAAACGAAAACAACAAAAAAAAAAGCAGACAAAAAACCCAAAGAAACAAACATAAAAACAAAAAAAAACCCCCACCCAGGTTTTATCCAGCAGGACTGTTTTTTGCCATTGAACCCAGGATAAGAACCCAAAAGATCACATCTTTTGGTAGCTGATTTCTACCCTGTGCAGCAGGATGTGGGTTTGGCGACAGTCCATGTGTCGCACCCATGGGGTTTGTAGAAAAAGCCTTTTTTATTCTAGATTTTCATGTTTGGCGTGTCCCTTAAGCAGCCAGGTGACACGGAGGGGGTCCTGTGCCAGTCTGTCAGTGGCAGGGCTGAGGGCACTCCCTGCTGGCTGCTCCTGCCCAGGCACTGTGACTGTTGCTGTTTTGCAGATAACGTGATGCCTGACGACACCAAGGACTACCAGACCAAATCCTACAGGGAGAAGGTAAAGCTGGGAGCTGTGCCCTGTTCTGCTCTGGCTGACAGGGGCAGGTGCTTGCCGTGGGGCTGGGAGGTCTGGTGTCCTGCAGGGCAAACCTGTGCAGGCCCAGCGTTCCCCCCATGCCCAGGAGCCAGCACAGGAATGGCCTTGGGGTGGTTTTGGGGTCCCCCGTGGCAGGCAGGAATGATGAATCTGACTCCATGTTCTTACAAGGCTAATGTATTATGATATGATATTGTATTATATTGATATGATATGACGTTATATCATTATTGTATATTATTATATTTTATTATATATTATTATATTTATACTGTATCATATTATTATATAATATAATATAATGTAATATACATATTATATGGTATTATATGATATGATATTGATTTTATATTATATGATATGATACTAAAGACTACAGAGAGGATACTTACAGAAGGCTTAACAAGGTAATAATGTAAAACTCATGATTCTCCAGAGTCCAACACAGCTGGACTCTGATTGGTCATGAAGTTAAAACAACTCAACAGAATCCAGTGAAACAATCACCTGTTGGATAAACAATCTCCAAACACATTCCAAAGGAGCAAACACAGGAGAAGCAATCAGATAATATTGTTTTCGTTTCTCTCTGAGGCTTCTCAGCTCCCCAGGAGATAAATCCTGGTGAAGGGATTTTTCAGAAAATGTGCCAGTGCCATTGCCTGGCTCAGGAGTGTTTTCCTGATTATCCTGGGTTCCTGGTTGTCCTGGTTACTTTGGGCTGGTCCCTCCCCAGTGACCGGCTGCCCTCGCAGACAGCGCATCCCGCACCTGCGGGCTTTGCCTCGTGAGGAGTGTAAAGCTCTCCTGGAGGCCGTGTCTGCGTAAGGAGCAGGGGGTTGGTGTTCCCGGGCTGCTCGGGGTGCTGCAGAGTGTGCTGTGCCCCGTGCAGATGGATCTGTGCATCGAGGCCTTTGGCACCAGCAAGCAGAAGCGAGCCCTGAGCTCCCGCCGCATGAACGCCGTGGGCAGCGACATCGTGAGCACGGCTGTCACCAAGGCGGCTGCCAACGTCATCGATGCCAAGGGAGTGACAGGTGAGGGGACTCTGCCTCGGGCTGTGAGCAGGACAGCCTGAAGTGCCTTTTGCTGTCTGTCCATGCCAAGTGTGGCTGGAGGAAGAGGGCTTTTCTTTAAGTGATGAGGAAGTAGCTGGTCAGCAGCTGGGATGGGTACATGGAGAGGAACTGCTGCTTTCTGGTCCTGCTGGGCTTGGTGTTGGAGTTAGCTGAGTGAGGGAAGGTCCCTGTGACGTCAGTGTCCCTCCTGCCTGCTTTGGAAGCTCCTGTGGGTGTGGGTTCACCGGCATAAAGGCAGTGCCTTTAGCTGGTCTGAGCTCTGTGGCATGGCTGTTGAAAAGGCACCTTCTTACCTCAAAGAGTGGTGCGGCCTTGGGACACCACCACAGTACAGCATGGTGTCACCGTGCCTGGGGGCTTCCAGGCTGTGGCAGGAGGGAGCTGGGGCTGCCCTGGCTGTGGGCACCTGGGCAAGAGGGCACACAAGACCCCTCCAGAGCAGTTCTGGGATCCTGGGAGTGTCACTGGCAGGAACAGGAGAGATGTCTGTTGGCTGTAGACCCCACCACCTGTCATCCCTTTTCTTCCAGGGTGGATTTTGACTGTGCTCTCAGAGCTGCTCTGTGCCAAGTGCGTGTCCACAGAACACAGGTGCCAAAACTGTGCTCTGCCCGCATCTTGGTGCCCTCCTTGCCTAGATGTTTCTCTAGTCTGGAGTGGCCTTTCTAAATTTTTATGACCAGAAGGTGTGACCGTGTTCACAGGGGTCTTAGCATGAGGGAAGACACGAGGATCTGACTTCATGTTTCAGATGGCTGATTTTTTATTTTATTATATATATTACATTAAAACTATACTAAAAAAATAGAAGAAAGGATTTTCTCAGAAAGCTAGCTAAGAATAGAAAGGAATGATAACAAAGGCTTGTGGCTCAGACAGAGAATCCAAACCAGCTGACTGTGATTGGCCATTAATTAGAAACAAGTAACATGGGCCAATCACTGATGCACCTGTTGCATTCACAGCAGCAGATAACCATTGTTTACATTTAGTTTCTGAGGCCTCTCAGCTTCTCAGGAGGAAAATTCCTAAGGAAAGATTTCCCATAAAAGGTGTCTGTGACAAGAATGTTCTTGAGAGAAGTTGTAAATGTCTAAAACTCCAGTTGTGACTGAAGTAGTGTTGACCCGTTTGAGTGACCTTGCTCCTAAAGGAAGGGTTTGGGTTGTGCTGCTGCTCTCTGCATTTTGGTTATCACGACCCAAGTGCTCCTGTGCCGGTTCCCTCCCCAGGGCTGATGCAGGACGTGGCCCAGGACGATGTGCAGAACATCTCTGCCTTCCTCCCGCCGTGCCACGAGGACGCCCAGCGGCCCGAGCATGTGTACAGGTTTGAGGACAGTATCTTTTCTGTGCACTGGGGGTTCAGTCCCCACGGAGCCATCTGCTGTGCTGGGGGCCAGCTGAGCCCGTGCCCCTCACAGGCCAGGAGCTGGGACTGACGTGATGCTGCCCTGGCGTTGTGGGGCTGCAGGTGCCATGTGCTGCCCGTTCTGTGGAGAGCAGTGTGACTGTGTTCACAGGGGTCTTAGGATGAGGGAAGAGACGAGGATCTGACTCCATATTTCAGAAGGCTGATTGATTATTTTATGATACATGTTACATTAAAACTATACTAAAAGAATAGAAGAAAGGATTTCATCAGAAGGCTAGCTAAGAATAGAATAGGAAGGAATGATAACAAAGGTTTGTGGCTCGGCTCTCTGTCCGAGCCAGCTGGGCTGTGATTGGCCATTAATTACAAACATCCAACATGGGCCAATCACAGATGCACCTGTTGCATTCCACAGCAGCAGATAATCAATGTTTACATTTTGTTCCTGAGGCCTCCCAGCTTCTCAGGAGGAAAAATCCTAAAGAAAAGATTTTCCATAAAAGATGTCTGTGACAGTCCCCCATTCAGTGGGATCAGAGAGAGGGTAGGGCTTGGGCAGAGGGTAAAAGTGCAAGTTCCTGTGTCTTAAAGGGCTTGAGTTGAGCTTTCTGAAGAGCTGGGCACCACAGAACTTGGTGTGTCACAGATAGAGCTGGTTTGTAAATCTAGACATGCCTCTGCAGAGCACAAATTCATGTACGGATGGGCTTTTTGAGCAAATAGGGAGCAAAAAGAGCCACCAATGGTTCCTCTTATTCTCTGTGCAAGTAGTAAACCATCTTTTTGCAAAAAAAGCTGCAAAATAATGAAACAGGTCTGTGGGTCCCCTCAGTAAAGCTGTGAGTGTGGAGGTCACCCAGCCCAAGGAGAGTGTGAGGGCACTGCCTTGGGTTTCACACTTGGTTTGTGCTTGTATGGGAGCCAGGGGGGTGGGTGGCTTTTGTCCAGCCATTAAGATCAAAATGTGCCTTGGACACGGACCTCTACAACACCTGGGCAACCTGCCAGGGTTTCCTCACTGGGACAATCCCTCAGCTCTGGCAGTGGATAACCTAATGAGCATTATTGGCTTTTTACACCAGCGCTGGGAGCCAATAATTCCTCCTGAAATCTGTGCTGAAGTGGGCACTAAGAAAGGCTGACATTTAACTTTCCCAAAAAAAGTTCATTTCAAGGAGTAATTTACTTCAGATTAATTTTAGAGCAAGTAATCAAAGAAGCCTGAGGAGAGTGGAAATTCAGGCAGTCTGGAGAGCAGGACATCAGGGGATTGCAGTTCTGGAGAGGTGACTCAGGATGCTAAACACTGAACAGGGGGAATGACTTTTTGAAGCTGGTTTGCTTCAGGCACATGGGTTGTTATGTGGGTGTGAGGCAAATCAACTCCATATTTTTAGAGCAGAAATTGTTTTCCTGCCTTATTAATGTGTCAGGCCCCATAACAGCACAATCTGCAGAGGTTTGGGTTTGTGGGTTTTTTTTCATTGTTTCCTTGTTTCTCATTTCCAGAAAGCTGAATGAATGGAGCTAAAGGACAAATGGCTCATTTCTACACACCTTCCAGCAAGGGGCAGGGGGAAGCTGTGTGCTCCTGTGTCCAGTTCTCTGCCCAGGGACCTGTTGAGTATTTCAGGCACCCCTCTCACTTTTCCCTGCGTGCCTACACTCCCAGCTGGCTGCTACTGCTGTTTGCAGGGATGCTTTATCTGGAAAAATAAAGGAAAGTTTTCACATCTCCTGCTCTGGATTACAGCAGGTTTTTGGAGCCTGCTTTCTCCTCTGTAGAGGCCACAACTCTCTAAGGTGGGTCCTAGCCAGGGATGCTTGTCAGCAGGTGATGCAGAGGGGGGGACAAGCTGATAACATTCAGATTCTAACTCCATCCTAGAGCTGCTTTTAGCTACTGTGGAAAACCAGAATGTTCCCTGAATGCAACCTGTTGCATTGTTGATTTGTTTCCAAGTCTGTCTCTAACCCAGCAGAGCTCTGTTTGTGCAAACTGTTTTAATTCCACTGTTCAGCTCTTCTGTACTTAAATACTTTATCAGGATGGCTGCTTAGTATGGACTTGTAGTGACCTCCATTTTAATTGTCTCACTGCTTGCAGTTCATTTGGATGGTTCCAGCAGGGCATGAAATGCCCTGAATTAAAACCATTTAATTGAAAATGGTTTCTTTACAAAAGTATTCAGCTACTTGCTCTCACTTCTTTGCAAAACTAAAGTATTTGGAGGCATACTGAGGTATCCTGAAACATTGCAGTCTCCCCCAAAGAGTGAGCAAAACCTTTCATGATATCTATCCAAAGAAAATATTTTATGGATGATTTTAAAGGTAGAACAAACAACTCCTCATTTAGGGGAAGTCTAGAGCACACAAAGGCCCCATTCCTCCTCTGCTGTGTTTATCAGCTCACATGTACCATGTACTTCAGCCTTAATATGCACTGTAGCTCCATGGTTCTGTATTTAAAAAAAGCAAATCAAAACCAACTATTTCTACTTTTGAAATATTTGAAACATAGACAACTTCTAAGGAGTGTTCTTTCTATTATTTTCCTGTTATGTGAAATGGAAAACACTTCTGTACGTGGCTGTACTCAGGTTCTTGTGGATTTTTTTTCACTCCTGTATCACAGAAAAACCCTGAATGGTTGAGGTTGGCAGGAACCTGTGGTCCAACCCCCTACAAAACCTCTTGTCCAGGACCATGTCAAGACAGGTTTTGAGTAAATCCACAGATGGAGAGCTGAGCTACTTCAGGTGTCCCTGCTTTGGGGGACTTCGGGCAGTTGTCCCTGTCCCCACAAGTCCCTGGGGCAGTTCTCCCTGTCCCCACAAGTCCCTGGGGCAGTTGTCCCTGTCCCCACAAGTCCTTGGCACCTGATCAGAGCTCAGGGACCTGTCCAGTCTGGTACCCAAAGGGGGAATAGAGGAACAGGGAAGGGCCAGGAGCTGAGTGTGTCACCCAGAGGTGCAGTGGCAGAGCCTGGATGGATCCTGCACTTCCTGAGGGTTTGGCATCATGGCTTAGGCCAGTTTAGGCGTGTTGGAGGCATTCAGTTTTGGAGAGAGCTGTTGGAGGAGGTGCTGATAAGAAGGTCAGTGGGGACTCCCCCTGCCTTTGGTGGCATTTGTCCTTTAAACTGAAGGTCTGTGTCCTGCCTGCCCTTCAAGGGTTTGTGGGATTGCATCCCTGATGGCGAATTTCACAGTGGTTGGGGTTAGATGGGACCTCTGCAGCCATGCCACCCCCTTGCTCAGGTAGGGCCACCTTCTTCTCATCCTTAGGAGGGGATGAGTGGAGAAGTCCTTGGTTGCCCTGCTGCCAGGGCTGGAGACTCCACAGCCTCTGCCAGGGCTTGGTCACTCCTAAGTGCTTGCTGTGCTCAAACACAATTTCCTGTGTTTCAGTTTGTCACCACTGCCTCTTGTCCCTACACTGGATGCCACTGAGAAGTGCCAGGCGCTGTCCTCTGTCCCCTCTGTGCTTGGACATCTCTGACATCTGTCTGGACAATGTCCTAATCCTGGCTGGACCCACTCTGAGCTGCATGTTAGACTACAAAAACTTCCAGAGTCCTTCCCAAACTTTTATTTCCATGTGATTTCTGTGACTAAGGACTGTAGTTACCACTGAAGTGTGTTTGGTTTTGTTTGTTCAGCGGTGAGCACCCTTCTGTAGGTAAAACCCTTTCTCTCTTTTGTACACCCTTTGTTATTAATATTATTGTGGCTATTGCCATTTTCAGTAAATTGTTATTCCAACTCTCAATCTTCGAGTGTTCCCCCATTATTGGAAGAGGCAGGGGAAAAGGGAGCAGCTTGAGTGGGTTTAATTTTCCAGCTGTGCTTCAAACCACCACACAAGCTCACCCAACAGCAGCAGCACTGAGCAAAAGAATACAATTATGGGCAATTTTGCCCAGGTTCCTCTTTAGTCAGAACATACTTCTTTTGGTAAGAAGCCTTTAATTTTGATTACTGCAAACACTCCAGTCAAAGGCACTCTGCAGGTAGCTATGGCAACCCTGAGATAAGTTGTCTAAAATATACCAGGTAAAATAATGAGGGGATAATAATATGGTTTTCGTTCAAATAAACTATTAAGTGTGAGTAACAGTTTTACATTTAAAAAAATACAACGTGTTTCTGGGCTACAAATTAGTCATGGCTCAGGGCCCATTGTTCATCTCGCTGCTGTAGGTGGTCTCCAAAGAATTCTGCTAATATATGCTTCCTGCATTTGTTAACCCAGCACTCAGTAGGAAAAAAAATACCTTGTAGCTCCAAAAATTAAAACTGTTAAAGAGAGAAGAGAGAGCTCTGGTTGGAAAGATTACCCATGGAGAGAGACCTACAGGCCATTCTCAGAGTCTGGCCTAGCTAATTTATTGTGACTGTGCTCTTAATATTCATTTTTTCCCAAAACCCTCTCTATTGGACCCAAATCAAAACTAGCATTCAGCAGCTGGGTCAGAAGTGTTGTGCATACTCAGGATGGGACAGTCACTACCCAAAGAAAACTTGAGGTTTAAATAGTCTTGTGTGTTTTCTTAATTTGTGGTGAAGGAAAGGAGAGCTGGTCACACAGAACTAAATAAACCTGTCCTAACATCGAGGAAGAAATTTGTCCTTCAGTCCTGTGGCAATGGCCACAAGGATTTTGGATCATAAATCCTTCAGCAATCTTTGCAGCTTCTTTAGTTGGTTCACCTTGAAGCATCTGGTACATAAAAGATTATGATGTCATTTTTTCACAAACTACTGGCACAGTGCTGTCTGAAGCAGACATCATAAACAACAAATTATATATATTTATTTATATATAAATATATATATAAATACATATTTATATATATTTATTTTATATGTATGTATGTATGTATGTATGTATCTCCCCCTTTTGGGTATCCTCCAATATTTCAAGATAGTTATAGAAAACACAAATAATAAGCAAAGGGCCTTTGCTGACTTAGCTTCCCTTACCTAAAACAAAACATAAATCAGTGTGTTTTAAGTCAATGGAGCTGGTCATGTGAGGAAAAACATTGTTCTCCATGGGGTTGCTTCTTGAAATGGACATTGTCATTGATTTTTTGGTTTCCAGAGGCTCTTCCTGACCAATTTAAATTCCTTCTCCAGGAGCTCTAACTATCTCTGGGTGCTTGTTTTTGTCAGGTATTGGCTCTGAAAGAAGTTCTCTTTGTATCACAGCAACAGTGTCTTAAATAATGCAGTTTGCAGTGTTTAATCAGCCATTACCCAGGGCAAGATTTTGCAGGTAGGAAAGGGAGGATGGAAGTCCTTCACCCTCTTCCTGGTAGGGGCAAATGCATTTCCAGCCCTCTCCAAAGGCCAGCAGTGTTTCCCTTTGCCTGCTGGGCTCTCCTGCTCTTTCCCATCAGCTGTGCTTCATTGAGAATCCTGCAGTGCCTTGGATTTTGTACCGTTCTCCTCCCTATTGTAGCTCCTGGAGTTTCTGAGGCATTCAGAGATGAGGGCTCCTCACAGGAGTGGTCTCAGGAAAGCAGGGTGCTCTGTCAGGCCTGGGGTGAGCTGGGGATCAGTGTTCCACATGTCTCTGTCAGTCTGGGATTCAAACTCCTTTTCCCATTGAGTATCACCCCTCTGTGTTTGACACAGCACAGTCTGGATGTCAGGCAAGATGATGCTCAGGAGCACAAGCAGTTCTTCAGCTCCTGCTCTCCTTGATCACTATTTGCCTTTTTGCTTTGTTTTCTTCGTCTGATTTCCTCCTGTTGCGTCCATGCTGCCCTTGGACCACAGTGAGGCATTCTCAGCCTCTGCCACAGGCTGTTCACACAGACAACAGAGAAAGACAGAGCTGAGGTCTGCTGTTGAATTTTAATCCTCCTGTTGGCTGGTGGCAGGGAATTAGCCAGTGAAAGTCACTGGCACTGACATTTTCCTGCTGCCCAAGTGCTTGACTGAGTGTTTTAGCAAAAACTGCCCAGCCAAGCACCCCAGTCTCCCAAATCTGATGGCAATCCATCTCTTTCTCCCAGCCTGGGATGAAAGCTGTCTTGGTATCCTTCCTCTGCCTTAGGGTGCTGACTCTGTTGGCTGTAGTGTGTGCAGCAGGAGAGTGGGGTGGGCATGGCTGACCCTGCAGGAAATGCTGACCGCATCATCATCATCATCATCATCATCATCATCATCATCATCATCATCATCATCATCACTATTATTATTATTATTATTATTATTACTATTATTATTATTATTATTATTATTATTAGTTTTATATCATAAAACAATATAACAAAATATTATCTTGTTTTATATTTATAAAATAATAAAATATTATTTATTTCTTTAAACTAATAAAGAAACTATTTATTAGTTTATTTATATAAACTAATACAAATAGTTTCTATGTACTGTGACTATTATTCACAAATAATAAAATAATAATAATTTAAATATTATTAATTTTATATTATAAAACAATATAACAAAATATTATATCATTTAATATTTATAAAATAATGAAATATTATTTATTTATACTAAGAAATAAACTATTTATATTATTTTATTTATATAAACTAATATAAATAGTTTATATTTACTGTGACTATTATTCACAAAGACTTACTTTTGCGTTAATGTAAACCAAGACTTACAAATTAAGGGGTAAATCAAAGGAGAGCAGATGTGGTAGTTCTGGAACTTCCTATAACATTAGGATATTCAAAGCCATTAGGAACACAAGCACAGAACACTGAGGTGTAAAATCCTCTGAGTCCCTGGGGCTCTGGACAATCCTGCTGTGGGACTTGTGGAGGGAGGTTGCAGGTCTGGGAGAGAGACAGGACTGTCAGTGGAAGGCACAAGAGCTGTAAAACCCCACACAATCCTGTGTCTGTGTCTGCCCTGCCCATTTGTGCTCACTGCTGCAGCTGGCAGGTTCTGAGGAACAGCCTGATTTAATGGGGGTGCTGGGAAGGGGTCCTGGTCCCTCCCCATTTCTGGACTACCAAAAGCATTGAGCTCCTGCACACTGAGAAGTGCAGGACTGGTTTTATTCTTGCCAGCAATGTCTCCCTGCTTCTGGCTTCTGCCTGCTCTGGATTTTGCCTGGTTTCTGTCAGCAGGGTTGTATTGTATCATCCCCTTTTTTATTTCACGGAAGGATGTTGTCTCACCAAAACCCATCTTCCTATTAACCTGTGTCAGCAAATGAGCACCTCCAAATTTTTTCTGAAGAAGCCAGGGAATCATTCTGCTTTCCCAAACTGTGCTCACCCACACCAGCAGTCACTGTAATATCCATACTTCTGAGAGTGTTCCTCTCCCATGGGCAGCTCTTTTCCAGCTATGCCATGACTCCTCACAATGCTTAACCTGGGCTTGCTGATTTTGCTTGGATTTTGTACCATTCTCCTTCCTGTTGGTAGTTCCTGGAGTTTCTAAGGCATTTAGAGACAAAACACATTGCAACAAACAAACAAATGAAACACAGAAAAGGAGGGGAAAAAATGGAGCAAAAATGCCCTGCCAGCCAGCCCAAAACAGAAATGAGGAGGAACTGAGCTGCTGTTTTTGCAAGAAGAAAGGCAAGTGAGAGGTGACAGCTTGTACACTCAGATGTGGAAGTGCACATCTCTGTGGGACAGAGAAGATTGAAAATACAGGAGTGTTGAGAGACAGATTGAATTTCCTAGGCTGTAGAGCAGGATATTGCACAGAGATTGTCATTAGACCATAAATTGACACTAGAAGAGATCATTGGACCAAATCCAGAGCTGCTCTGAGTGAAGATAGTGAGCCCTGCATGGATGCTATGCCTCCACACTGTGCTTTGTGCAGCAGAGAGCTTAAAAAGAAAGCTGAAAGAACACTGCTTGCTTCATCCTTTCCTGATAAAGCACAGCTTGCCCATGTCTGTTGCAGTATTCCATGCAAAATTTATGAAAAACCAAGTTAGGTAAACACTGTTGGGTACCTGTGCGAGCACTTGAGAGAGGCAAATTTGGGATTCCCTGTCATCTTGAAATAGGGCAAAGGATTGCTCAGTCCAGCTGGTGAAAGGTGTGATATTTACTTTTTTTTGTGATATTGATTTTAAGTAATCCAAGCTCCGTTTAGCAGGAGGCAATAAAACAAAGTGAGAAAAGATTTTGTAAAAATATCTGAAGTGTCTCTGTACTGAGTGAAATGTGAAATGTAGAAGAGTTTTGCCATGGAGTTGTAAATGGCCTGGGCCACTGCCAGCTGCTCCAGAAAGGTTGTCCTGATTGCTCTGGCTGGAGAGACAACCCCATTATGCAACTATAGTAAATCTGGGTGGATTGTCCCAGCTGTGGATTGTCCTAGCTGTGGGGTGGTGGGATGAACCACGCTGTGACAGTGCTCTAGCAGCCCCTTTTGTGTGTTGAGAACGTGTCTGTTCTGCTAAAAATCTGCCCTGCCACAGAGGTGAGGCTTGTGGTCAGTCTGGAGCCGGTGTAAATGGGTTTTCCAAACTCCCTTCCAGGGTGGGTGTCAGCAGTGATCTGCCTGCAGCAGATGTGAGCCTTGTGGTGCCAGAGGATGCTGGATTTCATCACAGTGATCCTGAGGCCTGGAGCACTGCCAAGCAAAAACAGCATTGAACTCTAAGGTGGTTTCTGTGCTAAAAGCAATTTTTGTGGTCAGACATTGCCTGGCATGAATCAAGGCACCTCTTCTGTCTGCTTTCTTCTGGTGCCCAGGACTGAGGCAAACTGCTGCTGCCTTCTCTCTTTTGTGTGGGTGCACACAAATCCGCACAGGCTGAGGAGCTCAGTGGAGTTGTCCAGTGTCCCCACCTGTGAGTGCAGTGTGAGGATTTGAAGGATGCAGTTGCACATCTCAGAGCACAGCTGAAGAAGGAAGTTCCCATAAGATAAGCCACCACCACAGGAACTTGAGGTAAGCACAGATGGCAAAACAGGAAGGCGTTAATTCCAGGCCTAACATTCACATGGTGGCAAGCTCTGGGAAGTGACACAAACACCAGCCCAGATTGTGGGAATGGCATCTATGCTCTGTGGAAAGCCAGGACTTGGGCTGGATAAAAGGGTTACCCCCAAAGGAATGACCCAGGAGCCCCCACAACCAAAGACCAGGGTGAAGAAGGACCAGCAGGACTCTGCAGGCATCCACGTGATGGTGATATCTTTCTACTTAAATCTTTCTCTGTCTCTCTCTTTCTCTTCCCTCCCCACCCCCTTCCTCCTGTATCTTTCTATCTCTCCACCTCACATTTACTGTTAAATGAAATCCATACTATTGACTTTGGCATGTGGTCTCTTTTGCGCCTTAGTTTGGGCAGAGATGTGGCATTCACATTTTTTGAAGGGTTTTTCTGGAAAAATCTCTTTGCCCAGGATTTTTCTCCAGGGAAGCTGAGAAGAAAAAGGAAAACAATTCTTATCTCATTTGCTTCTCCTGTGTTTTGCTCATGTGGAATGAGTTTGGAGATTGTTTACCCACAGGGGATTGTTTCATTGGATTCTGCTGTGAGTTGTTTTGACTCATTGGCCAATTGGGGCCAAGTTGTGTGGAGACTCCGGAGAGAGTCATGAGTTTTCATTATTACCTTTTTAACCTTCTTTAAGTATCCTTTATATATTCTTTAGTATAGTTTAGTATAGCATTCTTTAATATAATGTAGTATCATAAAATAGTAAATTAGCCTTCTGAGAACATGGAGTCAGGTTCATCATTCCTTCCTTCCTTCCTTCATCTAAGGAGAACACAAATACAATGAGAGCCATCTTTTATCCATAACGTGCAGGTGGGCAGTGCGTACAGCAGCCAGGAATCCTGGGATAAATCAGGGCCCCAGAGCTGCTGCCCTGGTGTTTCTCAAAAAACTCAAATGTGCTCCATTCTCTAGCAGGCTGTGAGCCTTTTGACTCCTTTTGGCTCTGACCCCATCTAGCGAATGGGAGAAATGTTGGATCACAGAATTGTAGGGCATTTTGAGGTGGACTGAACCTTTTAAATGTCATCAATGCAACTGCTTGGCAGTGAGCAAGGACATCTCCAGGTAGACCAGGTCACTCAGAGCCCTGTCCAACATGACATGAATATTTCCAGTGATCTCTGGGAATTTACACTTCACTGCAAATGAGTGATATTCACTTCACTGGTGTTCCAGAGTTTCACCACCATTATTGTATAAAACTTTCTCAGACCTACTCTAATTCTGTCCTCTCCATTTGAAACCATGGTAATATAAAAAAGATTTGGATGATATGGGAAGCAGAATGGGGAGGCATTTAATGTTTCTCAAGTGAGAAGTCTCTAGGGATATGGGGAGAAAACTGCTTGAAAATATATGCTGAAATGTTTGCAGCCAGAGAAAAGCTTAAATCAAGGCATTCTCCATTTTGGAAGTGTGATGTGGACAAATTTCCAGTATTTTAATGAAAATTAGTCTGTTTGCAATGGCCTGTGTTACCAAGGGCAGTGAGATGGATAACTTAGTGAGAGATGGATAACTTTGCTGCCTATACCTGACCTGATACTGCACAAAATTCTTAGATAGAGCACTCAGATATTCTTTTCTGAGAGAGCTCTGCTTCATGCAGGAAGGGGCTTGTGTCTCTGGTGCTTTGTGCTTCCATTCCCATTCCCAGCTTGTAACAGGCTCCAGCTGACACTCTGTGGATAGCAGAGTAGGCAGAGGTTCCTGGTGCACTTCATGCCCAGGAGCTACAAGAGATGATAAATTAAGATGTGCTGTGAAAACTCCACCTGGATCAATGCCATGTTTCACTTGTCACATTTAGAGGTGTAAGGATTCCTGTGGGACAAAAATAGCTGCTGATTTAGAGGTATTCATGTTATTAAGAGTCTGGTTAATTAAGGAGGCTGTAGGGTGGTAGTGACTGGAAGATTTCCTTATTTCACTCTTTTTTCTCTTTTTGTCTCTTGGCAAATGTAGCTGCTCAGTGTAGAAAGCACCATTTCTGTGGCATATACTGTAGTGAATAAAGTCAAAATTCTGTTTGAAAGTGTCAGTTGCCATGTTTCTCTCTGTGTGGCAAGAATATTTTGATTGCTTGAAGGAGAACTCTGGTTAGAAAGCAGCAAAGAAGTGGCTTTCAGTAAAATATCAGGAAAAGGAGATAAATGTAACCAGTGCTGGTCTCTTTAAGACATAAAAGTAAATGAAAGCATAAATCTGACCCCATTATGGAACTATAATAAATCTGGTGATAAATCAGAGGCAGCTGATAATGTGAGGGTAATGCCTGTTTGCAATACAATCAGCACATGATAATAAAAGATAAGTGTCCTTTTCCAAAGCAGTGATGAAGCAGTTCTGGATGCCTTGAAGATCACCTTGTAAAGCTGCTGGGTGAAAGGAAAAAGGTGCCTGGATCCAAGAGAAGTATCAGTCACACTGGAATATGTGGAAGAAACTGAACTGAAGGGGAAATCTGACCTACCCAGCTTGCAGCTCTGCATCTGCCTTTGAGATGAACAATCCTACCAAGCAAGAAGGACAATGGCTCTCTTGCAATGCTGCCAGATGGAAACCGTGCCTAAAAATCTTCTGTGAAACCCTCATAAAGCATGTAGGAAACATAAACATCACTTGTGACTGGGAAAAGATGAAGAAAAAGCAGTAACTAAGAGCCAGGGTTAACAACCAAAAATTTCCTGTGACTCTATAAACCTTGGTCTGGGCAGTGGAGCAATGAGCAGGGCAGCATAATTATAGCCAAAGCCTTCTCAGCACACTCAGTGCAGCAGAGTCAGATGAATACTGCTGAGCTTGGGAAGCTGCTAATTAGTTTCATTTCTGTAAATTTCCATCCCATAAGCTGCATCCTCAGCTGGTGTTCCCACTTACTCAGCTCAGATATAGAGAATGCAGTGGAGTTCTGGGGACTTGCATCCAAGACATTGTCTGCTGCCAAAACGAGAGCAGGACTCCATCCTTCATAGATCTTAGAGCTGGATCAGCTCCTTATGGCTCTGTATCATTTCTTCCTATAATAAATTCAAGCCTTGAAACTTTACCCAGTGGTTTCTCTATCAGGCTCCCAGCTCCTGATTTAGTTAGGCTGGATCCTTTACCCAGCTGGCCGTAGACTTACAGTGACAGTGATTCTGCTGAGTGATTGATTTGTATATTGTATATTTGTATTCCTTTTAGAAATGTTCAGATTTCAGTGCTGAACTGTATTTTGCTTTTGCTTTTTTTTTTTTCTTTTTTTTTGAGATGGAAGAATTCACACTTCTCAGTAACATTGATAACCTACATTTATAGGATTAAATAAGGAAAAAGCTCTAGAATACATTTTACACTATAAGGCATCTGTTCCAGAACTCTGAAGGATTTTTCTCTTTTCAGAACCCCTCTTTCTTCTCTGTCTTGAAACACAGACGTCTAAAAGCACTGCTTTGTTCCTATCTGCTAGTCCCTATATCATGATCAAGAACAAATTTTTTTTAAATTTACTTTTAAAATTTGAATTTATTTCTTTATTGTATTTGCAGGGACCCTCGTGGTAGGGAAGAATGATGAATCTGACTCCATGTTCTCAGAGGGTCATTTATTAATTTATACTATATTATATTAAAGAATGCTATACTATACTAAAGAATACAGAAAGGATACTTACAGAATGCTAAAAAGATAATAATGAAAACTCATGACTCTTTCCAGAGTTTCGACACAGCTTGGCCCTGATTGGTCAATGAGTGAAAACAGCTCACAGCAGAATCCAATGAAACAATCACCTGTGGGTAAACAATCTCCAAACACATTCCACATGAGCAAAACACAGG
>JAXCLO010000170.1:9828095-9844675 GCA_035583995.1 Arremon aurantiirostris
GAATGAGGGTCAAAGTCAGTGCTCCCCTGGGGGTCAGGGCACCCCAGAGCAGACAGAGAAATATTCCCTGTGCCCTGAACTCCCTACCAGAATTTCCCCAGCCTAGGGAGGGAGAAAGGCTAAGAGTAGAAGGGACATTAAAGGGAATGTCTTGCAGCAGTGCTGGAGGCTGGGACTGCTGCTCATGCTTTTGCTGTTCAAGTTCATGTGTGGCTTGATGGAGTGAGCTGGGTTGGACCTGGGTGCTGAGATCCAGCCAAGCTACAGAGGTGGGAAGGTGGTGGATGGAGAGGCTCTGCTGCTAGATATATTTTATTGTGGAGTTTTTTTACAGTGGAATGTATTTGACTGAAAATTTTCACTGCATGTTTGCTTAAGTGTTGCATAGTAAAGCAGAGGAGGAAAACACTGAAAGGTTTCACAGCACGGCCTGAGTGGCTCTGGAGTCTGCATTTTCCAGGTTTTTCAGACCAAAGAGTGGATTCAGCATGTCTAAGTGTCAGAGGGGGTCATTACAAACTTCTGGAAGTGCCTGCAAGGAGGTTTGCAGCCCAACTAAGCACCTCATCCAAGCAGGCTCTTGAAGGACTTCTTATGATACTCACTGCTAAAAAAAAACCTGCTGGGAAGGGAACTGCAGCAGTAAATCCCCACAGCAATCAGAGCTGGTTGTTCTTCATCACAGGAATTGTGACAGAGGTGTAATTGTGTGTGGTGTGAGAAGAAATAGATAAGGACGAAACAGCTTCTCTTTTTTTTTTTAAATTTAAATGGTCTGTAGAAGGTAACATCACCACTCCTTTGTCATTTTCTGCTTATTTTATTTGGCATCTGCTGTCCATTCATCTTCACTTCAAGCTTTATCCTCAAAAACTTCATTTCCCTGTGTCTTTTCTTCTTCTTTTTTTCTTTTCCTTTGAGAAGCAAATCATGACAGAGTCAAGATGAAACCAAACCTCCTTGTCTCGGTAACTTTTGCAGCCACATATTTTGGAAATCATGACTCCTTAATATTCCTTTAGCATTTAAACATAAAATTAAAAACTAACCAAGGGAGCCCAATTTGTAGTTTGAAATTAAGTCACAAAATTAAATGCAAGTTTTTTGGTCTAGCTTTTCAGCTGCTCCATCATGTACTAATTAGCAGGAGCTGTAAAACTCTGATTCTCCATAAAACCATATAATTCTGTTAGCTGAAGTTTTAAATTACACTTATTGCTTCATTTGCTAAAAATACATGCATATATATGTACACAGATATATAGCAAGTGAGACTACTTGAAGAAGATAAGTTAATTTCTCTGTGGCCTTGTATTCCAATACAACTTATGTGTCATAGGAGATAAAAAGATTGACTCCTGTGAATGGATTTTATTGAAACTATTTTCAATTTTATTGAAAATAAAAATTGAATTTTATTCAATTTTATTGAAAATAATGTTGGAATAACTAGCCACTGTCTTAAAGACTAAGAACAGTTTGCACAAGTGGATGGAAATAAATATTTCAAAGTTGTCTGCAAGTGTGGAACATTTTAATTTTGGACTTCACAGCACAAAAGGATGCTCAGCAGCTCCCTGCAGTTTTCCACACAGAACTGATGGCTGAAGAGATCCAAGCCCACAAACCAATTGATGTTTCTTGTTTCTGTCAGATTGGTGAGTGTTGCTCACGCAAATCAGTTCTCCCCACGTCTTTGCCACAGGAGGGAAGGCTCAGCAAGCAGAGCCTGCTTGTCCTCTGCCCAAAGGTCAATGAGAGCCAGTGGTGGTGGATCCCTTTCATTTCTGCTGTGGCTGAGTGGCTCATGGACCCAAGGACAGCAGGAAAAACCTAAAACCTAAAACCTGAGGGATCAATTTTTTTTTGTTTTTCAAAAGGACTAAAACCTTACTAAAAAACCCAACCTACTGGTGTTTGTTTTACGTTGGGCCCTTCTGGGCGCTCCCTGGATGGGGGAAACCCTCCTGTAGCAGTTCTGTAAATGTGTCAGGAGAAAGTAGACACATGGGACTTTTTTGGTCTTCAGCTTCTTGTTTATCGTTATGTTATCTAAAGTTTTGCACTCTGTTCACACCAGGCTCAGCGTGCTGGAAAAGCACCACAAAATGGCCACGAGATGTAGAGTTTCAAGGTCTTTTAATTGTCTCATCCAATTAACTCTTAACAAGTACATTATTTCTACTTATCTACCAGTAACTCATCCCCTGACTGTCCATGTAACCTCTGTACTGTTCTTCCCTTGACCAGTCACCCTGTGCCACCAACACTGCAGAAAATGGAGTACGTGAAGAAGAAGAAGAAGGAAGAAGAAAAAGAAGAAAGAAGAATAAAGAATAAGAATATAATATAATATAATATCATATCATATCATATCATATATCATATCATATCATATCATATCATGAATGCTATACTAAAACTATACTAAAGAAAAAGATACAGACAGAAGGCTTAACAGGAATGAATAATAAAAACTCGTGACTGACTCAGAGAGTCCAACACAGCTGGACATGGACAGTGATTGGTCATTAAGTCAACACAATTCACATGGAACCAATCAAACATTCACCTGTTGGTAAACAATCTCCAGCCCATATTCCAAAGCAATCAGATAATTATTGTTTTCATTCTTTTCTGAGGCTTCTCAGGAGAAAAAAATCCTGGCAAAGGGATTTTTCAGACAACATCATGGTGACACCAAATACAAAAGGTATTATGGTTCAGACTTTTCCTCACCAGGTCCTTGTATCCTGGTTTTGTGGTCTGAGTGTTTGTCCCTCCAAGCTCCACGCTGGCTTATTCAAAGCTTTCTTATGCTGGTGGCATTCAAGGCTTTTTTGTTGATGCAAGCCACATCAGTAACAGTGGAGAAAATCAAAGGAACAGAGGAAGAAAGAAAAAAAATGAGTTCTGAAGAAAGAAGCGTAGAAAGGAGCAGGAGATGGTGTATTTCAGTTCCTGCCTGTAGCTGAGCGTTTGAAATTCATAAGCACTCAGCTGACATTCCAGAAAACAGAAGTACATTTCCTTTCACTCAATTTTTGAATTCTCCAGAGGTAACAAGTGTTGCAAACAGTTCCTGGGTTTAGCTCTATTGTGTGTGGTGAATGCATACAGCACACCCACGATTAAGCAGAGAAATCGGAGTCAAAGCAGGATCTAGTTACACATTCAAGACGTATCTTCTGCTCCCTCCAATATATTCATTACCTGGTATTGTTCCACAGCTGCTTTCATCAATGGACGTTCTACAATAACAGTAAATTGGCATCCATAGGGCTGTGCAGAGCTGACAAGTCCCTCATTATTTGCTGGAAGTCCTTTGGAAAGGGTGAGTTTCGCCATTTCTCAGCAGATGGTGAGTTTCACCATTTCTCACCATTTCTGGGTGCAGATGGGCCCAGGGTGTGGCAAAGGCTCTTCCACTCCCAGGAGAAGCTGGAAATATGCTGTAGCTGTTGCTTTGTCCAAAAAAACTGTGGCTAAAAGGGAGGCACTGAACTGTCCCATCCACCTGTGGATGATGGCTGCACACACCTGGATTACCATGGGAAAGGACACCTAAACCTTGGGAGAACTCAGGTGTGGGACCTCAAAGAAAAATGATTGCCAGGGAAGATATAGAGCTTATAAAGAACAGTGCCTGCCTGGAATTTGATAATAAAAAACTTTTGCCAAGAGATGTCTTCTGTGTGAGCACCAAACCAGAATTGGTTGAATTATCCCATTCATTCAACTGTGCGCCCCTCTCCCTGATTTTGGAGAATTCCCCATTTGGAGAAGAGCTTTTTATCTCCTCCAAGAAAGAGGAGAAAAAAAGAGCTTTTTTTTCTCCTCCAAGACTGGCAGATCATACAGCTGAAAGTAGAAACTTGGTTCTTATTAATATGTGAACATTTTAATTTATGCATCTGATTGATATTATTCCGTAATTAAATTATATTCCCATGGTGCATATAACATCAGGGTTGTAGTAATACAAATAATTAGTAATTAGCTCTAATCAGATCAGTTAGCAAATGCCAGATTCCAGATGAATAAGCTGACCAGCAGCGCTTGTGGTGAGGAAAGCCAAGAAAGAAGGAAGAAAAGATAATTTGTGTTGATGGATATAAGGGAGGAAGTGAAAATAACAGGAAATCCATTCTCAAGAGAACTCCCCTGCTAAACAAAACAGGAATGCAGCCTTTAAAGATGCCCTGGGCCTTGGCCATGAGCCTGCAGCTCAGCTGCTGGAAGATGTTCCACTCTGACCTCTCGCACAGCCCTGAGTCCCTCCCAGATGCCTTTAATGATGTTTTGGAGCTGGAGTGGAAGAAGGGCCAGCCCAAATCAGGCACAGGGCACCTTCAGCCAACAGGACATTCCTCAGCTGACAGCTCCTTGGAGATGACAAGGGATGATGGCACATCAGAGTCTTCCTCAAAATGCCTGTGGCACTCTGGCCTGGGAGTTTAGGAATGGGTTCCCACTGAGCTGCTCCCATTGTCACCAAGAAACTGCCAAGGGGCTTAGGACAGCTAACACAGGGCCAGGGAGAATTTCTCTACAGAAAAATGAAATACAAAGATCTGTGAATGGGACTTCCTAGCTGAGAGGTTAATACTGCAATCTGACCAGTTTTTCTTGGCTTAAAGCAGAAAAATATTGTGCTTTCCCCATTCCCTCAAAAAATAAACAAAGTGTTTAAAACAATTTCAGTTTGTATCTGTCAAACAACGCCAGTTAGAAAATTCAAGATGTGCTCTTGCCACCCAAACTGCACTTGGACCAATACCAAATATTTCAGACAAATAATTTCTAAAGAAAGTACCTGGCATTGCATCTCCAAAACATCAGTGTGAAATATTCTGTGGTTGTGAAAAGGGGTTTGCTTTTTATTTTCTCAATAGTAAAATGTCCTTGAAATGAACACTCTCCTGCAGCCAAACTTCTCTGTGTTTAAATGTTATTTTGTGATGAAAAATGTTCTTAGCAAACACAAAGCAATTGCTGCAGTGTGCCAGGTTAGTGCCAACAGGTTCCTCTCTTTGAGGGCAGCAGGAAAATAGAGGTGTGGTAAATTGTCACACTTGCTGCAGAGCTGGTTGAAGTCAGTGATGAATTAATGATCAAGAAAACCTTGATCAGGGTTTCCTGCTGATCCTGCACCTGTCTTGAGCAAGGACTAACAACAAAATGATGTCTGGGGTGAACCAAAGTGATTGTTTAACCTTTGTATCAACCATAAATGCTGACCAGAAGTAACCAAGACCCTCATTAAGTGCTATTTGCACTCTCACCCCTTAGAATGCAAATGAAGAGGAAAGATGATATTCCTTCCATGTAAGACCTCTGTCACCAACACCCACCCTATGACATACAGTTGTCATTCTCTTTGGGAAGGACTAAAATTTTTTGTATAAAAAAGGACTTTCACAGAAAAAAAAAAAGGAAGAGACAAAAGGAAGAATAAAACAGGAGAAAAACACCTCTGCTTTCTCAGGATTGGTTGATGGACTTTTTCTCTCTTCCTCTCACTTTTAGGTGAGATTTTTGCCTCCAACTGCATTGGAAAAGACCCAGACATATTTCAATATATATATATAATAAATCTCTGTTACTATACCTTCTGTCCAGACACACTCTGTAGTTTGTGTATTTATCACCAGCAACCTCAAACTGCTTTCCCTTTACTTCAATAAACCACACTATTTGTGAATCTTCGTTCTGGATGTTTTTACTGAATTCAGCCAGGCCTATGGCATCAGTAAATCACACTATTCATGAATCTGTCTTGTTGAACGGGACCAAACTCATAGTGCTGAAGTGGTAATAAACGGAAATAAAATCCATCTGCACCCAGTCCCTCAGAGCTCTGAGTGCCACCAATAAGGTTTATTTTATCCCAAGTTTCTGTGTGCTTGACTCAACAGGTTGTTGCTTGGGCTTCTATTTAAGTTTTTTTTTCAATTTGATGCCTCAGCAAGCCACTGGCTGCTTGAAAGTTACTGGTGGGAGTTCACATTTCACACTGTTTTCAGAAGTGCCACTGTTAGGTGTTATCTTAAAAGTCTTCCTCTTGCATGTTCAGCCTTCAGTGAGATGTTTTGGGTTACTTACTAGTGATTCAGTTTTGTGGGTTGCCACTGGTTACCAACAATTTAGTAAAAATACAAGTTGTTGGTTCATTAAACTATTTTTGAAAGAAAATCTATACTAACTAGGCTATATTGGCTCCTTTGAGCATATATTTATTTGTTGTTATCACGCTTGCTGCTTGAGTATGTCTCAAATGAGTAGAAAATAATGAATGTACCAGGACTATGGCAAGTCTTCTAAAAACATGATGGATAAACCAGTTCTTGGATGGAACAGTGAAATGCAGCCCCAGATACTCTAAGGTCCTATACACAGAGAACCATCTTTAATCCTGGAGATTCTGGATGGCAGGATGACTCCAGAGAGGTGGTAGATAACTTAGATGAGCTCTGAAGGCTTAGCAAAAGACAGAGATTAAATCCAAGCTGGATCAAGGCCTGCCCTCCTAGAGCTGCGTCCTTTCCATTGCAAAACTGTCGCAGACATCTTTTCTGAAAAATCCTTTCCTTAGGATTTTTTCCTCCTGAGAAGATGGGAGGCCTCAAAAACAAAATGTAAACATTGATTATCTGCTGCTGTTTGCAACAGGTGGATCTGTGATTGGTCTCATGTGGATATTTGTAATTAATGGCCAATCACAGTCAGCTGGCTCGGACAGAGAGCCAAGCCACAAACCTTTGTTATCATTCTTTCCTTTCTATTCTTAGCTGGCCTTCTGATGAAATCCTTTCTTCTATTCTTTTAGTATAGTTTTAATGTAATACATATGATAAAATAACAAATCAAGCCTTCTGAAACATGGAGTCAGATCCTCGTCTCTTCCCTCATCCAAGAACCCCTGTGAACACCACCACAAAAAACAATGAGGGGATGCTGCTGAGGATGTGCTACTACCACTCCCATTCACAGCCACCAGTTTGACCCCACTAAGTGGCAGCAAAAGATGCACTGGGAAAAGGTGGAAGGGAGAAAAGAAGCAGCAAAGAGCTGACTCAAAAATACAGCAGGGGAAGTCCAGCTCTGACAGCCTGCTGTCCCCTCTGCAGGTGATTATTGAGCAGCATTGCAGTTATTTTTATTGCTGAAGTTGCAGCCTGCTCCTTGATTGAGAACAAAATTGATTTGCCTTTCTCTTTCAGCATTTCTCACATGCCTGTATGTGAGTATGGGTATGTATGTGTAGAGGAACCTGTATATATGTATACAAATGTATGGATGTGTATCTGCACCTGTAGAGCACTAAGAAAGCAGGAGTCTGAAAGAGGAGTCTGAAACACACTGAGTGCTCTGGAAGGACAAATTGAATGTGTATGCAAACACCTGACCTTGTTTTGGGGAGGCAGGGCTGCTGTCAACCATCTGGTGCATCACTTCAGATGCTTTTCCTCTGCTCAAGCTCAGCCTGTTGCTCGCAAGGAAATTCTTCAGAGGGAGGGTTTGACCAAAGCAACACTGAGCTATCAGCCAAGAGAAGGTGGCTTTCTTCCCAGCCACATGGCACTCTGGCTGTGTGCATTCAGAAATTGGATGTAGCAAATTACAGATTCTCTCCTACCTCCCACCTCACAGCATCTCACTCACAGAGCCTTTCCCCCCCCTCTGCTTCCTCCTGCAGATCCTGCAGTGTAGCTCACCTGGTTATATGGACATTTGGACATGTCCAAGGAGGGAAATATGGTGGCACAAGGGAGAGCCACCCACCCTCTGACAGATGCTTGGAGCAGGTTCCCCAGAGCTGCCTCATGATTAGTGAACAGCAGACATATGTTGTGCTCACCACACAGCCTTAAGCTTGTAACAGTGCTGGCAGCTCCTGCTCCCCTTGCTTTGGCACTGCTGTGATCCTGATGTCTGCAGCACTGAGTCACGCCACCATGTCTGGAGCAAAGCCCAGTGCTCTTTTGCTCACAAGGGGAGCAGGACCGTGTGCTCTGGTGACCTGACTGCCTGACCATGCTTTGTTGAGTGTGTCAGTACAGCAGCATCTGTGAGCAAAGGCATGAAGCCAGCAGAAAGCATCCTTTGTGCTGGCTGACACTGAGAGATGCTGGTGCAGGGTGCTGAAATGGGCTGGATTGGTTTTATTGAGAAAACTGACACTGTTCTTGTCACCCATCTGCACCTCTGCCTCCTTTCTTGGATTTGAAGCTCTCTAAGCCAAGGATAGATATTTAGATTGTATCTTGCCCTGAAGAAATCCCTCAGGTGCAACCCTTCTGCAGATTCTCTCCTGTGGTCTTGCCTTACTCAGACAAATGTAATGATCTCTGAGATTGGAGCCACTTTCTCTGCAGACTTGGCTTATTGTGCCCTCTGACTGAGGTTCCAGCACTGGCTGGGGCTTTCTCTGATGTGTAAAACACAGGCCACTCTCTCTTTGTGCCCTTTCTCACATCCTCCTTACAGTGAAGTTCATAGGCACTTAACTGCATTACATTTTTGGCTGCCTTTGAATTTCCTTTGCAAGTCATCAGGCGGCATTTCCCAAATTGTGAGAGATGCGTGGCAGCCAGCCCAGAGAAGGTGGCTGTCACTTCCTCTGCTGCTCTCCCCTTGGTGTACAGTGATGTTCCCAAGCATTGCCCTCTTGTTTCCTCAGCAGGGAGCTCTTGCAAGCTGGCTCTGTGGTGGGAATTGCCTGGATGATGGGAGGAATTAATTTCAGACTGAACTATAAAAATGCTCAAGGCCAGGAGATTCCCAAATGAAGGCAAACAAAAAGAAAAATCAATGGACGTAGCGGGGAGTTATGAAATCCTGTCAGATGACAATATTAGTCTCTGACCCAGCAAATTATTTGCTGAGTGTTTCTGTTCCCTTGAACTGTGAGACTTTCAGAAAGAAGGATTTTTTTTTTCTTCCCTCTCAGTGAATCTCCAGCACTCCTCATGTATCTTTTGAGGTTAATCCACAATGACATCCTACATTATACAATTAAGTTGGAGCTTTCTGACCCTGGAGTTAACAGTTTGGGATTTTTCCTTGCAGCTGATCTTTATCGTCTGGTTAAAGACACCCGTGCCATTTCTTTAACACCTCCTCATTGAGACCAAAAAGTCTCAGTTCAGAAAAGCTTCTCTCCTCCCTCTCTGGGGTGGAAAAGATCTATTGTAAACTAAAGATGTCCCTATATCCAAACATAGGAGCTCACAGCACATGGACCATTCCTGCTCTTCCCCAAGGATGAGAGAATGACCACGTGGGGTAAAGTGGTGTTGGTAGAGTTTCTGGTCTTCATGCCATAGACTTAGAGGATTTTAGATGTTTAGATGATTGTATCTGCTCCACCAGCCAGAGATGTTGCAGCTGGCCATGACAGCATCACTTTTCTTAGGAAGACACAGGTGCCTGTTCAGCTCCTCAGTGACCCACAGCTCAATCAGCAAACTGGACCCTCCTAAGGCACAAACGCAATCCCTGGGAGCTTTATCCCCACTCCCATCTGCAGTGAGGCCCAGGCCCACCTCCCCAGCATGCAAACCCCCTTTAGCTTCCCTGCTCATCACCCTGGACTGCCATTCCCAATGCCAGCTCCATGTCCCACTGTGGGTTGCTCCAGGATGTGGAGCACAAGAACATCAACTTCCAGCCAGGTGATGTTCCCAGGAGTGCTCCTGCAATGCAAGTCTTTCCGACAGTGCTGCTGTTCCTGTTTGCTGTTCTCAGGGGGGCCCTGGGGACATGGAAAGCTGAACTCCCTGTGTTTGGAATGCTGTTTTTAAAGCTGGGTGCAAGGGCCCTTGTGGTATTTTTAAGGCTGCCCTTGTAGGGGAGATTTCCTAGCTCCAGAGCTGGCTTTTGCCTCTCAGGTTAATATTCAGCCAGCACAATCACCAAAGATCATAAGGCAGAGTTCTCAACCATAAGACTGGTTTTAAAATTACATTATTATTATTATTATTATTATTGTTGTTGTTGTTGTTGTTGTTGTCGTTGTTGTTGGGCTTGCTTAATGACCTTACAGTACCTGTATTTGCTTTCTAATTTTTGGGAGCTCCAGGTATACTTCAAATCAAGGCTAGGAAATACTAGTTCCTTTCCCTTTAAGGGAATAATCAGTGTTTTTTTATTCAATACCATGTACTCCAAAGCTCAGGCTTTATGAGAAAAACTGACTGATTTCCCACAAATCATGCATAATACATATGCAGAAGGGACAGGCAGTACATTGCCAGTCTCCAGGCTTAGCTTGTAGCCCAACAATTTGCCATCTAATGTGGATGGCATCCCTATCCATGGCAGGGGGGTTAGATCTAAATGATTTTTAAGCTCCCACCCCACTGAAATAATTCTATGGATCTGTGAATTCAATGCCAAAAAACCTGTCAGTGACTCCAAGAGGTTTTTGGGCCCAGGGGCAGCATGAGAGGGTCCATACAAGCACCTCTCAAGGTAGCTGGACTGGGTGTCCTGGGCCAAGTTTCACTCAGTCTAAAGCTTCACATCCACCCCAAAAAAAAAGTGTGACACAAAGCACCAGTAGCTGTATACCATGTGTTTTAATAAACCGTATAGCTACCAGAAAAATAGGATTGCATGTGTTTGTTCTCCCCTCCCCAAAACCAAAAGAAGTCAAATTCAAACCAAAATAATGGAAACCTAAAACAAGAGGAAAAAACTGTCCCAGAGCAAAGATGGCACACAATACAGAGTTGGAGGAAAACATCTTTGATGACATCCTTGTTTAAAGAAACCGTTTGTAAAACATGACAGGCAGTTGAATAATAAAATGGTCACTGATTTGATTGGTTTTCCCCTCTCTGTGTGTATATATATGTAGCTACATATATATGTCTATGCTGTTACACCCTGGGGTGGGACGAAATGGTTAGACAAAATAAGTAGTTGAGTGGAGGGAAATCTGTAAGACAAAAAAAACCATTGGAGTGTGGGGAGCAAGTAAGGAAGAAAATAAATTAATCATTTCAGTCAGTGAAGGAAAGACAAGGTTCAATTCCCCTATAATTCACCACTGCTCTGCTTTTTGGGGAACAGACTTGTCTCTCCATGGCTATGCCGTGTCCCTGATGCACAGCTGAGCTGTGAGCTTCTGATCTGAGTGGTATTCACTGGTCTGTGTATGAGCAGGACCCCAGAAATGTATGAAGCATTCCTTTCTCTGGTTAATTCCCATGCTACACCGTGATTTTTTTTTTTAATTAAAAACTTATTCGTATTTCAGTTAGCGTTTTTCCCCCAGGTTTCTTGCACTGACTGCTGTCCAGGTCTCCACAGCAAGGTGGAGCAGCCCAGATGAGCAATAACTCCACAGTAAAGTGCTGTTATCACAATGTGACTGGATGGAGGAATTAATTTTACAGCGGGTCTCATGTTACTTCAAAATTGTACTCAGTCTGCAGAGCCGAGTCATGCAGTGGTAACCTCAGCTGTTCCTCACTGAGTGGGCCTGTGGGGCACACCTTGATCCAAAAACAAGGAAAGGAAGTAAAAATGTTTTTAATTCCCTTTTCTCCTTCCATGGAAACCTACCCCCAACAAGAAGAGTAGGCAATACCACTCTACACTGAGGTGTCTGATTCCCTCTTAGGCAAACGAGTCCTGCATTCAAGAGACAAAACAAGCCATGTCCTTCCTCTTGTTTTTATATTGCACTTTCAGAGAACCAATCGCTGTCCATGCTTTCCCAGACCTCAGTGCCGTGCTTAACAAGCAAATTAAGCACAAACTCATGCTGGCTGCAAAGTTCAGGTGACCAAGAAGGTGATAAGAGAACAGCTCAGTTTGCCAGATGCTTGTAAACACCATATTGAAAAGAAGGCAAAGGCAAAACACCCTTCTCCACACTTCCCCCATCTTCATTCCTTTTATTTTTTTCTTCTTTTCATTCTTTGTCTCTCTTTTGCTCTTTCTTTCCCTTTTTTGTACAGGGGTTGATGAAGATAAGCAAGACTTGTGCATCACAAATGGTGAAACTCCCCCCAGCCCCTCCAGCTTCCCACCCTACAACAATGCACAAGCCCATCTCATCCTGTACCTGCCCCCAAAAGTGTCTGTCTGTTTTTGGAAAACTGCTCAGTCCGATGTGCTGGGGACTCCTGCCGTGCAGGAGCTGGCTTGGCTGGTTCTTCCCCCTTTCCTGAGGCTCATAGATGGTTGTTTTTTGACAGGTAAGCAATAAGAGCCACAGCTACCCCGACGTAGATGCCAGTTCCAATTGTGATGGACAGGACAGCCAGGAAGAGAGCTCGCCGGGAGCTGGAGCTCGCGTGGTGGAAATCCCCCTTGGCCACTGCTTTGTTTGTCTGCAAGAGATACAACAACAACAATGCCATAGATTTATTTGTTTTACCTGGTGAAATAAAGGTATGACTCTAATTTCTTGGCTGAAACAGGATCCTGGGAGCTGACATGTTAAACTGGTGGGCAATCAGACATTTTTTAGTCAAATGAGGTCGTTTGCACAATTCAGATGGTGATGGAACCATCATTTTTATAGACCATGGAGTGGTATCAAGCAGGGACACCAGTAAGAGATCTGTCAGCTACAAGACAAGTCCTGTATAAGCAAATGAGCTCCTTAAGTTCTGAGACATTCTCTGTTCCCTCATTACAACGAGTGAGAAATCCTCAATGTTTTAATTGTGTCTCCACAAATGATCGATGTGTTGGGACACTTTCTTCTTCAGAGCCATCTACTACTCTATTTTGGTCTTTGTGGGGTTTTTTTGTTGTTGTTTGCTTGTTTCGGGTTTTTTGGTTGGTTTTTTATTGTTTGTTTGTTTGTTTGTTTGTTTGGGGTTTTCATTTTATGTTTTTGCTACTCAGACCAATCTGCAGCCACCAAATGACAAGCTTCCACACATTAAAAATGCCCCCAAAAAAACCACTTTGTCCCTTCTGTCAATGACTTTATTAGGAGAACTGTCTCTTCTCATTCATCAACCTAATTTTTTAAGCATAATGCTTTATGAATATTTCAGGCAGAAGCAATATCAAACAATACAGGCGAGGCTGTGGGCTGGAGGGAGCTGTTTCAAAGCAGCAAGATAGAAATAACACAGGTTTACACACCTGCTGTTGTGCCCTTTGGTTTAGGTGGGGAAAGTATCTTACTCACTCTGCAAAGCCTCTCAGCAGGGTGGGTAACCAAAGATTTCATTATCTTCCTGTCTGGAACCACCAAAGACTCAAAAGAAGATTCCGTTTTTTAAAAAACACCAGGGTCTTTTGGGATCAGGTTAGTCACCATCAACTCTTAAAAGTGTTGTCAAGGAAAGCAGAGAAAGCTTTAGAAAGAGCTGGTCCTTCAGCTCCCCTCAGAGACGTTCCTCATGCTCCTCTGCCCACCACAGACCAGTCTGGATCTGGAAGGTTCCTGTTTACTGAAGTAGGACTGAGGTAAATGCCCAGCAATGAACATAACAGAACTTTTGGATAAAACGAGGTTGGACCCCCCAGAATGAAGGGAAAGTTTAAAAATGACAAAACATTTTGAAATTGGCATTTCTGAAATGTCACTTTATGTAACAGAAAAATCTGCAACACTTGAGTTGACCTCTTTTAAATGAAACTTTGTAAAGTTTTAAACCAGCATTTCTTCACCTAAAAATAGGTGGGAAGTCAAAGGGAAAAGAAACCATTAGTCAAAATGTCAAATAATCTGAAAACTTGACAGTATATCTTGATTGCTTCAATAGAAGAGGTTGGATTTACCAAAAATAATGAGTTGAAAGACCCGAAAGGATTCAGAAGGTTGATTTTTCAAATACTAGTAGCCTTTTTCCTAACAAGATCTTCAGTGTAGCAACAACCTTGCTCAAAAAGAACAGGGTTTTTCCCCTTGATGAACTCTTTGAGGACAGCCCTGACCTTTGTGAAAGGATTGGATCTATGGTGAAAAACCAGTTTCTTGTTAAAATGTTCACCCAGCCAAAACCAGATATCTTCTATTAGTCATGTGCTGCCATGAAGTTTTTGAATTATGCAGCTCCAGACATTATGATAAAAAGTGATTTTGGGGAACACACACGTGCCTTCACAGAAATTCTAGTTTCCAACAAATTACCTAATCTGAGTGCATTTTTTCCTCTTAACTGAAGGCATATTTTGTAATTTAGGAGAATTAAATCCCTCCTGTATGGAATTTTAACTGTAGACTCCATTGGTAAGGGCATACGGGAAGGACAAATCTTATAGTTCTCCTTTATTCTGGTAAAACATATTTACATTGAGATGGAGAAACTAACCACACAGAAACCAGCTTTTGTCTGTGAGAGTGATCTGAAGGAATTTGCTTAGTAGTAAGAAAATTCTTTGACGCTATTTCCTAACTAGCAAAACCCTCACATTACTACTCCATGTCATTATATGAAAATGACAGCATTTCTGCAGGTTTAAGCTAAAAGGATCTGAAAATACTTACCAAACAAAATGCAGCTAAGGCCAAAAGTAATAGTTGAGTGTCTAGCAAATAATGAACAGTTTTTCTTGATTTTTCTTTTATCTTTTTATTTTTTTTAACAGGGATCAGCTCTTTGGTGGTTTTGGTCACTTTGAGAAAGTCCCTTGGTTTTGGGATTAATCCAACTGTCCCTTTTCATACCTGACAGAGAGCAATTACATTCTGCTGAGTTTTCCATGAGAGATGTCTGTTCTTTGGCAAAATCCACGAGGTCAAGAAATGTCTTGTGTAGATCAGACAGCTAAATCACACCCACCTTTTCCATAGCTTTTTCAGCAACATCTGTTTCAGAGAACAGTGTAGCCAGAACTGGTGCAAGGATGAAGACTCAAATGCTCTACCAACAAGAGTTTGATTCACTACAGACTCATCAAGCTACTCCAGGTGTCTCAACCTTTTCTAATGCATTTGAAATTTGCTGCAAATTTAGTGTTCTTCCTGAACAAAATTGTGTTATCTATGGAGTTTTACAGTACTTCTGTCCACTCACTTCTTCCCTTCCCTGGCAAGGCTGTGGCTGGCAGACAGATGATGGATATAACGATTTAAAGGAGCTTTTGGACGGGAGCAGGGGGCACAGGCTGTGATGAAGGTTGGGTGCTACAAGGCTGAAAAAAGAGATTTTTGCAAATACCAGCCACCAATCAATCTTCTCTTTAGAGGCTTTGAAAGTAAGCCAGAAAAGTGAGGAGGGGTGGGGGAAGAAAGGGTAAGGAGATCTGGAGGTATTATCTTCTTTTTTTAAAAACTAAAATAATGAATGTCTTTTTAAGAAACACTTTCAAGGAACTTCCCTGGAGGTTCAAGTTGAGCTTCTGCAGACCACATTCAGGGTGTCTCTGGGCTGCAGGTTTTACAGGCCCAGACAAGATGAATAATGTACCTCCAAGCTGCAAGGCTAAAACATTCTGCTGCATCCCGCAGTGACTCATATATCATACTCTCAAAATACCTCCTGGTACGCGGTATCTGCAAACAAGAAACACACTGATCACAATCATTAATCCTGCCTCTTCCCCCCGGGGCTGGAGAGCAGGATTGGCTCCATGCAGGAGGAGAAGAGATTATCCTGACCCCTTTGGTCAGATGGGGAAAGGATTTCATTTCACTTCATGGGAACAAAGAGCCAGAAAGGCCAGGGATGCACAGGCTACATGCAGCCACTGGCCAGATTCTGAGTTTTACTTCTTCAAGTGACATGCAAAAAAATAAATTGCACAGAATGAGGAGTAGCTTATACAGATGATGCTTCTGCTCCTGTATCTTCTATCTTTCTTCTAGTCAAACACTCTTTCTCCTCTTTTTAACTTGCCTAAACTTGTACATTTGCTGATCTCCAATTTTTGGGCTGTAATTCCATCTTCAGGCTTACACCACTTCTTTCCACTGATGGTGAGAAAAAGACTCCAGTGTCTTTGCTAAAGACATGGATGGGTAAAGGGTGAAGTCAGGATCTGGCTCTGGACCTCGACAATGCCAGCAGGGAGGTGCCAGTCAGCTGGAAAAGCATGGGGCTGACAGACAGCACAGGGATTGGGACATGGCAGGATGGGTTTCAGTCCTGAGGAGAGCATCAAAGGGTCTATGCAGTCCAAACAGCTCCACAGGCAGAAATTATGAACTGAATAAAGGACAAATTGTCCTTTGCTCTGCCAGGTATTTGGAAATTCCAATGGAAAGTTCAGCCTGTGGTGGCAAAGAGCTCTTCCAAAAGTTTCTGTAATTTCAGCTGGAAGGATGGCCCAGGGAATGGACATGAGGCTCAAACAGATGTTTGTCATAGATATCTTTTATGAAAAATCCTTTCCTTAGGATTTTTCCTCCTGAGAAGCTGAGATGCCTCAGGAACAAAATGCAAACATTGATTATCTGCTGCTGCAGAATGCAACAGGTGTATCTGTGACTGGTCTCATGTGGTTGTTTCTAATTAACGGCCAATCACAGTGAGCTGGCTTGCACAGAGCTGAGCCACAAACCTTTGTTATCATTCTTTCCTGTTCTATTCTTAGCCAGCCTTCTGATGAAATCCTTTCTTCTATTCTTTTAGTATAGTTTTAATGTAATATATATCATA
>JAXCLO010000170.1:9849592-9873171 GCA_035583995.1 Arremon aurantiirostris
CAAATCCCAGCAGGGCCCTGCACCCAGGCCCTTTGCAATAAATCCCAAATCCCAGCAGGGCCCTGCACCCAGGCCCTTTGCAATAAACCCCAAGTTCCAAGCCCTGGCTGCGGAGATCTCTCGTCTCCGTCTGTCCTGACCGTGCTACCCCCTGTCAATCTTTCACCCAGGAGCTTTAGTTCCTTCTGTTCATATCCACAGCCATTCCCTACCAGGAGCAGCACCTGCCTGCTCCCAGAGTCAGCATTTTCCTGCCTCCTGGCTTTGGCTCCCAGCCAGACAGCAGCAGCAAACACAGCTGAGTGTCTGGAAATCCGCGTTTCAGGTGTCTCAGAGCTCTGGGATTCCTCCTGAGCAGCGACAGAAACAACCCTGGACAAATCAGTCTCTTTCTTGCAGACACTTAAGTGGTTGGAGTTTTTTTATTTCGAAAATTTAATGTGTTATCTTTCTCTTCTGATTAAAATTTCTAACGTTTCCTTCCCATATAAAATAAAATGTCTGGATTTTGTCAATTAATTTAATTGAATTAAAAATACAACTGTGACATTCCATAAGATTAAAAATCCAGAAGGAAAGTTTTAAAAGTTCTAGAGGAGAAGAAGAAGAGGGACATCTTTTAATAATTTTTTTTAAAGTGTAACTCTATTGAAGATTAATCAGAGATAAAGGCAAGGAGCTGAGATGAAAATTTTCATTTCTTTCTGACCAAGAGCAGGAAACACTGTAAAAAAATATGTTGAACACAAATGTATGCCATCAGAATTCTTTTTTAATTATGGAAATTAATTTTAGGAGTTTCTATACATAATTTTGAATGATTTCTTGCTGCTACTGAGCTTTTCTGTGTGTTTGTATATATATACATTGACTAAACCTTGCAGATGACAAGTCTCTTTCCAATTGAAAAAAAGCATTCTTTTTGTTCTGCTTGAAAATGTATTGATAGGATATGAGAAAATATTTCCAAAATATTTTAGGACACCTTCTGATACAATAAATTTCTCAAAGAAACTCTTTTCTGAAATGCTGTATATATATTTATAAATATATATATTTATGCACACAAAGTCTTAACAAATCAAAAGAATTTGGTGCATAAATTCCTATTCGGGTGTTTAAGCATTCCACTTTTAATTGCTTTTCAGTAGTCAACACATTTTTCTTCTGCATAAATGTGATCCTACTGAGGAATAAACTCACATTGTTGAGGCTGGGAGGTTTAAGTGAATAAACTCCTGGGAAGAGATGTTCTGGACCTAGGGGATATTTTGTCTCTGCTTCTGACTGCAGACTTGAGGGTGTACTTTGGAAAACACGGAGTTGAGAAGGAGACACTAAGGAAATTATTCCTGTCCAGGATGCTCATTCTATGGGGGAGACCTGGTAATTGCATTACTTAGTGTGATCGCTGCAGCACAAAGATAATATCTGGCATCCTTCCTGCCTAGTCTCCAAAACCATCCTTGGATGAGGAAAGAAAGAATTAGGAGAAAAAAATGTTCCTTAAGAGAGGCACCGTACCCAGACACCCAGCAGCACCTGTCTGAACCCAGGAAATCCCTCTGGCTGCCCTGGAGGACTCAAGCCCATGCCCAGGGGGCTGAGAGACCTTGGCACAGAGCCCAAGAGCCCTGTGCCTTTGATCTAGCCCTTGGAAAAAACAATCACCAACCTTATATGAAGAATTACAAATCACAGAAATTTAAGTACAAGGATAGTGAATTTATCACAGGGTGAAAAATAGATTTTTTGGGGTTTTTAGAATGGGGGTTCAGGAGGCAAGATGGAGGAATCTGGGCGTTTCCAGCCTTTCTCCTTCTTCTTCTTGGCCTTCATCTTCTGCTGTGATGTTGGGGCTTTTAGATTGGTTTAGAGTAGAAGCTTAGTTTCTAACATAGGTAATAGGTATTAGAAAGTAATTGTAAACGTTGAATATGTAATTTTTGGTATAAAAAGATAACACCGGGGCAGGCAGAATGCCTCTGACTGTCTTGCTGAGCAGACCTCAGTGGGACAGGAGAAAGAATTTTACAGATAAGATACAATAAACAACCTTGAGACTGAGAAATGAAGAGCTCTGACTCCTTCTTCAACCACTGGGCTGGGAAAAGAGACTTTCTAACGTCTGCAGAGACTTTCACGGGCTGCAGAAACTGGAGCACATGTTCTGGAATCTCTGGGTTCAACTCTGTGCTCAACAAGATCCCCTTTCTCACAATGGGAAAACTTCACCAGCTGACCTGGAGCAATTCCCTGCCGTGCATCACCACCACCGTTGGCATGGGAATGGGAGGTCCAACCTTGTGTGAAGCTGCCAGCACCCTGAAATTACTGCTCTGCCTTTTCTATGACTCAGCAACTGCAAGACAAGAACTCCACGTTCTCCAGCAGAAGCACATCCCAGAGCTGTCATGCCAGCAGATACCAGCCCCTCATCTCTTGTAAACAAAAGCCCTCCCTCCTACAACTGCAGCACTCAGAGGCTCTGCTGGGTTTCAATGGGCAGGGCTTGCACGAGTGTGGGTGTCATTCAAGGAGATTTCTCTCTTCCCCCACAGAAGAGCTGAGCTGTAGGTGTGCAGAAGACAGTCAGGTGAGCAGCTGCAAGGAGCCCAGTAGCACCAAGAGCCGGCCAGGAGAGGCTTTGCTCATCCTTCCACTGCACAGCGAGCAGGGCAGGAAGCTGGTGATAAATCAGGGCAGTGCTCCAGAAACAAGGCTGCTGAAGAGTGAATCACCTGCCCAAGCACAAAGAACAGCTTCTCCCAGCAGTTTGTCTGCCTGCATTACAGGGAGAGCAGAGAGACCCCCACTCAACTGCAGGGCAATAAGAAAAAGAGTAAATGGGGGAACCCTGCAGGTCTTGTAGCACAGAGCTGCTGGTTTAAGTTCCATGATTTCAGGAACATCTTTCTAATGACCTTAACCTAGGCTTACTCTTCCTCTGCCTCCATCGTGCCTGAGTCAGCTTCTATTCTTGACCTCAGGAAGAAAGCAAACTGCCTTGAGGCATGGATCTCCAAGGATTCTCTGGCTCTGGTGCTCTTTTTGTCCAGCACCTCAGCAATGCCTGCTGTGACCACCTCACAGTATTGTTTTCTCCATGCAGCCTTGCTCCCTGAGTCTCCTGTTGCTGTACTTAGAGAAAGCAGTAGGATGAAGTAGTGCTGCAGCACTTCCTATGCTGGCACTCTGGGACAACTTCATTTTTGTTTTCCAGGGCCCCAAGTCAGAAAATTTGCTGCTTTGATCATTGCTGGTGGAAGAAAGAGTACACCCCGGGGGTCTCTTCTCTCTCTAACAAACTGCTCCACAGCAGCAGGGCTTTTCCTCAGTGGAAACCCATTAGCACACAAACATAAGTCCTCATTGCCCAACAGGGAGGGCAGAGATTGCTAACAAGGATCTATCTTCGTGCCTCTCAGTAGTCATCAGCAACCTGTTCAAGTTTTTTAATATAAAATTATTCCAGTGTATACAAACAAAACCATGAAGTCTGCTTATTTTCTCTTTCCCTCTCATTCTTTTGCATACATACAGGAAGTGTCTCCTCATCTGTCATTTAATTGGCCTGGCTGTTTATGCCAAAAGAAATAAGTAACAGGAATAGAGAGCTCTGCTCTCCAGCCTGTTTGGCTTGTCTAGGAGCAGGTGGATCAAGCCTGAGCAGCAGCTGCTGCAGCTCCCTGTGTGCAGGGCTGTTTGTCTGAGTCCCTGCATGGAGGGGATGGCTGGGGAGAGGCAGGGATGCACAAACACATTCCCTGCAGGAGCAGTCCATCCATATGGTACACTGTGTGAGGAGGGATAAAAGCCTCGGCAGGACACCCTGGCTGAGCAGAGGACTCAGCCTGGCAAATGCCAACTCAGCAATCAGTGCAGGTCCCATCCTCATGGTGAAAGGAGTTTGCTTCTTGCTATCCCATCCTTTTATTTGAAGGTGTGGGGAGCAGGGTGTACTACCTTGGGCATCTGGCAGGATGGCAGCTAGGAAGGAAATATCCTTCCACATGGAAGTCCCTTTATTTGGGCTGTCTCATGTCCAAGATCACTCCATCACATACAGGCAGGAAGAGGATTTCTTCAAGTTTGCTTTTCCTGCAAAACCCATCTGAAGACTCTCCTTCCTTGTTAAATACTGCATGTCACTTTTCCTGGCAGGGATCACATGCCACACTGCCTCAGCAAAAATGTCCATCTGTCAGCTGAGACACTGAAAGTGCACAAGCCATGGGCTTCACCTCATCCTGGGAAGGCTAGGGACCACTGTGCCTTAGGATCTGACAGCTCACAGGATCCATATCTTGGATTTGCTTGTCCCAGGGTTTTCCCAAGACCTCAGCCAGCTGGGAACAGATGGAAGGGGCACTCAGTGCCAAGCTGCTTTTAAAATCCGCCTCCTGTGTGGGCTCGTAAGTAAGAGCAGAGTACTGAAGGAAGATCTGCTCTGCCTCTGTGAACAGAAGTTGTTCAGAGTAATTCTTACCTCTTGTGGAGATAAACAGGCCTGTCTGATTCACTCAGCTGCAGTTTTACACAAAAGGCTGTGGAATATGGTGGGCCCCATCCACAGGCGGCAGCAAGTCAGGCTGGATGCAAAGATACCAACAGTGTGGATGCTTGACCTTCCACAGTGCAGATGTGGAGCTACAGAAGAAGAGCTACTCAGTGAGGCCCAAAACCTGTCCTGGTCAGATGTAACTGTTGCATTTGTCCATTAGAGGATTTTAGCAGGAGTTCATGCAAGTGGAAAAGGATTTGATGATTAATTATTTCAGAGTTTGCCTGTTTGCTTCTCCTTCCCCTTCCCTCTGCCTTTCTCTGTCATGTCTCCACCTCACTGGGCTAATACATGTTTCATGACTGAAATACATCCTCTCTGAAAATATTCCACTGAAATATTCATGAACAACAGTTTTAATTATTTGCTCAGTGCTTAATGACTTCATGGCAGCTACTCTGTCAGAGGCCCAAAACAACTGTCTGTCTTGGTGACCAGCACTTTCCCATTGTTGCCTTCTTCTCCCTCTCTGTGTCTTACTTTTTTTAAACTGTAAGTCCTCAGGGATGGGCAGAAGCATTTTTCTTCATATATCCAAGGTCTTTGATTTATAGAACTCCTAGGAAAATAGGGACCATTTTCCTGGACAAGTGCTGATGGCAGTAAAAGAAGCACAGATGTTATCAAGAGCATCTTAGTGAGGTGAGAATAACTGTCCACACTTCTCTCTTCCACTGGAAAACAGCAGAAGGCCCCAACACTTCTTGGAACAGGACACAAATGTTATTACAGTGTGGCCCTTTGAGGCCCTTCAGTTCAGAGAGGAGGTTCTCACAGTGGCAAGGATTCCAACCCCAAAAACACTCAAAGGTAAAGATATATTGCACTTGTAATTACATTTCTATCTCCCTCTACAGAAAAGCTGTCTGCTGCTGGAGGAGATATTTCCTTGTTACAAAAGTAGTTATTCCTGCTCACCAGAGTGATTCCTTGGTTTATTGTGCCAACAGCAGCATCACAAGTACAACGTGCAGAGACAGGAAATCACCGTCCCAGGGCACAGCTCTGCCACTCCTGACGGCAGCAGTGCTGCAGGACTCTGTCCCTGACCCCCTCAGCAAATGTCTCAGTGACATTTCCAACCTGCTGCTGAGACAGATGTGCTCTGTGGTGTCTGCGTGCTGGAGGCTGAATAAAAGTGTCCATTTGATGATACCCTTTCAGGGAATGTCAGCAAATATGTCCCACTGACAATCACCAGCCAGTAAGAGGGCCTTCAAATGTCCACAGACATCTGGGATGATGGGGAAGGAGGGGAGTTCCAGAAAAGGGGAAATTTTGAAGCCAGAAGGCCTCCTGAGACCCCAGGGAGGTGGTGTGGAACAGCCACAGCTGCTGGTGATTTTGGCAGCCCTGGGCAGCAGGGCAGGTTGGAATGGCGTGCACTGAAGTTCTGTGTGGGACTTCAGAGTGGGCTGGAGGTGGTGCTTCATCTCTCCTCTGTGCCATCTCCCCTCTTGGGCAGGAGTGCAGGTTGAAACTTCCTTCTCCAGCTCAGTGATAGGCAACATGCCAAAGAGCACTGGGAAGGGGAAAGGGCATGATAAGGAGAAAGGTAAGAGACCCTGCTGCACTGAAGAGTCAAGAATAAATAGCTGGAGAACACAAGCAGCAATAAAGAGTCAAGAATAAATAGCTGGAGAACTCAAACAGCAATCTTTAGCAGCCTTTAACTTCTGTGGAATTTGAAATTTATTGTCATTTGTATGTTTTATTCAAAAATCTCCTCTTGGCAAATTCAACACAATGTGAAGGTCTTCACAACACAGAATGGGCTGGCAAGGGTGCTTTGATTCAGAAAATCATTGAAAACTTGGTCAGATCAGACTTGTACCCTGTCCTACAGCAACCTTGCCAAACCCATGAGAATGCCAGCACTGAGCCTTTCTCTACAGCACCAGGGGCCAGTGGTAAGTGTGTTATCTTGCCCTTGCCTTGATATTGATTAATTTATATATATTTTGAACCAAATAATTTCTGTGAAGCACTGAACAAATTGCAAGAGCAGTAGAAGAAGTGGCACTGTTCCTCCAGTGTCAGCTGATCCCCGTGCAGAGCGGAGGTGGCGTTCGTGTTTTGCAAATGGGCCCGAGCTGCAGCTCTTCTCACTGCTAAGCTGCTTTTGAAACTTTCTGCAACAGCTTTTTTACACCCTCCCACGCAGAGAATGACACGCTCCCAGGGCTGCACGGGGAACTTAGCAACATTTTCCTGCTAGGAAGACACACAGGTAGCAACAGCAGCCGGATTTGAGGCACTTCTCAGTGCCTGCACCACCTCAGTGCCTGCACCACCTCAGTGCCTGCACCATCTCTCCTCCACACCTTCCCCTCCACAACTGCAAGAACATTTCCATGCCTTGTCAGGGGTCTTGCTTCAAAGGACACAATCAGCCCTTGGCATCCATCATCTCAGGGGCAAAGCAAGATCTCAGGTCACACAGCAGGGCCAAAAGTCGAGCCTGGGTGACCTGCTCATCCTGTGGTTGGTATTCCACCATAGATGGGTGCAAATGAAGCTCTTCAGAGCAAGGACACTTGGTGAGGAGGCCCAGCTGCAGCTGGGAGAGGATACAGATGTGGGAAAGCACCAGCCTAACCTGCACTGGGCTTTGTCCATGTCCTTAGTGTGCACTGGCATGGAGAGAGTTTCTCAAGTTCTTCCCATGAACACAGAGGTGAGGACATCCTCCCACAGCAGACAAAGGGACAGACAGGACCAATGTGCACCACCTCCTCGAAGAGGTCTGGATAGTTGTGGCTCAAAAACCCCATAGAATTCCCCATTGCAGACCCTTCTGAGAGACAGCAGAAGTGAGATATCCTTGTGGGATAACAAAAAAAAATAGCAAGAAGTTTGAGGAAGAGGATAGGAAGGCAGATGTTCCAGACCTCAGTGGGACAGACCTGGGGTGTCCAACACCTCCAGACAAGTTTGCTTCTGTGGTTCTGCTTCATGAAACAAAATCCAGTGCTCATGCTACTTTGTTGGTACTGAAGTGAGGACTGACTAGAGTATTCTCATGACAGATGTGTTGCTATGAATCCTCAGAAATCTCATCTCTAATGCTGCCAGGCTTGGAGGAGAGGCCACTCTTTGGGATCCAAAAGGGCTGGAGATCACTTCTGGCTCTATTAGCAGGACTGCTCTTCCTCAGCAAGTCTGAGGCTGCACAAATGCAGCTGAGCTTGCATAACATCAAAGAATGGACACTTGAAGGGACAGTAAGCTTTCATCAGTGGGAAACATACCCTGGGAAGTATAAAAAGGCTGGGAAAGTACACTCAGCTATCTCCCCTAAACAGCCTTCTAGTCTTCAAGGGAGATTGCCATGGAAAAAGAACAACTTAGAGATCTCAGATCCCTTTTGTTTTTTTTGTTACTTTGTTCATTCCTTTGTGCAGTGAAGATCCCAGCAGAACCAGCAGGCTGGCTGGCACAGCCAGTGACAGATCTTAAATATTCACAAACAGATCTGCCTTCTGCAGCTTGGAGCAGCCTTCCAGAGAGGGGTGCTCTGAAAGCAGCTGCTTGCTTGCATGGTCTGGGTGAAGAGGATGTCAGAACGATGTGCAGGATCCAGAACTGGCAAAAGAGGATGATTAAAATAGCTGTGACTGCTGGCAGAGCACGGACTAAAAGTGCTCCTGCTCTAAGTGGATAAGTTTCAATGGAGGAAATAGCTGTCAGCTGACACAGGCATTGAGCCCCAGCATCCCAGGAATACTGAACCCAGGGGGAATTTTTCACAGCCCTTCCCAAGGCAGAACCTGAGGTTTACAGAAACAACCAGCAGGGCCTGACTGGGAGTTTTTTCCCACGTGTTTTATGTTTGTTTGCCTGTACTATGACGCTTGACAGAATGGGACAGCTCCCTGTGAAAATTTTCTTGGGGAAAAGTAAAACTGTTCTGAGAAAAGGGAAATATTTTGGTTCCAATTCCAGCTCCACCAGGATGCTCCATGCCCAGGAAGCTCCAGGATGTTCCTGCAGGGACTCTTACCACCACTAAAGAACACAAATGAAAATCAGGATAGCAATTCTGTGTGTTGGGTTTAAGTTCTTTTTTTTTTTTTTCCATCAGGGAGGGGAAATAAAAGGAAACATTCTGCTTTTGGACCAGCTGTCAACCCCTTTTTGATGGCCAGAAATGTATCAGCACAGCCTCTTAGACTGAATTTGTAACTATTCTTAGATAAATGTAACTATATAAAAATATGAAACTATTCTTAGATATTCACTTTAGGTTTACTGAGTATTAAAAAAACCCTGAAAGTCTTCCTGCTGGAGGAGACTACAGACTATTTTCAGAGTGCAGGGGAGTTAACAAAATAAAGCAGAAAATAACTCAATTTTAGTCTAAAAATATGCAGACTTCTTCTCTGCAATCCTGAAAAGCAGCAGGGTCACCATCTAGGAAACTCACCAAAATAATATATACATGACATCAGACCAAGTGAACACAAACACAAGACAAATTGCTGTGACAGGGATCTCATGTGACTTCACCAGCTGAAGGACACAAAAGTTGCACGAAAAAGTGAGAAATCATACAAAATGGACATTATACCTGAAAGCAAAGGAAGCATACGATGTTTCATGGATATAAAGAATAATTCAGAAGGAAACAGCCTGGAATCCTGATCTGTCCCATTACTCAGAAACAAAGTATAGGCCTTAAGTAGAAAATTAAATCCTAGAGCCTTAAATGCACCCATTTATGGGAAATGGAGACCTCTTATCTCATGATGCAGGTTTTCCAGAGCTGCAAAGTGATTCCTAATCATCAGTCCCACCTCCCTCCCATTTCTTCATAAAAAGCCTAGAAATGTCAGAACTGGAATTTGATCCTAAGGAAGATTTTTGAAGCCTGGAAAGACTTCTTAGGTTGAAAAATTAGTGGGCTTTCTTTTGTTTTTTCTCCTGTTGAAGAAGAAATGAATGGTGGGAGAAAAGACGCTCCAGGTATTTGCTGCCAACACTTTTCTGCTCTTTCAAGAAATGAGCTACCTTTCAAAGCAACTCTAAGTCAGTCCTACTCACCTGCCTTTATACCTTGAAAGAATTTTCCTTTCCTAATGAAGTTGGCTTGGAGACACAGACAAGAAGTACTCACCAATCCCATGGTCTGTAAATAAGATCATTGGGAAAAGACTGCAAAAGCACCAGATATCAAAGTAGCCAGTAAACTAATTTAAGAAGGAGATTGATTGCTGCTGTGTGAAATTAAAAATTACTATGCTTTTTTTTTCCCCACTGAAATTAGTCACAGAGGAGAGGCATGTTAATAAATCAGTTCTGGTGCGTAGCAAACAGGCATAAGGAAAAGTAATTAAAAGCTTGTAGAGATCTTCATCTGTGTCTACAAAAGCTGCAAAGCCATTCCTGGCTGCCCATCTAAACCTTTTGCCCATCTCTGCCCAGGTGAAATGATCCTGCATTTCACCCTCTTTACCTCCAGAAAGCTTTTTCTGAGATCAAACCAATCTCACTGGACTGAGAGTGTTTTAGTCATCCTGAAGAGTGTGTGGAGAAGAATATAAATACTTCCTGTCTTTCCCATGCTTGGAGAGCATTCCTGATTTTCTCCCTGTTCAGCTCTTCTCGAGCCTTTTCCCCTGCTCTGCTCTGCAGCGTTGAGGAGCCTTAGCTGCCCTTCAGACATTGAATTTAATGATCCTGGTAACTGTGCCACACAATAGAAGTGCAGGCAAAAGAAAGAAGGAAGAGTTGGCACAGGCAGAGATGCATTGTGCTGAATTTTACATCAGGACCAGAAGGGGTTTTATTATATGATTTTCTTCTTTACAGCTCCCAGCAGAGCCGAGAGTGCACAGACAGGCTGTAAACCCATCCAGTGCAGTCTGTATAAATCACAAATATAAAGCCATCTGATATTCCCTCGTGGTGATCCAGCACCCTCAGCCCTGCCAAAGCCGGGGGGGGCCCATTATTGCTGTTGGTGGCATGTCTCTGTTTGCAGAGATAAGAGAAGAATGAAGAGGGGGCACAGATAGTGGAAGGAGGCAAGGGTACTGGAGATTCCCAATACAAGACCAATATACCCCAAATGTAAGGAGACTTGCTCAAGAAATTTTATGAGGCCACGACAAAATGGGTTTAAGACCTCAAGACCTTTACTCCTAGCTGGGATTTTGCACCAGAAATGAGATCCCTGCTCCTAACTGTGCCAAAATGCCCCTTCCACGTACATCCTGACACTCAAGGAAGAAGATGCAATGGCTGTGAAAGATGCTGTTTGAAGATGTTTCTCTAGGGAAAAAAAAAAAGAAAAAAAAAAAAAAAAACCTGTTTTGTGAGCTAATGAGCAGCCCTGGCAGCTGAAATGATCAGTGGTGCATAATTTCATGTCAAGAGACATTTGCCTCCTGACAGCCATATTAATGGAGCCCAACTGGGTGCTGATGTGGTTATCCTTTGCTGGTAGGTATGGAGATATTTTTCCACAGGTAGACAGGCTGCAGGCTACTGATCCCTCCTTGCTGGGGCTCGGAGGCAGCCAGCTCTCCCAGAGATCCCTGCCACAGACAGCTCATCAGGGAAGTCAGGGTGTCAGAACTCAGCTCATCCCTCTGAGTGTCCAGAGTTGCTGAGAACTCCGCCAGGGGGTTCAGAGACCCTGGCACGCAGCCCAGAGCACCTGGGGATTTGATTTTGACCCTTGGAGAAAGTTGCCATCTTTGTATGAGGACTTGAAAGTCACACAGGTTTGAATAGTGTAATAACAAAATAATCACAGAGTGAAAATGTAGATTTTAGGATTTTGGGTGTGGGGGTTATGGGGACAAGATGGAGGAACTTGGGCGTGTCTAGCCTTTCTTCTTCTTCTTCTTCTTCTTCTTCTTCTTCTTCTTCTTCTTCTTCTTCTTCTTCTTCCTGGTCTCCATTTTCTGCTCTGATGTGGGCACTTTGGGATTGGTTTAGAGTAGAAGTGGACTGTCTAACATAGGTGATAGGTATTGGAAAGTTATTGTAAATATGATATACGTAGTTTGTTGTATAAAAGGACAACACCACCTCGGAGGTGGTCAGAGTGCCTGTGGCTGCCCTGCTGAGCGGATCTCCGCTGGGCAGAAAGAAAATTTTATAGATAAAAATTAATAAACAACTTCAAGACGGAAAAGTGAAGAGTCCAGACTCGTTCTTCAGTTGCATGGGCCGAAGCAGAGACATCCAGAGCACCTTGGGGCAGCAATTATCAACAGCAACCCGAGATCAGGGGATCCATGTGGAGGTGGAGTAGCTGTCCTAGTCCCTTCTGCTCCAGGGGAAGGGTTAGCCCATGCCCTGAGCTGCTGAGGCCCCAGTGAGAGCATTCCTGGGAGCTGAGCAGGCAGATGCCATGGGAGATGGATTGGGTTTCCACGTGCTGCCCTGAGGATAACGATTTCCTGTGGGTTCTCACCATGTTAGAGAACACAGGTGCCATAAAACAAGATGAAAAAGGAGCTGTCCAGCAGTGTAGGTGATGGTGTTTGCTCATGCAGAGCTGCACTGCCAGCTCTGACAGAACACACAGGGTTTCCAGTCAGCAGAGACGTCACAACAGCAGTAATGAATGTGCAAGGAGGCAGAGAGGCAGGCTGGCTTGTGTGTGAGTGCTGCTCCTGAGCAGTCACTGGTGTGTGTCCCTCAGCCTTTTCCTAGTGGTTTCAGGGTCAGAGGATGCCAGGTTCTGTCAAAGAATGTGATAACAGACCCTTTCTCTCACACCAGCTTTTGTTCTAAGGCCTGCCCTTCATGCTCTGAATTTCCAGCAGATCATCTCTTTTTCCAGAAGCTGTATTTGTTACCCTCCAACCTGATGTCCCCAGACACAGATGTCACCCATCAGGGATGCTCTAGGGCTTTATTGTTCACTGTGACTCATGAAAGCCATTAGCTCTGAAAAGTAGACCACTAAATGTAGAAGGAAATCAGCAAAACAGCACATGACAAAGCAGTTGTGAGAAATGATGTAAGCCTTACTTGGTGCTACGTGGCATTGAATTAATTCACATCCACTTCATGGGCTCTGCTTTCACACCAGGTGATGTACAAAAATGAGTAAAGAATCTTTTAGTATTCCCCATTCTTTAAGAGGACACTGTGTCTGTCTCTAACATAGTTTCCCTGTTTACCATTCTGAATAAGAACACAGTGGTGACAGACAGATGGACAAGATGAACTTAAAAGTCCTTGCCATGTGCAGTGTCTATGATTTCATGAGTCATTTCAGTCAGAAAAAGAGGTAATTAAACATTTGAATGGGGCTAGAAAGACATGACATCATGGCTCTCTTTGCTCTCTTTGGAATTAGTAGTAAATTAAATTAACCTCAGCCATTTATCATTAACAAAAAACACCTTTAATGTGCTTTCCAATAAATACATGCCCCTCTCTCTTAAATCAATTCACCAGAGAAAAGTGAGAGGCTTTCTCCTGCACATGCAGAGCAGAACAATGTGGTCCTTGAACCACTTATAGAACTTCCATCATGAAAACCAAATAACCAGCAGCTCCACCGCAGCTACATCCAAACACCAACTAAAATACTTAACTGCAGCCTTTAGCAGCAGTTCTTGTTCTGGCTGCTTAACTGAGCATCCTTTCCATCTGGGCTGGCAGAAATGCCCTGGTGAGATTCCCTGGGCACAGCTGTTTATGCCTTTCAGAGCACTGCTGTGTCTGGCTGGGTTTAAAGTCAGGATTTTCCCTGAGACATCCTAACTCACAGTGACACAGTTTTACAGGATTCACCAAAGGGGCCTGGAGCTGATTAAAGGACTCCCTATGATTTGGGAGGGTTACACAGACAAGGTTCAAGCCCACTCCCTGCAGGTCTCTCCTTTTTTCCACTTTTGATTTTTCTCCCTCTTTTCTCCCAAAAGAGACTACATGATGCTGCTATGCATGTGGTGAAAAGAATAAATAGAAAGCCACCTTACCAGAATTTACAAGTGGTGGTATTTCTATATTCTGTATCAGGCTGCAACTTGTTAGGAAGAACAATCTTACTTGACACAATTAGAATCACAATATTTGAAGCTTTGGAACAAGGTTGATGGAGGAAAAACTGCTCAAGTTTCAACAGAACAAAGTCAGATATGGTAAAAATAAGAGACAATGCCCTCAGGATTTAAATATGGATTTTGACTGTGGGGGGTACTGAATGTGCTGGGAAACAAGAAATTTGTGCTCTCAACTGGAGAGCGCACTAAAAAGAGCCACTAAATGTCACAGGACAATGTGGTCTGCACCACATTTAACAAAGTGAATCTTTCAACTATGTGTGACATCCTGAGGACACATCAGGAAAGGCCCAGGTGATGCTTAGGTCACTCAGACTGAGACTGGGTGAACACCTGAATCTTTAGCACAGATAATTTGGACAGTCTTGGGACCAGCACTTTGACAAGATCCCATGAGGTCACAGAAGTTCCTGCTTTTCAATGGCTTCTGTGTAAAACAGGGCTCCTAATTAATTGCTTAATTAGTTGCAGCCTGTAGAAACCTGCTCAGAACAAAGCCATCTGTGCAACAAGGTCAAGGAATGAGGACACTTTTGGAGCAATGACTGAGTGTGGTGTCTTGAATTAAACTCAGAAATGTCAGGCTGGGACAGTTGCTATTTAAATTAGTACAAAGTCCCACATGTCTCTGGAGCAAATCCCACTTCCAGGGTTCTCACACCTGGGAGGATTGGAATGTGCTCTCTGCCATTATCAGCCCAAGGACCACTGCCAGCTTCTGCAGCACATCCTTGTCAGAGCAAAGGGAAATGCTGGGAGAAGCCACTTGGTTTGGATCTGTGGGAAATGAATTCTCCACAATTCCTTCTGCAGATTGCTCATCAGATGAATTAGCCACAAAAAGCCCAAATGCAAGCCAGACAAGGCTCTCTGAACAGAACTGGGAAGAAAAATTGTCCTTCTTGCTCCCACCACCACATTTCTACCCCTCCTGGTGGAGACAGGAGTTGTAAGTAAAGATCCCTCATGGTGATACACCTCATAATTCTGGGACAGACAGAAACACCCACTGGCCACCATTGGGAATAGGAATTCCAGGTGATGTCTGGTTGGAATTGCACCCTTTCTCCTGGATTTCGTGATGGTAGCAGGATGAAGAAAGTGGTCAAGCAGAGACTGCCAAGCCCATCTTTCCCAGAGGATGCTCTAAGACCTCTTCTCTTGCCCCTGGTCTTGCCCATCCTCTTGGAGGAAGCTGAATCCTCCTGCAAACATGTGTGGGCTGGCAGGAGCACTCCTGACTCTTCCCCACCACTCAGAAATAATCCAAGAAATGGCAAGAATGCCACATGTGGAAATGTCATTGATAACTTCTTGTTCAACACAACCCATAATGAGTCTATTTAATACCAAATTGGCATGGGGGAAGGTTTTCCCAACATGAAAAAGCTGATGTTTTTTCCACCCCAAGCAGATAAAATTGCAAACTGGTTTTATTACCAAGAGTAATACTTTCATGCCAACATGACAAAAAAGGTCTTGATAGGTATGTTTGAATGTTTTAAATGCAAACTGCACAGATGCAGTTCCTAGTCCATTTCTTTTTAGCTGGTTCTTGTAGCTTGTCCCAAAATAAATATATAAAAAACTTGATCTCTTTCCTACTGCTGGGAAGTCAGTCAATTCAATGAAGAATCACCATTGTCTAGGAGGCATCTTTGGGTGCCTAGCTCACTAGATTCAAATCTGCAGAGAGATACTCTGCAGCCTGTTTGAAAGAGATGTGTAGATTGAAATCAGAAGTGATAAATTTCCTCTGCTGTGCATTCAAACAAAGTAGTAATTCAGAAGCCCTCACCAAAAGAGATGCTCAGAGATAGCAAGCTGTATATTCAAGATTAGAATATAGCCCTGAGTCTCTGGTACATGATGTTAATCTTTGATAAGAATATTAAAAAACTCTGTGTATGTTGCAGACTGATAAAATATTAACCTCAAGCCTCAAAAACACCCTCATCCATTTACTGCTGCCTACATTGAACTTCAAGTGAGAGGGGCCTCCTTCCACTGGTCTTGTTTTTAAAGGGTGCTGCCTCAGCAAGAGATGAAAGAAAGGGCTGTTCTATAAACAGCACCCAAAGAATTGCTCTAGATGAGGGTGCTGCTCTCCTTGCCACAGCAGACTTCAAAGCAGATCATTCACCACCTTCAGCACATCAGAAAGCATTTTGGCCTTCCTTGACAATGGAAACAGGCATTGGGATGGCCAGAAGGAAGGGACCATGTTCCATTCCCAGGAATGGAGAAAGGTCTCTTCTTTTTTTTTTTCTCAAGCCTCTTTCAGCAGGGCAGTCACTGGGAGGTGCAGAATAATGTGCCCTGTTTCTGCCCTCAGACTGTGAACATGCTCCTTCTGCTTCCTCTCCTGAAATATAATTCTTCCTGGAAAATCCACCTTTGCAGATGGAAAAAAAAGTGGAAGTATTTAGCTGAGATAAGTGAGGATTACTAACAAAAGCCCCAAATCCATTTCCATAATCCTGCTAACAGCATCCCTGCTCTCTAAATTTATTAAAAAAAGTAAAACACTAAAACCCCACTGCCTAAGACTAAAAAGATCCTTAAACTTAGAATTTCCTAGAAGTCAGGGAGACTGAACACTTGATCAACTCCTGTGGAATATTTATTGCCCTGCTCTTCTGATGACTCCACCAGAGAGGCCTCTGAGTGAATTTGTGAACACTACAGGCACTTCCAGCTTAGTGGCAGCTGTGGACTGGAACAATCCTCAGATTCTCATAAAACTGTGACATAACAAGTCAATGGCAAGGCAACAAAAAGTAACAGCAGGATGAAGAGGGTGCCCTCCTGGCATCAGGATATTTTATACCCCTGCAGTATGACTATATTGACAAGCCTCTGGGGCTGTATCTGGCTTAACAAAATGTGTGAGACATAAATAACTGGCAAAGAAAAATTCATGTACAATACTTGCTATCATGCAGGATGCTCTTGAACATAAAAAAAAAAGATCCCTCATCTCCTCAAATGCTTCAAGTTGGTCTCTCTCCTATCTCAAAACTTCCTTGTAATTAAACACCTGCATAATGAATTAAACTCTCCAGGGAATGTTATTTGCCAGCTACTTTTTCAATTATTTAAAATTAGCTTAAGGGCTAAAGCAATCAGGTCATTCATTAATTTAATTCCTTTTTGTAGCCGTACTCCGTGACTTGGAAATGAAACTACAAGATCAAAAGGACAAAGAGGAATGAAGAGGAAATTATACAAGACACTTACAAAGTTCCCTGGCCCATGACCTCAGCCAGGATGCACAGTCTCTGCTGGTACACAACACACTCTAAATGGCCATTTTCTTGTGCAGACAAACACTTCTCTGGAGACATCTTCCCAAAGGGAAAAGTTGGCAGGAGCAACGTCCCTGCACACGCAAAGCACTGGCGAGCAGCCAGGTCCCACTTGGACAGATGAGAACTGGAGATGCTGGGAATTCATCAGCCCCACTTCAGAGCAGCTATCTTTGTCTGCAGAACTGCCTGGGGGAAGGAAGAAGGAAAGACATCCTCTTCTACCCAATCCAGGGTGAAGCTTTCCTCTCTTCTCCCAAAGGACCAGAAGTTGCAAAAAACTTCTTGAATGCATTACACCACACCACAAGCTTTTTGCAGAGGCAAAGGATGTCACCCAAATGTTCCATGTCACCAGGGCCAGGGTCATCTATTTCTGAGCTGCTTTTCCAAGCACAGGAAAGCCAGCCAGCACTCTCTGACGGTGACATGTGTACCTGACTCCTTCAGCAGGCAGCTTCTCTCTGTGTTGTGGCTGGGAAGAGAAGCCTTGCTATTTTATTCCCCTCTGCCTGGCAGATCTGTCACAGATTTGTGATGGGAGTAAGGGGAGGAGTGTGGGCCAGCAGCCAGCTGTGACCTTCTGCAAGAAGCCCATGGTCTGGTTGTGTCCCAGGACCAGGGCTCTCATGTGAGTGCAGTGGCCACACCATCAGCACTGTGCCATCTCAGCAAGACAGCAGCACTGAGCTCCTCTAGGACAACTAGAAGAGTTCCTTTGCAGTTCCTTGTGAGGAGGAACTAATTTTAAACTATTTTCACTCATTCCTAGCACGACTGGGTTTAATTGTTTTACACATCACTTTTTGTAGGAGAAAAACTGCAACAGTTCAGAAGGGCAAGAGGGCACCTGGGTGTGCCTGTACTCACACACAGAGAGCTGGAGAAGGAACTCAGGGATTTGCTTTCTGAGTGAGCAGCACAGGGAGCTCAAACCTTTGTGTGGCAACCAGCAGAGACTGGGCTGGGCAGCCACAGAGTACACCCAGTGCCATTTACCCAACCTCAGTGCTCAAAGCAACAGCCCTGCTTAAGCAAAAGAATTGTGAGACTTGGTATCTGGTCCAGGACAGCAAAACAAAGGCCTTTTATTTTCATTAAAGCTCATCATCTTTAGACAGCTCTTTTGTTCAAGCATTACTTGGACCAAGAAATAATGCAGTGTGGAAAAATCTCTTGAAAATACAAAAGCCTCCTGTCTGCTTTGCTAGCATTGCTTCAGCAATGCTGACCAGCACATCCTGCAAGTATAGATCTTGGCCTGTCACTGCCAAGGAAAGAAAAATACCACATTTTTTGTTCTTCTTTTGCCTTTTCTTCTTTGATATAAGAGGTTGGTGCATCCCCTGTACAAACACACACTCCTGGCTGTGTGTCAAGCTCTTTATAATAGACCATATTCATTTTTTTTATGGAGTAAAGTGGGACAGATAAGAAACAAAGCAGGGTGGATGGATAAGAGTAGGGCATCACCAGCCAGGCTGGTGGAGTGTGGCACATCACACTGCTGTTCTGTCTCATTGTTTTCCCTGTTGATGCAGGGCCTATGAGCCACCTTTCTAAGGAACAAACAGCAGATAGCACCTGGCTGTTATTTCTCTGTCCTCTTCTTTTGAAGTTGGATGTCAAAACCTTATGCCAGAAAAGCAAGGACCATGAAATCCATGTATGCTGAGCACTGAAACTCTGGAAAAAGCTAGAATTCATATTATTTTCTACTTTCCAGTGGAAACATGAACATTCTTTCCTTTTCCCCAGTGACTACTGAAATATGTCAAAATACAGATATTTTCCTAAAGCCCCTGTCTCTGAAGAGTGGATGAAAAGTAACCAAATATTTCAGAAGTTATCACAAAGAAAGACAAGCTACTCCTTTTTTTTCTGCTCACATAGGCTTTGTTTCTGTGGGAAAACTGTAGAAAATCCTTTACCCAGTGAGACAAGGAGAGCAAATAATTACAAAGCTTTGCATCCCTGCATGCCCCTGCCAGGGAGGTAATTACAGCAGGGAGCCAGAGCAGCAGACAGGCAGGGATTGCTCCCCTGTGCTCCCAGGGCACTCTGCTGCCAGGGAGGAGGGAGGGTTTGGAGGATATTTGAGAACCTTAAGCACATGGAGAAGTGTGCAGAAGGGGTTTTTTCCAGGTGTGTGTCCAGGTCAGATTTGGGTGGAGGTGTTGTGCATGCTTTTGTTTCTGCCTGCAAGGAAGCAGGGAAAAATTGAAGCTCATTCTCAGCATCAAAGGCTCAGCTCTCTCATAATGAATCTCTGTTTACAGTAGGGAGGGAAATGTGTGACATGGTATTGCTCTCGTTCCTAAAAATAAAAGCAGGGAGGAAAAGAGGATTCATGCAAAAAAGACCTTTCAAGACTGTTACCACCACCCCCCAGCCCAAGCAGAAAGCCTGACAGCCCCTGAGAAATCATCTGACAAGTTCAATGGTAAACTTGACAAGACAAAAAAGATATATTTTTAAAGTTCTTTCTTTGATTTATGAAGCTTCACACTTGCCTACAATCTACAAAGCTAAAAATATCTTTGGAAATAAAAACTGAGGAACCCTCAAGACTCCAGAGGGTGGTGATTTATGAAAAAATAAACATAATGAGGTGGGTTTTTGATCACACACTGCTTGTGGGGAAGAGGTTTCGGTGAAAGACATAATTTACTTTCCTCTTTCCGAAGGTTTCCTTGCAAAATGCACAAAAACTCCTTTGATTGAGCTCTTCAACAGTTGACTAATGAGACAATCCAAACAATGGCAAGCCTAAAAACTCACATGCCTCATAGTGGAGAAGCAGATGTGAGAGAAGACAGGACACCTGCCTGAGAGTGGAGCTGAGAGGAGCACAGGACTGGGCAGCTACAGGAGGTGGGAACAGACTCTTGTGGGAAGGAAAACACAAATAAAACCAGACTGGACAAGTGGGCAGCACAGTGATGGCCTCAATGCTCTGTGTTTTTCTGAGGGAAGATGAAAAATAGCAAATCTCAGCTTTGCTTGGGATAAGATCACCAGGTGACATCCTGCTTGGAAAACTGGCTATCCCAAAGGGAAAAAAAACCATATTGAGCTTTCTTAAAGAGCACTTCTGAATCCACTGCTCCTCCCTGCTGGCTCACCTGTGGATGCACACCTTCATTGCCACCACAGAGGCAGACCCTGCACGGCTGCACCCCTCAATACAGAGGCTCTGCAAGAAGCCCCAGGTCAGCAGCACATCGGCAAGAGACTTGGTGGAGACAGCAAGTCCCACACAGGGAGCAGAACACATCACCTGCAGGAGCAACCTGGCTTTCATGGAGCACAAACCCCCCAAAATTCAATCATTCTGTTGGTGAGGAGCACCTCTGCTGTCTTACAGCATCCAGCATTGTGTAATTGTTTTGCAGCATGACACAGGCGTACGCATCATAAATGTGCTGGCAGGTGATGCAGGAATAAACAGAGCACCTATGCCTGTGGAATGAGCTGTACTGCAGATACACCTGCTGCAAACAGAGGCTTCATCTTCAAATGACTAGATTTTTAAAACAAACTTCGCTGCCAGTGCTGTGTACTGCATCAAAGAACCCATCCCCCATCTCTGAGTTTCCTACATGTTATGATTTATTCTCAGATGGCCTTTTTGCTACAAGTGCTCAGGAAACTTTGGGAAACACAAAATTTTCAGGAGCTCAAGCAACTGCAGAAAAAGAGGTTTGATCATGAGTAGCAGGAGTTGATCTTTAGCTATACCTCTGGCTTGTGATAAAGAAGGGGGAAAGCTGGACTACTCTTTTGAATTAAGAAGTGATCTCAAGTGTTATGAAGGAGTTTAAGTTGAATGAGCTGTATAAACAGAAATCACATATATGGTTTATGTGTCCAAGCATGAGTTGATATCACTGTCAATATGAGCTTAGCAAGGTGCAGGGTTTTGGTGGTTTGTACCATCTCAGCAAGCTCTCAGCCACAGGAGGTTTGAGCTTGATGTTTGTTTCATTTTTCCCCCAGAAAATGCCAGTTTGTTGGATGTGGGGTTCTGCAGAAGAATCATTTTTCCACATGCTTTCTCAGGGCTATGATGGACCTGCTGAATGGGAAGGCAGGGAGAGAAAGGAGCTCCTGGGAGCTTGGGGAGAGGACAGAGAGATGTGATTTTGCTGGACTGGAACAAGCTGGACCATTTTTCTACAAGAGATTTGAAAATTGCGTTTAGGCAGCCACATTCAGCTGTTCTTCATCATTATGCTAAACCAAAAAACACCCAACTTTTGGTTTTCAGATGCCAAAATCCTTCAGCATAGTACCAGCATTTTTCCCTGTATTCATGCTTTTTCCACCTTCTGTATTCTCCCATGGAAGACAGAGGTTCCTACAGACTGATGCTGGCTCCTGGGATCCATTCACAGCTGGATGTGCCTGTCTGGCCTTTGCACACTGGTTCTCAGCATATTTAGCTTCTCAGCCATATTGCTTTTTACTATTAATTACATTGGGGGGGGGTTGTATTTATTGGATCATGCTGTGCTTTCTTTGCTCAGATAAAACTATCTCACAAACAATCAAAACTCAAACAATCAAATCTTGTTATTTTCCACAGGATAAACACTAATTGTCTCAGAGGCTTCCCTGAGCAAAGACAGACTGTTCATTTGAAGTAAAAAAAAAAAAAAAATAGTTCTCTATCTCTTTTTGAGTTTTTTTGTTTTGATTTTGACGAGTAGGATTCTTCAGATCTGAAGAGCCTTCTCTGGTGTGACAAATCAGCAGGGCTGGTAGATGTTTAGTGCAGGCAGATTAGAAAGACAGCTGAGAGGGTGAATGTGAAGGGTGCTGTGGAGCAGAGACTGTAGTTTGCAATAGGCACTAGAGAGAAATATAATCAAATGTTTCCTCGCAGTCGTTGATGAGGCTGCCAGTGTGACTCCTTCCCTGTCACCTCACATTATCTGCCCTGCTGGGAAACTCAGTAATTACACTGCAGACACTTATGGAGACATACTTGTTGAAACAAATGATGGGCACGAGGTGATTGCAAGTTAAAAAATGTTAAGACTTTCTCGTGAAGAAAACAAACCAAAACACAGTCACTTCTTTGGTAAAAAAAAGATATTTGCATATTAAAATTTGAAAGGAAGAACTGACTGAGCAATTTTTTTTCTGTGGGAAAGGAAATGGTTTCTGGAAAGCAAATTCACATCTGCAGAGCAGAAATTATTTTTAAACTCCTGGAAGGTTATTCTAGCTTATCAGCTTGGGACAAGTAGATCTGTTTTCCCAATGGGAAAGCCAAGTGTTTGAGCTATCAAGGATGTTTTCTGTTCAAAAGCCAAGTCCACAGAGGATTCTTAGCTGGACATATAACCTGACATGGACCTGACCAACTAAAAACTAAAATAATTTGTAGACACCTCCCTCAGCAAAGTATCTCAAAAGGCAGCCACCACTACCACAGAGACACGTCCAGGTGGGGAAGATGCCACTCCTTGAACTGCCTTCCACTGCCCGGGAGAATGTCTGGCAGGAGATGTTTTAACTTTACCTCATGGGACAGGTAAAAGGCAGCAATTCCCAGTGGCCAGAAGCAGCAGAGCATGGAGAACACAGTGAGGCCAAGATGATCCCTTGGTGGCATCATCAGGAAGTTGTCTTCGCTCTCGGTGTCACTCGAGTAATCGCTCTGCAGCGGCAAAAGAGAGAAACATAGATGGGCTGGTTAATGACATTATTGCTCTTCCTCTGCCATCAGCCAGTTCCCTCATCATTTGACCATTTCTCCTCCTCTTCCTCACCCGCTGTGTCACAGACTCCATCACTGCTGCATGAGCTTGAAAGCAAGAAAAGACAAATGTAAAGATATCACTGCAGGCAGCTGAAAAGGAAGCCCATTAAAGGAAGGGACTCTTTAGTCAGATGAACCAGGGTGAATATTTCCTTTCAAAAATAAAGGAGGAGAGGGAGAGGGAGAAAATCCACAGTGTTGCTGAAACCACCCCTTGAAATTGTGCACTCACCTGAACAGGTGAGATACAAAATCAAAAAATGCTTTTGATTTTTCAGGTTTTTGATTTTCAGGGTTTTGTGTGCTGGCATAGTATCTGTGGAGGCCACCTTTCTGAAATTTCAAATTGCCTTTTCTTTCACATAAGGATGAAATGGGGAAGAGATTTCACAGGTAACTTTGGTCGTATGCTGAATCACAAAATTATCAGTTATGCTGCTTCCCAAAGGCCAAACTTTGACCCACCAATGAGTTACTAAGGGTGAGAGAATAATTCTAATCATAAAGTCCTGACCATGCAGACTAACTGTGAACCAGAAGGGTGAAAAAAAATTCAAAAAATCACAGAAAGAAATCCAACTGCAAAAGGTACCTCAGCTCTTCCAGTTAAACACTCCTTTCCCCAAGCAAACCTTCCTTCCCAACATTCTGTCTTAAAACAGGACACCTCATCCTGAGCTTACCAAGAAATTTTCTCCATTCAGAACCCCTCCTGGCATTGGGATTATTGATAACTAGGCTATCTACCTCTCTGTCTTCACTTATTCCTGAATCTGCAAGAGCTGCACCCTGACACTGAAGAAGCTGGATGTTAGTCTTGTTGAGAACTCAGAATTATATTCTTCAGTTAGGGTTCCCTTCCCTTCCCTTCCCTTCCCTTCCCTTCCCTTCCCTTCCCTTCCCTT
>JAXCLO010000170.1:9873584-9907535 GCA_035583995.1 Arremon aurantiirostris
TTTTTTTTCTATTAAAAAAAAAAAAAAAAAAAAAAAAAAATCTTTTCTTAAATCAAGGCTGGCTACCCCTAAAAGCTATGAGCGTTACCTCAACTGAGACATTACAATTGCTCTGCAGACAGCCTGCCAAGCACACTGGAGATGTCAGACAACAGGGTCTGCTCTGAACTACAGCTGCCAGCAACCTCTGATGGATATTCAGGAAGCAGCCCTTTTGCTCTTTTCCTTCAAAGCAACCAATTCAGCAACATGCGCACACTGCATACAAAACTAATTCCTTGTGTGGCCCTGTGGGATCTGCCTTCAAATCCAGATGGTCCAGTGGTCTGGTTTGACAAAGACCAACACAACACTGCTCCAAGTTAATATGTGCTCTGTTTCCCTCCACACAATGCCTGCTCCAGTAATGTAGTTAAGCAGGATGGCCTGTTCTGACCAGGACTCTGCATCCTTCTGCTCTCCTGCAAGTGTTCTGAGCTCTCCTCCACGCAGCAGATGCTGAAGGCAGCAGCTGGATGGAGACTCTTCTGTCAAAGGCTGTAGTTTATCATGCTCTGCCTCCACACACTCACTCATCCCTGAGCAGCAGGGGGATGATTATTTATTATCTTTATTTATTATTTACTATAGCAATTATCTTACTGATAACTTCTTAAGAGGTGATGTCTCTAAAGCCTGCTATTTATTTAATTATGCCTATTTATTTCTCTACACAACTTTGAGTTTTGCAGCTGATTGCCTTTCAGTTTTACAGGCATTTAAAGGAGCCACAATCCCCTAACCCTGACCTGCTGCAGCTCCTCTTGTTTCCCCAACTCCCAGTGCAAAAATTGCCCTGTCAGTCAGGCAGCCAGCCTTGCAGAATGGGCTCACAGAGGTCTCTCCTTGCTTGGAAAATTTTCCCATGTAACTTGGCAACACCAAAACTCAACAGGCAAAACCCCTCTGGATGCAGTTGCCCTTCTTCCTCCTTGATCCCTTTGATCACCTCCCTTGTGGTGTTTTCTGGACATGCTGCAGCAACCAGGCTGCTCCTCAGGACCTGGCATCCAGCACATTGCCACTGGAAGGGGATCACTGCAGACAGCAATGAACAATCTGCACTAAAACAAGCTGGGGCAAGTGCTGTGACCCTTCAAGGTTGTCCCCTTTTTGCTTCTCAGCTGACACAGCAGTCCTCAAAGACATGTGCCAAATATCCATCCTCTGCAAATGACAGCAAGCAGCTCATCCAGGGCTCCTGCCACTCACAGGCTGCATCCCAGAGACATCCCTGCAGAGCTTCAGCCTGGAAACTCAGGGAAGTGACAATGGGAAAGGGAATTGCTACCGTTAACAAGATTCACAGGAGGGCACTTGGACACTGCTGAAGGTGACTTCCCAGCTGTGCTCCCCTCATCTGGAGCTGGTTAATAGAGGTTAATATCCCTTGGCAGGGCTCAGTATCTCCAGACTTGAGTGGCTTCTCTTCAAAGGAGAAAAATAAGTCAAATGCAAAGTGTAATCACTCTTGTAACCTGTTAACAAGGTGTCTTTGAAGGAGCTCAGAGATATAAAGTGTGTCCTGTGGGTAGGATTAGTCAGGGCTGTGACTGCATACCTGAGTGCCACTCCTGTTAGCAGCTCATGCCTGGGCACCACACCTCTGACAGCACTTCTGAGCACATGCCATTGGACAAAACCACTGAAAATTACATTCCCATATCCTCAACACAGCCCTAGATGAGCTTGGGCAAGGTTTTTATGGCACTGTTTTCCTCCATTGCCCAGGTGCAGAACAGGAAAAATGCTGTACACCCAATTCAGAGGAGAGCTGTGACAGCCAGTGAACTCACCAGTAAAACCAGGCTGCAAGAGCCTGTCTTTGGGTTGCAGAGCTCTGTGAAAAGGGAACTCTGCCATGCACAGCCCCCGAGGAGTGCTCATACATGCCTTCTGGATATCTACAGCCAGGGGAGGCTGAGGACACAGCCCAGTGCAGGAACACAGGCTGGAAGCATTGACAGAAAGCATGTGTGATTTCATGGGGCTTGATGGGCATAAATCTCCACAGTATCTTCTCTTCATGTTGTGGGAAAAATGTGTCAGAAGGTGCTTGGGAATGGTGAGAAGAGCGGTTGGATGGAACAGGATCCAATTCTATCTCTACAATTTCATGCTCAGGTCCAAAGGATGAGTTCTCACCACAGAATCCAGCAACTTGTAGTGGGAAAAAAAAGAAGAAATGTACACCTTGAAAGCACTACATTTCTTTTCTTCTTTCACTCCCAGAACATTCTATTTAATTTGCTTTTAGAGATTGTTTCAGACATTGCTGGGAAAAAGTAAGAGGTTTTTAAGAGACAGCTCCAAGGTATTCTTTTATGCGACATAGATGAATAATTTAATTTGCTGCCATGAATAGCTTGGGTTTCTCTAAATAAGCAATCTACCTAGTGGCTAGGAGGGAAACTAGCAGGAGTATAATATGACAAATGCTATTTTTGGATAAAAGATGGCACATGAACTCTAACAGGAGGGTATTTCATCTTGTAACCCATTTCATATTTCACTGCCGCCACATTTGACAAGTTGTCTGTCTATTAGTTGCGGCGTAAAGAACTCATAAGATATTTATAAATTTTACAGAGATACCTAAATAGGGAATCATTTGATTTCAGGGATGGGCATGGAAGAGAGAAGTTTAAATCCCTGACAGAATGTGCAGCCTTCTGTTTTCATGCCTGGAAATTGCTGGAGCAGAGCGGGGCTCTATATGCTAATGAGAGCTGTTTCTGAGATGTTTTTCCCTAGAGACAATTACGATTTTCTTAGGCAGACTGAACAACACTCCATCAGGACCTGAGAAGCACTGCTAGTAAAAAATCCCTACAAATAAGTTGTGAAATGTTGCTGCAAGGTACAACCCATGATCAGGATGTCTCCTGCTCCTCTGTCTCATGTCCCATGTTCTTCAGAGTCCCTGGGTTTGGGAAGACAAGAAGGTGTCTCCTTCCCAGCAACTTGTCCAAGACATGCTGAGCTGAATAGACCCATCCTGAGGAGGCTGACAGCTAACAGAGAAGCAGACCCTGCAGCTTGGCTTGGTCAATTCTTCAAACCAAACCCAAATTTATCAAAATGGTTGTGCTTTTTGTCCAGAACCTTTCTCTACTGCAAAGTTTTCTGCCAGAGAAGAGCAACCTTTCTGGTTATCGAGAGCGCAACTCTTTTCAAAAAGGCAATCATGTTAGAAGCAGTCTGACCTGCAATAAAATTATTTTCTGCATGTGTCCCTCCTGAGAATCTTGCATTGTTGGCGGCGGGGGGGGGACACTACAAAGGGAGGAGGTCATTTTTTTGGCATTTCTATGAAGTTAAATGTCCATCCTCAAAAACCCTAGGTAGGAATTCTGGTATAAGGCAGGCAGTGCCAGGGAGACATGGAGGAAGAGCAATGACTCACAAGCCCATGGCTGGTGTGTCTTCCAGAAGGCATTTTACAGAGATGCTCAAGCTGGGACTCCCCTGACAGGTGGAGAACAGGAGGTAGCCCTCAGTTTTCAAGAGGAAAGAGCTCTTCTGCACAAAGCTGCCCTCTTTGCCAATGTTTCCAAAAAGGGGCTAGTTTATAGAGTTTTCCCCCAGAAAGAAGTGCCAAAGCAGACATGAGCCTTGGTCTGCTGTGACACTCTTCAGCTTCCATGCCTTGATGAGCTGTGGCTTGACAATCAACATGACAAGATACACAACAATATCCTGTGCCACTCTCAGTGCAGACTCAAACCCTTTAGGACTCTCACAAGGGGGAAGCAAAATTTGCATCTCTGTTGTGTCACCCTCTTCCTCCTAACTTCTGCTCCCAGTCCTGCTACTCACTGTCTCCCATCCCATCTATTAGTACCCTAAAAAAGCGTTTGCTTCTTGTCAGTGACTGGCAGGAAAAAAATTCTTTCTATACTGACACACTTGCGCTGTGTGATTCAGGTGCTGGTTTTGTGTAGCTAACCATCTGGCATGGTTCATCACCTTACTCAGTGACTGTTTGTCCTTAAAGAGTGCTCTTCCATTCCCAGAGTCTCCACACATGAATTTAGGCCTCTAATGAAGCTGTGGTCTGGCCAAGCCCAGGAGGACCTCATGCATCTGGCCACACAGACACAGCCCCTGTGAACCAGAAGAGCACAACACAGCAGACATGGTTTTTCTGGTCTGGTGCTGTCAAATTCCTCTCTCCTCTCCTGCATGACCAGCTGCATCTGCAGAATTTGGACCTTCCTAGAATGGAAGCTACTTGCCATGCTGAGCAACTTCTGCTGCAAATAGCTGCTCAGCAGGTTGGTCCTTTGGGATCAGGGAAAAGTTCATGTAAGAGTGTGAAAATCTCAGTGCAGCAATGGAGACAGACCCTGGCATCAAAGCAGAGGCTTCTAGCAAAGCAAGTGTTTCCAGCTAACCAGGTCCTTACCCAAACTATGCCCGGATTTCTCCTCTCCTATTTCTAGTGGAGGAGAATTTTTGATGGAGAGGACAATCCATGGGGTGTTTTGTACTTTGCCAACATCTTACTCTGAGCATTGTGTACACATAGGTCAAGATGGTTGTGCACACACCTGTGTTTGTTAGCACAGTGTCACCCCAAGGGTTCAATTGAGACAGGGAATCTGTGATTCCAGATGCTCTATTCTCATTCAAGAACTGCCACATTTCGTCTCAGGAGGACTGTTTCCAGAGAAACAGGTCAGAAAGAAGAAGGAGCCAGGGAAAAGGATGCACACACTGTCAGAGCATGTTACCAAAATTTACTGTCTCATTTCTCCCCTTAAGATCAGGGGAGGATGAGGTTCTACAGCTGGTTTCTAAGATACAAATGTTCTCTCTGAAAAGCTGATCAAGTTCCTCCAGTACCACTTTGAAGAGGTTTTTTCCTTATGCTGCTCATTTTCCCAGCCTTTTTTTATCTCATTCTCCAAAAGTTGACTCAAGAATGTCTTCTTGACTTGAATTGATGACAGTGAGATTTTTTTCTTTTGCTCCCTGAATATCAGGCCAGATGTGTCAATAACACCATGTGTCCCGCAGTCACTTGTGTCACTACTGCATGAGAGAAACTGGGGCAAAAAGACAGCAACCAGGAATTTTGTTTTGATTAAGGAAATTATACTTCCCACAGTCAATTCTGAAATTCTGTGGAAGGGTGTGATTTGAGCTAATATTCTCACATGCTTCAGAGAGAAGCTTTCTGTCTCCCTGTGGAGGCATTGAATACTGCATTAATGGCACGCACTGCGAAAAACACTTCCCTCTTCCCACCTTATCAATACAGAGAGAAAAGAGAATAAAAGGGAAGTCAGGCTCTTGCTGGATTTCCCCTGTGCTGATCACAGGGTGAGACACTGGTATCACAGGAGGCGAAAATAGAAATTTTAGGGCTTGTTAGATCTCAGTCCTAACCAAAAATCACAGCAACAAACATGACCAGGGTTCCTATCTCAGCTGTGACATTCATGTTTGAAGGCATAGCTTTGCTCTAGACAGCCAGAGGGTCTTTGCTAGGCTAGGAGTCTCTGACCAGTGATGGAGGAAGTTTTCAGATCACCAGCATTATGTTCACCCTCCATTCCCACAAAAACTGGCAAACACAAATCCCTGTCACACTTGGGCCTCTGGTTAATATATAAAAAAAAAGAATTGCATAATTTAAGAAGGAACATAGTTGTTTCCATAGCCTTCCCTGTTACTTTACAGTGAGCAATCAATGAGGCATGGGACTCCTGAAGAAAACATTGTATTTGGGTCTAAAAAGTGTTTTAGCTCCATCAGAAAAATATCATTTATTTCAGAGATATGAATCCACTGCAGCTTGAAACCCAAAGACTTCTGTTCCTGCATTCATTCCGAGACAGAAATGTGTTGTGTCTGAGCCAATAATTTAAAACATTCTGCTCAAGTCAGGTGAAGGCGAGAGATGATGTTGGCCTGCTGAGTAAGATGGGCTCCATGCAGATAGACAGATGCTCCCAGCCCCAACATTAAACAGCATTTAAGCACATGGGTCTTCCCCTGTTTCTGACCAGCCCCTTCAGAGGCAGCAGGGAAATGCTGATCTCCATTAGGGCCAGTGGGAATTTTGCCATCTGCATCCACAGATCTGGGACCTTACCCAGCAAATAAAGATGAGGAAATTCATTGTCCTAGTTGGAGGAGAAACTGATACAGCTGACCCAAAAAGCAGCTGATCCCCTGCCGTCCAGCTCTAGGGGGTTGTACACCTAATTTCAAACATTCCCTCCTCCTCCCAGCCTTCCCCACGTATCCCAAGTGACATCTGACCTCTAATTCCTGGAAATCCTCCTCTTCCTCCACCTCATAGGAGAGGGTGTGGATCTTGATGTCGTCGGCGGAGAGGTCGATGAATTTGCTGTCGGGGTACTCCAGGCTGTCCTTGGCGGGCGAGCGCTCCTCGATGAAGGTGGTCTCGCAGCACTCCGAGCCCAGGCCCTCGCCCCATGAGCACAGCACGTTCTCGGAGTACAGGATGATGTTGGGCCTGTAGTGGGACTCCACTGTCTGCTGCAGCATGCTGGGGTCCAGCAGCTGCTGCACGGGGTCGCTCCTGCCATTCTCCGGGCGCCTGGGAGAGGACAGGCCGCCCGCCCGGTGGCTCTGGTACTGAGGGGTGGGGTACACGGAGACCAGGCCATCCCGGCTCTCGGCCACCAAGTTCCTTGTGTTGATTAAACCATTCCTTTTCCCAGCCTCGGTGATCTTACTGTGCATCAGCACGCTGTTCTGCTCAACCAAGCCATCCATACTGGGAGGTGTCACCCGAGGCCTTTCTTTCGCCATGCCTTAGAGCTCACGCCGGGTGAGTGGCTCCCATTTTCCTGATGAAGAAAGGGAAGAGAAACAAAGGTGAGGTGTAGGGGGATAGAATATAAGAAAATATAAGAAAATAAAGAAAATATAGTGTAGAAAGTAATCTTATCCCTAAGGAGCTGGGCCAGTTATCAAAGATTAGAAGCAGGCCTGACTTTAACAGGTCACAGCTATAACCAATGAGAAGAAAAGTGCTATAAAAGAGTGAGTGCTATAAAAGAAAAGTGCTATAAAAGGGTTGATTGGTTGAGAAGGGAACTGGAGTCAGTTGGCTGCTTGGTGAAGAAGAAAGAGTCAGTGCTCTGAGGAGCTGCCCATGATAAGCAATAAGAAACGAAACTTTTGTGATGAGGAGACAACAGTGTGGAACCCCTGCAATAAGATGACAACAATGAGGTCAAAGGCAATGAATTGAGGGATTCAAGTCAGCTTTTCTTCCATGTAGTCTCAAGAGAAAACAGAGCCCCATATATGTGCACACCCTGATTTAGTTCTCCAAATATAGCTTCACTCAGGGAGGCAAAGAACACCTGCCCCACATCAATGGGATACAGGGAAGCAGATGAGGTGAAATGTCTTGGTAGTGATGGACCCCATCAAAGAATGGTTTTGGTGCCTGCTCCAGCCACCCACAGGTACACAGCTGTCATCCTGGAAACAACATTCCTTTCCTCTAAACACTTTGTATAAGAGATGGGGAAAAAAAACAAAAAAAGATCAAAACAACAACAACAACAACAAAATCTCCTAAAAGAACCATTTTCAGTTCTCAGAAATCTGCAACTGTAAAAGACGGGCAGGTGCTGCGTTCAGCTGTCAGTATCTGCAGCCACCCTTTGCCCTTGGCAAGTGCTTGACCATCCTTTGAAAACCCATTTTTTCCAGCCCAAACACTTTCTCATGAGGCTGCTTGTTTTTCTCAGGTATAGCCAAAGGCAAATGCCTTTTTAAATACTTATGTATTGGCCACAGGAACTGTAAATTCAGGGGGTTGTTTCTGGGCATGAGCATAAAAATTACAGACATGTTACTGGCTTCAAAGTTCTTCATATTAGATCCTCTAAGACCAAGTTATTAATGCAGGATTACCTGTCCCCATTGTGCTGTCTGGAGGAAACCAAGAATGAAGTACACAAACACATAAATACATCTAATTTTTTTGCTCAATGCTTTCTATTTCCCTTTAATGTCAGACAACTTCTAACAGAGCAATGTCCAGCTAAAGCCCAGTATTATTTCCTCTTAACTCCAGACTCCAAACACCTTCAGTCTCTCTTTTGGATGCAAGAGGTATTTAAACCACTGCTAAGAGCTGTTCTAACACCATCAATTAAGCAAGAAACTTGTTTAACACGCACAAGAGAGAGACCCAGAGTGCTGACATGTTCACATTCACAGCACTTGGTTTAACATGCATAAGCCCCATTTTTATCGTGTTGTCAAGTAGTTCAGTGCTTCTCTTAAATGAACCAGCAGGAAAGCTACAGAAGAGAAAATCCATCATGGTGGGATCCCATGGAAGTTCCATGTCCAGTCCAGGTAGCAGGAGCATCCTGCTGGGCCTCCAGCTGCTTGACCACAAATATTCCACTTCCTCCTGCCAAAGAAAGTATGAAAGTACATCCCCACAAGCAGAAGATGAGAAACTCTCATCAATTAAAGAATAAATTCTCAGAATTTGCTCAGTTTCTCCCAAGCTGGCTTGGAAAATGTAAGAGGCCCCCTAATGTGTAACATCAGGCATCAATTCTACTGAAGCTGAAAGGATTTCACCCAAAAACTGCAAACACTTTTGCAAACACTCTTATCCCTGCAACCTGACAAGCAAAGTGAAGTGGTCAGGAGGAATATGCCACAGATGTAGCAGAAATTGGAGGAAGACTCACAAATCAGACAAATCATCTCCTAGAGAGATGTATGAAGAGGTCAACACTTTGTCACTGCATTAGTGGCTGGAAAACTTGGGTCAGGCCTAGCACCTGCCTGTGGTCACCTCATTTCAGCAAAGTCTGGCTTAAGCAGCACTCAGGAAAATGACATTTTAGGGCAGTTTTATTACATGCCTTGAAGCTGAATTGTTTCTCAGCCCTACCATGGATCTAAACATCTATATGGCAGGTCCTTACCTTCTGTGCATTTCAACCAGTCTTGTGAACCAATATTGCAGATTCTGAGTGACACTTCCCCCTTGGTAATGGGCAAAAAGTGGGAAAAAATATCCAAAATGAGGCGAGGACAAGACAGGGAGCACCCTTCCCTCACAGAGGTCCTCTGATAACAGGGATAGTCCATTGCTCAGGACATGCTCCCTGGAGTCCCACATAGCAGGGCAGGCAGTGTGCCTCAGGGAAGGTCAGCTGGGAGATGTGGATGGCAGCATGCAATCAGGGTAAATGCTTTAACCCCAGGTGCTTTTTAATCTGTAGCTGGCTGCCTGCCCTACCAGAGCCTGACCCAACCTTCTTGGCCGTGCAAGAGTATTGCCTAATGGGAAGAGGCGGATGGGACTCGGGCCTTTTCAGGATAATACATTAAGAGGGGGGGAAAAAAGAGAAAGAAATAATTATATTAGTATTTCTCCTGGAATGGGATCCCGCAGGTTGAGATGGAGGTGTGACAGAGAGTGGCACATGGTCACTTAGGGTAATGCTTAGGGAAAAATGTACCTGTGCTTCTGCAATGGCTCAGAGCCTTTGTCCTGCCTGCAGGGACCCCTTGGACATGGATCCAGCCACTCCACTTTCACCAGGGGCTCTCATGGACATGGCCTGGGCCAGGCTCACAAGCCTGTCCTAAAATTCAGATTGCCCAGTTTCCAGGTTCCCTGCAGCCCAGAATCCCTGGATGGCAGTGCCAGAGCAGGTAGCCCCTGACAGACCACCTGAGGAAACTGGAGGGTACCTTCTCTGCAGGAAGCCAACATTCAAAGCAGGAAAAAGCTCTCATCACCTACAACCACGGTGAGGTTTCAGAATGATGTTGACAGGAAAATGAAATTCATCAGAGCTCTTGAAATAAGAAAGGTTTTTGGTCTGCTCCAAGATGCAGAGTTAATTTTAATTGGTTGGATTCAGATTTCTTCTGTCTTTGCATGGTTTTAATTGTCCCCCAAATCGCTCACTGGCACTGAGGCCAACCAGAAATAATTCTGCATTTTCATACTTGAGACTGGAACCAAAAGGAAAAGCCAAGTTCAAGTTATTAACAGATAGATACATAATCAATATATCAACCTTCAATCTAATGTTTACCTTGGGGTTAGACACTTTTACCCCAGTCTACTATAAAAAGTGAGTCCATTAATTACTTTAACCTTCACTCTTTCCAATTTCTTGGATTTCCCCCCTCCTCCTTTCTTATTTTAATAAGAAGCTGCAAGCAGAGCCAAGATCTCTAGCCTGCAATGCTGTGGTTTATTAAGCTATCACTGGTGTTACAGCAGAGCCCAGCTACAATGAGGAGCTGCACTGAGAGCCACGCTCTGCTGGGTGTTCTGCAGCCTCCTGCTATGATGACAGTGCCTGACAAACTAATTAAGCACAGGGTGTGAGACTGAGAAATGCCAGCTGCAAGGAGGGCAGGGAGAGAACAGCTAAATGCTGTGCCCCAGGTTTGAGCAGAAGCCAGCTCTGTTACTGCCCACCATCCCAAATCTCCTTTGCTCTCTTGGCACCTGGCAGGATGCTGTTCTCCTCCTCTCTCCATGGGACTTTGCACAGCTTAAGGGCTCTTCAGCCTTCTGGAGACCCTTTCCAGGTACCCAATGTCCTGTGTGAATAAGCAGTTGGGAGACTCTGAATGCAAACCCCTGAATTCTGAGCAAGCCATAGAGTTGGAAGATTTGGCTGTGGCTGAGCAGCCCCAGGCACCTCCTCAGGGCAGACCAGAAGGACATTCATCCTCACAGACCAAGCACCACCAGCCCTGCAGACTGGTTTGTTGGCAAGAAAACTGGAAGATTTTGGAAGGTGAAGGCAAGTGAGGCTGAAGGCAGAGTCCCCATCTGCTGTCAAAGCCTGAGGCTGTACCCTCTGCCATTCCCTGCAGATCTGGCAGGTCATCAGCCAGGAAAAAAGCATCAAAAACTTGTGTGCTTCTGCATGGGGCTGCTGGATATCAGCAGAAAACTTTTCCCCATGAAGGCAGTCAGGCACATTGGGAAAAAGCTGCCCAATGAGGATTTGCAGTCTCCATCCTTGCAGGTTTTGAAGACCCAACTGAATGAAGCTCTGATGATCATGGTGTGATCCCAGAGCTGACCTCTCTGAGCAGGAAATAGAGCTACAGACCTCCTGAGATTCCTTCAATTTGATCATGCCATGATTTGAATCCCTCTGATCCTTACAGATTTCCACCTGTCTCCCATGCTCCCTAAAAGTACTGCTCCCAAATCTCTCAGTGATGCTAAATCACCAGAATGGCAAGAAATGGCAACAGTGACCCTCTGTGCCACCAGCAGAAGGTGATTCAGCCCCAGGATTATAAAAAATTCAGATTCAACAAAATGCCCCTGGGTTTGAAGCTGGCTTCCCCTCTGCCAGTGCAGAGGAAGGAGAGGGGAGAAATCTCTCTTGAAGAGTTGCCCCACATAAGTTGCATATTCTCTGGCATGATCTCTCAGGTAAGAGGGAGTTTCTAAAGTACAGCGCAATAAGCTTCAGCATGGTTAGAGGCATTCCAGACATTTAGAAACTGCAACAACAAATACAGACCTTATGCATGAGAGAAATCACAGGCAATGTATGGATCTGGAGTGCTGATTACCAAGTGAAATATTTAACAAAATGAAGGGGAAAAAAACCCTTTCCCACTTGTATTTTCCTTCTTTGATTTAGCTGGGCTTATTAAAGTAGGTTTTGTTTCAAGGGAATGCTCTATTTCAGCAGCTGGAATTCCTTTTACTCTATTAAGTAAACTACAGGGAGTTTCGTAAGGCAGTGCAACTTACTCACACTGGGAAAATTAGGAATGCATGCATTAGTGATAGCTAAATGTTTCATTGCTAACAGTGGAATTAAAAAGACCTCCATGCTATTTTAGTATTACCAATATGCAGCAAATCTGCTGTGAGATGTGATCTGTCCTCCTAAAAACCAGGAACCTGGAGAATGGTGAAATGCCCAAGGTCATGTCAAGACAGAGCTGGAAATAAAATCCAGGTCTCTTGATTGCCTGTGCAGAGATATATGTTAAAACAATTACCTTCTGCATATCTGCCTGAATAATTGATTGCTTAATTCAGTATCTGAACTAAAGAATGGAGTGGGGAAGAAAGGAGGAATTACCTTGTGTTGACCTAATATATAATAATGTTATTCCTGCAACAAAGTATTTCCTTTTGAGCAGATGGAAGTATTTTGCCTGAGCTAAAATGAAATGCAATGTTTCATTTATTTATTTTTAATTGAACAAGCTGGCTTTTAATTCACTATGCCTCAAGTTGCCTCCAATTAAAAAAAAAGTAAAAAAGACACATTCAGACTTTTCTAGCAATTCTTCATGACTCAAAATTTTCAGCCTTAATTCTTAGTGGGGCTCAGTCTGAACTCACAAATTTTGTCATTCACTGCACTTTCCCGATAGTAAATAACTGGCCTAAGAGCATCTTGCTCTGCTGTAAATAACCCTGGCTGTTGTGGAAGGCACTGGTGTAAAAACACCTTGACACCTGCACCACTTCTGGCAAAGTGAAAGTAGTCAGAAAGTCTGACTGTGTTTTTCCTGCTGTGTTTTCAAGAGGTTCCCTAGTACTGCAAGCAGGAGCATCCTACTCCAACTCCCCATTTCAAACTGGGGAGATTGAGCCATGAGGAGCAATTCTTACTTTAAGAGCTTCCAAAAGAGAAGCTGGAAGTCTTTCCCACGAATACCAACATCACAGCATCCCCTGGCCCTCTTGGTTTGCCTGCTGGCTGAATTCTGTTCCTCCCCTTGGACATAAAATCTCTGTTTAACTTAAGACACAGACAGGAGCACCCAATGTGGATGCAGGACTGGCCCTGCCAACTCTCTCCAGCCTCATTCCTGATGGGCAGCCAAGCCCCCAGAGCCCAGTTCTTGCACACACCCTGCTCATCTGCCTCTGCTTGCTTTCCCACCCTGCAGGCAGGGAGCAAAGCAGGGCAAGACACTGCCCCACACTCTCTCTGCATGTGAACCCCCAGTGCTGTGCTCCAGGCTGGGCTTGAGGTACTCCTGAAGCACAGATGGGAAATAAAGAGCTGACACAACAGGAAGACAGTGTGCTGGTGCAGACTTGGTGGAAAATGGAAGTTTCTGTCCCTCCTGCCCCAAGCAAAGCACCCCAGGGCTGTAAGTCACTTTGCTAGAAAAACACTGCAAAATTACTGGAGTCAGTTCATCTGGACAAGGATGATTAGAGTAAACAGATGCTTCTGAGGCCATAAAATCAGCTGTGCTCCATAAGACAGAAAAATTGCAGAGCCAGGACTGTACCATGGGACAAAAGCCTTACAGAGTAAGTGTTTTAGCCATGGTGAGCGTGGTCGCTGCAGGCAGACAGGGCAGGTAGGGGAAAATGAAGCAGCAGCATCAGTGGGGCATAGTTTGATCTTTACAGACCTTTATTAACCCTACACTCACCCCTCCCTGCAGAAACAAAAATGGAAATGAGTAATGCTGGTGCCTATTAGAGTCAGGGCATTGTCTGAACACAAAGTCCTATCCTTCTTGTTCTCTGGGAGGAGAAGGGATATAGGACCTCAGGGACTTGTGTATGGGAGGCACAGGTTTGGGCTGGCAGCATATCCACACCACAACCTTGCCTCCATGATCTTGTGTGCCACATGCAGCTGGAAGAGGGGAGATTGTTCTGTTGCAAAGAGCACAAGAACAGGAGCTGGAAGCTGGGTGGGTGACATGGGGACATCACCCACTGGATAAATCACTGCATGTGTATGGGGCAGCTGCTGTGGGAGATGTCCTGAAGTAGCACACTGAGCACAGCTGCCCTGCAGCACCTGACACCAGGCTGGGTGCCTTTCCTAGGTCCCTTCTGTAGAAACTGAACTGTTTGATTATGTCCCATCCCTGTAAATTTTTTGGTTGGATGGGTCTTGAGCAGCCTAAGATAGTGGAATGCATTCCTGTCCATGTCAGGGGGTTTGGAAATACATAACCTTAATATCCCTTGCAACCCAAACCATTTTATGATCCTGTCCTCTAGCAAATACCATTTTAGAGTTCTTTGTTTTGCCTGGGGATTTTTAAGGTATCTGAGCAGTCAATCAAATCACACAAACCCCATAAAAATTCAGCCAGAATTATACCAGCTTGGTGTGAACAGTCAGTTCATTCTTCTTGTGCCTCTGTGCAGCCTCAAAGTGTAAGGACAGAAATGCAGCATGGATTTGGAGAGTTGTTGATGAATGAGGGAACTTTGCACAATCAGGTTTTATAGGGACACACATACAAATACACATCCATAGGGATGCCAGGTACAAAACTGGCACTGCTAAAGGCATGCATGGACTCACAGCACTCATGCACTGCACCACTGCTTCAAAATGCAGTCTTTGCTTGTGCAGTGAAAACAACCAGTTTGTCACCCTTCTGATTTTACAGCACCAAAATTGGAATCACAGAATCTTTTGATTCTCAGGTGCTACAGGTTAGAGCAGCTCCATGTGAATCCTCAGGGTCACAGGCATCTACATCCAAAGAGGAGCATTTTGCTGTGACCCTATTACTCAAAGTAGTTTCCTGCATTTTTGCCAGAGAAAGGGCACTGAGAAACAACTGACATGATATCTGTAGGATGTGTATTCAGACACTTATACACAGCCACTCTTCATGTTTGTCAAAGCAAAAATGAACACTGAGTATTTTTCTCCTGTGCGCACCTCTGCAGTTATTTTCCTTTTTTTTCCCCCAATTTCACAGTACAAACCACAACCTGTAAAAATTCGATTCTACAAAGTGAAGATGACAACATTTGGGCTCTTAATAACCCCACATGTAATCTGCAATCTTAACAGCCACATGGACAGTATTAAATAACTCTACTGGAAGCATTTTACAGCTGTCTGCAGATACGAATTTGCTGTAGAGAGAAAAAAAAGACAAAAAAAAAAAAAGCCTTATCCAAACACATTGCACATTTTCTCTAATACTGTTCTCAGAAGAAAAAGCATTTTAAACCCTGAGAGCATCCTTCCTCAAGTAAAATGTGTTGTGGTGCTGCCTGTGTACACCAGTGCTGCATTACATCTGCATTTGTATAAGGAAGAGCCCTCCTCTGTGTGTGAGATTTATTCCAGAGTGTGTGGCACCAGTGGTGTGAGACATCTGCCTGTCCAGCTAATGAGAGGAGACTTCATTTAATTCCTACAAATGAGTTTATCCTACACACACCCTGGCATGATCTGTACTTACCAAAACTGCCAATAAAATGTCACCTTGTCCAGTAAAATCAGTCATTGTCTTATAGGAGCGAGGTAATTTGAAATTAATACAGACCATCAACTTGCAGCTACTTTAAAGATGACAGTTAATTAACTATAATTAAAACTAAGTCATTTAAATACATGAATGTAGGAAAGTGTACTTTCTGTCCTGAGTGCTTTTTAGAATACCCAAATATCCCCCTCAATCTGCCAGCTAATGCATCATCTTGTGTTTAAGACCATCAAACCATCTTTTAATTGTTGCTAATGCTCTGTTTACACCAGATTAATATCTAATTAACTGTAATTTGAATATTTAATCCATCTGCAAAGTTTAGAATGATTTTTTTTTTTTTTTTCTATCAGAGGCTACGGCTTCCCTCCAGCGATTTTAAAGGTACAGTTCAACAGATTGCTCTCTGGAGCAACTCCTACCACTCCTGCTCCCTGTTCTGCCTGGGTGAAGGGTTGGTTATACCCCACCACCACGGCCAGTCCCACACAGACCCTTGCACCTCTCCCCTGCAGCACACTCCTGGCTGGGGAGCGCTGCCCATCCTGCTCCAGGAAGGACTGTACTCCTGGAATGTCAGTTCCAGAAAGGTCTCAGTGCACTGCCAGCCTCTTCCTACAGAACTGACCCCGCTGCGGGATGCTTTAGTGTGGGTACCCCATCCAGAAGGACTGGGCAGGTACAGGGGACTCCCCCAAAGTCACCCCACTGCCACCGATAGCAGGGACCACTGCTGCCTCCGTGCCTCAACCACCCCTTTCCCCAACTTAGCTCTCACCGCTCTCAAACTAGACCATGGGAAGGCAAAGAAATTCAGTCCGGCGCCTCTCCGGAGCAGGATAGCGAGGGGGAGCGGGCATCTGCGGCTGCCAGGAGCTCGGCATCCCCGGAGCTCTGCCTGCCCCCGCAGACCCTGCACAACCCCTCTCCCCCTTCCCTGGGCTGCCAGGGCGGACGGGAGCTGGCAGGAAAAGCTGCCACAGTGCACTAGATGGGATTCCTCAAGGGGAAAAGGAGGGAAGGGAAAAGGAGAACCCCGCGCGCACTTTCCCTTTCCAGTGTTCCCAATCTCGCCGCGCACTGGAAAAGCCTCTTCTCCCCCCAGACCCCGCCGGGCAATACCGGGCACGGTAATTTGGGCTTTCCGCAGGGCATTGGGGAAGCACCTCTGCGGGCGGCCCCGCTCAGCCCCCGCGCTTCCCTGCGCTGCCCCGGAGTCCCTTGGCCGCGGCGGCTGCGGGAGCCGCGGTGCCCCCGCCTCCGCTCCGCGCTCCGGAGGATGCTCCGGGGATGGATGCTCCGGGGATGGATGCTCCGGGGATGGATGCTCCGGGGGATGCGGCGGAGCGGGCGTTTGGCGCATCGCTGCCCGGAGGGGAGGGGATGGGATGGGATGGGACAGGTTGGGCTGGGCTGGGGGTCACTCACCTCGCTGCAAGGTGACCCGCGGCGCGGTGCTCCCGGAGGGGCGGCTCAGCGCCCCGGCGCTCCGCCCGGCAGCATCCCCGCGGCGGGGGCGGCGGCGGGCACCGGGCCCGGGGGATGCACAGCGCCCGCCGAGAAGGGGCTGCGCCGCCTGCACCGCCTCGGCGGCACTGTGCGCTCGGCAGGAGGAGGAGGAAAAGGAGGAGGGAGGGAGGGAGAGGGAGAGAGAGGCAGGCGGAGGGAGAGAGGCAGGAGGAGAAGGAGCCCTGCGCGGCAGCGCGGCCAACTTTCCTTCTGCAGCGCAGCAGGAACAGCCTCCCGTCCCTCGGTGTGTAACCCCCGCCCCGGGTGAGTACGGCAAAGCCCTCCCCTCTCCGACCCCCCTGTGCTCCCTCTCCTCCTCCTCTCCAGGCCTTTTTCCCATCCATTCTCCTCTGTTCCCGCACTCCCGGGCTCAGCGAGCCCTGGCGGGCACCGCTCCGCTCTCCCCAGCCCCAGCCCGGCTGCCCCACACCTTGCCCTGCAGCCCAGGGACTCCGGCACTGCTCCCCCAGCCACCAGGCACTGCCAGCACCCCGGCACAGCTCCCCGGGACCGTGGGGAAGCTCCAGCAGCTCTGGAGAACTTTAAATGTTTGTGGTTTATTTTTACAGCGCAATGCCGAGCGCGCTGGGCTGCATCCCACGGCATCGAGGGGTGTTCCCCGCTCTCCTAACAATCCTGCGCTACAGGGCTAAGCCGTGCTCATCCCTCATCCACTCCTCTTTCCATCCCCAGCAGGCCTGCTAGCCAAGTCATTTGCCTAAAAGCTTCTCTGTCACCACTTCTTTCTAGATGCTTCAACATCCGCGGCTCAAAATGCTGCTGGGAAATCACATGCTCCGTTTAGATCACTGCTTCCCTTTGCCGCTACAGGGAGAGATGGAAAAGCCCTGGTGCATTTTTGTTGCCTCCACCTCTCAGAGTTAGGGCTTCTGCCTCTCACTGCTTGCTTGTCATTTGTTATTCATAGTCCCCAAAGCAGGCATGCCAAATCTTTGCTGAAGGAGAATGTTCAAGATTCAAAACACAAGTTAACTCACTTGATCCCATCTTAGGGTTTTTCTCCAGCCCTGCTTTCTGCTCTTCAACAAAATTTTATTGGTGTTCCAAACCCACTTTGTGTTTAGCATATCCTAGTGGTATTCACAGAAGATTCTTCTCTCCTTCTAAATATCTGATCCCTTGTTCATTCCTGAGTTTATCTGGAGTGTAAGGGGGTTTTGTATCTTAGAGAAAACAGTTTCTTCCTTAATGTAATAGGCACTGGGAGACAATTCATACATAATCAGCAGAAAGAAATAGCCCCAAATTATGATCACCCTGATTCTCCAGAGTGTTTTTCACCATTAATTTCTTGTGAACAGAAGTCTCTAAATCACCATCATTATGCTTTACCAAGTAACACTTTTAGGCCTTTCCATCCTATTTGTACAGGGACACAACTTTAAGGGGGGTTGGCTTGCAGCCAAAGGTATTTCAGCTCCTACGGTGCAAATTCATCAGTCATCACTGCTACTGATTGGAGGTACCAGCTGCTTTGGATGGATGGTGAATTCCTGCTGAAATTCATTTTTCAGTGACCAAATGTATTTGTGAAATAGGGGGAAATCCAAAAAGATTTGTTGGGATTTTTTTTTTTAAGAAAAAAATTTCATTTATGCAGAATGGACTGGGGAAGGGATTTCAGGATCATCAAATCAAATTTTCTGGCTTCCAGGCAGTTTGTTTCCTTCTGACCAAAACCCCAAAATACGTGGGTTTTTTTCCATAATGTTATCCAAGTGAGATTCAGTGACATCAGGGAAGTAATAATTTCCTCTAACACTGCTCCTCTATGTTTGCAATTCTCCCTAAACCAAACTAAGCATATTTTTTCCTTCAGTCTGGGAAGACCATGGGACTTTGTGTCCATGAGGAAACCTGGTCTCATTTGGTTTACTTGAATTTTTCAGCAGAAGCTAGAAAATCTAAGTAGAGAGCACAATCACAATCCAACAATGACAGGAGTTGCAACCATTGCTACAGACCAGAGCATACTTATCCTTTTTTTAAAGTCAGCCTCTTCTCTTGCCCAAAACCATCAAAGAATTTACCAATACACTAATTAACTCATAATTAACTAGTTTTAATTATAGCACTACATTTGCCATAAATTGTCCTGTTCCTTTTGCTGGAAAGCTGATGACTGTGCCTGATTTGATTTTGATATTGGCAGCTCACTGGTACCCTGCTGATTTTTGGAGAAAGTTCTTCAAATAGCAACAGAAAGGGGCTTGTGGTGGGGCAGGTGAACTGCAGCAGGGTCGTTTGTGATTTTGGTGGTTTCTCTTCAGGTTCTGCAGCATCACTGAGAGTCTTCCTCAATACCAGGTTGTGCAATGCATCCTCAATGCATGGTGCCAGCACATTTCACAGCTTCTCATGGCAAGAAATTGGGGAGTTATGTGTCTAGCAGTGGTAATTAACTCTTTATTTTTGTTTCTAAAGGTGCTTTCCTCCACAGCTGATGGAGATGCAGGAAAGCTGCTGTGCAGACAGAAGCACACAGAGGAACACAAAGAGATATCTGAAAGGGGCAAAGGTGGGGAGGAAGAAAAGTGCATCTCTCTGGGTCTGATGGCTGTTGGAGCAGGGCAGCCCATGATGGCTTGTGAGCCTCCATGGTCCTTCAGTTTCTGCCTGTGAGGAGATTTGGGAGCCATCAAGGCAGGATGGCAAAAAGGAAATGCCACCTGGAAGCAGAAATGAGCAGAGATGTACAAACAGCTTTTCTTACGAAATGGAGGTTTGTAGGAGGCAAGGAAGGGATGAGACTTTGCAGGCATATATCACTATAGCTTCAGGGAAATAATTTCATCACGAGTAGGGCTGTTACAGGGCTAGTGCTGACCCAACAATTGGCCACTGCCTGCAGTGGCAGCACCCTAAGGAACAGCACACAGTCCTGATCTTTGGTGCCCTGGGCGCCCTGCACCACAGCCTGGCAGAGTCCTTGGAGACAGAGCTGCTCTGAAAGCCCCAGGGCCAAACCAGGAGGAACCAGCCCAGAGTGAGAGCAGGAGAGAGCCCTGGTCTGGGAGCCACGCACCCAGTGCTGCAGGAACAGATCTCTGTGGAGGCCAGCATTCCAGGATTTCAGAGAACCATTAACTGCTGCACCCACTGATGTGCCAAAATGGGAGAGTCATGTTTCACTGTGATCCTCAGCTGCCCAAAGCCAGAATCTGGGATGATAGGATGCATGCTCGGGACACCAGAAGTGAGAAAGTGGAAAGGCAGAGCCTTGCAAGTGTGCTGGTGGTCTGTAGGAAGAGCAGCAGCACCACCTATCACTGGAGAGGGAAGGAGAGAGGACACACCAGGTGCTGCTCCTCCTGCCTGTCCTCAGTACGAGACTGGAGCCCAGATTTTTGGGATCACCACCGAGAAACTTCCTTTTTCTAGCAGAAGAACCCGGCTTAAATCTTTCACTGCACTCCTGCTGAATCTTCCTGTCGGGCACAGCTAGCAGAAGGACATGGAGGGGATGGAAAGGTGAAGGTTTTGGAGAAGGGCTGAGAGCTGGAATTTACAGAATAAAAATAATGACCTTTAGGTCTACAATACCCAAAGAACTGCTCATCACTCAGAGGGCACCACTGTGGACCATGTGCAGGGCTTTTGTTTCATTCTGTCAGTCAAAAATCCTGGCACCAGAATTATTGGTATGGTCTCAACCATATGTAGCTTGATTATAATTCAGAGTGAAGGAACAGAGCAATCAGGAAGTAGCCCAAAATCTGTAATTTCTTCTTGCCAAAGGCAAAAAGAATCCAATCCATGTAATTGGATCCAACCCCAAAGGCGTAGCCAGGAGTGCTTTTAACTTTCTGAGAAAGAAAAATTGGTTAGCTGCAGTGGCTGGGCTGTGTGGGTGCTGAGGTTCATGTTGATTTGTTTGCTGGTAGTTCTGAAACCAGAATAAAAATGAGAGTTTGGATTAAGCCAAGCTGAGCACGTTTTTTTCTTATTCTGTATTCACAGCAAATCGACAAGTAAAAGATACAATTTTTTGGCTGAGTGAATGATGTAGCTTAGCTCAAGATCAAATATTTCATTGCTTTGAACTCTTCTTTATAAACTGGATATGCATACTTACTTGCAACAGAGGAAAAATCTCAACACAATCACTGTCTGCCTAATTAAACCAGAAGTGGCTGCTAGATATCATCTGCCAGAAGGATGACGGAGGTCTTTGCATCTGGTGCTAAATTAATTTGGAGGGACCTGTTAGGAAAAGTGGGACAGCACTAACCTTTTATATATTCCAGTCTCTAGGAAGAGTTGTCTGTATCTCTTCTGCCTTAGACAAGTTGCTTGAATTCAGCCAAAGCAGCCCAGTTTCTCGTTTGTCCAGGAGCTGGGGGACTCAGAGGCTCAGAAAAAAAAAACCTGCACTGCCTTTCTTTTGCCATCTGTGCCTTGCCTCCCTGCATACAGCCCTCCTGCTTGAACTTTTTGGGATTCTTCCAGGAAGCCTTACAGCAAGTTCTGGCAGCAATGCTTTCCTGTCCAAAAGATGGCTCTTTGACCAGAATGGGCACCTCCAAGGGAGAGGGAGCTGTGTCATTTTTGTGCGGCCTTGCACTGGCCTTTGGAGGTAGAGAGGAAATGCACAGCTTAGTGCTAATTGAGATGTGGCCATCTGTCAGACAGAAAACATGCCAAGGCCACCTTGTGACTTTTTTATAAAGGAAGGAACCAGCCACTGGTGAGATATTTAGGTGCTGCAGACGTTGAACTGAGTCAAATATCAACCAAATATCTGAGATGATAAAGATATTTAGGTGATTAAGTATTGTAAATTCAGGCAACCCCAATGAGGGGAGAGAATGACGAGGAGGACTCCATCTTATCAGAAGGCTAATTAATTACTTTATTATACTATACCATATTAAAGATCACTATACTATACTATACTATACTATACTATACTATACTATACTATACTATACTATAGAATACAGAAAGGATAATTACTGAGTGCCAAAAAGATAATAATGAAAACTCGTGACTCTTTCCAGAGTCCTGACACAGCTTGGCCCCAGTTGGCCAAAGAGTCAAAACAACTCACACTGGAATCCAGTGAAACAATCACCTGTGGGTAAACAATCTCCAAACACATTCCACACGAGCAAAACGCAGGAGAAGCAAATGAGATAAGAATTATTTTTATTTTTTCTGAGGCCTCTCACTGCCTTTCAGCTTCCCAAAAGAAAAACCCTGGGTGAAGGAATCATGTTCAGAGAATGTGAATGCCACAATTAAGGATCTCCTGAGTTATCTAGCATCTCACCTTTAATGCCTTTTCATCCATGGTGAAACTGCTTTGTTGAAATCAGACACTTTTTTGGACCTGAGTGCCATGAAATTTGACTCGTTGTGGATTGCTCAGGAGCCCAGTGTGTAGGAACCTGTGTATAAACATGGTAAGAGACAGTACTTTCCCCAAAAATCTGATACTTTCTGTAGCCAGGACAGTAAAAGCAGGACTTGGAGGCATCTTGTCCTGTAGGGGATCTCAGACCTGGATTTATATCTGGGCATGCTGATGGGTTAAATTAATTGCTGATGGGTAAAGTTAAATTAAATGGACTTCAGATCATCACAGTGAGTTGGTTCACCCCTTAAAGAAAGATTATTTGGTGTGTGGAGAAACCCTGGATGATCCAGGCACTGCCAAGGGACTCAGCACAAGCCGTCTCTGGGAGATGCAACACCCTGGGGCAGCAGCTGGAAGCAGGAGGATGCTGAGCTGAGTCTTCTGCGTGTGATTCCCACCTTGGCAATTATGATTTCAGGAGAATGCCAGGCTCTTTTCTGGCTGCCTGCAGCCTACACAGTGTGGGTGAAGCCCCACAGCTCAGAAGCCTCAACAGCAGCTGTGCACAAAGGACTTGATGGGTTCCAAATTCTCCATCACCCTTCAGATTCAAACTAGACAGTGCCTGTCCTGTAACACTAGAAAAATGCTTTGGTGTTGGCAAAACCAAAAGAAGATTCCTTTTTCTTTCTGCACTAACAGGCTGTGAAAATAAAGAGGAGTCTGGAACGCAAGGGATTTGGGATTTGGGATTGGGATCAGGGATCCAGGGAGGGAGGGGTTGGGAGAATGGGAATTTTTGGGAAATCAGGAATTTTGGCATTCCTGAAGTGCCCCCACACAATCCTCAATGGGATCGAATCTGGTAGCCATCGGGCTGGGCAAAGGGATTTGGGATTTGGGATCAGAGATCGGGAATAGGATCAGGGATCCAGGGAGGGAGGGGTTTGATCCCTGGGAATGAGGAATTTTGGGAATTTTGGCATTCCTGAAGTGCCCTCACACTATCCTCAAAGAGATCGAGTTTGGTGCCAATGGGGTTGGGATTTGGGATCTGGGATTTGGGAATTGGGATCTGGGATCTGGGATCAGGCATCCAGGGAGGGAGGGGTTGGATCCCTGGGAATCAGGAATCCGGGGAATTTTGGCGTTCCTGAAGTGCCCCCGCACCATCCTCAACAAGACAGAGTCCGGTACTGAAATTGGAATCAGGAATTGGGGTCCAGGATCGGGATTGGGATTTGGGATTTGGGAATGGGAATGGGATCAGGGATCCCAGGAGGGAAGGGTTGGGAGAACAGAAATTTTGGGGAAATCAGATTCCCACTCCCAGTCTCCTGCTGCATCTCCCCGGGTAAGGACACATTGCCACTGCTCCTCAGGATGCCTGACAAGAGCCTGCAGACCTGTTAAGGCATGGAGGCAGTTTTAGGGCCTGGCCTCAGCGTTGTCCACCTGGACAGACCATGGAAAACCACCGGGCACAGCAAGAGAGGGTCCTGAACCTGAGAGAGAACAAGAGTGAGAAGCTGAGGAAAGTTCCAGACAGCTCCATGAGAACCAGTGAGATTTCCCAGGTGGGGAGGGGAAAAACAGCAATATGAAAACATGTGGAAGGGCAAAGGAGAGGAGACAGGCCAGAAGAATACGACATCGTGGCTTGTAAGGAGTGCAGCCAAGGAGAAATGGCTTGAATACTCTTCAGTGACCCCACAACATTTCACTAGATCCACTAAAAGAATGAATCCATCTGGCTGAAAAAATACCTGGCTGCCAGGAATGCTCATTGACTTAACTGATTGAATTGCAGAGGGGAACATAAATTTATTTTTCTTATTAATTTCCCTGTGCTTACCTGTCTTTTATATATGATGAGTGGGGTTTTTTCACATGCAGTAACTTCTTAAGAGAGAGGACAGGATTTTCCCAAAGCAGATGTCCTAACAAATACCCCCTAGAGTATTTGTTATAGATATAAACCTCTGGAGATTCTCTGCATGTCCTGTGTGATGCAGAAAGCCTAGGAGCTTGTGTTCCTAGTGCCTTAGCTCCCAAGGTAGAATCCTGCTCTGACTCTGGAGATGTTTTGAGGCAGGCACGCTCCTCTTGTCCTAACCTAGCCAGAACTTCCAGGCTGAGAGCACCAGGGCATGGGTTTGGATGAGTACAGGGAAGTTCCTCAGTAAGTCTGGAGTTTCAAAGATCCTTCTCATTCCAGGGAAATAATTTATTTTTTTTTAAGCATGATCTTGAAAAAGGGGCAGCTTTTTGTCTCTTGTCCTTCATGGGAAGAGATCTGGATCCCAAACTCCTTTTCCTTTTCACCTTACTCATCAGTCCCAAAAATTCAGATTTTTTTTCCCTACAATGAAGGGATCACCTATAGCCTGTGATTCTCTGCTGGTCTCTTTGTATATTACAACATATATTTGCATATATAGCAGAATTTAGAGGTGCCTTCTCAGGAAAGAGATCTGTAGTGGAAAAGGAAGACATTTTCCATGTAGAGACAATACTAAAGGTGCTCAGGGACATGTCAGGGCTCTGGTGTTCAAGAAAAATCTCCCAACTGAAATCAGTCAAGGGTTGTGCTTCCAAATTAATTGCATGCTTCTGTCCTTAGCATCTGGGCATGGAATCAAAACTGATGAGCCAACAAAGCAACACTGAGCTGCTCCTGAGAGCAGTCACCATCAATAACAAGAAATACTGGGAGAAACACTCTTTGAAATTCAAATCACAAGGGGCATCATTTAAAAGGGAGCGCAGGGGGAGCAGGAATACCATGCACTATACATTAATTGTCATGCATGTGACAAAATCTTCAGTGTTGCTGTTACTTAGCATCATAAAATTTACTCCCAGATTATGAATACCATAGCAGGGATGAAATAATTAAACTGGCAGCCCATTTCCTCCGAACTGGAGGCCAGGCCTTCAGCTGGTGTAAATCAGAGCAGCCACACTGCAGAGACTTGGTTTTACAACCAGTTGGGAAACAGAGCCATTTATCCTACAAAGGGAGAGCTGGAAAAGGACTCAAACCCTTCATCACTCCATGTTGTCCCTTCTGCCCCAGAGGGAGGGAAAGAAAGCAGGGCTGAAGTCACTGCTCACCCGGAACCTCTCCCAGAGCACAATCTGGAAACGGCTCCCAGCGGATTTAATGAATTAAATTTGGAAGGTTACATATTTAATAACATGCTAGTGGTTTCTTCCAAATCAGCACACCCTGTATCCCATTCCTTCTATACCCAAACCTACCAGAAATACTCACAAATCTGTTATGGCAGAAATGCTGTGTTATGTGGGCAGGAAAAAACTGATTTAGCGTTCTTCACCCTGTCCTCCCCTTTCAAGCCCTCTAGCTTTCTGCCTGCCTTCCTGGCCACATTTGGAGACATTCCTTTAGTGGGACCCAAATTCTTAAGCTCCTGTGGCATCCCAAATGGCCAGAGGTACCAGACATTCATCATCTTATTGTAGGGTTACCCAAAATGTGTACCTGTTCAACAGCCACCCCTTCCAGATGAACTTCTTTGGCATTTTGGGGGGTTTCTTTTCTTTTCTTTTCTTTTCTTTTCTTTTCTTTTCTTTTCTTTTCTTTTCTTTTTTTCTGGGGTAGAGTTTTACACTTTTCTTTAGTCAAGACTGATTTTTACAGGCACCATCTGGCCCTGAATTTTTCCACTAAAATTGCTTTTCAGCAGAAATTCTTCGAGGTTTTGGGAGGGTTTTGTGGTTTTGTTCTCCCTTTCATTCTTTTCAGCAGGTGTTCATTCTCATTGGGAGCTTTGGTGGCTTCCAAAATGAAAATTTAACTTTTCTCCACAGTGTTTAGGTGTTGCAACTCCTCATTTTTTCATTTATAGAGAACTGCAGTGTTTAAGGATGTGTTTTGTTTGGGGGCATATTTTTGGAAGAAATATCACAACTTCTGATTAAGAACCTCTCCATATTTCACAGCTCTTTCCACATTCCACAGCAGGCTATCCAATTAAAGATACTTTGAATGAATAACCCAATACTTCTGAAGTCCAAATATCTGTATTTTTGGTGCTAGATCATTGCCAATATTTTTCCTCTTCTACTGACAAAATATCACTATGTTACACCAGTTTTTATGAGTGTCTTGGAAATTTTTCTTTGCTTGATTAGTACAGATTCTCTCTTTCACAATAACTTGTCTCCATTTTAAATGCCTCTTACCTGCAAGCAATTAAGTCTGCCAGCTTTACCCACCTCTTGCAATCTACCTGTTCTATAAATTACTGGAATCACTGGGGCAGGAACCCTCCTCTTTCTTACATTTCTGTGTAACACTTACAAGGGAGGCAGAGAGAATCTAAGACTTGGGATTTACAACAGCCACCGTGCTTCATAATTAATGAATGATAATAATATTGGAAAAGTGGCTTTTCCCTCCTCTTTTCAGTCCAAAAATTTTATTTTCTCCAGGGAAATAGAGAGCAGGGTCCCATTGGGGAATTGTCTACTGATCACCAAGAGGAAAACCTACAGCAAATGATGCTGAGCATATAAAATGCAGAAATCAGTCCAGGCTGCTCAAGATAGTGGACAAGGCAGAGCTACTGGACCTGAATTGCCACGTCCAGCACAGTTCTGACCTCAGAGGTGGTCAGTCAAAGTTTTGTCACCTCCAACCATTGGAATTTCCAGCTACAACATGGCTACAGAGAAGGCAAGGAAGGAGATGTTTGCCTTTTGTGTAAAGCTGCTTCAGCTGGCGTGAATTGGCATGGCTGATGTTATTTGACTGAAATTCATTAGGTAAAACCCTAAGGATACTATGGCCCATGAGCCTGTCCTAACTCTGCCTTTTCAGAAGTATAAAACATATGAACAGTTGGATCTACACTTAACAGAAACAGAAGTGTGCCTATAATCTCAGTTTTTCATATGCCAGAAGACTTGGGTGCAGACTGCAGAGACTGATTTCAGATGGTTTAGTAAGGGTTTATGTTTGGTCCATCTTTCTTCTCTGTCTGAACACATCTTCTCTCATCATTATCACTGCTCCATATTTTTGTGGATGAAGCTAAGGAGTTTCACTGGAATAATTCTCTGCACTGAAACCCTAATGTCTCATTTTTAGGGCCAGTTAAACAGGTGGGATGAGAAAGTGTTCAAGCATCTTGGAAAAATCCTGAGGGGATTGTTGTCTTTGATCCCTGAAATCTGAACCTTCAAAGAAAATGCTCACTGCAAAGCAAATTTAAAGCCTGCTGAGGTGCTTTGATGGAGTGTGTGCCTTGGCCTTTCTCCTCCCACCCCTGCTTTGCTGCTAGACAATGTTGTGCCTTGGCTTGTTCAAACACAGATTTTCCAAGTGTCTCAAGCACCACCTGGAGTATTCTGCTAAAATCACTCCTAACACTCCTGTCTTGGTAGGACACAATACTTCTCCCATTGAAGGATCATTCTAATTCTAATAATCTCTAATTCCCTTAGACTTGGGGGTCTGCACTTTGCTCCACAAGGACCCTTGAGCATAGTTTTGCTCTAAATATAGTTGTTGAGGAAGATGATTGAGTTCATCTCCAGCCCATCCCAGCTGCTCCTCTGGAATTTCAGTCTCAAAGCAAACTTCACCAAGGAAAGCAAGTGAGTTTTTAACTGCATGTTTCAGCATTTCCAGCTCTTGGCTGAAGCCAGAATTTCCAAGAATCACAGAATCACAGAATAGCTGGCCTCTGAAGGGACCCATAAAGGCCATCCAGTCCAACCCCCTGCAGTAAGCAGAGACATCTTCCACCAGACCAAGTTGCTCACAGCCCCATCCAACCTGACCTCTAAAGTTTTCATGGATAGGGCATTTATCACCTCTCTGAGAAACCTGTTCCAGTGGTTCAACACTTTCACCATCAAAAATTTCTTCCTTATACCTAATCAGAATCTCTCTACTTCTAGGGCAGATTTCTTCAGAGCTTTGTATTTCCTACAAAGGGAGAGTAAAAATCACCTCAGTGGCAGCACAGGCTTGGTATGGAGAGGCTCCAGAGGGGCCTCAGGTCCCTCTGAGATGCTGCCCATGGACACCAGAGGTAAAGGCATTACTCCAGGAGTGAATCTGGCCCCTGAGCAGAGTGTAGGATGCTCCCGCTCCAGGCTGGGAGATGGTTTCCACAGGGACACTGAGAGGTGTAGCTCCCAGCGAGAGGTGCAGGGCCTCAGAGAAGCAGCAGCTTCTGTAACCACAGTCACAGCAGTTTGCCAGAGCTGCAGACTTGTCCCCAGTGCGGGGTAAAGTTGAGCTGAAAGCTGAGCTGAGGGTCCCTGGAGTTGGGACAGCCCAGGCCAAGCATGGGAGGCTGTGCCAGAGCAGCTCCTCTGTCTCCCTCACCCTTCCCACAGGTCCATGTCTGTCCCAGTATGGATGCTGAGGAGGGAAAAGTGGAAGCACTCAGCCAAGGAGTATTTCATGCTGTTGCCTGATTGATTTTAAGCTGTTCTTGCTTGGCAGCACCCCCAGGACTGGTTATGTAAGACTGGACATGTTTGTTTGCTGCCTGCAAACCCCTCGTGTGCTGGTAACACCTCAAGAGCCTGCGTTCAAACCTGGAGCTGCAGCCCTGCTTGGCTCACACTGCCAGCTCTGCCCTGCACCCCCAGGGCCCGTGGGGGGACAGCAGTGTCACTGTCCCCAGCAGAGACACCGTGGTGAGCAGTGTGTGTGAGAGAGTCTGTCTGAATTTTCCCTCATCTGCCTCACGATTGTCATTGAGGGACCACTGAAGAGAAGAACCCCCTGTCTAGAATCTCTGGCTCTGAAGGAGAAAGTCACATGCCAAAGGCCCTGAGACCTGAAAGCTCAGTGTTAAGTTATTGTTTTCACAGGTGTGTTTGCTGTGTGCTAAGTAGAGGATACCATGCCCCGTTTGCAACAATAGCAGCTCTGGAAGCTGTCCCACCTCTCGGCCTGGCTGGACTTCTCCTGAGTTTCAGGTGGTCTCCCACAGAAGACCCTCACCTGTTTTACAACCACCGTGACAGACAGACTGAGATGTAAGAAGCTTCTCCATCAAGGACTGAGACATGAAACTCCTAAAAGGCCCCTCTGCTCCTTCCAAGGACTGGGACTGAAACCCCAAGCCGGGGGAGGTGTGTGGGGGAGGCAAGCTGGCCAAAGTAAGATGTTTGCCTGCAGGTTGTGACCACTGGATCATGAACACAATGGCTCTTGCCTGCTGCCTAGCTTGGACTCTGTGTACCCCCTTTCTATTCTTCCCTCCCGAGGCCTTTGTTTCGGTTGCGAAATTTATTCTCGCTTCCCCCAACAAAAAAGAGTACAATTGGGGTGCAATTCAGCCGTGCCTTTGAGATCTTCCCAGCGTAGCAGGTGGACCCTCGACTGGACTGGACCAAAGGACCTCGTCTATGCATTGGTAGCTATATCCCCTTTCTCTCTCTCTCTCCTCTCTCTTTCTCTATCTTTTTCTCTCCCTTAATCCCTCTATCACATTTTTACTGTGGTTATTTCAATAAAACTGAATTTGTTTTGAGTATCAATCCAAACCCCCTTGTACCGTGTTGGTTTTTGCACCCTGAGATCACTTCTATGAACCATCAGGTCATCTGTTCACAAGGACGGATCCTGACACCCCTGCCTTTCCTGCTCCCCATAATTCCCCCCATAGGATTTCTGTTCTGGGGCTTAGGATGATTTGGATTTCTTGGGTTTTGGGAGAAATCCTGTTCCAGACTTCTCCATTCTTCTTCATCCTCTGCAGGATCTGACCCAGCAAGAGCAGCTTGGGAATGGAGCATCAGGCAGGAAAGGGATCCCAAACTCCTGCACCTTGAAGCCAGCGGCCACCCAAGGGTGGGGTCCAGCCATGGCCCAGCCCCACTGCACAGGGATGGCCATTGCCCAGCCCTGCTCTGGCCAGCCCAAGGTGGCAGCCAGGACCTGAGGGTCCCTCCTGACCCCTTGGCTTTGATTCTGGCAGCTTTAGAGCTGCTGCAGAGGTGAGAATTCTCTGGGTGGAAAAGGCTGTGCTGTGGTTTGCTCAGCCCTGCAAGAAGCACAAACCCCATGGGGAGCCCAAGCAGTGGCTCTGTGAGGGCCTTTGATGGTTTTCAGAGCAGGGCTGGCTGGAAACTCCTCCCTGTAGGGGCAGCTGTGTGGGAACCAGTCAGGAAATGCAGCAGTTTAGTCCCTGTCCCAAAGGGACTGAGAGAGCCCCTGTCCTACTGCAAGTGTAACAACAATCTGCTCAAAAACCTGACTGGGTCCTCCTTCTGGAACAAAACCGGCAACCTTCTGGAACCTCATGGAAACAATGTTTGGGTTCTGGCTGAGATGCCAGACAAGAGGCAAAAATGTGGAAATATTGAGCAGTGCCTGTGCCTTGTGGCTGTCCAGGGGCTTTTGGGAGTGACTCTGTCTGGATTCCAGGTGGCCCCAAAGCTGCTCCATCCCTGCCCTCTTCACCTGCACAGGGCACAGGGAATAGACAGGGCTCTGCCCCACACCAGCTGCACACCTTCCAGGATACCCCTCCATTTCCCAGAGATGTGAGGGCCTTACCCTGGCAAAGCTTGGTCCTGACACATCGTGACAGTGGCTTCGGACACGCTACCATAGTTGGTTCGGACACCCCGTGACCGTCCCGGCACTCGCAGCGTGATGGCAGCTGGGGCCCTTCCCGGTGCTCCGGGACCACAATTGCAGTCCCTCCTTTCCATAGACCCCACCGCAGGGTCTCTACTCCCCCCTGTCCCGGGGTCTCCCCTCCGTCGTTTCGCTCTCTCCACGCTCGGGGCTCCCCAGTGGGGTCCCAGTCCCTCCATCCTGGCCCCTCCCACCCGCTGCCCCCCGGCCCCTCCAGCCCCGCCCCCCGACAGTCCCGGGGCCGGCACCGGCAGAGGCTGCCGAGCTCCTGCAGGATGAGACGTTCCTGGGCCAGCGCCGGCTGAGCAGAGCCCGGCTCCCTCATGCCGTCCTTGCCCGCAGCACTCGGGCTCCAGCAGCCCCGGGCTGTTCCTTCGGGATGTGCCAACCGTTCCTGGAGTGCTGCCCTTTGTCGGGAATGAGCCCAAGAGCACCTGAATCACCCCAGGACCTCCTGTGAGTCTGTGCCCGAGCCCTGAGGGGTTTGGGAGCCCAATGGGTGTCACTGCTCTGTCCCAAATTCTGAGTGGAGCAGGAATGGCAAGTGGTGCCCCACCATGGTCCGGCCCCATGGGCCTCACCTGAGCACCCTGCAGAATTCCCTGCTCTCCTGCTCCAACTGCATGGCCAGGTGCTGTTCCCATGGGCCACCTACTCTAGCTGCTCCCACCTCAGCCACTGCTCCAGCTCGGCCTTCCTGGCAGACCAGTGGGAAGCAGCGGCCACATGGCACAGGTACAGAATAATCTCCAGCACCAGCAAAAACCTTCCTGGCAGCCAAAAAAGCTTCTTGTGAGCAGAGCTGGCAGCATCTGAACCCCAAATTGTGTCCAGTGCTGCCTTGTGTCAAAATCCCCAGGAGTGGCAGCAGAGCCGTGTGTTTGTGCACAAGGATGCTTTAGCAACCCCAGCCCTAATTACAATGCCTCCTTAAAGGTCTGCAGCTCGCAGAGCAGCACAAACAGCTCCAGTTTTTCCCCATTTTTCCCTCCCAAGGCACTGCTCCCAGTTCGGGCTGCCCCTGTGATCCAGCTGCTGCTGCAGAGCCCTCAGGGCTGTGGCTCTGCTTTACTCCTCCTCCCCCTGTGGCTTCTGTGTCCGGACCAGCAGTGTCCCAGGAAGAGCAGGAATTCCAAATGTGCTCTGGAGCCCCCTGAGGAGCCCTGGCAGAGCCAGCACAGAGCACCAGTTTTCCTCAACATGCCTGGGCAATTAAACAATCCCAGAGCTGCTGTGCCAGAGCTGAAGGAGGAAAAGGGAATGAAAAGCTGAGGGTTTGCAGGAATTGGGGTGTAAAGCCACCAGAGGCACTGCCGTGAACCCGAGACCTGCCTGGATTAAGGCACTGCCTTCCTTCCATTCGGGATCATAGACAGTGGTTGCAGTTCTTGTGCAGGGTATGTGCCTGGCCCCGGGACACTGCTACGCTGCCACTGGGCACTGGGATCCAACCTGCTGCCTTGGCGGCTTCTGCCCGCTGCCGCTGGTGGTACCTGGGACAATTGGTGCCTGTGAGTTTGCAAAAGGAGCGATTTCCCCTCCTCCCTCCTGTCTGAGGCCACCATGGCCCCTGGTGGGATGGAGCTGGACCGGGGCGCCCCCTGCTGGGCGGGAGTGCTCCCTGCAGCGCCCCCTGCTGGCAACAGTTATAACTGCCACAAAAAGCAACAGCGCTGAGCGGGAGGGAAACTTCTGGGTTTGTGTTGTTTGTTCTGTTCTGCTTTATAAATTTCCTAGTAAAGAACTGTTATTCCTTTTCCTGCACTTTTGCCTGGAAGCATCTTTATTTTTGAAATTAAAAAACAATTTAGACATAAGTCTTCTTTCCCTTCCAGCAACGTTCCCACTTTCTTTGACAGATATTTCTCATTTAAATGAGTTGCCAACTCCTGGGTTCCAGTGTGGATGGGACAGACACCCCAAAAGCAGACAGGGTCAGGGACTTGGCCACCTCATGCTCTTACTTTTAAGCCAGTTTGCCCAACAAGGGCCCTCTCTCCAGGTGGCACTTCTGGTCACACGGCCACTCAGGAGCTGGCTTTTGCAGAAAGTCAAGTTGACAGACTGACGGACAGCTGGGGACCTGCTTCACCAAAAGCAAGGCGTGACCCACCCCTGCCACACACAGCTGTTCCAAAATGTCTCCAGACATCAAACTTGTCCCATCTCTGACACTCCACCCTTTACCATGGCCTGAACATGACTGCCCTGGGAAAGGGGGAGGCTCTGGAACCTCCACAGGGCCTTTGTGACATCATCATATGGGGAACACAGGAGAGGAGGGGTTTGGGACCGGGGAAAACAGAATCCAGAGCCTTCTGAAGGCCGCTTTGGCCATCAGAGCAAGGGAGGTCCAGGGCCCTGCCAAGTTCTACTGGTGGAGGAAACGTGCTGAGGGAAATGTCTAGGGTTTGTTCCTTTTTGGTGGCTTTCCCTGGAAATTGTTCCTTCTGTGACAATTCAGACTCTGAATCTTGTTGCTGTTGCTGTTGGTTTTATTCTCTCTGATTTCTGTTTCAGGAAATTGTTCTTCTCTCAGCCCTTTGGAATCTTTGTGCCTCCACGGGGAGGGAGAGGGGCAGTTTTGGTGGCAGCACACACATGAGTGGGTGCCCATGGGTGGGGATCCCCAGTGCCCCCCCAGTTGCCCCCAGTGTCACAGCACATTCCCGTAGATGTCTCCGGGTTCCCGTGGTTGCCCCTGGGGTCCCCACAGCTCCGCGTAGGTCACCTGGGGATCCTGGAGGGTGATGGCATGGGGGGAAGCTGCGAGAGACACGGGCTGTGGGATCTGAGTGGGGTGACACTCACGGGTGATGTGTCCCTCTGTGTGTGTGTCCCCCCCTGTACTCACCCCCTGCCCTCTTGGTGACCACGACGTGGGTGTACAGCACCTCCCCCTGCTCTGGGGGGCCGGGGGATCCGGCAGGGCCCTGAGGCAATAAAGGGGATGTATGGGAGGGAATGGGAGGTTTTGGGAGTTGGGCTGAAAGGGGAGAGTTTGGCTTGAGCATCCCACTCACCTTTCCTGTGTGGAAGGGGCTAGCAGCGGGCCTGTTAGCTAAAGGAGCGAGAAGTAAGAAGAAGAAGAAGTTGATAAGGAGCTTTCTCCAAGGCCGTAACCAAGGAGATCAAGAGAAGGAAGATAAGAGCATTCTGCAGCTGGATGAAGCATTTTTACAAAGTTAGGTGGAGTCAGAGTAACTTTTCA
>JAXCLO010000170.1:9909635-9930653 GCA_035583995.1 Arremon aurantiirostris
CTCTCTAAGCTGCAGAAAGTTTATCTAGCAAGATATTAGGAAGGTTAAAGCTTAATAATGGAGCTCTGTGTGTTGTGATTTAAGGCTTACAAGTAGGTATTGTATTTGAAATAAGCAAGAATTGTTTTAACCAAAGAGACCTGTGCTTATGGTGATTGGATAGAACTACTGTCAATGTGCTTTGGTTTTGTGTGATTGGTCAAGAAGCTTATAAAGTAAGTTGTAACATTAAATTCTTGGTCTGCGGCCTGGGATGTGAGCTGATGGCATCTTCCCATTGTCATAATCATGTAATGAGATTGATGCTGGAAAATAAACAGCTCGAGACACTTTCCACAGCAGTCCCATCCTGTTCACATCTGTAAATAACCCCCCGGCTGGCATCAAGACAGAGATGTTGGCAGCCCTCAGCCCTTTGCACAGCTGCAAGGAGGAAGCAGCAGAGCTTCCCCAGCCCCTGCAGCAGCCTACAGCACACTCTGTGCATTTCTTAGAGGTTTCTTTCACAGTCCCATCAGAGCTATGGAGAAACCTGGAGCTGCCTGTGGGCAGTGGATGTTTTGCTCCTGACCTGCCCATCTGCCTTTTTGTCATTACTGGCATGAAGAACTCCAAAGAACAACTCTGTTTCCTGCTGCTGATGTGAGATGCTATTAATTTGTGCCATGCTGGAGCTGGAAGCTCCCTGGCACTCTGTAAATTTGGAATGGGCTCTTATCTCTAAGGGGAACCTGACTGGGCAGCTGCAATCTGATGGCACTGCCTAAAGGGAGACGAGGAAGGGCCAACTCTTCCTCTTGGTGAGAGAGTTTTGGCTGTTTAGAAGGTGATGAGGAGCATGGGGAGGCTTCTTAAACTTTTCTCAATAGCTCATTTCAGTAATTGAGACTCGTACTAGCTGCATGCTTAAGCAGACCATCAATCTCAGCTCTGTGTGCCACCAAATTACTGGCAAAAGGGGAGAAGATGGGCTAGGCTCGAATAATAAATCTGCCCTAATCATCACATTAAGGGTTATCTTCATGGGACTGCTGTTATAAATCTGGTTATAAAGAAGATACTAAATAAGGAACATTAGGGGATGTCTTATCCATGTCAGGAAGTATTTTCTGAGTTGTCTCAGTATGCAAAGAAAGGCTGGGCTAAATGTATCTGCTGAAACACTTCAGCAGGCAGACAAGTCATTTTCTGAGAACTCGAAAATTTTCCCACCCCATTTGTGTTCCTCTTTTATTTTTACTTCATATGCTGCTTTTAGCAATAAAGATTTTTCAGTCAATTTATTTCCAAATCAGTTCTTTCTAACTTTTGCTCTTTGGGGGGGGCTCAGTCTTTCAGCTCTCTTGGTCCCCAGCTCATGGCTGAGGATCAAGGGACAGCAGAGTCTTCAGCACTTCTCTGGAAAGTGATTAAACCCAATTTTAAAAAATAATTTTTTTTTTAAAAAAAAGCATTGTTTAGAAGTAAAAGGGACCCTAGAATAAAAAGAATTAACATTTAAACCTCTGAGTTGTACTGACTGAAAGACTGAGTGCTGCCTTCTGCTCCCCAGGGTCTACATCAGAGATCTGGCCGTGTCCATCTCTGTGTGCGCTGGTCCAGTGAGCAGAGCCCAAGGTGTCTCTTTGGGCCCTGCAGACACGAGGATGGCAGCTGCTGTCAGCCCAAAACCTGCTCTGAATTATCTTCCAGGTGGGTTTGGCTTGGGTGCCTCAGTACCAGCCTAGGAAGGTTCTTCCAGCTCTTATCCAACTCCTGGTCCTCCTACCCTCTGGAGTGACTTGGAGGAGAAATGAGGGAAAGCCATTGGCTTCATAAAGCTGTTCCCTTCACACTCATTTTTTTTAGACATACACTGTTGGATTTTTTGTATTAAGGAGGTTTGAAAAGCTATTCTCACACATACACACACACAGAAAAAAATGTGGAATAAAACCATCTCCAAAGAATGCATTTTGCATGCTTTCCACTAAGACAGCAGGACCTGTCTGGCATTGCCTCCAGCAGCATCTGCCCCAGGCAGATGCCTGGAGCAAGAGCTGCTGACTGACAGGAGACATGGAGAGATGGAGAAGGTGCTGGGACTGCAGAGCTGTGGGTGGGGCTGATGAGAGTCACCTCACAGAGGGGTCAAATAGATAAATATTCAAATTTTATTAATATTCTATATGATTAGCAATCAAATAGATTAGCTGTTTCAATTGAGTATGAAGAGGCAACTTACCTTTTTTTTCATATATACTTTAGGCAATAGATATGCCAGGAAAAGTAGCCTGATTGCATGAACTGGAGGAATGGAAGGGGCAAAAGAGGTTTGCTGTATTGTAAGGTGGAAGCAGTAAACACAAGGGCAAGTGGGAAATGTCAGAGAAAAATCAACAGAACATCATAAAATAATGTTCTTGGGAGGATTCTGGGTAATGTGGAGTTTTACTCAGTCTATAGGAAATATAGTAAACAAGGTCCCTTTACAAAGATCCCTCATAATATCAAAAATGTTTTGACTCCCCTGCACAATGTTTCAGACACTTCCCCTTATCATGGCTTTGACATATTCCCAAGCAACAGCATGAGGGATGAAAAGAGAATTTACTGGGGCCAAGGCAGTGCATGGCTCCTGCTTAGTTATTGTCCTCTTGCCTTTGTGAACATCTTTGCATCAGCTAAAATTGCTCAGATTTGCCCATTTTTTCTTACAATCCTGTGTGCCCCATGGGACAGGTTCTTCAAAAGGCAAAGGAAAGACCAGGGGCAAGCAGCATCCTGCCTTTGACCAAATCCATTCTTTTTATGTGGGATTCTAGTATGTACCTCCTGAACAGTGAAGAATTAAACATCCCATCTTACAGGTTGGCTTTAATTTTCATTTAATTTGCTTGTGATCCTACATCTTCTCTTTTATTTCCAATGCAGTGTGTCCTGAATGCATCAGTTTTATCAGTATGGCCTGCTCACACAACCCCACAGTCTGCTGATCATCTTTGTCCTGAAGAATTTCACAGTCACAGCCTGTTTCTTGTGGCACCAATAAAATCCCTCTTATTCTTTTCTCAGAGAAAGGATGTTTGTTTTCCACCTTCTTCTTAAGAATTAAAAGGAAAAATAAAGAGAAAGGGGTGAAAATACAAATTCCCCTTATGACATTCTCTTTTTCCAGCAGCTCCACCACTGTGTGCTGCATTTGTTGCCTTTCCAATGCATCCCTGCAGCAGGATTTTGCTTCTCCACCAAAGTTCTGGCCTGTCAGCTCCCCACTGTTTATGCAGTTATCATTAAACGTTCCTGTCATATCCAAACCTTGTTGTTTTTCTCTCTCTTCATCTTTGCCAGCTCTCTGTAACCCGCCCTCACCTCAGCTCGGGGCCATTAGCATACAGAGCACGGTGGCTGCTGTTGTTCTTCTCATTATTTCCATAATGGCTCAGGCCAGGGGAGAGAAGCAGCTTTAGGCACTGTGCAAATAACAGACAATCCCTGACAAAAGCAGAAAGCTCCAGTGTTGTTCAAAATAATAGTGAAATCATCCCTGTGAGTATCCCCACTCTTCCTTTAAAATATTCATTTCCAGCCATTGGAAAGCTACTATTAAATGAAATTTGTTATCATTCTGGTTTTTTTTTGGCAGTGTCCTGGGTACAGAGACAAGGGGGTGGAGCTTTTAGTCTGTTCTACACCACATACTCTCTTCAGGAAGTGTTTTTATTTGTTTGGTGAATTTTTTGTGGGTAAAAATCCCTCTCTCTTTTCCGCACTCTTTTATGAATATTCTTGTGGTTATTGGGATTTTTCAGTAAATTTGTGTTCTGACCTATAATTCTGTGTTCCTCCATTATCAGAGGAGGTGGGGGGGAAAGGGGAGTGGCCTTGAGTGGGTTTAATTTCTCAGCTGGGATTTAAACCAGCCCACAGAGCTGACTGTTGTGCACTATTCCTTCCTCAACACCTCAATTCCATGTTACTTTTAGTAATGCCATTGAGCCACAGCAGGTGAATCCCCACAACTCTTCCCTTGCACTGTTTCCCTTCCTCCTTAATCCATTTGGGGGATTGTCCATATTGAGCCATCCTAGAGAAGTTTGGATTGACCACTGTGGCCTAGAGGAGCAAGATTTGGGGCCTTGGATGGTGGTGTAAGATGGGCCTAGCACCCAAGACAGACCTACAGCATCAGAAATAAATCATGAAATAGGAAGGAGCATGGCAGGGGGTGGAACCAGATGCTCTTTATGGTCACTTCCAGCCCAGACCATTTTTTACAGTGGTTCAATGATTTCCAAGTGTGGGACTGGAGGACAGAAGTGGAGGTGAGACCTCCCTGGCCCTCAGAGCTGCAGACACCAGAGCAGGATCTCCAGGTCTCAGACAGCAGGGATTTGCTCCCTCCATGCCTCCCCACATCCCTGCTTCATCCTCCTTCTGCAACATATCACCCACCCACAGAGCAGGCCAAAGAAGTCCTGGGAGTCTTTTCCACCCTAAACAATAATATGATTCTGTTGATTGTATGATAATGGACATCTAGGAAGGTCCCCAGTCTCTCCTTTCCCTTGGTAATAATTCTGGGAGGTTATTGCATTAAAGCTATTTGAGTTTACTGTCTTGCAATTTAATATTTCTTTGAATATGAATGGAAGAAAGGGAGGGACACCATGGTGAGGGAACTTCAGGATGTGGAATTTTCAAAAACTGGGCTCTGTCCCTGGTTCAGGAGGTATTCTCTGGCCAAGACAGCACTCTTCATATCTCTGGGATGACAATAATATTTCTGGCTGGTAGAGGAACCCTTAATTGATCAATATATGGAAGACACTACATTAATGCAAAGTTATTGTCCCCAGAAAATAAAGAAAAGCTAAAAATAGTGTAGTACATTTTGACAGAGCTTTTGTTATTTTCTTTTTATGTTCAGTTCCTTGGAGTCTGTCTTTTTTCTCGTCAGGAAAGCTTAATTACCATTTTCACTTTCATTTCATTCCTGGGGGCAGGTTTTGGTGCTCTGTAGGCAGCCACTAATTGCTCAGTCCCCACATGAGATGAAGGCTTCTTGGTGCAAGGAGCACTGCAGGTATGGATGGAACAGACCCTCCTCTGGATGGAGGCAGGGAATTGGAAAACTCTTCATGGCAAAGCAGAGCTCCAGGATCCCAACCATAAAGAAAGGCAAAGGCTTGCTGATGTAGCTTTCCTCATTTTTTAATGCTGCCAATTTGGACCAAAGCTTTTAAACTGCTTTGGTTTTCTATTGAAGCGATCCTGGTGTTGAAGAAGTGTTCTTAGGTCTGTGTCCCCAAGCTGCTGGATGCCCATTTCCACATGTTCCCATTAGTGTGCCTAGCAGAGAGGCTGTGTGGAGGCAGGGAAGAAGCTGAGTAAGGAAATTCAACCTCCAGGTGCTCCTCAGTGGAGCATTGTTGGAACCCAGGAAATTCTTTTGGCTGCCCTGGAGACTCAAGACCCTGCCAAGGGGCTCAGAGATCTTGGCACAGAGCCCAAGACCCCTGTGCCTTGGATTTTGACCCACGGAAAAAACAATTACCAACCTTATATGAAGAATTACAAGTCAAGAGAGTTTAAGTAGAATAATAGTTAGTTTGTCACAGGGTGAAAAACAGATTTTTGGGGTTTTTAGAATGGGGGTTCAGGGGGCAAGATGGAGGAATCTGGGCATGTCCAGCCTTTCTTTTTCTTCTTGGCCTCCATCTTCTGCTGTGATGGTGGCACTTTTGGATTGGTTTAAGGCAGAAACTCACTGTCTAACATAGATATTGGAAAATTATTGTAAATAAAGTACACATAGTTTTTAGTATAAAAAGACAACACCACCTCTGAGGCAGTCAGTGTGCCTCAACCCAACCTGCCAGACAGACCTCAGGGGGTTGGAGAAAGAATGTTGCAGATAACAGCAAATAAACAACCTTGAGAACCAGAACAGAAGAATCCTGACTCTTCCTTTGGCTGCTAGGCTGGGGAAAAAGACTTGTACATATCTCAGAGTCACTCTGACCAGCAGAGATTTTGAGAGAGCATGAGAGTGACCAGCTGTAGAGGGCAAACAGAAAACATCAAGTTCTCCATCCTGCTTCCCACTTCTTCTTTTTTTTTTAAGTGTATAAATAATATATACTATTATATCTAAATAAATTTTGTATAGTTAATACCAAAATAATACAGATAGATTTTATCACATTTTTATAATGTTATGTGAATTTTGCACACAAAATTTCTGAATATCTGTGAAGGTTTCAGTGGCAGAGGAGGTATTTGGGGAACAGGACTGGAGGAGGAAGAGGAGGAACAGAAACAGGAGCAGGAAGAGTTAAAGGTCTACTCCTTTCTCCTGCCAGCCTGGTTTCCATGTTCCTTCTCACCAGATGGGCTGCAAGTGTGGGGCACACCTGGTACCTTGCTAACACTGCCTCTATCAGGAGCAGAGTCAGAAGCAAGGCAACAGAATTGAAATTTATGAGGATGGACATGTGGCTTGGCCCCCCTCCTCTGGCTGGGAGGGGAAGTCCAGCCTGATGGGTAGAGCTCCCTGTTAAATCCAAATAAGTAAATAAACCTGGGAGGGAAGCCCAAGCTCTGTGCCCTGGATATCAGCATTAACACTTGCCCCTATCATGGCTCATATTCCCAAGCAGCAGCATGAGGGATGAAAAGAGAATTTAGTGGGGCCAGGGCAGTGCCATTTACCCTTTGGGCATGGCCCCTGCTTATTCACACAGTGCTGGGGGCTGCCAGGAGCATAAGGATGGTGAGACTCAGCAGGCAGCCTTTATTTCAGCATTTGAGACAATATCTCCACGTTTGTTGCAGCAAGAACCTCTTGACTTGGAAGCACCAAACAGCTTTGGCAAAGACCTGAGATCAGAGGGGTTTTGGGGCTGGGATGTGCCTTCCCTTCATTTTCTTGTCAGCATTGCCCCACAGCAGTGTTGGCAGTGGAAGCTGTGGGCAGTGGGATGAAGGAGCTGTCTTCATCTGGAAAACAACACCCTGAAAGTTTTAACAGCACCATTAACAATTATGTATGGGCTGATTGTGCTGCAGAGGTTGTGTGGAGCAGAACTGTCTGCCTGTGGATTCCTCAGGTTTGAATCTCTGTGGCTGAGCACTGTTCTGCACACAGAAAGGCTGAAAACTTTGCTCCCTCCAAGCTCCTGCAACTGGTTTGGTGGTAGGGGAGCATATTAATGCTGCCACCTGGTATTCCTGACACATCTGAGGGCTCATATTGCAGTACAAAACTCCCTGGGGGAGGGAATGGATGAATGGGCAGATAAAAATGATCAAGGCATCTGTAATTCACATGTTTGAAGCAAGGTTCTCATTTTGCTGGCTTTGTTCTCTGCTAGGCATTTGTAAAGATAATTCTTTCTGAAAATGGAACCTCCTTTGACATTTCTGAAAGCTCCCACACCCAGAGCTTGCTCTGTTCCTTGGCTTTTAGAGGCAACCACAGCAACTACAAATGAATGAAACCTCACAGATCTTTAGAGCCATTCAGTGACCAGAGCTTTAAACCTAAAACCCCCTTGGACTAGATATAAATGCTTTTGCCTTATCCCAAAATTGGCTTCTGCAAGAGCAGAAGATGAAGTGTTTGTCCAAGCACTGGTGCCTCTTACAGTGATGATATAAATTAGTTTGATGATATAAATTAGCTGGATGACATAAATTAGCTTGATGATATAAATTAATCTGATGACATAAAATAATTTCTAGCACACGTGTGCCTCTAATACCTGCTGAATCTCTGACAGAGGCTGGATGCAGCCTACCTGAAACAGAAGGAGAATTTCTCAGCTCCTAATTCTTCAGGGACAAATAGAAGTGCTGCTCTCAGTGCCTTTAGCTGTGTGACTCCCAGTACTAGGTTTGAGTCTGATTTTTCCCTCAGCTTGGGGGTGAAACCAAAACCTCCTCAGTATTTCCAGAGCATAAATCCAGCAGCGTGGTTGGGAACACCTCTGTGATTGCAGTGCCAGTTTTAGAAAAGAAGAAATTCTTCTGGTGGGTTTTTCCTTTTCTGCCTATGTGGTTTGTTTGCTGTTTGTTTGGGTTTTGCTTTGTTTTCTGATTTTTTTTTTCTATTAATATAGCTAAGGAACTCTTTGAACTACTGCCCTCAATATGGCTTTCCAAAACTGAAGTATGAAATGGGCTCTGGAGTGTGGTTTTCACCCTTCATCCTCAAAGCTGCTCTCAATCACCTCTGGCAGAGCTTGCTTTGACTTTTGTATGGTCAGGATCAAACCCAGAAGCAAGATAAAGAAGATTTAGACTATCTTTTACTAGGATACCTCCCTCCCAACAGCCTGAGTGTTATAAAATAGAGGTGAACCAAAGTAGGACTGAAGTAGGAATGGGAGGAAGTGAATGTGGATTTTCCAAGCCTCTGGCTGTGGAAGCAGCAGGTTCTGCATATTTATTGATTACCATGTGCTGTGCATCCTAGGAGGGGGGGATTCAGAGCTTAAGGTGGGAGTATTTATTGTGTCTGGTTCAGAAGTCAGCATGAATAAATATGAAGCAGTGCAATGCAATTGGACTGCTGACAAGTTATTTTGACTTGCTTACACGCAAGAGGAGGGAGAGGAAAAGGGAAGGATCCAGGCTGGGCTGTGAGCCCTGCACAGGGACAGAAGGGCTGAGGGCTTGGTGAAGAGCACCTTGGAAGGGACACGGATCTTCAAGTCCATCTCTAAAGTGAATGGCCCATATGGGATTGAACCCACAGTCTTGGCATTATTAGCACCCTGCTCTGACCAGCTGAGCCAATTTCAGGGTCATTTGTCACCCTAATGAATAAATCAGGCTCTGGATCCATGGGAAGCCTTGGTAATTATTTTTACTTGTTTTTGTTTGTTTTCTTTTGGCATCTTTTTGGCATGAAAATAAATTATAAAACATCTATCAATACAGGAAAGTTGTAAAGGAGTCAATTTTTGTTTTGTTTTAATATTTTGTCTAACATGAAGAAAGAGTCCTTCCATTTGGATTACATACACAATGTATGGGCTTTCATTCTGCTCTGAAAGGATTTGCTTGGGGAATACGAAATATTACATACCAATTGCTTGTGATAAATTTAATCCTCTCCCCAGCAGCAGCATTAGGGGCCTAATTTGGATTTACAGCAAAGCCTAGATAGCAATTTCTTTTAGTGCAGCAGCACAAACAGCCCCTCATGTGAATGTGAATCAGGACCATTGTGTCCCCAAAGGTATCAGAGGACATTTGTGAGAGCTGAGAATTTAAGTCACTAACATCTTCATTTTCTTAAGGATGTGGGGGGGTGTTCTTGTCAGGTCTGAAGCTGGACAAAAGAGCCCGAGAACACTTCAAATCGGTGACTGGGAAGATGAGTGGAGGTGCCTGGAGTCCTAAGGCTCTTTCAGGGAATAGGAGGCAGTGACTTTTAGGAGGCAGGATCTCCAGGATCCCTGCCCCATGCCCTGCTGCCTTTAGTGGATCCCTGAGACAAGGTCTGTGGGAAGTTGCAGCTCCCAGGAAAAAATGAACTTCTGTGGAGTGTAAAGCAGCATCTCCATGGGATTTGCCACTTCTTTTCTAAATATATGTACAAACAAACAAACAAATAAATAAATATATATATATATATATATATATATGTATGTCCAAAGCCCACAGGTCACCACCTCCCTGATTTGCCACTTCTTTTCTAAATACGTATGCAAATAAATAAATATATATTTATATAAATAAAGATGTGCAAAGCCCACAGGCCACCACCTCCCTGATCCTACCTGTGGCAGGCTCCAGTGCCTCCAGGACCAAGCCCTGATCTCTGCTGTGCTGTGCTGGGAGTAGCCAGGCTCTGAGGATGTTCTGGAGGCAGGATTTATCAGGAAAGGAAATATTTTTTATGGGAGCAATTCGCAGAGGTGAATAAAAGGGACAAGCTTTTAGAGCTCCCAGGTCCTTCTTCATGTCTGAAATAGGAGCAGCAAGAAACAAGGCAGGGAAGTGCAACTCATAACTCTGGACACTGAGCACCAGGGCCTCGATAGAGATGTTGTTTTTACAGCACTTTATAATTCTTATCCCCTCCTCTCAGCTTACAGCTTCTTGTTAAACCAGCAATAAATTACCTGCTGCTCTCATTTTCTCTCTCCCTCTCTTTCCCAGGGGACCAAATGACTTTTTTACTTCTCCTCATGCTAAAAATGTTCCTCCTCCACTTCCTGGGTACCAAATACCTTTCCTCACCCAAGGTGCCACCAAGTTAATGAATCAAATTAAAGCCTAAAATTAAATTGAGCAGTTATTCTCAGTTTGTACTTAGTGCTGCAGCTTGCATTTATAACCTAGACCCAAAGACAGGGAGGTGTGTGTGCCTGAAAATCAGCTTGTTTCACACTGAATACATCAATGGCTTTAATAAAATGTACTATGCTTAAATTGACTTTGTGCCACCCAAATAAAGCAGGCAGAATTCCCATGGTGATGGAGAGCTGGCAGCCACACTTGGAACTTTTTCTGCCATTGATTTTTGGGTCTGTGGGGTTTTGGTGAGGGTGATCAGCTCCTGGGGGGACTGTGAGTTATTCCTGCACCATTTTTTTCCTTCAGAGCAACCTGTTAGGGACAAATTCATCTCTGTGTGTTTAAAATAAATAAAGAGCAGATAACGTGAAATAATATAATTTATTATAAATAAATAAATTATTTATAATAATTTATTTATTATAAATAATAAAGTATTTATTAACTGAAATAATAACACCTTATTTCAGTTAAATCTGATATCTCTGCTCACTGAAAATACTTGAGGGACCCTGAAGTTTCATTTCAGAAATCTTAAAAATATTTATATGGTCATTATTTTGGTTTAGCAACTGAACTGGAAAAATTATTTTTTTGCACAGCTCTGAGTAAGGCAGAAAGATACTTATTTAAATACTTTGATTAATTATGCCTCTATTTCCAGTTGAACAGAAGTGGGAATTCCAAGTCAAAAGAAAATATTGCTTCTGTTTTCTTCATCACTTTGGTAAAAGGCTTTGAATATGCATGTATTCCCTTCCACCAGGGTAAGGCTTCTGCATCCTGCTGGGAGCTGCTTCATGACATTAAAGTCATTTACATTTTGTCTGTCCCATGCCTACTAGCCAGGTTTCAGTAGTATATTAATATTAAGCAAAAATAATTGCACTGCTTTTCCACCCTCACCCTGTGATTTTCCACACCTCTTGCCCTCATTCGTAAATGTTTCATTGCTGTTGGCCTGTCTGGGAGTCTGGAACAAGAGAGAGGGAAATGAAGGGTGCAGATTTGAATACTGATAGCAGTTCAGCTGAAAATTGCAATGTTTTGGTTAATAACAGAAGTGATTCTCCTTGGACAGGTGCCCTGTCCTGCTCTTTCCCTTGCTGGTGGTTGCAGGTCCTCTGCTGCAGCCTCTTTTCCCCTGTGCCAAAGGGACAGCAGGGATTCTCTGAGAGATGTGCAGCACACTGGGTTTCATACAGCACACCGTCATATTTTCTGAAAAATCCCTTTGCCCAGGATTTTTCCCCTGGGAAGCTGAGAAGCCTCAGAGAAAAATGAAAACAATAATTATCTCGTTTGCTTCTCCTGTGTTTTGCTGCTTTGGAATACGGTTGGACATTGTTTACCAACAGGTGATTGTTTCATTGGTTTCATGTGAATTGTTTTTGACTTATTGACCAATCAGAGTCAGGCTGTGTTGGGACTTTGGAAAGAGTCACGAGTTTTCATTATTATCTTTTAGCCTTCTGTCTGTATCCTTTCTCTATTCTTTATGTAGTTTAGATAGTTTTAGTATAGGATTCTTTTATATAATATAATACCATAAAATAATAAATTAGCCTTCTAAGAACATGGAGTCAGTTTCATCATTCCTCCCTTTGATGAGGGTCTCAGAAAATTCAACACACCTGGGATGGGAGCAGGGGTGCCTGGATCAGGGAAGTTCTTTGGAAGATTTTTAGGGGATGACAGAAGGAATCAAAATTCAAGAAATGCAGATGGAAGAGCTCTGCCCAGCTGTTGGCACATCTGGCTGTGCTCGCATTGTTTGGCCTGCAGGCACTGGGGCTGTCAGGGCAACAAGAGTCCATCTCTCATGCAGGAATGCTAAAGCTCTGCTTGCCTGCTCCACTGGCTTTAAAACACACCTCAAATGACAAATGGCCAATCGATACAGGTGTGGCTTTCTATTTTTCTACTTTAATTTTTTTTTTTGATCAATAGGTTTTGCAGCTGTCTGCTGTCAAAGACGTGATTCACTGTGACTCTTACAAAAGCTGAACCATTCTGAACCATTTCTGTTCTCCTTATCTAGCATTTGAATTTCCCCTGAAGCAGCTGCTCAATGCTTGACCATTTCTCACAATTGGATTTTTTTCACACAGAATAGAGTCTTAAAGCCCTACACTCCCTTCTGGCCCCAATCTCGGTGACATTCCTGCATGTGCACAATTCTACATTTTTAGTGACTGGATGCAGAGGAGCAGGCTGTGGTCACAGAGATCTGAGAGAGAGCAGAGAGCTGTCATGGAAAGAAACACATTATTATGGCTTTTGTTTTCAGCACTGACAAGCCAAAACTCTTTGGGTGGCATGAAAGAGCATCACCAGCTGCTTACATCCCTCAGAGCCTGTGGAACCTTGCCAGGAGAGCAAATTCCCTGCTTACTGCCAGGCAGTTCTGCTCCTTTAACACTTACAGGAGCAGGAATTGCATCTTTTCCTTGAGGTGGTTGAAAATGGGCTTTGATAAGTGCTTGGCAAGAAAAATGCCACTTTATTTACTGGGCATGATTGATAGAGGGTGACTGCAATAAGCCTTGGCTCTCCTCAGAGAGAGATGTCCCTCCACGAGAGAAATGCAGTGAAACAGAGGGAACAGAAAGACCGACAGAGGTGGGTGTCCCGTGTGAGCAGCTCACAAACCCTCCTGATCCATCCTTTTCACCTGCCAAATTCCAATTGTCAGGCACCGGGCAAAAATGACATTTTGTGACATTGAGCACCTGTAGCCCCCGTGTCACACAAGAGGTGACAAGAAAACCACAGACTTGCAGTGGGTCATTGCATCATCCCTTGCAGGGATTTGGCCCCACACTCCTGCCTCCCTTTCCAGAAAAAGCCAAACATGAGGTGCTGTGGTTTTATTTGAGGAACCCAAGAAACAGACCACTAATAAATATCCTATAGGGAAACAGGATCTCTTATTCACAATAAAAAATTTCACCCCCAGACCCCATAACCTTTCCTCCCCACTCCCTCAGGGCAGGGAGGCACTTGAGGAAACACTGATGGGATCAGCTAGAGTGAGTGGCTGGCTATAAATGCACAAATCCTTTCAACAGTTGAGGAAAAGGGCCCATGTGGTACATTTTTATAAATGTGTAGTGGTCCTGCACATCATTAAATGCATCTATTTTAGCAATTTCACTGTAAATTTTGAAGGCTCCAGCAACTGTGACAATTGGTAGCATTTTGCACCACTCAGGAGCAGGCTGGCCCAGCCTGAGGTGTTCTTCATGGTTCTGCTGGTCTGCTTCCCATCTCAGGGATGGGAAAGTAAACAGGCTGAAGAGTGAATAGACAAATAATTCTGAATTTGGTACTGATCCCTCCGGGTCTCTGTGCTGGTGAGGCACAGATGGGCTGCCAGACAATTTCAGGTTCAGCACTGATCTCTGCAGACCTCCATAAGCTAGGTAAATAATTTCAGTTTCTCTGCTGATACCCCTGAGCAAACAGATAGATTCACTTTCTGTCCCAGTCCTCCAGCAGGCCAGGGGATAAGCAAACACAGGGACAATTCAGGTCCCGCTGTGAACTCTCACGTCCTTCCAAATTTAGATTTTGGATGTGAGCAGATCTTGCCCTTCACCCCCTCCCTTTGCTGAAGTGGGGTTACAACTTCAGCTGTCAAGTTTGATTTTAAAAAATAAACTTTGTCCCATCTTGTACCAATGTAAATCAACCATGCTGAGAGTGGTTATCTTTATTTTAAGAACTACTAGTTTTTTGAAAGGTCTGGTTGAAAATGGAACCACATCTCCTGTGTTACTTCTGGCTCTCATTTAAGAATGCTTAAGAAACAATAAAATTGTGTACTTGCAGTAATTCCCTCTTTTATTTAACACCCAAATATAGTGATGCTAATAATATGAGACATCAGATTCAGTCTCCTGTTTTTGGGGTTTCTTTCTGGTTTTTGGGGTTTTTTTGCTACCCTACTCCCTTTGATGCTGGGGAGGAAATCCCTGACTCCTGCTCCATCCCCAGCCCATCTTTACAGTCCTAGATGTGAAGTACCAGATCTGAATCTGCCTCCCTGTCCCTCGGAGCTTGGCTCAGGACAGTTTATGACTGAGGGGTCCCAACAGCCTCCCAGGAGCTGTAATCTGCTCCTACTGCCCCTTTTTTTTTATTCTTTTATGTTTTCCTAAAGAATACCTGTTCTCTTTTAAAATAGCTAGTGAAAACCATTTCATTAACTGAAAAAAATCCTGATTATTTTGCCCTGGGACTGTGAGATCTGTGGTGACCACTACAACTGTGATTTGACCTTATGCCCCTTCCTTTTTTCTTCTTTTTTTTTTTTTCTTTTTCTTTTATTTTTTTTTTTTCTGTGAGGAATTCCCTGCATGCATTTATCAGTCTGTCTTTTGGGAGGGAGAATAATGAGTAGGATAGAGCTGAAGTACACTACTTTCTGGGATGTTTTCTGACATCCTGACTCAGGTGGTCTTGATTCAAGAGGTTAATTTATTATTATAAATCATTAATTTATTTATTATATATGGGTTATTTATTAACCAGTTATTAATTAAGATATTGGTTTAACCAGTTATGAATTGAAAAATAAATATCTAGAAAAGGTGAGGCATGGCGGTGTTCAAAGGGCTCCGAGGATGACGGAAGAGACGAGGATCTGACTCCATGTTTCAGAAGGCTTGATTTATTATTTTATGATATATATTACATTAAAACTATACTAAAAGAATAGAAGAAAGGATTTCATCAGAAGGCTAGCTGAGAATAGAAAAAGAAAGAATGATAACAAAGGTTTGTGGCTCGGCTCTGTGTCCGAGCCAGCTGGGCTGTGATTGACCATTAATTACAAACATCCAACATGGGCCAATCACAGATGCACCTGCATTCCACAGCAGCAGATAATCAATGTTTACATTTTGTTCCTGAGGTGTCTCAGCTTCTCAGGAGGAAAAATCCTAAGGAAATGATTTTCCATAAAACATATCTGTGACAGTGAGGTCTTTTCTGTATCTTCTGGATTTGTGGCATCCAAGGAACCTCCTTTTCCTGCCTGATTCCCAAGGCTTAGCTCTGTCCTATCTTGACTCTAGACACTGGGTCTTTATGAGAGAGACTAACAATCAGATGAGTTTATTACATGCCAGTGGTGCAGTGAAATTCAATTAATTTGTTTGCTCTTCTTCCCAGAATGAGAAGTAGACATGGCAGAAATGTGAATGATGCCACCACTGTGCTTCCCTGTCAGCAGATAAATGCAATCTCAGGAGGTTTCCAGGTCACACCATCCTTCCTTGCCCAGCCCTGGGCTCTGTGAGCTGCAGAGAGTGGGAGGGCTCTCCCACAGACAGAGGGAGGACACCCCACCTTCCCTGGCAGAGCTGGGTGTGCACAGCTTGGATGGAGAGGTTCCTCTGTGTCCTGAGGAAACCTGCAGGAGGGACCATGACTGGAAAGCCAAAGAGCTGCTGAGGATTCTGGCAGGTTTAGCAGGATGAGACCCTGGTGTGTCACTGATGTGAGTGGGAATTCAAAAAGAAAATCCCAGGAGGAGTCAAGTGGGAAAGGTCATCACTGCAATGGTTTTACTCCAGCTGTCAAATTCTCCTCAATAAAGAGCATGTAATAGCTCTTTCCCAGAGGAGTGGAAATCTCTGTCCTTATTTTCATCCTGAAGAGGACAGCTTGATAGCTGTGAGAGCTGGCAGGCAGTGACTTGAAGAGATTTGGTACAATTGAAGCACCAAGTCCATCTGCAGTCCATTAAGTACCACAAATGCCGGAAGTCAGTCCAAGGTAAAAGTTCCTTTTCTCTTTTGTTCAGGTTCTTTTGTAGGAGAGAAAGTGGTGCTGGCACCAGGAATTTCCTCCAGTTCTCTAGCTTTCCATCACATTTGCTGTTTTGTCTGTTGTTTGTTCCTTCTCTTTCTCTGTCCCACACATCACAGACCTTTTCCTGCTCATCAGTGTTCCCTCATCCTTCTCCTGGCCCCTAGGCACAACTTTCTCCCCATAACTGGGCATACCCACTGTGATTCACATCTGACCTCACTTTTTGGACTGTCCACAACCCTTGGCATCCCCCATCTGTATTAAACAGGACACACAAATGATTTTCCAGTGGCTCATCCATTGCAGGGGGCTTTATCTGTACACCAGGGGCTTGCTCCTCCACCTTTTCACCTGACACAGCAATAACACTGCAGGATCTGGAGGTTTGGGAGCAGAGTGTGAGATTTGGTGGTTGGGGAGGAGGGCAGAGAGAGTGAGAGATGACTGGCAGGTCATGGAAATGTGGGTAGGGATTGCCTGAATTTCCCTTTGTTTTCAAATTGCAAAAGAAGCAGCACATGAAACCAAAAGGAGGTGGATGCAAAAACTGACAGGACATAAACATCATCCAACACGGGTGGTAAGGCTCCAGTGCAGGATATTGTGAAAGCCATGTGATTGTATGGTTTTCAAGGGAAAAGGGGAATGGATGGAGGAGAAATCCTTTCAGTGTAAGTAAATATACAGAAACCATTTATGGGCTTAAGGGGGCCTGAGACAGAGCCCCAGTAAAACTACAGCAGTTCGGAATATAATTAAATCTTTGGATGTTGTCTGCTGGTACAGGGCTCACCTCCCAGGAGAGGGAAAAAGTTTGCAGGAAAATGGGGGTTCCTGGAAGATATTCCAGGCCTGGCTCCAGGCAAGCCTTTTGTGGCTGTTAGGCCATAGCAAAAGTCCAACAGTGTAATAGAGTAGTGAGGGAGAGGAGTGAACTTCTGTGATTTCAGCTGTCCAAGAAATTAACTCAGAGTAGACACTACAGTTCCAGGAAAGTTGTCAGCAAGCAATGGAAGCAAATAGGGATTTTGTTTAAAAAAAAAAAAAGTTTTCTGTTATCTGAGAGAGGAGATGCAATCAGTTCAGAAGAGAATGACAGAAGATCTTTTTTATATCTGACCTCTAAAAACCCTGGAGTACATTGACTGAGGAAGATTTAATTGTGTGCCAGCAGCACTGCTGGTAGAGAGTTAAGAAATTTCACCTGGACCTGGGAGAACTCCTATGGCAGATTAAAGATAAAGGGATTAAAAGAAAGAAAACAAGCAAGCAAGAAAAAAAAATCCATCAACTAAATAACCAGAAAAAAAAACCCCAACAGTTTTCTGACACTGTGTTTCTGGAATAGATTGTAACAGCATCACAACAGAAAATAAAGCACCCCCACAAACCTTCTGTACTTTAATGAAATTACAAGAAATGGTAATCATGATATACAATAAATAGATAGGAGGGGGGATTGCCTAAACTGCTAGAGTAGAAAGCTATATTTTATTGCTCATGAACACAGTATAAACTATCAGTAGTGACAATCCAAAGAGCAGCATGAATAATGAAATTTTCCTGAATTAATTTCAAGGAATTTTGATTGAAATTAAACCCCAAAGTCCTGTGAGCAAGCTGTTGTGCTAGCCCAGGAAGCAGAATAGTTTGGAGAGTGTTTTAAAAGTGATGAGTGAGTGTGACAGGATGCTTCAAACCAAAGGCCTTCTGCAAGCTGTGTATTTTAGACTGAATCTTGGGCATTACTTAAAGAGGGAAAACTGATAAGGATTTGTTGGTGCCAAGATACATCTGGAGGTCTTTGTTTCACAAGACGCACAGCCAAATTCTGGCATCCATTCTCCAGAGGACTGCAAGGAGCAGCTTCCTGCCCAAAGTTCTTGATTTGGGGCAGAAAGTAGTACCTACTAAAAAAAACAAAAGAAACCCCAAAAAACCCAACTAAAACCAACTGAATATGCCCACAATATAAACAGATTTTACTTAAAAAAAAAAAAAAAGAAAAAAATTTTTATTTGTTATTGTTGAAATGGAGGAACAATCTCTGTATGGGGAGGAAATGCTGGCTGGGTGATGATGCTGAACTTTCTTGCAAAGCAACCACCGTTAAAGGAAATCCAGTGGAAGAGATGGCATGGGAACAAAAAGTGCAATTACAGGTGCAAAATCATGGCTTGGCACATTAAAAACATGCTAGGACCACACAGGTATCCAAGACAGGGATAATAATGTGAGGCACCTGGAACGGGGCAACCACAGAGAGCAGAGTGGGAAATGTGCCTGAAGTCTGGTGATGGTGGCATTTGGGAAAATGGCCTTGGATATGAGCAGGGAAGATCACAGCAGTCCCTCCAGCATGGAGAAGGAAAAGGGAATGCTAGGAGCTCTGTAAATGCTCTGCTGGTTTTTGGTCATTTGAACAGGAAACAAAAGTAGGCAGCAACTTAGTTGGGAAAATAAGTTTGGCATTGTGTTTTCTCAGTAAAAGAAAAGCTTATGGCTTTCCATCTACAAAGCACTGTAGCAAGGGATTGGTGGTCTTTAATCATGGCATTCACTGCCCCAGAAGGGGCAGTTTTAGGGAATGCAGAATGTGCTTGATCTCAGAGCTGTCACTGAAATGCAAACCCCTTGGCAGAGGATGCAGGAGAGCCCAGGTTCCAGTAAATAAAAACGGTGATGTCTTGGATGTTCCCATATCAATGCAGCCTTATAGAGAACTGGATCATTAGCTGTGATATTACTGAGGAAAGCTGAACACCACTGTAGTGTTCTTTTGTCAGAAAGGTGATAGTTCATTTAACAGGGGGATGTGTACTTTGCATTATGCTGTTGTGGCAAAGTGGAAGTGCTCATTAACTTTCCTGGGAATCAGATGCTCCTTCTGGATAAATATGCCTGTCACAGCTTTACCAGATCATTATGAGCTGTCCTGGAAAATTTGCAGCAGGTTAAATTTGAAATTAGGCTGGATAATCAAGAGATAAAACCTTAACAAGTGACAGAATTGTGAAAAGCAAGGCACAGTGGCTGCAGGTTCACAGATAGAAGGGGATTTGTGAGCAAAAGGGATGTTCTGCGTGTTTTGGAGCCATGATGAACCATTTATCAAACAAAGGAGGTCACCTGGCAGGCACACAGAAGATGGAAATGTAGAACAGATCTCTCATCTGTGCGTGGTTTTTTAGCAAAACAGAGCAAAATGGTTTTTAGCAGTCAATCCAGAGCAAAATGTTGGCATCTTAATAACAAAACCTTCCTGGAGAGAGGAGCAGAAATTACCTGTTTACAAACACAGCACAAGTGGGTGACAGAACTGAGATCTCCACATAGCAGATTGTCCAGGCAAGGAGCAGCAGTCTGCATCCAGACACAGAACTGGGGGGAAATGGGGAAAATAATTCTGGGCAGCAGCCGTACCTGGATTCTGAGTAATCCAGAGGGTTTGGGTTTCCAGCCTTAGAGGAGAGGGAGCTGCTGCTGTCATGGAGCCATGGCTGAAGGCAGGTGCAGCATTCCATCAGTGTGGCATGAGATTTTTACAGCTGGGTTGCTTTGTTAGGTCTGGGAGGGTGCTGGAGATACCAGCACAGAGAGAGAGTAAGAAATGCAGCTCTGGGAGAAAACTATTCATCCTCCTGCAAAGAAACCATAAGGTTCTAGTGGGTAACCTGGCTCTGTCTGCTTGAATTTCCTATGTCTGGGGCTTCCCTGAAATAACAGGGTCATTCTCTTAGGGAATGACTGACAGCAGCAAATGGATATATTGGATTTCAGAAAATAAAATCAAAAGGTGGGGTCAGGACTCTGGGCAGACTGCATTTTAAGAGTTGGTTATTTTTTGTGATGATGTTGGATGTCTTTGGCAAGCTCATGACGTCCAGGTAGAGTCACAAATCAGAATTAATTCATTTCCTCCTTTCCATTTATCATGTATGTAAATCTTCTGTTAAGAGACAAGGCTTATTTCTGCACCCATTGAAAAATATGAAAATTGTAGCAGCTAATAAGTTGTGAAGAGTCCAATCCCTGTAAGCATTCCTGGCATTGCTCAGAAAACTGGAGTTTTTAGCTTTGAAGGGAGTGTAATTGGCAGAATGTCATGATGAATTTTGTTTAGTGGAATCCTTTGTGCTTTGTAGGTATTGCAGTGTATGAACTGGTGCCTTCCAGTCTGCAGGGGTTGATGTCATAGTGCACTGCAATTAGCTGATGTTTTTAAAAGGAAGGAACTTCCATTTAAAGTAAATGGAAGTGGAGGTGGAAGAAGGGAAGTGTGAGTTATTTAGAATACTTATCATGAACGAGCAGAATTAACTGAACTTGATCAAGACTCCTCCTAAAAAATCACTGTACAGGTCCTGTTGACTTTGAAAAGTGGCAGCAAAGATTTTGTAAGAGTAGCCATTGACCTCATACCTTTGGCCATGTGGACATTAAAAGTAAAGCTTGTTTCTTGACAAGAGTCATCCATATATAAAAAAATTCTTACAAGTAAATTATTTCTTTAAGTGCTACACAAAAACTTAATACAGGTTTGTTTCTCGGTTAAGACGCCAGCTCAAATGCGATTATTGTGATTTAATAAAAATACAAGTGGAGGCTTTGTCTCAAAATGCCCAGAAATGTGCCAGTTAAGAGCTGCATGAAGAGATGGGAGGTGAAATCTTGAAGGCACTGATTTCACTGCCTGGATTTGTGGGGAAACGGGGCTGCTTCATCTCCTGCTCTGCTGAGTTTTCACAGAACAGCCCTGCCAGAGTTTGTCCTGTCCAGGCTGGCTCCTGGCTCCTGCGGGGAATGTCTGTGTGTCCAGGTTTAGAGCAAATTTGGGGAAGAATTCCCCAAAGGAGCTCCGGTGGGAAAAGCAGATCCAATCGGCCCCTCCCCCCAACTGGTCCGGGA
>JAXCLO010000170.1:9930753-9945683 GCA_035583995.1 Arremon aurantiirostris
TTTTTCTTTTTCTTTTTCTTTTTCTTTTTCTTTTTCGATTTCTTTTTCTTTTTCTTTTTCTTTTTCTTTTTCTTTTTTTTTCTTTTTCTTCTTCTTTTTCTTCTTCTTTTTCTTTTTCTTTTTCTTTTTGTTCTTCTTCTTTTTTTTTCTCCTCCTTCTTCTCCTTCTCTTCCTTCTCCTCCTTCTTTGTCTTCTCCCTCACTGCTCCTCACATTCACCTCTGCACTGCTGCTATACAGGGGAGAACAGCCCTGATTCCTTCAGGAGAGAAGCTGTAAATCAGTGAAGACTTCTTTCAGCCTTAAATGGGCTTAAAAATAGTCTGCACTGAGGACGTAGTCTGGATAAGAAACAGGCAGTTACTCTAAAGCAAACTTGAAGTTTTGGGTCAGATTATAAAACACATAAAATCTTTTCTTACAGAGAAAACTGAAGGCATAAGTCTGACCCAGTAACCTAAGTGACGAAGGTAGTTGACTTTCTTCTGATATATTTTCATAACTGCTTTTAACATTTTGTGTTTACCAAAGTTCCTAAATACAGAATTTAAATCTGCCTTACCCAGTACTTTTCCCCCACCTTCATTCAGTTGTTTCATTAAGTTTTTGATGGGCCATTCAGAGAGTTAATATCATCCGATTCCCTCTCTGTGGAAAAAGCTTTCACCACTTCATTACATATAAAGAGCACACAGAGAGGTGGTGAAACTGATTTGGACACAATGAAGGTAAAATATTACAGAACATTCCTGAAACGTCAGATACACACAAATATTTTTTATTGTACTCCACTTGGTGACCAAGTCTTGGTTTCCTCCAGTAACATGCATTAACATTTCTGAAACAACTTCATGGTTTTCGTATTGTCCCAGTCTATCCTTTTACTCCTCTATCATTCCTTGATCCTGTTGGGATTGACAGGGAAGACAGATCAGGCACTTCAGAAGACATGACTAAAGAGAAGCATTCTGAAGAGAAGCCTCTTTGAATCCATGGTTTTCCTACTTCATCAGGAATAGGAGATTTGACATTGATTTCCACATTTTCAGAGAGAAACTTTTAAAATTTCACCTTAGTTACAGGTTTTTTCTGATGCTGGAGGTAAGTATGGGTGTATTCTCAATTATCTATAGTAAAAGTGTCCATTTTGCATGCCTTTAATAAGAGAAATTATGTGAACATTACTCCTAATTTTATTACCTGAGCATATGAGTGACAGTACAGAGCTCTCAGTGACAATGCTTTTACCTCAATTTTAAACTCATAATTCTAAAAGGAGGCAGGACTAGAATGAAAAATATTTTTGTATCTGTCCTGGTTTAGAGCAAATTTGGGAGAGAATCCCCAAAGGGGCTCCTGTAGGAAAGCAGATCCAACCGGCCCCTCCCCCCAACCGATCTGGGAGAAAATACCTCCTTAGAGAAAGGGGAAAAAACTGTTCATTAAACAATAAAACCTGAACAATATCAAAAAATAAAACCCCTTGCCGCTGCAAAAGAGATGACAAACTGAGAAAGTCCCTCCCTGGGTTGAAGCTCAGCTCACTCAGTCTCTGATCAGTCCCTCAGTGCTGGAATTGTCGCAGGCCAGGCCTGGCCCGGTGGGCCACAGCTGCAGCTGCCGGTGCTCTCCTGGGTGTTCAGTCCAGAGCAGTTTCAAGAGGTCCAAAGAAAAAGGGAAAAAAAACAGTCCAGGGAACTTCTTTGCCTCAGCTAGCTAACACTAACTAAAAAGCAAAAGAAGAGCTCTGTCCCGCTGTCTGTCCGCAGACAACAACAGTCCAGGAGGAGGAATGTGGGGGAGTGGAGTACAGTGTCTGAAAACAAACTGCGTGCTTCTTCTCTCCCCCCCTTCACTCTCTGGAACACTCTTAAAGGTGCAAAACTTATTATTCAGCATAAACAGAATGAGATGATCGGGGATAAAAGCATCATATAGTCAACCCAGGACACTGCGCTCAGTGCCAGGCACAGCAGTTTCACACTGCCCTGTGCATCCTGGCACGTGTGGCTGTGGGCCAGCAGCTGTGTTTCTGTAATTCCCTGTTTCTACAGGAGAAAGCACCTCTTGAGCCGGGGCAGAAAACACCAACTCCTTCACGGGCAGGGCAGCAGCTTGCTCGTGTTCTCCTCAGGTGAAACACCGATTTTGACAAAGGTGTTCTTTTTGTTTACAGCAATGGCTCTAGAATCTGTGCTGCTGCCTGGATCCCATGGAGGATGCAGAGGAACCCGTCCTGCTGTTTCTATGGAAACTCCTGCCGGGGATGGGGGATGCGGGACAGCAGGGGAGGCACAGGGAGAAGCAAAACAAAAACTAGAACAAGTCGCTAACAAAGTAATTCTGAATTCTGTGCCGTTTGTTGGCATTTGTCATTGAAGACTTTTGTATCGCTGGGATGGCTGCAAGGCAGTGTCCCTAAATCCAGAGGCAAAGAAGATTTGAATAATGCAATACTGGACTCGCAGAGACAGCTCAGTGCTAATTGTCCTCCCTCCAGTGACTTCAGGAGCACCAGATTGGAGCCTCTAATGTCTGACATGCCCATAAGAGTAAATGTTATTAAATTTCTGGGATGGAGTCTGCTCCCGAGTGCAACTTCACTTTTCCTTGGCTCTGCTGGGGAGATCTTTGTGGCTGAGCCCTTCTGAGAAATGATGCAAGGCTCTGGAATTGTAAATATGCATTTTTGAACCTCTGCATCTTGTGTAGAAGTCCTGGCTTGCAGAGCAGCTTTATCATCAGATCTGAAGATGGCCAAACTTCTATTTCAGGAATTAGCTAAGGCTCTGGTCAGCTGAAGTTTGAATCATTAAGAATGCTGGAAGATGCAGGAAAGCTTTTGAGATATCCAAAAGGCACCCATAGATTAGATACCAATTGGTTCATCTGATCCTTCTGGGCTCCCCAAAAGCCTAAGGATGCACCTTTAGGGATTCACAAAATCTTTTCAGCTTTGTTCATAGATCAGTTCAAAAATGGGACTTGGACATGAATATCCCCTTTCAAAAATCTTGCTCTCCTAGGCAAACCAGGCAGGAGAAAAGCAAAAAAAATCCCAGACCCTTTTTTTCCATCTCCTGGTTAAATGCCCACTGCAGCACATCGTGCTTTGCCTGTGGGTCTGTGTGATGAAATAAAGCAATCAAAAGCAATGTATAATAATGATAGCTGTTTCCAGAACTGTCAGAGCTCTGCAGTGTCCAGGCGAAACATCCCCAAAAACCTTTATTCAGCTATTTTTTTCCCCATACGCTGCACAGATTTATTACCTTTGTTGACTTTCCAAATGTTTATACTTGGAACATTCATTTGTCAAGGCTGCTTGCTGCATCTGCAATCAATCTCAGTGGTTTCAGTGCCACGGACAGCAGTATGAAAGCCTTGTTTTAAAGATGACCTAAACCTTGCATTAGTCATTGTTGCAGAGTAAGGGAAGCTGGAATAATCTACCCCAAGTGCTTGTTCAGAATTGTGTCAGAGAACTTGATTTGTGTAAGTTGTTGTCACAGCAGCTCAGGCTTTCTGCACAGACAAGTTTCTCTGCACCTTAATTCAGAAGTGGTAAATTGCTGACACAAAGGACTGATGCAACTTTGCCTCCCACAGTGCCTCCAGTGAGGCTTGAAACTCTTCAGAGCAGGGAAACTGAGGCTCAGTTTGCTGAGTATTTCCCCAGATCATCTGCCAATCCCATCACTTATCCTACAGGATCATTCCCAGCATCTTGGCAAATTTCCATAAGTCTTAAAACCCAAACTGCAAGGCAATTGACTCTTGTCTGAGAGTCAATTTCCCTGTGAATGCCTCTGGAAATAAGCCAATTTACCTGTGTTTTCAGCTGTATTGAGGGGCTCTGACCTGGATGGATGGGCCAGCAGTCATTGTCTTTCCAAGGAGTTCATAAACTGCAAACCCATCTGCGTAAAAATCCGTTCTGCTTTCCTGGTGAGCTTGAGTGAAGTCTGCTTGTTTATGTTTTGGAAAGCCTCTGGGCTATTTTTGGCAATCTCATGCATTTATACATCTTCCCCAAGTGCCAGAGAAGCTCCCAACTTCCTACAAATCTCCTCTCAGAAATCCTTCCAAGGAGTAGCACAAGTAGATTTCACTCATGGATGGCCCAGACTCAGGCTATCAAACTTCCATCAGTATGCCAGGTGTTTTGTTTCCTCCTGGCTGTTTCCAGGACACCACAAGGCAATGAGAAGCACAAGAGCTTGGGTGGATTTTAGGTTTTGTGGTCCCTTCTGCCCTTAATCGTGACCCATCTCATGCCCAGGGTTTATACCCTTCATGTCCAGACTGCCTGGTGACCTCTGAGCCTGCTCTGCACAAGTGGCAGAGCAAGGAATTGGACTGATATCCAGGTGGAAGATGGCCAGCTGCCATCCATTTCAACAGCAAGATGGAATCCAGGGGTTGACAGGTCCTCTGCATCCTCAGCCTGGCACCATTCTCCCTGCTGGAACAGGAAATTCTGACCTCCTGCTTCACCCAGCCAGAGGCACAGCACACCCTGAGTTTGCTGCTGCTGTTTGGGGTTGGAGATTAAAGTTATTTCTTCTCCACTAAACCCACTCAGTTGTGATGAGGAAATGTCTCCAATCTGCCCATACCCTGTTCCATGGCCCATGTCTATTTATGCACTTTGCATTTACACTCCTACCTTGCGCTTTTGGGCACTCTGAGGACAAATTTCCATGGATAAAACATCTGCACTAGTTTGAGACTAGCATGGCTTTTCCCATCCACCTGCTCACTTATCCCCTCTTTCTGTTCTATTTTTCACACATCTGAGGATCTTCAGCCCCAGCCATCCCAGCAGGTGACCGGAAAATAGACAGAATTGTTTAAAAAGAAATAGCATTACCAAACAATTTTCCTCCCCATTACCTCACTTTCCAAAGAATTTGTCACTCTGGCTGCTGTCCAGCTGGCCCTTCTTGGGTATTTTAGGTGTGAGATGCTGTTCCAAGCCCTTTGTGAATGATGTCCAGCATCCTTGTGCTGCTTCCTTCTCTAAGGAAGAAGAACCACAGAGAACCACACTCACAGCAAGAAAAGGTAGGTGCCAAAAGGGTAAAAATAGCCTTGGAAGAGCTCTGCCTGCCCACTCCACACCACCCAAGCTTTACTTCATTTTTTACCTTCAGCTTTTTGCTCACTGGACAACCTGAGACAAAGCAGAACAGCCCCAAATTTACAAAAACTACAAATTTTATGCTTATCCCTCTCCCTTGCCCATCAAAAAAAGCCTTTGAAACTGGCCATTTGCAGATACCAATAATGCCAAGAATGTAATTAGGAGACAAGCCCACATTAGCTGTTTTTATTGCTAAGGAGAAAGTGCTGACTTTCAGCAAAGAAAATTTAGATAACAACTCTTTGGAAGGGTTAGGAATCCACAGCTCCCAGCCTTGCAGAATCTACTCATTGGTGAAAGTCAGGAAATAATTTTGTTTTGGACAGATTGCTGTTTCCTAGGGGGGTTTTATGCCTTCCCAGTAGCAAAACAGTTATGAGCAGTTATTCAATCCTGTCTAGCAATTCTGCTTTCATTAGCATTTCATGCTCTGCACTGATTTCCAGCTGCAATCACCTGTGTCCTGGGGACTCATGCTGCTTAATGACTTGGCATTATTCTAAAGGCCCTATTTGATCAAGCAGGTACCTTATACAATACCAAAAAATCATTTCTGTTTCCAGGACTTTTCTTAATTCTTTCAGTGCTGCTGGTGACTTGAGCAGTTCCAGTCTCTCTGTCCCTCTTTGGTGACAAACTCTGAGAGGAGCAGTGGCTCCTCATGGCCAGAATAAATTCATTTTTCTTCAGCTGCCATTCACAGAGTGCTCTCCCTGGCCGGCAGCTTGGAGAAGAGTTATTTGGCTTGAACTAATGAATCTTTGCTTTAGATCCCGTGGGATATGTTTTCATGGATGCTTTGTTTTGCAGTGTAATTAATGTTACCAGTGTTAATGGATTCTTCAAATCCCTGTGTATCCTGCTGCCACTGTCCCCACAACGTGTCTTACATGGAATATGTACACAAGGGAAGGAAAAATCAGAGAGAGACAAAGCAGAGGCCACAAGGTGTGGGATCAAAGGAATTGTACCTGAGGGATACACCTGCACAGGGAAATCCCTGCTCTGAGGGGGGCCTCACTTGGAGAAACCTCACTGGAAAACCCAAGGGTTTAATCCCAAACGTGGTTGCATCCATCAGGAAAAGCTTTCTTCTGGAAGGTGTGAATATGGATGTCACTATAGCACATGAAATAAACACGACGCGGGCACGCAGCTCTTCTAAGGTGAGAAGAGAATTTTTAATTTCTGCCTCTAACATTTACAGATTTCTAAAAGTGACAGTGGATTGGAGGGTGACAGTGCCACCTCTCCAATGACACTGGACAAACCAACAGTCTATTAAACTTCTCTCCTTCCATAAAAGAATAAAACAATAAGTTATTTACATAAAGTGTGTGAGAAAGTTCATTACAATAATGTAAACATCAGAAGGCTTAGAAAAACTTAAAAAAATCAGGGCAACATATGGAGACAAGAAGACGGATTGCAGCTGGAAATCAGGTCTTGGCAGAGCTCTGTACCCTGCATCCCTCTGTGTAATTTTCACTGTGAATCTCCCCTCTCCTCAATGCCCATGCAGTAAGACAGCCCTGGCTCTGTGGCAGCCCTTCCTTCACCTCCTGGGTCCAGCACTGAGCTCTCCCTCCATTCCCAGAACCTTCTGAGGGGTGCCATTCTGCATCCCATGGATCTACCCTCACCAGTGTTCCCATTCCCACTGAGCTCCCCAAGAGCTGCCAGAGCTGGAGCTGCAGAAGCCCCCAGAACCACAATGCACAGGGCAGGCTTGGCACACCGTGTGGCCTCTTCCTGCTGCTTTTTCCCCCTGCCTGAGCCTCTCAGTTTTTCTGGGATATGGCTCCAGATCAGAGCCCTTTGTGTCTCATCCCTAAATGTGCATCCAATACATCCTAGCTCAGTTGGTAGCGCATGAGACTCTTAATCCCTGGGTAATGGGTTTGAGGCCCACGCTGGTTTTGAGGCCCATGCTGGGTGATCTCTGGGGCCTTTGAGGTCTGATCCAGCTAGCTCTGGACTTCTGGCCCCTTCCTCAGTCTTACAAGGACAAAAGAAAAAAACTGGAGGCACTCTTCGCCTCAGGATGATCGTTTCTTTATTGTGGGACCACTCCAGGGGTTCCAAGAGAGCAGGAGGAAAGCAGAAGAAGAGGTTGGGGATTGTGGAACCACTCCAGGGGATCCAATAGAGCAGGAGGAAAGGAGAAGTAGAAGTTGGGGAGTTGGGGATCTCCTCCCAAAGAAGAGGTTGGGGGGGTCTCCTCCCAGGACATTTTAAGCCCAGGGGAAGGGGGCTCTCCCCATGTTATTCCTCCCCTCACAGCCAATGGGATAGAAGTGAGGGAAGGAATAACATGGGTAGACCACCACCATGGGGCTTTGAGGGAAAGACCGTGTGATATGAGAGGAGAATCCCATGAGGATACAAATGTATTATTCAGTGCAAAATACCAAACCCAGTGCAAAGCAACAACTAAATAAACTATTTAGTGCAATATAACACACTTACAGCCCTCCTGCTCCAGGCACTGCCAGCCTCAAGTGGGATGGCACACATGGATTGTTTGGAGAGGATTTGGGATGCAGGGCAGCATCAGCAGATGGCCTGAAGCCCCTCTGTACTCAGCTGGAGACAGCACAGAGCTCATCCTGCCTGAGGGCCACAGGAGACACTTGTCCCCTTGCCCAGAGCTGATTTTTAGGATTCCTGTACCTCTGAGTCTCGGTCTTGCTGTCCAGCTCCAACACACCCCTGCAGGGAGCATCAGATGAAAGGCAAGCAAAAATTCCCCAACTTGTGTACAGGCCTATTTCTTATAATTAATTGAAGAAAGAAGCTGTCCTGTGTGAATAAGAGACATTCAGCTTAGTGGCTGAAACAAAAGATGCACAAAATAATTAAGCTTATCTTGAATTTTATTTTGCTTGATCTCAGATGGAGAGGCTTACTTAACAGCTTTTCAGCCCAGCTCATTTCTCCTCTGTTCTTTTTTCTTCCATCCTCAAAGACAATTCTAAACTACAAGTGCAATTCAGAAATGATCAGCATTTGGTACAGCTGAAATGATACTGTGAAATGAAAGTGATTTCATGTCTTAAAATATTTTCCCACATTTTCTGCTGAAGTAAATTCATAAGCAGATATTTTTCATCCCCTCAAAGCTCCTTTGTTTTTTTTTGTTGTTTTTTTTTTTCTTCAAACTTTTCTCTTTTTTTGGAAAACAAAACAAAAGCTCCTCTGCCAGCTCACTTAGTTCTGGTTCAGTGGGTGTGCTGCTTGTTGTGAGCGTAGGGAATGTCACAACAAATTTGTTCATTTGAGATTTCTTAAAACAAACATACAGAGCAGGCTGAAAACTCTAAGTGGGTATCTGCATTAAAAAGCCCACCCAGTTAAATATTGAGGAAAATCAGCTTGCTTAGCAAAAGGACATGTCTCATAAAGCCAGCACTGGCTTTTCCCATGGGGAAATGCATTGGTACATGAACAGGAACCCATGTGGGAAAACATATTTATTTATGTGAAAGCAGTAGAAAATTGTTTCTCAATTAAAACCTCCCAGCTTACATATTCAAACATCCCCTAAGCTAACCTTTTACCTTCAGGAAAGCCTCACCAAAGCAGCAGATCAGAAGCAGCATTACCAAGTCAGCCCCACTCTGCATTAACCTCTGCAGGAAAGGTTTGTGTAAGACAAACCCTGAGTGCTCCAGAGAGAAACCCAGCAGCTCTCTCCAGGGAGGAACATGCTATAGCTGGAAGCCCTGGGGCTTGCAAAGCAATTTTCATCATAGCCTGGAGCAAATCAGGGATTGACTCACCTCCAAGGCTGTCCCCACCAAGCTGCAAGTCACAGGGATAAGTTTTGATAGAAACAAAATCCCTATTTTCCCTCGTTTTTAAGGGGCCAGGAGGAAATTTGCTGCTCCTGGAAGGATGTGATTTACGTGGCTTCCCTCCTCACCCCAAACCTTGCACCTGGGTAATAGCCAAAATATTTCCAGCTCCATCTATTACCATGCCAGCTGGCCAAGAAGCACAAGAAATGGTCCCTGCTCTGGCCAGAAGGGAGGCAAATCCAGTCCAGTGGGCTGACCAAGAGTGCAGATAGTTCAGGTTGCATTTTCAGCATGTGCCTCTGGGGTTTGCATTGACAAAAGATGGTTTTGCCTTCTGAGAACCTCTTCAAGTTCAAAAATACCCTTTCTTTTTCACAGAAAAGTGCAGAAATAACTTAATTATTTGGATCTCTGCACCTGTCCCTTCAAAGGAGCAGAGCAGGTGCTTTTATGAGAAATAAGTATCTCACTGCCATCAGCACAGGCATTTTGCAAGAGGGGCTTGCATAAAAAAGTTAATTTGCTGGTCTTAAAATGCAGGCAACTTATCACAGCCAGCTGTGCAGTAAGCACTGAGCAGGGAAGATAAATTTCTTCATTTTTACAGAGTTAAATCTTGCTAATTAAGACCACATGGCTGCTTGCTAGACAGAATTTGCATTGATATCTAATATTTCCCTCATGTATTTATCAGAAATGGATGTCTCAGCCTGTCTGAAGCACAGGCATTAACTTCCTCTGCTTCCCCAGAGCCTTGGCTTTGAGGAAAGGGCCCTTTATTAGTGTGAAGGGCTGTGCCTCTGTAGATCTCCTTTTTGGAGCAATACCCCTCCAGTGGTGTTATTTGTAGGCATTCAGACTTGTGCCCCCCTTCCCCATCTGAGAGTGGGGATGTCGTGGGAGTGCAGGAAGGGGAAGATAGGGGTCTTTTTCCAAGACCATTTTTCCATTTAACTGATGCCTACATGGGATGAAATCCTCTCATCCGGCTAGTCCACAAGGAGCAGAGATGCTTTCCTGTGCAGAGACTTAAAAAGGCCAAGGGTGGGATTGCACATTTCCTTCTGTACCCACTGTGTGACACCTCCCTAGGTGGGGTTTCAGGAGAGATTTGCATCTGATGCTGTGGTTGTGAGGACTTTTCTTGGAGTGTTGGGCTGGAGACTCAGCTCAGGGCTTGGCAAAGGGAAGAAAAGGAAGAAAGGGAAAATGCTCTCCCCTAAATGACTCACTGAGCTGGATACCCTGGTCATGGAGCAAGATGGGCCATGTATCTCCCACGTGCCACTTTCCAGCTGGGCAGGAGACAGATATAAAGAAAGACAGGGTCCAGGAGCTGTGAAGAAGGGAGGGGACTTCACCAAACTGAAGGAGCTGAGGAATGAAACATGGCTCTGGGAGCAGCACTCACCTCAGCAGTGAGCTCAGAAGGGGATCAGGCTGAAAGAGGCAAAGGAAGGCTTGGACAGCAGAACTGGGACATGCTGAAGATCTTTGCTAAATTAGCACCAATCTTTGCTAAATTAGCACCAATATGCTAATTTGTTGAAGACTTTTGAGTGCCAAACCATTTGTCATGCATGAAAGAAGGATCTTCCATCACACTGCAGGTTCTGTTGTTTCCAAGCTCTCTTTAATTCACAAATGGAACAAACAGTCAAAGAGGCTGAGATTTTATTGCAAAATCCCTTTTTTACAAACTCTCAGTACAGCCCAGTGCTGGACAAACACGTTTCACAAACTTGCTGATAACACTGATGGTTGTTTGCAACCAACAATGCCAAAGTAACCCGCAGCAAAGCAGGCAGCACACATTTGGCTCTAAAAATGTTGGAGCCAAAACACTAATGCTGCAAATTGCAAGGTCCATTTAGATGAAAATGAATGTTAATGTGTTTGTGTAAAGCCAGAATGGAATTTAACAGAGAAAGCTGTGAAGCAGGATATTTTGTCACTGGAACAAATCATCAGGAGGACTGAAACGCACTGGCTTGACATTATCAGAACGACCTGGGCAAGGTGAAAAGATTTGTCTTGACATTTATTCGTGGATGGGTAATTCTGCTGAACGGATTTTCTAAGGGGAAACCATTTTTGACTGTTTTGTGAGAGTTCTACCTAATGAGCCAGCAGGAAAGACCAGTGAAGGGCACTAGAGCAAGCCCTGAGCTGCTGAACCTTCCCTACTCTGCTGTCACTGGCAGCAGCACTGGTATTATTGCTAATTCTTTCCATTCAATTATAAGCCTTGTTGGTTTTCAGCTTGGGTTGGTTCTTTTTGGATTTTTTTCCTTAAATTAACTGGTTTGGGAATTTTCACAGGCCAGGAGAGATCCAAGATGCTGCTGCAGACAAAGAAATCCATTATTAAAAACAGACAACTGCCTCTTTCCTCAAAACACTCCAGCTTTTTCCACAGAAGATGAATTTCCCAGCAACAGTATGTGTGGTTTTCTATCTTCTGGGATATTCTCTAATTATTAATAACTTTGATAATTACAGTGTTGGGCTGGACTCCTGCTGAGACGGGTGGTTAGTAGCCCCCAAAAGTCAGGGAAAGCAGCCCTTTCCATGTGTACTTCTGCACAAATGAGTCCCAAGAGCTGCTGCACCCAGAGCGGGGGCAGGTGGGTCCAAACTTGGTGTCTGCAAGCAGGGCAGTGCTGGATAAATGTGCTTTTCCTTCTCCTGGGAGAGCAGGAGTGGTGGCCTGTATGAGACAGGTCACATCCTAAACCACAGGCATAGATCAGGTGCCACCAGGTCACTGCCCTCAGAGGGGGCTGGAAAAGGGGAAAAAAGGGCATGCAGAGAGCAGGGAGAGGTGTGGAAATGAACAGGAGTAAAGGATCCTGGAGAAGGGCAGAGAAAAAAAGCCTGGAGGGGAGCCTGGACAAATGATGAAATACACATGTTCCAAGCAGGCAATTAGCAACAAATCTTCAGGCTGATGAGTTTTTCAGCCTTGCTTAGTAGAGCCGTGGTGAGGAGTGAACCAGGGTGTTGAAATTGCTGTGGGATGTGTAGGTGATGGACTGACCCTCCCCTGGAGGAGGGTGCACCATAACTCCTGTGTCTCAGGGCCTTGCACCTGCTTGGAGCTGGGGATAAATCACCCCAGAGAAGGTCAGGACCACATCATCACTGCCGTGCTGAAGAGCAGAAAAGGAGTTTTGTGTCAGTCACTAACACTTTTGGACTTTTGCCCTGAACTTTGGACTAGGCGTGAGCCATAAGTAAAGCCAGAAAATAAATGTAGACCTTGTTTTGAGGCGAGGTAATTAATAAAGTAAGATTGCAGCTGCACTCTTTCAACAGAGCTGAGGGTAGACAAATCTGTGCTGGACTCCTCTTCCAAAATAAGCCTGCAGGGCATCTCTCAGGGGCCACTGCAACCTGGCAGCAGGAAAACAGGTGGGATCCCTGAAAGGGAATCTCAGGAAAATCTCCTCTCAGCCCCTCCAGAGACCTCTGCTCCCTGCTGCCTCTGCTACAGGTTCACCAGCAGGCTTTCCCAGGTGGTGTCCCACCTGCTCAGCTCTTTTGTAACCCTGGGCCCTGCAGGGAAACTCAGCTCTTGCAAAAAATCTGCTATGAAAAGAGTGGAATGGAAGCACATTGACTCCCATGGGAAGGTCCTTGCTGTTTCCAGCAAGCTTTGGCTCGTGCCGACCCATTTCTCTTCCCTATTCTCAGAAAACAAGAGAGGTTCAAAAGATCAGGGTGAAAAGGGCTTATGCACTTCACCACTGATGTAGCCCAAAGAAAACCCATGCTGTCCAAAGAATAAATGAAGTCACACTCTCAGTTCTTAACTTACTTTAATTGAGTATATAAAAGAAGACTAAATTTCATTATCAGACTCAGCAGGAAAAGCTAAGCTGAAGGGAGGCAGTTCTTTATTAATTCACAGGGCTGTACATCACACATTATGTCTGGCAGAAAATAAAGTGTTTTAACTTGAAGGGAAATAGTAATTTTAGCTGGAAAGAAACAGTGTCTAATGTGAGCACACCAACCTTTCTTCTTATAATATGGATTACAATCTTAAGGCAAATGCTCTAATTGTCAACGTTCTAATTGTCAACTTTCTAATTAACAGCTTTCTAAAGGAGAACTTTCTCTCTGTAATTCCCTGATGTTTTCAGTCCCACAATTGACAGTGGCATGGAGCTCCACAGTGCAGCCACATGCTCTGTGAGCAGGCAGCAGAAGCAGGGTTTCTTGGTGTCCCCTTTTTGTCTCCCCACCCAAAAAGCATCTTTTGAAGTGGAAAAAGCTCTCAGGTGTTGAGCTCCAGCTGGAAGCCAGAAACTCTCCTTTCTTCCACTGTCCTGGTGCACCAGTGGTCCTGCTGCAATTCAAAGTAACTTCCAAGAACTGTGAATTATCTTCTTCCCACTTTTGGGGTTTTTTTTCCCTCACTTTATCATGTCTGTATTTCCTCTTGCAGGACAAGGACTGGCAGGCTCTACCTGGACTGCCACCATGTGTTAGTTAAGCCACTAGTTAGAGGCATCAGAGCTATAATGCAATTTGTATTCATTATGCCTCTCCAAAAAAGCAGGCAATTTGAGGGAAGATTGAAGCTGTGGACAATTCATTAGATGCTCATCTCAAAGGGAAGTGTGTCAGACAAGAGAATCTGATATGCTTCTGAATACCTGGAATTGATGCAATGTTCCGTGTTAAAAATACCTCTCACAGTTACGGACCTTGGAAAATTTGCCTTTGACTGTGGGGAATTGTCAGCCTGTCTGAATCATGGTGCACCTGAGCTCCACACAGATGAGTTAGCATGGATGCATTAGGAAATGACAATCAAAGCCCTGTTCCCACCAAAGCATGCTGTGAAAGTTGGAATAAATCCTTTAATTGAAAACTAATTGGTGTTATACTGAAAAATGCCAACCAAGATGATGCTGGTTCAGATCATTCCCTTTCTCAAGCACCAAGGACAAATTAGGGTTCCCTAGAGTTACACAGTTCAAATTAAGGTTCCCCAGAGTTACACAGTTTAAATTAAGGCTCCCCACAGTGTTGCACAGTGAGATGTATTTGCATCTGGCATTGAGACAAGAGTGCCCACTGTGGGAGCTGTGTAGGCAGCTCCCCTTCCAGGCTGTTCCACCTCTTCTTGCAACAGCAAACACGGAGTTCCACACAGACTGAGACCTCTGGGGTGTCCTTACCACCCTCACACATTGCAGCATCTCCCTGGCTCAGGAGAGGGCTGGTGCACACCTTTACAGAGACTCCTGGCAGACCAGGCCACACTTGTCACCTCCAGGAAGTCTGGCACCCTGGAACACACTCAGCTCTGACAGCATCCCGACAGGAATGTGATGTGGGCAGGAACCAGAACTGCATTGCTGCAGATTAATAAAGGTAACCCACTCTGCTGGGATCAGCACCCCTCTTTGAGGTCAGCCAGCTAGGATGAGAGAAAGTGCAAAAAGTCCTTGTGAAAACTAGAAGTTCCCACTGTTTTTTCCATTTTACCTCTCCTAGGCCCAACAAAGAGAGCAATTAGCCTCTTATCTCTTCACTACCACCTTTTACCTACTAAAAAATAATTGGAAGTCTCTGCTCAGTCTCTCATTTTCTCAGATAACCAGTTCTTTCCTTTCAGACTCTGTGTTACAGGTGAGCCCTCTATCTTGCTCTTGCTCCTTTCTCTGCACTGGCATTTTGGCAGTGCCCCTGCATCGTTCTTGGATCACAGCTTCACCATCAGGCAGGACACTTGATCCCATCCCTGAGGTGACCAGAGCAAAAGCACTGTCTGTCAAGATGTACTCCCATTTTCACTGCTCCAAACCAGCCCTGCCTTTTTGCTGGAGCATCCTGCATTCCCAAGAGTGTCTGTCCTTTGCATCTCACTTCTTCTCAGTGTCATAATCCATGCCCTGCAACGGTGTTCACAGGGGTTTTTGGATGAGGGAAGAGATGAGGATCTGACTCCATGTTTCAGAAGGCTCGATT
>JAXCLO010000170.1:9951356-9965962 GCA_035583995.1 Arremon aurantiirostris
ACTTTACTCTATTCCCCTGCCTTTTCCTGAGGTTTCATTCCACCTTTACAGCACCAAACACCTCAGGGCAGCGATCCCAGGTTGCCACTGGCATGTCCACCCTCACATGCACTCCCACATGAAGTTAACTCCTCTCCTTCCTGGTCCCCAGCACCCTGACTCATGGGACAAGCATCCCACAGGAGCAATGTTCTTGCCTTTCTCTGCTCCAGGGCTGACCCATCTGCTGCAGTAGGTGCAAACATCTGGAACAGATGCTGTGAAAATCCATGGAATGGATTTTCTCTCAGCCTCCACACAGAGAGAAAAAGCAGCTGGAGAAGTTTTGCTTTCTCTCCTTGAAGAGGAGGTGGAGAAAGTGGTGTGATCTACAGCTGGGGCAGCAAAGAAGGGTCTGCTGTGGAAATTCTCCAACTCCTTCCCCAGGCCATCCATCTTGCCTTGCACAGGACACCTCAGAATCTCCAGTTTAATAAAAGTCATGTCCATCTCCTGGAAGGTGATGGAAGCTTTTTTGCTATTTGCAAAAATGTTTGGTGAGTGATGGAATTTAAGGATGTGGAAGGCCTCAGACAGCAGCAGGCTTTGCTTTCTGCCCTCAGGATGACTGAGAAATGTACTGTGAGAAATGTCTCTTTAGCAGCACACCAGGCTAAATGCCATGGTCAATGTATCAAAGCTGGGCAAGAAGAGAAATGGGGATTTAATTTTTATACAGCTTGTCTTTGAAAGTCCCACTTTTGATGTGGTGCATGTCCTTATCTTCAAGAAGCAAAGAAGCAAGTGAACTGTGTGGAAACTTCCAGCAGTTCTCAAAGGAAATGACAACACCTGCAGTGTGCCCCTGCCTTTGGAAAGTGTATAGGCAACTAAGAAAAATCATCTTGGATGAAAATTGAATTTTATTTTTTTTTACCAACACCTCCCTGCCCCTCTGGCAGTGTTGCAAGCAGCAACTTACTGGAAGCTCTAAGTAAATCCATGAAACACTTGGCTGCAGCAGTCTGCATCTGAAGAATGCCTTTGCAATTCTCATTTAATCAGCTGGCAGCTGCGATGAGAGAGAGATGGGTCTGCAAAGGCGCCTCTGTCTGAGGAGCTCTGACACACAGCTCCTGGCAGGCACAGCTCCCAGACAGGCTGCAGCAGGAGGTGTGGCTGGGAAGGGCTGGAAGGGCTTTGGCAGCACCTGGAGCACAAACCTGAGGCAGGAGAAGTGGCCCGGAGGTGTTCAAGAAGAGAAGGTAAGCTTGGAGCACCCCCTGAAACGCTCCACAGACCTGTCACCCTATTGTGGGAGCCTGAATCCATGACCAGCTCCCTCCTGATCCCAGCTGGGTCATGTTCATCATGGTCCCCCCTTTGCCTTCCTGTCTGTAACTTGGCTCCACTTTAAAATCCTCATGCAAACAGGCAAACCTTTCAAAGCTGCTGATACAATCGTGTCAAACTACACAGTGTTTGTCACCAGCTTAATTATTCTTAATTGCTTTGCCTGCTACTGGCAGGATCTCATTAACATGGCTAAAAAAGCAATCAGACCAAAAAGCTCCCTGTATTTTACTGTGTATCTCAAGAATATAGCACAGAATGCATGAGGGCAGACTTTTGCCCAGTTTTCCCAAGGAAACACTTCTGTGTCTGTCAGCAGCCGCTGTCGTGCCATTTTCCCTCCTTTAACATTGTCCCACTGTTGTGTCCCAAGCTGGTTTGATATGAAAGATACAAAAATGCTGATTTCTGTCAGACACCATGAATATAGGTGGGTGGATAGAGAGGAGAAAATACAACAACATGGCAAACATTATTAGCCATGATTTCATATTTACTTTAAACCCTTTAGTGTGATTATAAAAGTGTTTTGAGCATCAGACTGATCCTCTAAGTTCCTATTTTATGGCATCCAACACCACATTCCTCTAAGATGCTCCAATTCAGCTTAGAGTCTACATTTTTGTCCATGTGGTTCCTTTATTCTGCTTTGCTCAGAAGCCTATAAGAAGGGGAAAACAACATTTGTATGACAAGACCTATTTTCCATAAAGCCATAGTGGCTGTCATTAGACCTTATTTGCATTCTCTCATTATTTATCCCCTCAATGCTGCATTCCCTTTCTTCTGCATTGCTTTATTATGGGGGTTCAACATTACTTGGATCACCAACATCATCACTGGGAATTGTTCTGGGTACTCTGAGATGGGTGAAACTCCTTTCCTGCCAGTTTTTTCCATCCTGGGACTCCCCAACCTGGCGAGACCAGACAGTGGCAGGAAAGACTCAGGAGAGGTTCACAAACATCCCTCTTCTTTTCTGCAAGAAAGCAGATATTCCTTCCCACCTTACAGCCTTTGCAGCAAAGAAAATGTGTGTTCTCCCTCTGGCTTCTCTCAGCAAGTGCTGATCCCTCTCTGTTGGAGATCCCACAACCCTACACCCACTCTGTTTTATTCCTCTCCTCAAATGACTGGCAGTGCTGCCCGGAGCAGAGCAAATGCAAAACTACCCACTTGTAAGGAAAGGTGCGAAAAAACCCAAAAATATTTGCCTTCCTTTACAAGTCACAGGTGAAAATCTCTGTCCTCTTCCCAGAAATGAGGATGTTTCCTGTGGAGAACAGCTGGATGGTCAGCAGGGGAAATCCTCACCAATTTGTACCTGTCCAGGTGCCAACATCAACTGAACCATGCACACTAATTTCTAGTTTGGCATTTTCTACAAACTGCATCTACCTTCAGGAGCTGCTAAAAAACCTTTTCCCTCCTCAACCTGAGAGATCCAACTGGAGCATCTGGGGAGTTCCAAAAAGGTTTTTAGAAACACCAGGCAAGAGGAGGCAAATCCTCAGTGGGTTAAGCATTATGTCCCCGTTGGCATCAACAGGCTCTGGCCATCCACAGCAGCTGATGCCAGCTCTGGCACCAGAAATTCTCCAGCTTTACTTTTATGAGATCTTGAGACGTAACTATGGCTCATAGCAGAGCTCTGTGCCAATGTTGCCTTGCAAAAAAAAAAAAAAAAGAAAAACCACAGTGTGTTAGTTTAACATTATTAGTAAATATTTAGCTCTGCTGCAGCAGCACTTTGTGGTTATTTGATACCTCCAGGGACAACTTTCTTGAAATAATAGGTGAAGTGCTGGGATTTGAGAGAGCTGAGTGTAATTCTCTGCTGTTGCAGACTCAGATCTTTGGCAGATCAAAGAGCACTGCTGTGCTGTGTTAGGGCATCTGGGCACCTCCCAAACCCTTGGGAGAGGGGCTGCAGGGTAATGCAATTATGGCTGTACAGTTATTTTGTGTGAAAGCATAGAAAGCAGTTCAAATCTGAAGTGGGTGATAAAACCTAAGAGTTTTCAGGAAAGCCCAGTCAACCCCAAAATGCAAAAATGGGCATTCAGTTACCTTGTCTCAAATATGAGCACAATATTTTTCCAATCAGCAAAAACAGTTATCCCAGCCCTCAAGTGAGGCCTGAGTGGTTGTAAAGAAGGAGTCAAGATTTGGGTTCTAAGGAGAAACATATTGGGGTCCTGCTCTGCAGGTTTTAAAGGTCTATGAGCAAATAACCTGTAATTCCCACATGTATCTGGCTTGTAAATATATATACCTTATAAAATGGTGGATTTGTTTGATCTCTTCTGCTATCAAAAATCCCCCAGGGAATATTTATCCTGCCTTTGCCTGGAGATGGTGAGAAGAACAAACTTTTAGTTCTAGAATATCACCATTGGCTGGGCTTCATGCAGACAAAAATGTCAGGTCTAGAAACAAAACCTGGTGTCCTGATGCAGTATTTGAATCCACCTCCAGCCTCGTGGAGAGGTATCCAAGAAAATTCCTGTCTTCTCTAAGAACCATTTCATCAGAATTGGGAGGAGACGGTGACACGGTTTGGGTGGCAAGTAACTCTGAACCAGGAATGTCACTTCTCAGCCTGACTTCCCCAGTACTCCCAGCTTTCATGTTTAGCCTGCAAAACAATGCAAATGAAAATATCACAAACAATCAAACAGCTGCCTTAAGATAATATATGAGAGGAGAGGAAACTCTGGGTTAGTGATGAGTGATCCATGAGAGTAAAACCTACTCACCCCTCCCTGCAGTGCCATGGTTCCTTCAGCTGTGCATGCAGAGCCTCTCTCCTTGGCAGGAAAAGGGATTAATTATTTAGTTAATTAGTTAACGTGTGGCAATGTGAGGGTGGGGAAAGGCTGCAAGATAATTGTTACCATTATTATCAAAACCACACAGCAGCTTCTCATAAATGCCTTCTTTATTTCTCATGTAAATGATGTTGTCAGTACCAGAAGAACTTTTCATCACAAAAATTTCTATTAAACAACTTTGCACTGGGCTCCAATTTGAAACCTATTCTAGCTAGCAGACAATATGAAACAATGCCTAAATTATTTACCACAAAGATTTAAAGCACAAAAACCGTGACAAACCCATCTGAATTTAATGGATGGATGCAGAACACACTGCATCCAATTTCATAAATACCTTTGTATCCTTTTTTTGCCCTTCCTATAAAATGTTTTTATGATGACAACTTTATTGGTGCTGAAATTGCTCCTTTCCTGATGTTCAGATCACAAGAACTTTGTTTGCCTTTTGTGCATTACCCATGATTATTTTGTCTCCTTACTGTAATGCTATCTATTATTTCCCTTTTTTCTATATAGATTATTTTCTCACAGCCATGCCTCCCCTGTCCATTGGAGGGGCATGGCTGGGCTGGTTGTGCAGCAGCAATTTAAGACCAACACACCTTCCAGGACCTTTGTCTCCTATCAGTTGATATAAAAGGTCTGTTTGTGTTGGGGCAGCTCCATGGGTGCCATCAGTGAAGCTGCCTTTGTGTCCAATGTGTTTGTTTTTTCCTTGCTGACCTTTCCTTTGGAACCGTTGTATTGGAAATCAATGGCAAGTTTTATGTCCTGGATTTTCAGCTTTGCTGTCACAGCCCAAAGTTGGCAAGAGAGAGAAAACAGACAAAAGCCTTAAGAGGCATTTGGCAGGCAAAAAAAAAATTATTATCCCACGTGCTGTTTTTTAAAAAATCTGATTCTGTGGCAGAAGCCTGGGCTCACATTACAGCTCTGGGAGTTCACTAAATTGCTCCTGCAAGCAGCGTGCATCCCTTTGCATTTGGGGTGACGTGGCTGAAACCACAGAACAGAAATCCAGCAGAGGTGAGGCTCCAGACCTTTGTAAGGAAATGTGTGTGTGCTGCTAATCCAGCTTGAGCACTTTTAAGATATTGGACATGGCTCATGTTTGGCAAGTAGGCAGAAAAGCCCTTCCTGAGCCATTGTCTGCCAGGCTGCTGGGCTCACACAAACCCAGTTTCTGTAGCTACATCTGTGAGCAGTTCTGGCATCTCTTTTCTGTCTCCAACATATCTCCTTGATCACGTCTTTAAGGGAGCCAAGGAACGCTTAAAAAGGGAATGTGACTTTGTCTCATCTCAGATTTTGGGCATTTTTGTGCTCAAATCATTTGCATCCCTTTGGCAGTGAGGGATCAGTCTTTTTCAGCAGCTCCTTTTTGAATGTACTAGTTGAAAGGTTGGAGGAGAATTATTCCTGTTTAGGGCAATATAGGTGAGTAGTGCACATCTTCCAAAGAAATAGCACTGCAAATCAAAATTGGAAAAGACCTGGTTAAAGAATATTTAGAGAAGTTATGACATCCTGAGGAGCAGCTGCAGTTTTTCCTCCTGCACTTTGCAGTCAGGTGAGAAGATCCCTGCACCTTTAGAGGTTTTCTCTGTAAATTCCCTGCGCCTGAGGAATCCAGGAAGGCAAGCAGAGGAGTTCATCCTTCATGACAGAATGAAGAACCAAGGAAATTGGAGTAATCTAATACCCAGAAAGGCAGAAGATAAAATTATTAAACAATATTTTAGTAGTCATCTAGGGAATAAACTGATAAAAACAGCCAGCATAGATTATTCAAGAACCTACTTTCTCAAACCATTTCTAATTTCATTCCCTGTCAGAGCGACCAGCCAAGTGGATAAAGAGGAGGCAGCAGATGAGATATGTCTTGAATTTATTAAGAGTATGACATTGTCTTGCATGACATTCTCTTAAGCAAAGAGAGAAATATGGCCCAGTGGGTGCACTCATAAAACTTGTGGATGGCTCTGGGCTGAGAACAGCACCAAGAGCTTTGGAGGGCAGGATTAGCAAAGGCTGGATTAGCTGGAAAATTAGCAGAAATCAGTGTAGATGGCTTCAGTAAAGAGAAGAGCAAAGGAATTCAGGCAGCTGTGAGTGATTTCTTCTGGGGTATCTGCAACCACAACCTGAGAGTTTTTTGCTGTAGGAGTTCTTTAGAAAAATGTTTGTCCTTCATCAAAATGAGTCGTGCACTTTCTTTCCTTGAAGGGTCACTGGAAAAGCACAAAGCTATCAGACTTCATTTCTCAAAAAAAAGCTCAAAAAATTCTCTGTGCAGGTTTGCTCTTCAGTTATTGCAGCCCCAAAGTGACCGCTGACCCATTCTGAGTTTAGATGGTCTATTCAGACATCTAGGGCTGCTATTGTTCAGCTAGACAGACTTTGTGGAAAAGAGCATCACTAATAAAACCCACATTTCCCGTGGCAGAGGAAAAGATGCTCCCTTGGGATGAATCTTCTGGAGTAATTAATTAATTAACCATGGCTTTCTTTGATTCTGATTGAAAAATAGAAGAAAGAGTGTTGCTGTGGAGTTAAATGCTCTGGCTTCATATTGCAGTGGATATTACATTTACCCTTCTCATTTTTGGAGGATGCAGCTGAACAGTACTGCTGGGATGAAGGATGTTGAGAAAATAAACAGAGCAGACAATAACAAATTGCTTGGATGCAGTGGCATTTGCCAAAGCATATGCCAAAGACTTTTCATGCCAAGAACACCAAGCTGCTACCAAAGCTGTATAAACCCTTATTAAAACTTGCTACGAGAGTTTAGGATGTCTGAAAAAAACCCAAACCCAATCTGCTAGGTTTGGTTATCAGCAATATTAGGACCTGCTTGCCCTGTTTCAGCAGCAGGAGTCACCACAGCACCAAGGGAGCCCAGGGGCAGGAACAGGGGACAATAATCACAGATACATCATTTTCTTCACTTTATATGTATGTGACATAGCAAACACAGAAATACATCACTGATCTTTACAGAGATAGAAGACAAAAAGGTAGAATTGATCAGAGAATTACACTTTTTAAAGGAATTTTTAGGCAGAAAACTTTCTACTGCATGTTGTGCACAGCAGGAAGAAGGGAGGAGAAGGAGTAATGGAAAAAAACCTACATGAAAACTGTCTGGTGTTCAGTACACATTCATTCATTGACAGTAAAAAAATTAAAAAAAAAATCCACAAGTAAGAAAGCCTAATCAAATCCAAAACCATTTCCCACTAAAAAACATCAAGTTCTTCAAGGAAGTATCAATGCCTTAACTGAAGGGTTTTCCTGTGAGATCTGCAGGGTTCATTTCAATGTTATCCAATGCAGACACACATTTCTGATCACTGCACTACCACCTGCTCTTAGCTTTTCTTTTGCAGGGAAGGTAAAAGCCCTGAAAATTCATAGTACAGCAATAGATACACCCCTTGCAATCCAAGGCAGAGATGTTCTGCACTAACCACTTACAAACAGTCTGAAAAGCATGAAAATCAAGCTGTGTTTCAAGAAAACATGTTTAGATGTAAAACCTGGGAGCACATTTATGCATTTCCAAGAAATGTATATCCTGGAGCTCAGGTTAAACACACACAGACTTTGCCTGTTATTTCTAGTATAAATTATAAACTTGCTTTTGTCTTTTTCCCTTGAGGGCCTTTGCAAAGTTAATTGTCCCTGACTCCTTGCCAGTATTACCTCAGTAAATACAATATATGTGCATTGCCAAATGCCTTGCACTGTGCACATGTCAATTGCAATAGATCAATAAATTATTTTCCTGTAATCTCCAATCTAAGATATGTTCTACGGAGTTTGCAGAGAGCATATCACTCTGGGGAAGTGCTGGTGTAGCGCCACATCTATAAATGTATTAAAATATTCAGAAAGATAGAAAAATATTTTTAGCTGGATAGACTTCTGCATTGGGTGTCTCTGGCAAAGCTGGATGAATTCTTTCCTCAGGAACTCCCTCCCAGGCATGGCTAATTGTGCCTAGAGATGGGCTATCCAAATGTAGGCAGAAAAGCACAACATCTTAAGCTTAGTGCAGTTGTTTCCTCTGGATTTTAGATACCCTGACCCTCCCAGACAGAAATTCCACTGCACAGCGCAAGCCACACAGCCACTTGTTTCTGGACTTCCAGCTGGGTGCCCATTTCATCACACTCCACGCCCTGTCAGGAATGCCCTGGCATCTCCATCCAGTTGCTTTCCCACAGCAGGTTAGAGCAGGAACATCCTTCCAGCCTTTCATCTCAGTGCCTGTATCACCACAGGCTCACTGCAATGGGAGTCAGAGGACAACTTGATCCATTGCAAAATGATGGCTGAGTTAGATCATCATTTCCCCCTCTCACAGCTGCATTCATTGCTCCTTCCCATTTGTCAGCTTTGCAATTTCTCTGTCAAAATTCTCCTCTACCCATTTTGAGGTCAAAAGTTTCCCAGTACTGTGGCAGGGGTTTCTTTGGGTCCAATTAAAGATGGATTGTTCATCAGAAAGATGTCAGAATTACTGCAGCACAATTAACCCTTATTGTTTCCAGCGGCAGGACAAGTGTAAGCAGCCCCAGGTGAAATCCCTTTGCTCTATAAATCCCAGTTATGCTCACATTTGCTGTTCCCAATATGTGCAGCCTGACAGATGCATTTTTCTTAGCCTGTGTGCAATCTCCATTTGCATGGTAATGAGGCTTTCCAAAGGCATTCAGCAGGTGAGAGGGAGATGAACTCCTTCCATCAGCACCCGTGTCTCCTTCCATCAGCTCTGGTTTCCAGGAAGAGGAAAAGCTCCAAGGGAGCCATCTCCTCATCAGTTGTGGTTCTCAGGAACAGGAAAAGCTCCAAGGGAACCACACCTAAGCTTAAAGTTAAGATTTGCCACAACCAGTGATGGGACAAGCTGCTGCCAAATCTGCTTGTGACATAACCAGCCATATTTTAAGATAATTTATATACACCTTTACCATAATATTGGATTAAAAGAATGGACAGGAGATGAGGAATAATAATTTGACCAAGTTCTGGTGGGCTCCAACCCCAGTTTCCTATTGAGGGTTATTCCTAACACTGCACAGCACCGTTCATCTTCCTCTCCACCTTTTGATGACTAACACTGAAGCTGCTGTCCAATTTAAACCTCATCAGACTCCACTTGAGCTCTGGAAGAGAATTAAATTCCCTGGGTACTGCCCCATCTCCAGCTGTTTTCCCCTGGTGTATCCTTGCCATAGTTCACCCCGTGCATTCATGTGAGCCTCTCCTCTCCAGCCCTCCCTTGACCCCTGAATTTTCTCCATCACTGTATTTCCACGATCAATCCTAATCTGCTCATCCATGGTTTCCTTGCCCAAAAGCTGTGACAGACTCCCACTGTCCCCACTGGAATTTGTTGAAGCATCCCCTAAAGACCCTCCTGAGGTGAGCAGACCCTGTCCTAGGTGTGGGCTGACAGTGACCTCCTCCCACAGCCACCACAATGCTCTTCTCCAGCCCTTCTCCAATGGCTCCAAACACCCATTTGTTTTCCCAGCACAGGTGGTATTTATCCAGGCACCCACCATCTGTTTTCACAACTTTCCTGGCACAGGTGCTGTGCAGTGGGTAAGCTGTTTCCTCCTGCTGGGATAGTGCAGAAACGCAGGTCCCAGCTGTTTTCCTCCTGGTGGTGCCAGGCAGTTTGTCTGAATTCACTATTCCCATGCATTCCCACCATTCCCTTGCATTATCTCATGAGTTATGTAAAGGTAATGTTGTACAGAAACCCCTTTCTCCAGACAGTGATTGAATTTTTCTCATGTCATTAAAGGATTTGTTCCTCTCTTGTTTTCTGTAACAGTGAGTAATTCCCATTAAATATTAAGTAATTGATTTGCCATATTATTCTGGAGGCTTTTTTTTTTTAAGTAATTGATTCATTTAGTCATTGTAATTACAGTAAATCAGCTCACTAAAAATAATGCCAAATAATTAATTTACTTAGTATTTAAATATTACAAATTGCCATAAATGACTGCTAATTGCTTGCACACAGGGTAAATTTTCTTATCACTTTCAGGAAATGGAATGATTCATTTCCATATGTTATTTATGTGTGCTGTTTTTTGGTGCTCTGCCGTTCCACCTAGTGAGCAATGCACAGGAAAATGCAGTTACTGAGGCTGATCCCAGAGCACTGAGATCTCTGAATTTCCTCTTCTCGGCTAAATGAGGCAGTGTAAAGAGAGATAAAAAACCCTAATGACGCTTTTGTGGGAGTCTGATCACCTTGCTAACAGGATTAATCCCTCATCTGAGGATTTTCTGTTGTCTAATCAGTCTAAAGTTCACATTTCTGTTGTTTCACCCACATGAAACAGGAACATTCTGGCAATGCCTCCCCTATGTGGCCACCTCTTTGAGGAGGGGGGAAGCCCTGTATGAATTTATAATCTTTGCAATCTCCCACCTCCTGGTAAATCCGGTGGAAACTATCAAAAACAGCAAAAAGGCGTGGAGGGAAGAGTAAGGGACACAGATACTGATTAAAAGAAAAAATTCACAGTCCTCTTGTTTCTGCAGGAAACCATGTGAATAAATAGGTTTCACGCCTTTCATCAGCTGAGGTGCTGGGGATGGGGTTAAGTCAGACCCCCTCCAGTCTCTGCTGCAACACAGCTTTTTTCCTCTGAAAACTCAGTGCTGAGGATGGTAAAAATTCAGCCTAATTAGATGCAAAAGGACAAAACAGTGGGCTGTCTTGGGAGTCCCACTGCTTCTCAGTCTTCTCAGCCCTTTATGTGTTTGTTTTGAAGCATTAGTGAAATGTCCTTGTCTTCTTGTCACAGCCCCTGTGGGGGCAAAGCAAGTACAGAGAGGAAGGGGCTTGGGAGAGCCCCAGATCAGATTTTATGAGCCCACCCCTATAAAGCACTCAGGAATTTGCTCAATTATAAAACATGTGATCAAAGAATCATAGAATCCTGGAACTGTTTGGGGTTGGAAAGGGCTTTAAAGATCCGTGGGCAGGGATTGTGATCATGTTCAGGGGGGTCCAAGGATGAGAGATGAGGATCTGACTCCATGTTTCAGAAGGCTTGATTTATTATTTTATGTTATATATTATATTAAAATTATACTAAAAAGAATAGAAGAAAGGATTTCATCAGAAGGCTAGCTAAGAATAGAAAAGGAAAGAATTATAACAAAAGCTTGTGTCTCAGACAAAGTCTGAACCAGTTGACTGTGACTGGCCATTAATTCCAAACATCCAACATGGGCCAATCACAGATGCACCTGTTGCATTCCACAGCAGCAGATGATCAGTGTTTACATTTTGTTCCTGAGGCCTCCCAGCTTCTCAGGATGAAAAATCCCAAGGAAAGGATTTTCCATAAAAGATGTCTGTGACAAGGGATGACACTCACTATAGGTGAGGTTGCTGAGGGCCCCATCCCTCTGCCCTGAACTCTTCCTGAGCTGATTTGGAACGTGCACACAGGGATTACAATTCAAGGCAGGACTCCACATCTGATAAAATCCCCCTGCTGTCCCTCTCACTGAGCTTTGGGTCACATTTGGAGCCTGCAAGAGAGATGCTTTTCATACAAACCTGGGCAGAAGATGTGCTCCAGGAACTCAGTAACTCATGGTGACAGAGGAGACATCATTCTGTCAAGGACTTGAAGTCCTCAGTGCCAGCTGCTTCACACCACAGGACCTAAATCTTATTTGTATCTCATTTCCTTCTTCTGTTAGGCTGGGTTTTTTCATTCAGTCAGTGGTTAAACTTGGAAAGAGAAGTTTAGAGACATGAGCTAATTTCATCCTTGGAAATATTAAAAACCTGAACAGATTCAGCCATGAGCAACCTGCTGCTCCTGGCCTTGTCCTGAGCAGAGGGAGCAGACCAGAGTCCTCCAGAGGTCCTCTCCAGTCTGAATTATTCAGTTCTTCCCTTGCCTGTGTCACATATTAAATACATTCTGTCTGCAAAGGCCCACAGTCAGTGTCTTAGTGGCGTCTCTCAAAACTTCCTACCACACACAAGGCAGACCTGCAGGATTTCTTCCTCTTCATCTCACCCTTAGTGCGCTTATGTGGGTGTTGAAAATCACTTCAGAATGTTTAACTAGTTCTAATTGAACCATTCTCATTTTCTCACCAGTCTCACTCCATAAATTGGCCATCCCTCAAGTTTTGCTTTCAGGCCTAGGTTTGAGAGGGATTTCCAGAGCAGGAACAAATAACTAATAATGACATCATGTTTACTCTGGCATTGCTGGCACTTGAAATTCAGAAGTGTATTCAGACCCCTCCTTAGTCAAAACAGTCTTGATATTTCCAACAAATACCAAAATGTTTCCTCAAGTTCAGTGAAACACTGAAGAAATGGGCAAAAGATTATTTCTTTTGCCCAATCCTTTTTTTCACTTTTTTTTTTTTAAGGAATGATGTTTTCAATGAATCTTTCATTTGCAAATACCAACAGGGAAATTCTCTTCTTATCTTGTTTGTTTTGCTTCTGATATGGTTAACTTGGCAGAAGCAAAAGGAGTTCCTCCTGTATGGAGGCATTGAGGAATTTACTTTTCACCCTGGAGGAAAAAAGTTTCAGCTGCAAAGCTGTGGCAGAGCTTCACTCCAAAAAGCTCCCAGTGGCTTCTGTTGCCTTTCCTACCTCCCCTGCATCCCTCTACTTCGTTTATAATCCACAGGACACTCCTCCAAAAACTTCCCAGACCATCTTCCATCTGTCTTCCCACCAGGTGATCATAAATCAGCTACTTCTTTATCTTCTCCTCGGTATTCCCTGCTCCAGTGGGTCTCTCCATCACCATGCTTGCCATGTTTCTCTGCTCCTCCTTGGCTTGCCTTCAAGTAAATTTCCCTTCATCATAGTCCAATTTTCAGTCCTGTAGGAGACAAGGAAAAAAAAAATGCTAAGTGAAAAGAATTCAATGGACTGTACAATCATAAGCATATTTGCCAGGCTAGACCAGGAATGAGTTGTTAATGAAAATGAAGGATAAAATTGTAACAAATGCAGGGGATGCTTTTTCTTTTCAGTTGAAAGTCTTTCCAGCTTGGAGGTAAGAACAATCATTTCATTATTTCTGAAAAGACCTGGCAGGAGTCCAGGCCCAGAATTTGATAGTGTTGAGAACTGAGGTAGGCATAAAAGAGTTATTTCTATCTCAATGAGGTTTGATGTTCCACTTAAAATCAGCAGATCCCCTGCTGGTGTTAATTGGTGTCAGAGAACTGTTTCTTCTGGAGCAGCTCAAAGAGACACCAGCAGAGAAGCTGCCTTGCTCCATTTCTGTGTTCCCCTTCCTTCCCTTTGCCTCTCAAGGAAAAAAAAAAACCCATCTGAAGTATGAATACAGATGAGAAGCCTGGAATTTATTGCTCCTCAACTCTTGTGGGGACCCAAGTGAGAAGGAATTGTTCCAAAGGCTCCAGTTTGTGTGGCATTTAGGCGCCTGTGCTCCTTCAAGCATTCCCTTCCTGAACTGAGCCTGGAGTGTCAGGCTCAGGGAGCCCAGGGAGGGCTCAGCAACAGGAGTTTTAAATGCTGCAGTGTAATTCCCCCTCCTTCAGAGATTTCTGCTGGCTGAAATGTTTCTCACAAGGCAGACAAAACTCGTGGGGTTTTTTGCAGGGTGGCTCATTACTATGGCAACCAGCAGAGTGGCATCCCCTTGCCCACGGCACTGATTTCAGAGAGCGGGGAGGCATTTCTGCTGAGTGTGCACATCCCTTCCCACTCAGCTCTGGTGGCTCTGCAGACATCCTAAAAGAGGGGTTGAAAGGAAATTCAATTAATCAACGTGCCCCACAAAGCCAAACATCTGGATGTAGCAGCTGCATCTGGTGTAGGCAGAGGTGCTGAGCAGTACCTAGGGGGTGACAAGGGTCTAGAAAAGGTTTTTCATCTCTTTATGGTGATGGCCTTTAACACAAGCTGGAGTTTAGTTATGCACAGTGTACAAAACCAGTGGAAGTTTGCATCAGCACCTTTTCAGCCTGGGGAGGGGCAGAGAGAATGAGAAGCTGAGCTTGGAGAACGTTTTGTTTCCCAGGTTGCACAGGAGTTTAACTTTCCATTCAGGCCAAGATACGCTTCCAAGAAAAATTACTTTCTTCCATATCTGTAAGAATGCAATTTGATGTGCTTTTAAGAGAGAAAAGGGTTTTCTTCCTCATTTCCAGTAATTGCCTGGCAGTTGCCAGGCAAAACAAACAGAAGGCAGAGAAATAGTTTCAATCTAGGCAATCACAGCCACGGCAGCATTTAGCTTTTGCAAAGTGTGCTGCAGTCTTAACCTGCTCATTTTCCTACAAGGGCAGCCACCAAGGAACCATTTGCTCACTCTTTCATCCTGTTCTTAGAGGGCTGATGTTGGTCCACCAGCACTGGCAGCTTCTGAGCCCAGAGAAACA
>JAXCLO010000170.1:9966062-9988871 GCA_035583995.1 Arremon aurantiirostris
CTTTCCTTTCCTTTCCTTTCCTTTCCTTTCCTTTCCTTTCCTTTCCTTTCCTTTCCTTTCCTTTCCTTTCCTCCCGTTTCACTCGACCTTGGCCCTGAAACCATCCATGGAAACAGAAAAGGCTGGAACTGTGCCTGACACTGAAAGCCACCAAACAGATCTTCCCTCTCATCTGCCTGTCAGTGTCACTCCTCACAGCTGGATTTTGGGGTTTTATTTTTAATCATAACTTTCCCCTTTCACAGGGGCCGTGGCCACCCGCGGGCTCAGCACTTCTGTGCCAGAGACTCTTCACCTGCAGCAGCAGGAGCAGGGCTGTGCCAAGCAGGGCAGCTCAGGCACTGGATCCAGCAAAAGGAACCTGCCTTTGTGCTCCCCCAGCTGCTGAGCCCTGCTCTGACCCCTCAGATGTGCAAATTCCTCAAAGGGAAGAGAAGAGCGACTGCAGAAGGGAATGGGACAAAGAAGGTGAAGTCCTGGGGAAAATGGGTTTTAAAGCAAGTAGCTTTAGCCTCAAACTCTGCCAGCTCTGGGGTTTAAAAGCCAGGCCTGGCATTGCCATGGCCTTGTGAAGAACAGAGCAGAAGGGCAGGGACGGGGCAGCCCCACTCTGGCAGAGGCTCTGGTGCCACCCTGGCACAGACAGGGCTGGTTCCCTTTGTGATGCACAGAAAATCAGAAGCTGGGACTGGACTATTCTCATTCCTGGGAGTGCTTCCTGGATGGGGCTCTGAGCAACCTGGCCCAGTGGGAGTTGTCCCTGCCCATGGCAAGGGGTTGGACCTTGTGATGTTCCCTTCCAACCCAAACCATTTAATAATTCTATGATACCCTGCCAAACACTGAATGAATCCTCAGAAAGAGCCTCTGCTCAAAGAAAATGCTCTAAAGAAATGCCTTTTCTGGGAATTCTGTGTGCCCAAGGGGGGATGAATATTTCAGGAAATAACATCAAGGACCTGTATGGACAGGCCATGGTGGGACAAACAGTGAAGAAACAAAACCCAAAATGAGAATAAAACATTGACACGAGTCTTACACTTGTGAACAGCCCAGTCAGTCCCTTGCCATTCCAAAGCTGCAGGTTAAAGCCTTGAAGTGATTATGAAGAGAACATTCCTGGAGTGCCCAGGCTGGTGGGGCAGAGCCTGGCAGATGCAGGAGCTCATCAGGAGTGCCCAGAGCCAGAGCTGCCACACAGCAACAGCAACTCTGACTCCTGGAACAGGCCCCAGCAACTGGGCTCCCCTGGCAAATCATCCAAAATAAACAGCATCTGCTTTCACAGATGGAGAGAATTAAGACATACTAGCAACTTAGTTTGAAGTTATAAGGCCAGACATAAATAAATGAGAGGCAATCTTTCCATAAGATGGTGGCTTGATTACTGAGGATACAGACAGATGAATAAAACACCTTGGGGTGAGATAGGCTGGAACTTGCTGCACATCCATGGGACCAGGGTAACTGCTCATGTGGATCCTCAGGGCTCCGGGGAGATGAGAGGTGAGTGCTGTAGCTGAAGGGATAGGGGTAGGAGCACACACATGGGCAGCTATGGCAAATTAGCTGATGCTCTGCAAGTTCACACCCTGATTTGCCTCGTGGAACTGTTTAATCTCCCTCCATTTACTGTCTGGCCTCCCTGAATTTACATAACTGTAAAAAAAAAAAGAAAACAAGCTGAGAAGTGATGTGGCACGCTCTCTTTGAAAAGTCAACTGAAGTGCATTGAAAGCCACTACTTCAAAGGTTTGAAGTCTATTTTATTGACTGGAAGGAAGATGATGGTGAGATAAGTAAACCTTGGAGTGCCTTGGCACCGAGGCTCAAAGCTGGAGACTCACTCAACACAAACAGGGGTGTCTGAGAGTGCCAGGGCGAGGAGCAGGAGCCAAAGGAAGGAGCAGGAAACTGGGTCTGCCATGGACCCTTTGCTTTTCCCAGCTCTTTCACCTTTCCCCACGCTGGGCCACTCCAGTTCATGACTGGACAGTTACATCTGAGTTGAAATCGTTGCTCTTCCCCACGAACAAAATGTGCCAAGACTTCTTGGCACTGCTCTGCAGGAGCCTTTCCAAGCCAACAAAGTCTTACCTCTGGCTCTGCCTGATGCCAGAGCTCCCAAGGTTTACACATAAACTCAGGCCCAATTTCAGGCTCTTGAAACACTTGGCATTTGGCTTTGAAGGAAGTCTGGAAAAGGCTGTTATTGCCCAAAGTCCTGCTTTGAATCAAGGGAGATGACTCGACCTTGACCCTGTTCTTTGTAGCTGCAGGGATGAGGAGCACTCGATCCAAAGGCTGCAGATTCAGCCCTGCATGCACAAAGTGATTTTCTCTGCCTTCTTTTTTTGGTCTGTGAAGATGCCAAGGCAGAAAGATCTGAGCCAAAACCCTTCCTGCAACAGGGAGGTTGTCAGAGGCCTTTCACCATTGCACAGCTTGATGGCTCCAGTTCTGTCTTGACCTTTTCATGGTGAGGGACAACATTTGAGGGACAACATTTCTGCCTGGCCAGGGTGTGTGGGAGTCACTCAACCCACCTCAGCTTCATGCAAAGCCTTTTCCTTGGGGCCACCACTGCTGGGAGCTGTCAGCAGGCTGAGGAACAGGACAGGAAGAAAGGAATGATGGAAGATTTCTTTCTACAAGTCACCAAAACCGTGTCTCTGGGCTCTGAGGTGCAAACCTGCTCAGAAGGAAAGGCTGAAGAGGAGGTTGTAGTGCAAAAGCTCAGCTGAGCATCTTACCTCTCATCAGGCAATGAAAAATCAGTGTCACTTGAAGGGACTGTACTGCTCCAAAAATGTCCCCAGAGTAAATAAAGATCAAGTGCTCCAGAGACCTCACCAATGCAACAGAAACACAAAGGAATTGGGATTTTGGGACTTTTGTCGAAATCTCCAGGGAGGGAGGAAAGGTCAGGCAGCTCCAAGAGTTCCTGAGTAGCCAGAATTCCTGGATTATTAACCTGGGAATCATCTCAGGCTGCAATGCTGCTTCTGGGCTGTCCTGGTCCATCTGTACCTGCCAGGAGGGCATTCCCTGACCAGACCCTCTGCAGAAAAGAAAGGGCAGAAAAAGCGAGGAGAGGATGGAAAGAGAGGAATGATGACAACTCTAAAAACCATCTCTAAGTTCTAGCATGACCTCCTTGGTCTCCAGGCACAGGTGCCAGGCCTGGAAAAGCTCCAGGAGTGCAGAGATGAGGTTCCTCTGCAGATACGGAGTTGTAGGAGAAGACACCAGGACCATCAGTGAGGTCCTTCAGGGATGAAGGAAGGACCTTGAGAAGATGAGCAGCTCCAGACAGCAAGGGATGGCCCTGGCACCAGTGAGGGCAGCAACAACAGCCCTGCTCAGTTTTACTTCCATGTGCTGCCAAAGAGACGAGAATAAACAGGGACAAGGAGAGAGCAGATCATGTCCAACACCCTGAGAACAACATTTGAGACTTATCTGCCCAAGTGGCAAAGGAAGCACAAGGAAAAGCCCCAGCTGCCAAGCTCACCCCAACATCAGCATCATTCTGAGGTCCTGCTGCCCTCTCCTCAGGGCCAGCTTGGAAAATGCCCTTGGGGAAGGGAGAAGGAGCCACCAAAGTGCAGCATGGCAGGACAAGGGGGGATGGTTTTCAACTACAAGAGAGCAGATTCAGCTGAGTTCTAAGGAAGCTGGGTTTTTTTATGATGAGGGTGGTGAGCTCCTGGCACAGATGCCCAGAGAGGCTGTGGCTGCCCCTGGATCCCTGGAATGTCCAAGGCCAGGCTGGATGGGTTTGGAGCAGCCTGAGACAGTGGGAGGTGTCCTTTAAAGGTCCCTTCCAACCCAAACCATTCCATGACTCTCTGGGGGCTCCCTCCTGTCACAGACATCTTTTATGGAAAATCCTTTCTTGAGGATTTTTCCTCCTGAGAAGCTGAGAGGCCTCAGGAACAAAATGTAAATGATGATTATCTGCTGCTGTGGAATGCAACAGGTGCATCTGTGATTGGCCCATGTTGGATGTTTGTAATTAATGCCCAATCACAGTCAGCTGGCTTGGACAGAGAGCTGAGCCACAAACCTTTGTTATCATTCCTTCCTATTCTATTCTTAGCTGGCCTTCTGATGGAATCCTTTCTTCTATTCTTTTAGTATACTTTTAATGTAATATATATCATAAAATAATAAATCAAGCCTTCTGAAACATGGAGTTAGATCCTCATCTCTTCCCTCATCCTGAGACCCCTGTGAGCACCGTCACACTGATGTGTCAGATGAAGGCTGCTGCCAGCACAGTGCACACACCCCCAGGCAGTAACAGATTTACAGCCCTGTCCCACTGCAACATTGAGATCAAAGAGGGCCTGACCCCCAGCATCCAACACCCCAGTGAAAACAGAGAGTTTGGGCTCAGGTCAGTTCAGGGGAGGAGTGAAACCTCTCTGCAACTGCATCAATCCAGCCAGGGGCTAAGAGGGGCTGGGTGACAGCTGGGAATGTAAGGTGTAAAACCACAGGTGAATGGGCAAGAAAAGGCAGGGAGGAAAGAGGAATGTCTCAGCAGTGAAAAACAAATAGCAATATTTAATTTCAGCCCTGCTCTCTGTACTCAAAATACAGGCTGTCTCACAGAAAACAGTGTTTGATTAACAAACATAAGCTGCAGCCTGGAAAAGTTCTCTCCTGAGAGGCTCCACACCTGGCACTTGCTAAATGCACCAATATTTTGTGCCTCTCTGCCACTCATTGGCCAGAGTCTGGCTAGCACAAATCCCACTGATGGCAAATGAACATGCTATGGGCAGGACTGAGACACTTCCAGGTAATGCAGTGGCTACTATGGTGCTCTGGATCTCTGATAATCTGACTGCTCAGAGCAAGACTGACCACTGACCATCACTAACTTGTGGGCACAATTCAAGTTCCCAACACACTTCAACACCAAGAACACCAGGGGTTTAGGATTACTGTCAAAAAATGTTAAGAGTCACATCTCTACATGCACCTTCCTTGGAGGTTCTTATGGGGTTTTTACACAAAAGCACAAACACATCCTGGTTGCACCTACAACAACATCAGCCCAGTGCAGCTGGTGCCCAAACCCAGTCACAGCCAGAGCTTCCTGAGTCAGAGAGAGATTCTGTCAACACCCATTTCTCTATTGCATGTTCCAGTCTCTGCTGTCCCTCTTTTATTTAGTGGCTCAGACCTTTCTGCACTCCTGTCCTTCCATGACAGACCTGCAGGCACACACAGGTGAGAGAAGGAACACATTACAGGGACTGGCATTTGGAAAAGCCTTCCTTCCCTCCTCCCACTCTGCACTGGACATTGCCATGGGGCGTGTTGAGAGTTCTACCAGGGTTCCTGTGGAAGGATTTCACTGTTAGAGGGTGTTTGCTCTCTAACTCATGGTGTCAGAGACCACAGTAAGCATAAATCACATCTGCATATGCCCAAAATCCTTCCTAAGCACCAATTCATTCTTCAGCAGTGATCCCTTTTCTGTTCATGCCAGCTGATCTGTGCTGGGGACAGAGCTGGCAATCCTGCATTTTCAGCCTCAGAACCCAGAGGGCAAGTAAGAGGAATGCCCATTTATCACCTTCTACAAGGCAATGAGCTTTGTGCCCATCTTACAAGTTTGGGGAATTGTCTCCTGCTCTTGAACTCACAAGCTTGACAGTGGTACAGTAAAAGCAAAGTAGATTTTAAAAATTCAGTGGTCCAAGCTCTTTCCAGAATCTGTCACTCACTCTTTCCCCAGAGAGACAAGAAGCTGAGATGAATGTCTCTGCTGGAGTTGTGCCACATGGATTAGTGAAGTGGGACTTTTCCCCTGTGTGCAGATTGACTTCAATTCACCCCGGTTCTGTTTCAATGAGCCTTGTCCAAATTCAGCCCCTTGGGAAGGAGGAAGGGTAATTAACTGATGCTTTTGGGAACAGCTCTGCAATGAAGGTACAAAAAATGAGCCAAGGGCAAGGAGACGTGGTGCTTTCACATATGCATATTTGTGTGTGAGCGTTTTTGCAAGCAAACTTCAAACAGTGCCATCAGGGCTTTGCAGAGGAAGAAAAGCAACAGCAGTAAATCTAGGAAGCAGCTGTTTGACAATCTGCCTTCAGACAAAGTTTCTTCCAGACCTGAGTCCAGCCCTGAGCTTCCCCATATCCTTACTCCTCATCTGTCCAGCTTTAAGTATGTCAAAAAGACAGTAGGAGCTAGAAAAAAACATGTTTTCATTCAGATCCTATAGCAATGAATTGGCTGTGATTTTTAAAGAGAAAAAACCACAAACCAGGATTCCTTAATTTGCTATCTGGCGTCTCCTGCTTTTGCTCTCTGATCACTGTTCCCATGCTCTGTGTGACAGGATGGGAACCAGAGCTGCTCCCCCACCTCCACCCTGCTCAAAACTTTCAAACCTCAAATCTGGTCTGGCTTTGAAATCAGAGCTTCCCATTGGAAAGACAGGTGTCTGCTAAGGAAGGCAGGAGCCTCCCCTGAAATGGAAAATGTAAACCCCCTCCCTCCAAATTGTTATAAATTTGAAATTAAGGGGGGCTCTCAGGCAAAGATATGGGAGCAGGAATAACAGTTCTTTAATAGGGAAGAGAATAAAAAAAATAAACAGTGGAGTAAATCAAAACAACACTGACAGAGCCAGAACACAACCCGACACCCTGTGGATCAGGGTGTTGGTGGCAGTCCCATTGGAATTGTGGCTGCAGTCCTCCTGGAGTGTCAGGGGTGGCTCTGCTGGAGCAGGTAGTCTTCCTCTGGAGATCCAGTGGAAAAGGCAGCTGTTCCTCTGGGAATCCAGTAGAAATGCTGTTCTGATGTCCCAAGATCTCAGATTATATCCAGGTAGGAATGCTTGGCTCCTCCCTCTGGGTGGAGCATGTCCCAATGGGATGCTCTAGTTCTTATCAGTCATGCAGTGACATTCAATAGCCTGTTATCAGCAGATGTTCCTCCAGAGGGAGGATTGGTTGTGGAATAGATAAGGAAAGCTGCCCACTGAACAGAAGACAACTGCCATGCCTCTAACAGATGGTAAATAGAATACACATTGCTTGGCAATCTAGGACACCATATTTAGTTTTTTCTTTTTCTGGATGGATGTCTCACTTGCAAGCAGAGGCAGATGTTTGCCTCTGCACAGCAGGTACCAGGATAAACCCCTACAAGCCATGGGTGCAGCCAGATTTGGGAAGGGAAAAAACGAGCCTGGTACACCCTGTGGGTCCAAGGGTGCAGCAAAACCCCTGAGGGGCTGCTGAAGCCCTGACAGGCAGCACTTCTTCCTCCAGATGACAATTTGCAGCCCTAGGTCTCCCAAGCTTTTTTTTTTTTTTGTTTTTTTTTTTTTGTTTTTTTTTTTTTTTTTTTTTCTGACAACCACATTCTGTCTCCTCTCCCCATGCTGGCTACTTTTCTTCAGTAAAATCAGTGCTGAAAATAAAATGGGGGAATTATTTTAATGGCTTTTAAACACCTAAAAATCACTACACCCCAGAGGAGCCCCTGGCAGACTTTAGCTCCCTACATCTGTTCTGACCTCCACTGAACACTTAATTCATGAGTTTCCATGGCATGGGGTGATCAGAAGCCAATGTAATTATTATTCATTGCATTTGCACTTTGTCTGAAGCACTTGCAGGTGAGGTGAAAATGCTTATTCAAATGCAGGCTCTGAAACGCTGTTCACAAATCCATCTGGGCACCAATTAAATTACAGCACAAATCCAAGATGTAGCAGCTTCCTTTATCTGGAGACAACCAGAACAATGCCTGGGTGAGGAATTCTGAGAGAGCACAGCTTCTGGTTGTAACTTGAGGCTTTCATTAGGGAAAGATTTCACTTGGCCCTTCTTTAGGGTTTTTTCATCTTTTGCTGGAAGTCCTTGAATCATTCTTTCTCCTGGCTGATACTGACAGCTCTTTTTAAAACATGATTGATGGCCCATTGTCAATAGCCATCATGCTCCTGTCAGAGAAGTGGGAGACATGAAATAATTCGGTTTTCAATAATTCAAGTGATGTTGCTAAATTTGGGAAACAGACACTGGGAGGAATGAGGGCATGACAGAACCTTTTTGGGGGAAAATAATGAAGGACTTGTCACTGAGTTTTAATTTGATCAAGAGTGTAGTGGCATCAATGGACCAATAGATTTGTATTCCAAACATTGCTCTACTTCCAGTTTGAATAATAATCACCCAGAGAAAATAATCACACAGAGAGCACATAAGACATAATATGATATCTTTTTCCACAAGAGTTTTAGGTGTATTTAGTCTTTTAGTTCACTTCTGTTGTTCCTGAGTCTACCTTAGACTGTTGTGAATGGAGCAAACATCAGCCCATGAACACATGCACAAGGTTCAGCCCAGGACTGATTCCCTCCCTGCTCAGAGATGTGCTCCTGTACCCAGGGGGCAATGGAAGCAGACTCCATGCTGCAATTCCCTTCCCTGCCCATCAATAACATTTCACTTTCCAGCTGGTACCTGCTGAGTCCTGCGCTGCAGGGCCAAGCCCAGCATTTGAACAGACTGCTGATAGATGTTTTAAAACCAGTGAAGGTAGGGAGTAAACTTTAACAGATGGAAAAAGACCCCCAAAAAATCCATTAGCATGTCTTTCTCAGTTGAATTTAATAGTCTCTTAGCAGCTGACCTTGTCCCTGCTGGAGGTAATTACACAAAGTAATCAAGCCACCAAATAACCTCCTTGTGCACCATTTATGTGCTGCCAGTCAGTGATGCCAGTGCCTGGCTCTTCCCTGCTCATCCTCTCCAGCCTTCTGCCCCAAGGGATGGCAGGACACCATACCTGCAGCAAGCTACAGCTGAGCACCAAAGACTGGAAAGGCAATCCACCTCTGTCTGAAAATCTCCCCTGACTGCGAACACCTAGAAAATCTCTTTCTGCATCTGAGAGATGAGTAATTTTCTATCACTGGTGGGTCATAGAATCACAGAATGGCCTGGGCTGGAAGGGCATCAAAGATCATCACCATGGGCAGGGTCACCTTGCACTAGATCAGGCTGCTCAGACCTCCATCCATTTTAACACTTCCAGGGATGGGGCATCCTTAAGTTCTCTGGGCCACCTGCTGCAGTGGCTCACCACTCTCACAGTAAAGAATTTGATTTATTTTTTTGCTTTTCTTTACGCTAACACCTTGGAACTCCCCACTGTTCTGCCAAACTCTGCTGAAGTGAGGCTCAGAGTTACAGATCTGAGGGCACAAACACATCACCCTGAGCTAGCTCTCATTCCAGAGGAAACCAACCGAATCTTCTCACCAAAACCCTAGGGCTGAGTTCTGGCCTTGGCAAACAGAGCCATGCCAGCCTGGTAAGAGTTTCATTAAGATCACACACATCTAGCTGAGGTTCAGGTCTCCAAATGGATACCTTGGCAAGGAACAGCCCTTCTCCTGCTGTCCTAACTTAGGCAGGGCCATCTTAGCAGGGAGCAATCCAAACAGCATCCATATAATTGGAAGAAAACTGATCTCATCTACCACAGGGAGGCAAAGCAGGCTCCTGACAGCTTCTCTGTTACAGGTCATGCCTATATATGGGATTGGAAAAAAAGAAAAAAGAAAAAAAAAGAGAGAAAGATCAATATAATAAATTTACTCTTCATGGTTCTCTGCTCTTATTCCGCTTTGGTGATGGATGGAAGAATCAGCAGCAAAGTGACTGGAATTTCAAGTGGCAACACGAAAATTTAGCCAGTTGTCTCCTCTTCAGATCCCACTTTTCTCCTACCATTATCCCTCCTTCTACCCCAGTTTTAAAAGCTCCTTTCCTAAGAGGGAAAGGAACCCTCCAGGGGCTTGAGAGACCCTGAAAGATTCTCCAGTCACCCCTCCCTGTACAGGAACCCCCTTCCAAACCAGAATCCCTGTTCCCAAGCCACTCTCCTGACAGCTCCAGGGAGTTTGGCTCCTCTATGTTTAATAGCCCACAATTAACTTTTCTTCTCCCAAACTGCCTGAGCATTTGTGAACCCAAGCATACACATGTTGGCCACCACACCAAACAGCAAGATGAAAAATAAATCTGATTTTTCAGAAAATTATGACCACCCTGTGGTGCCTGGTAGTGACTGTCTAGAACACCATCAGCCCTTCCATTCTCCATAAGAATAAGTAGACCATGGTGCTCGCAGAGCACAGCCATCCTCAATCTGCCCCATAAAAAGCTGCCAATTAGAAGTTAGGAACATGCTGCTGGGAAGAAAACCTAAATCTGCAAATTCCTTTTTTTCATTCAATTTTTTTGAAATGAAATTCTGAATATCACTTTCATGACACAGAGAGTTCTGAATAAATTTCTCATCTAAGCTAATTCTTGAATTCTCCATAGATGTCAAGATAAAACAGCTCCATAACATGTGGAAGATTCAGCAGGATTAAAATACACCACCATGAAAATGAAGTCATAATAATGATCCATAATATGATGTCATAATAATGAAAGCCCAAATCTGTAAAAATCCTTTTTTCATTCAATTTTTTTGGAGTGAAATTCTGAATATCACTTTCATGACACAGAGAGCTCTGAATAAATTTCTCATCTAAGCTAATTCTTGAATTCTCCATAGATGTCAAAATAAAACAGCTCCATAACATGTGGAAGATTCAGCAGGATTAAAATACACCACCATGAAAATAAAGTTTCTCCTTCTCAGACCAAAACAAAGGACATTTAAGGCCAGAAAATGTGGCATGCACACACTGCACTGTTTTTAAAAAATGGCAAATCCAAAATAATTCGCCGCAATTTTTTCCCCCATTAAAAATACATATCGAAGCCGCCGTATTCTCATAAAAGAATTTGTTTTCAAAAAAAACATGGCAAAATCTGCTGTCTGGAAAGTTTCCTATTTAGCTGCAGATGGAATGCACTGTGAGATGCTGCATTCTGGAAGTGCTGACAGAAAATAACCTGGTTTCTGCTCCCTCCCTCCCATACATCCAACCTGCTGAGCTGTGCTTGACCTCTTTCAGGAAACCGTGGGATCACTCAGGAGAGAATTGCACAGATCCCCATGATGATTCTTTTTATTGATTTTGCCAGCTAAGGAGCTCAGCTTTTCCTTCAGGAGCAGTAGAAGGGGTAGGTGATAACACAGTCAACACCACTGAGCAGTTTTAGCAGGCACAACAGCATCTAGGTTGCAGAGTCAGTGTTTTGCAGGAGAGGCTGATGGTGAATGTCCTGATTTCTTTTTTCCTAGAATGTTCTCTGCTCAGAACTGAGGGGCAGAAGGGCTGCACTCTTCAGAGAACATGTAATTTCCCCTTGTGCTTGAACCCAAAATTTGTACTCCCTATCTTCCAGTTTAATTTTCCTCCAGGTACAATCACTGTGGGTGAATAATACAGGTGTATGCTGGACCTTAAGGGACAATAATTAGGGAGCATTAAGGGATGCAATTGGAAATGCCACACCTGCAGTCTCTGCTGATAAACATTGCCCCTAACTCATGTTGATACAAAATATCACTAAACCAGTAGGATTTGCTGTAAAAATTGCCTTTTTGTGGTCAGGCATCCAAATTTCGTCCTTCCTTGATGGATATTCACCAAATAGGTCTTTTATTTTTTGACAGATGGAAAAATGGGAACATTCAGGACAGTTATCTCTGCATAGTGGAGCTATACAGATTTAATCAGTTGCCATCATGTGAGCAGCACAGCTTCTAGCAAGGACCCAAACGGTGCAGACTGCATCATTGTGCTTATTAAAGACCCTGACTTGGCCTTCATTAGGACTAGTGGGGAGACTATCAATGACACCTAAATAATTTAGCAGTACAGGTCATTAAGGATAAGAAATTTCCTTCTGGCAAACCTGAGGCACTTCTGAAAAATCCAACTGAAGATTATTAAGTCCACTGCCCCAGACAGGGCAGTTCTGCTGAGCCCCATGAAGAAAATCTCTTTTAAAACTGTGCATTCCCAAAGGCTACTCAGCCATGCTGTTGAGTCACTTCTCCCTGGCTGCCTGAATGAAGAATTCCTGTTTTTTTTAACAAACCATCTGGTTTCCCAACTGTGCATTGCTCCATAAACACAGTGATGTGCACATAAATGCCAGCAGTGGCCACAAATGCTGCAATTGGTCAGGAGATGTTTGCTGACTTATGAACATGCAGCGGGGCTGGAGTGAGAGCCATCCCATAATCAGCCACTGGGAGTCAGGGGATGATGGAAACACATTGTTCTGACCATCCAGGGCACAGAGGGAACAACAAGGGCACTTAAAGAGAGATGCCAAATCTCCTCTTTCAGGGCTCCTAATTTAGAGGGAATGAGGCACCGTCCTTTTGCTGTCAGGCAGAGTAGCCGGGAAAAGAAATTTCCTGGCTGTAGGGAGCTGAGTGTCTCGTGCAGCTGATTTTTCTCTGTTATTGGGAGCTGCTCTGACCCCTGTCCATACAGGGAGAGCTCCCGCAAGGATCAATCAGCTGCTTAGTTGGGCATAAAAGGGAATTAGCCACATTAGCGTGGCCTCGGGGATGCGTAGGGAAATTACCCCAGAAAATAAATGTTGCAAAGAAAGCAATTCTACCTGCTGCTAAGGTAACCCTGGCAGTAGAAAGGAGCCTTGCTTCACTCAGGGACGCCTGAACTTCTTCCAGAATGCCTTGCAGCAGTGGCAGTAGATGGAAGGAGTGATCTGTGCCTAGCAGAATTATTTCCTTCCTGCCCGCTTTGGCAAGGCATAAATCTCTTCCCTATTACCTGAGGTATGTCTCCTCATTGAACCAGGGAGCCTTTCAATCCAACAGCAACATTCATTTACCCTCCATTTCCATGTGCCCAGGAAGCAGCACAGCCAGGAGCTGCAATGGCAGCCCCAGGTCAAGGTGAGCTGTCCCTGCTGGCAGCTCCCACCTCTACAGCCCTGGGCTGCCAAAGGAGGTGCCTGTTCTCTGTGCCACCTCCCTGGATCAAAGGAAGGGCTCCTTATCCATCAGGGCACAGCACCAAATGGAATCCAGGCTGGTATTTCCACGAAGCACAACGAGAAGAGGGAAAACTGTAATCACACCCTCCCCATCCCTCACCTTTCTCCCCTTCTCTCTCCTGTTGTCCAGCACTTCCACCTTCCTCAAGAAATCCTGCATAGCATCTCCAATGGAAATCATTCCCCTAAGGGAAGATGGGATACACTCCCTGAGGATGTCCAGTGTCTCTGGCAGCAGCAGTTTCTCTCCTCAGCCTGTCCTTGAGAGCCTGGAGAGGTTCTGTGACCATGTTCACAGGGGTTTTTGGATGAGGGAAGAGATGAGAATGTTGATTCCATGTTTCAGAAGGCTGATTTATTATTTTATCATATATATTACAATGAAACTATACTAAAAGAATAGAAGAAAAGGTTTCATCAGTAGGCTGGCTAAGAATAGAATAGCAAAGAATGATAACAAAAGCTTCTCAGAGAGTCTGAGCCAGCTGACTGTGATTGGCCATTAATTAGAAACAACTTTATGAGACCAATCACAGAGCCACCTGTTGCATTCCACAGCAGCAGATAACCATTGTTTACATTTTGTTCCTGAGGCCTCTCAGATTCTTAGGAGAAAAAATCCTAAAGAAAGGATTTGTCATAAAAGCTGTCTGCGACAAGGTCCCTTGGCTTAGGGACTCTTCATTGTCAGAGTGATCTCTCCCTTTCCATAGCCATGAGTCTGGGGGGGGATCCATGCTCTGGAGATTAGGCTCAGTCCAGCCCAAACAAAGAGACACAAAATTTCCCATGCTGGAATATTGCTAGGGAACAACTCTGTTGGGATGAAGAAGTTACCTGTGCAAATGTTGCTGGTGCTGCCCAGAGGAAAGGTAGCAGCAAGAGACCTTGTGAGTTCCTGCCAGCCCTGCTCCCTGTGATTTACCTGCTGTGGGTACCCAGGGCCACCAGCATGGCACTGACCTACCTGGTCACAAAAGGCACGGGCAGGGGGAAAAGGAGAAGAATGAAAAGCTGGACTTAAATTGCCAGAGGGTCTTTCTTTGTCCTCCTCTGCAAGTGTGGGCACTGAAGGGTTTGCCAGGAGGAGTCCTGTCAGGTGTATTCTTAGCAGGTGGGAGTGTGCACACGGGAAGGGATAATTTTCCCCTCAGCACCTGGACCTCTTGGTTTTCCAGTGAATGTTAAATTATGTTGCTGCCTAGGAAAGTTTTTTTTTAACTTACCTGAAAGATTTCAATGGAGTACAAAAGGAGCAAATACTCCTCTCCCTCCAACCTTTTATATTCTTTAGCATTTCCAAGTTTCTGTGCACTTCTTCCTCATGCAAGTGTATTAGGTGCTTCAGTTACCCCCAGGGTGAAAGATGCTCCTCTTTTTATAAACCTTTTAGATTGTTGAAGCAATTTGTTCCAAAGGCTTAATGCAGTGACTGAGGTTTTGTTTCTTGTCCTCTTCCCTGGTGGTGCTCTGATCATCCTTTTCATAAACTTATTTCTTGGTTCAAATGAAGTGAAATGACATGGGAAATAAGCTGGGATCTCTATATTGCTCATAATTGATTTGATACAAATATTTGATAGTTCTGAAGCTCAGTCATTTGAGCAGATTGCAGAGTATTTCTCAATACTCACAGAAAAACTGATTTTTTTTTTTCCTTCTCAGCTGCCCCTCTTGAGAGCCTTCACTCCTAAAGTTTCAGCAAATTGACACAAAACTTTCAGAACATAACTTAGCAGAATGGGTTTTTCATCTATTTTTTCATCTAGACTGTCTTTCAAGACTTGAAATTCTCATTAAATTATTTAGGGCTTTTGTCAAGGTCCACTTTTCTAAAGAAATATTATTTGTTTACTCTGTTTTGTGGAAGGGGTTTGTTGTTAGCTGATGAAGGGAGAACTGCATTAATTAGGACTTCAAAATAAATATTTTTTGCCAATGGTTCCCCAATTGAAAAGATATTACAAGGGAGTCTGACTCATGAGGGAAATTAGATGCATTCTCTGAAGGATATCTCCCATGTGACTCTCTGGCAGTTTCACCAAATAATTGTATTTCCATACACTCCTACAAAAAAACAAAGATTATCATTTCACCAACATTCTCAATTTTTGGGCAATTTTCATTGCAACAGTTTCCAATAGGAAAAAAAACAAACAAACAGCACTTCCTGTGGGTAAGGCAAGCAAGACATTTTTGAGCAACTTTGGGGCAACACAGCTGATGTGGGAGAAATTAATGTGAAACTTTCTTGTGACAGGCAGGAATTATTGTCAGCTCCCAGTTAGGTGGTCACCACCTTCCTGCTGTTTAAGTCAAAAGGAGATATTACACCTCTGGGAGAAAGTGGCTCCTGTAGACACATAAATTTTTAAAACCTACAATGATTTATTAAGCAGGGTAATATTTTACAATACATATATTTTACAGTGTGTGTTGTAAAAGAACAATGTGTGGATATACATATAACAGTCTTGAAATTATCATTCTTGTTGGGGATTTACTTCAAATGAAGGAAAGCTACAAATTTAGAGGCACGGTGGATGCTGGTGCAGAGTCTGGGGTGGCTGGTGGTTGTTGTGAAGCTACAAGAGACATTTCCTGCTCTGAAAGCTGTGCATGGAACCCTGAATATTGTGTGAGGTGTCATCACTGCGACATCATTAGAGACGAGAGATGTCAGCAGAGAGAAGTGATGTGACCAGGAGTGCCCCAAAATTCAGTGGCACAGTAGTGACTGTGGCCCAAAGACAAGGAGCACACCCCCAGTACCCACCAGAAGGCCCCACTCCATCCTGGTCCATAGAAACAACAGGAATTAGCTGAAATTACAGATTCTAGCTAGATTTAAGAAAAATTACTTTATTATAAGGATATTCAAGCACTGGAATGGTTGTCCAGAGAGCTGGTAAAATTTCTGTTCATGGAGAACTTCAAGTCCCAACAGGACAAAGACCAAAGCAACCTGGTTTGAATTCACATTTGACCCATTCTGTTCCAGGGCTCTCCATCAAAGTGAATGAGCCTCTGATCTTGTGCAGCATGTTAACCTCACTGTTCTCCTGTTTCTTCCCTCAGTTTTGGGGTTTTTTTGTGTCTGTGCTCTTCTCTCTGCCTGTGCTTGGGTTCCTAGACAGTGATCAATACAGGTCAAGAGCTGGGCCGACAGCTCTGTGCAGAAAGAAGAAATATTTCCTTACTTCTGCTGCAGCTGAAACCACATCACAACACAGCTCCCTTCTCGCTGATAATTAAGAAGAGGCTGCAGCAGGAACACAAAACTGGTGAGCTGGTCAACAAGCTGCTGTCAAATGGGTTTGTATGACTGGTAGCTATGGTTGTGATTGATGAATTCTGCTGGTAAAATTGAGACAGCTTCTGCCAAGCACATCACAGGCATGGCATCATCTTCTGCACTGCTATGAGCAGCAGCAAAGGCAGGCTGTACGGCACTGCTCTGAAAAAGGGTCTGACTTGCATGAAGTCAGGAAACCAGAAAAGAAGGAAAATAATGTTCATTCTACTGGAGCAAAACCAGAGAAGAGGAGCTGGAGAAGTTGCCCACACTGTGCACCTCTGCACCACCCACAGTGGCAAAACACAGCCTCAGAGCTGTGCTCCTGGTGCTCATTACCCCTCAAAGGCAGGGAGGGCACAGATGAACCTCCTGAGGCTGGAAAGGTCACAGGGCACCTAATGGCTTTAAAACTGGAGCAGGGTCAATTTAGATTAGAAAGAATTGAGTTTTTTTATGATGAGGATGGTGAAACACTGGAACAGGTAGAGGTTGTAGCTACCCTGTCTCTGGAAACGTTCTTGGTCAAGCTGGACTGTGCTCTGAGCAAGCTGGTCTCAGTGAAGATGTCCCTCCTTATTGCAGGGGTATTTATTTAGGTGGTCTTTAAAGGCTCCTTCCAACCCAGACTGTTCCATAATTCTATAATGAAGTCACTTGCCAGAAACTCATCCCTTGATAAAAATCCTCTCTCTCTCGAGGATTTATCCCTTGCAAGAGGGAAATAGCACTGGGAAGACATCACCATCTCAAATTATCCTCAACTACCTTCAGTGATGCATCCAACCAGTTGTTGGTTTCTCTGGGTCTGGATTGAAGGCACTGGAGATGGTATTTCATGTTCTGACTCAGGTGTTTGTAATTTCTTATCAGAAATAAAACAGTCTCACTACTGTGAGCTCAGCAGCTTTTCATTAGAAGGCACAAAATGGCAACAATCTCTTGTTACAAGAACTTTTAAGACTAAACTATCCAATTAAGAAAGGACACCTAGACTATTTTCACTTTTAACCCAATAACTGATCCCAAAGAGCTGCAATGGGGACTTTTCTGCCCAATTACAAAATGCCACCCAAACCCATGGAGAAGAAGGATGAAGAAGAAACTCAGAATGACATCCTGTGCCCTCCATGTTGGCTCCATCCACAACATACTAAAAATCCTAAAATCTAAATTTCTTACCCAAGTGATACACCTACACTGCTCTCTATAATCTATTTCACACTTTTGTGGATTCCAGTTTATCTTGACGTGTAGGAAACTTTCTCCATTAGTGAGTGCTCCCCTGGGGGTCAGGGCACCCCAGAGCAGACAGAGGAATATTCCCAGTGCCCTGGGTTTCCACACTCCTGTATCCAGCTCCTTCAGCACAGCCTGCTGCAAACACCCTCCTCACATGCAGCCCAGAGCCTGGCTCCTGCTCCCTGATCCATGCACACTTCCCAGGCCAGCAGGCACTGTGAGTGCTGAAATTAAACAGATCACTCACAACTGGCTTTCTGTGCAACAGCCCTGCTTAAATTGGCTTTCCTTGAGCGCTCAGCCCTTCCAGTGTGGCTGGCTTTTGCAGGAAATGAGCCGAAACCAGCTCCCGGTATGTTGAAATGAAATCCAGCTTTTGAACGTTTGCAGGAAGAAATCAGGGATGGCTGAGCTGCTCAGGAACACCCTGGCATGCTTGAATCCAGCCCCTGCAGCCCAGAGCTGGAGGCACCCACATCTCCCTGGAGGGCATCGGAGATGGGGCAGAGCAGATCTGCATAACTCCAGCTTGGGCACAGATCAGGAATTCTGACCCCCATCCATGGGGAATATCAACCACACCCCAACCCTTGGCACGTGGAGCTGCTGAGATTCCAGCTCCACAGCTGGGAAGCAGCACATTGTGCTACAGCTGCTGTTTTGGTGCCACACACACACGTTAGGCAGTGTGAGGATGGGTAATGCCATGTGCATGAAGGCAGGAGCAAGTCAGGAGCACGTTGTACAGCCAGCTGTGGGAGGTGAGTTTGTGACTCAAAACCCTGGATAGCTTAGGCTATAAAATACCCAGGATTTGGGGTTTTCTAAACTGAAAGTCCATACCTAATATAAAAAGGAGAAAAGCCCTTTTTTACCTTTGCAGGATATGGCTGCACAGCAAGAGGCTGCTGCAAGAATGAGTTTGGTGCTGAAAACCAGAGAGATGAGCAGCTTTTTATCTGCCTCCACCTTTTCCTTTCTTCTCCTGCCTTGGGTCTTTCCTGATTAGCTCTGCAGGAGGAAAAGCTCACTTCTGAGCATCATTGTTGCTGCCCTGTGGAGGAGATCAAAATGCACATCCATGGCTTGGATTTTGGACTTTTCCTTATGGCTAGCTCAAGAGAAGTCACCTTGCTCTCTGCTTACGGGGTAGGATGCACCACAGGGGAGTGGGGCAAAAAAGCTGAAGCAGCACCCAGTTGGAAATCGTGCACAGGGACAGAAACCACAGGGCTGGAGGGGGCTCCACACCCTTGGAATGATGGGATGAGACATCAGCAGGAGGGGCAAGGGAAGGTGCAGGAGTGTGGAGCAGGCACTGAGCTGTGGGAGGAAAGCCAGAGGGAGCTCAGGGCTGCATGGAGAGCTGCAGGAACAGAACAACTCCTGCTTTCCCCACTCACACAAACATCCCTGACCTTCCAGTGGAAGGCTGGGTGATCCAATTTGCAGTGAGAATGAAATTCATTAGAAGCAGGAAGGAAAAAGGACGCATCATCAATTTGATGGAAATAACATGGTTTTGAGGGTGCTGACATGAATCACAAATTGCATGAAATTTGCTCAGTAGAATTGGGTAGGTCAGAGTGATTCAGATGTTTCATTTCAGCTTTTCTTTATGCAAGTGCATCCATTCTTCTCTTTGAAAGGAGACTTTTATTTCATATTTTAAAGGAATAATAGAAAGAGCTAAATAACCTGAAAGTTATATGAACTATTTTATCAAGAGAAATCCGAGGGGTCCAAGGTATAATGAGCACTTGAATAACAGCATAAAACACTTATTTTACCTCAGCAGTGACCCCAACACACCAAGTTCCCCAGAGCAACATGGGCCACAGCCCTGAAGGACTCTCTCCTGCAGAAAACATTCTGGTTTGTGCCAATAAAATGAGAGCATTAGTGCATGAAGCTTGCAGAGATGGAGCAAAAATCCCTCAAAAGGATGAATGTTGCATGACAGCCAGAGGCAGAACAAAATCTCATTCCCTAGTCATCACTATGGGTCTATTTTCTCTATTTTATATATAAACTAATGCAGGTTCAGGTAATAATTAAAGGAGGTGCGAGGGACAGAAAAGCTTCCTCTTCTTCCCCTTCACAAAGTAAAGTTTATGAATTATGGAATGTTTGTTTGTAACAAAAGTGGCACCTTAGGTTTGTGATCATCTCTACACAGTTTTCATTTTGAAATCTAATTAAGCAGCAAACTTTTATCATTGCTAATCATGTATTTGCAATTAATACATTGAGGATTATTTTCATTTCAGTGTCTCACTTCAGAACAAAAAGCAATTGCAAACCATCTGCCTTCCACTTGAAGCTCTTGGAAAAAACTCCCCTAGGCCTGAGGGGAGCAATGCTTTCAAATCCATCTCAGCTGACACCCTGACACATTCTGCACTGGGCAGAATTAAGAACACCATCGTCCAAAGGCCAAATGTTCTCATCAGGATGAGAATGAAATAATGTGAAATCAATACCACGATGTCAAACTTCTGCCTCCAAGAAGATTTCTGCCAGGTCCAACCTACAGGTGGCCAGCAGTTCACTCCTCAAACACACCTGCACTTAACACCTGCATATGGCATTACTCAGCTTCCTTCCTGAGCAACGTGAGAGGAACATCTGCATTTCCCCCAAGGCAGTGATTCATGATCCCATCTCTCCTGCTGCAGCTGCTCAGGAGTGACATGCAGCCAAAAAGGAGCAGAGAGGGAAAAGCAAGAGGTAGAAAGATTGTGAATTCCTGTTGGGCTGCATTCTCCAGCAGTCCTGATTGAAAAGTAATTCCGCTCCATAAATTGGAAGCACAATTGTGCTGAGAAGGATGTGCTCAGAAAGAAAAGCCAATATCAGAGAGCTTGAACCACACTCCCATTTTTCAATAACTTCTCCATCTGATAGCCTCTAGAATCAATCAGAAAAAAAAAAAATTCAGCTCCAGCTTTTCTCTGCACAAATGTCTCTAAGATTTCTGCCAACTGTCAGCATGTCTGGCTCATCAAGGAGAAGCAGAAAAACTTCTAAGCAAAGAGATCAAGTGATCCAATTCCCTGAATGTTTAACTCCTCTGATTAAATACTCAAGGCTGAGGCTCTGAGGGTTTATTTATCCTAGGGTGGAGCAACCGATTAAACATCTGATGCTTCTGCAGCCTGGCAGGGTGGTGTCACTCCCAGCTGGCCTCGGTTACCAGCATTCGTAGCCAACAAAAGGAATGAGAAATGCTCTCTTCGAAAAGCAAGGCAGAAAGTGATAGGTGGGGAGGAAGAAGGCAGGAAACAGCAGCAAACTCCCCTCTGTACCTATCTGCATAAAATAAAAGGGATGGGGTGACACTGGCTCTGCTGGCCGGGGATTGCCAGCCCCATGAGCAGCAGTGGGTGTGGCAGGAGATGACAGCTCTTGGCTTGCCCCATTTTCTCCCCTGCTTTCATCCCCAGTGTAGCCAGGCCCTTTCCTGGGCTGCAGCCTGAAACCCTGAGCCCCCAGCTGCCAGCCCCTGGCTGAGACTCAGCTGTGCAGCAGAAAACAGATCTGTATCCCTGGCCAAGGTCTTGCACCACCTGAGACACATCCATCCTGGTGTTACCCTCACGTGGCTCTTCCCTGGAAGGTCTGCATGGATCCATTTTGCAAGGATCTTCTGTGGGAGCCAGGAGCATGGAGCCAGGCTCTGCTCAGGGATGCTGAGCAACAGGATGGGAGGCAAAAGGCAGAAACTGGAATGCAGGAAGTTCCACCTGAACATGAGGAAGGACAGGTTGCCCAGAGGGGTCGTGGAGTCTCCCTCACTGAAATATTCAAAAGATATTCAGGAAGTGTCTGGAGGCAATCCTGTGCAATGTGTCAGAGGATGAACGTGCTCCCTGAGCAGGGAGGTTGGACCAGGTGATCTCTGTGGTGCCTCCCAACCTGCCCCATCCTGTGATTCCCTTTGTCTGCCCCTCTAACACATCCGGTGTTGCTTTGTTGTTCCCTCCAACAGCATCTCCTGACTGGAGGAACCTTCTGAAAACAGTACTGGCATCCAAACCAGATCAAGAGGAATGTGAATCCTCACTGGCTCTTATTGCTTCCTCACTACTCAAACCTCCTTGGGGCAAGTTTGCAAAAGCACAGAAGAGAGAATTAATTGCACATTCTCATGTGCACAGCAGATACTAGTAATTTGTTCAGTGCAAAACTTTTAAAGAAAACAAAACTGCAACACCAAAAAAAAGGAAAATAAAATCTTTCATCTGTTTATGGAAAATAAGGGTCCTACCCTGCCTGAAATTATTATTTTTCTGTAAGGGGAATGAATAAAGCCTATCCTAAATAATTTTTCAGCTCACTGGGAAAGCATCTCAGCAATTTATAGTCAGATATTCATTGGAAATTGCTGAGGCATAAGCAGCACTACCTAACAAAAACAATCCTAACATTTCATGGAAGTGTGTAGGTGGAAAGATGCAGACACTGTACAGCACAATTAATTTCTCCAAGTAGTAAAATCACCCATGTTTCATAAGGGTCAGATTGAGAGAGTTAGGAAATGTTCCTCCCTGAAAATTATATTATGATCAGGCAGTTTATTCTGCAGTTGCCAGAACAAATTAAAAGTTACATATTGACAAAATTGCCCTGAAAAATGAGAGCTCAGCTCCTCTGTAACCACAGCAGCGAATATTTACATCCACTAGCAGGTCCCAAATGAGTCTTATTATTATTTTAGGATTATTATTTTAGGTAAGAGAGGAGCACCACATTATGACAGTATGGGTTTTTGGGATGGAAGGGACTTTGAAGGCCATCTAGTCCAACCCCATGCAATAAGCAGGGATATTTCCCACTGGGTCAAGTTGCTCAGAGCCCCATGCAGCCTGACTTTGAATCATTTATCACCATTTTACAAGCTCAGGAAACTGAGGCACAGAAAGATGAAGAAACTTGCCCAAAATCACCCAAGACCAGCAGCAGAGGCAGAAAACAACTTAGAATCCTGGGTTTTGGGACACTCTGTCCCTCTGGGAAGCGGCTTGGCTCCCTGTTGTGTCCACCAAGCTGAGAACACCCACAGGCCAACCTTGCCAAGGTGTAAACCTCAGCACCAACAAAGGACCTCCCAAAACCTGCTGTGGACCACCTGCAGCAGACAGGGATGTGTGGATCTGCATTCTTGCCTTCTGGGTGAACGTGGAGAAGCTGGACATGGGTGTGACAATGTTCACAGGGGTTTTCAGGATGAGGGAAGAGACGTAGATCTGACTCCATATTTCAGAAGGCTTGATTTATTATTTT
>JAXCLO010000170.1:9991409-10071836 GCA_035583995.1 Arremon aurantiirostris
ATGCACCTGTTGCATTCCACAGCAGCAGATAATCAGTGTTTACATTTTGTTCCTGAGGCCTCCCAGCTTCTCAGGAGAAAAAAATCCTAAGAAAAGGATTTTTAATGAAAAGATGTCTACGACAAGAGATGTGAAGAGTCACTAAATTAGTCTATCTTTAATCTATTACAACATCCAGATTCTGCTTCTTTTCTCATGGCAGCATACTGAAAAATAGCTGAGTATTTCACCAAAATAAGTTAATATTTTTCTGTCTGATCCTGGTTTTCCCAAAGAGCTAAATGTAAGGAGATATCTTACATTTTCAGCAGAGCTCAGCTAAGTTCACAGCCCTTCCCTTCACACATTTATGTTGGTACCTGTATAAAATTTGTAGCAGACACAAATACAATTTGTCAGTCTCAGGGTTAGACTGCTTCTCCAGGCACCTGCCAGGTACAAAGGATTAGTGGTCAAGGATGCTCATATTTCAATATCCCAATTCCCACACTTGCTTACACGGCCTCAGGGTTTCTGTTTGCAGGGACATGACTGACAGAAGCTCTCCAAATGTTTCCATCACATCTGAGCTATTGAGAAAAACACATTTTCTATTACAGAATAGAAATCCCATAGCAACAAAGCCAATCTTTATCATGATCTCAGAGAACATTGTAAACACTCCTCCACCTAGGGGCAGACACATTTGGGTTTGCTCATCACACTTACAACAAACAATTATCTTCAGAAGCAGGACAAGAGGATGGGGTTAAATTAAATTAAACTTCCTTCAGTTTGCATAACACCTAGACACACAGAGAGGTATCTGCTGGCAGTGGAAATACCCAGGCAAAGAGCTGCAAAAACGGGTGCTGACCCTGCAAGAGAGTATCTTGTGGACATCCAGGATTCTGAGGGGATGATTGATGCAGTCCCTCCCTCAGTCCCCCTGCCTGACACGGGGACACTGATCTGTCCCCTCTAGTGTCCTTCTGCCCAGGTGATCAGAGCAGGCTGGATCAGACCTTCCTCCAGCAGACACTCGGGAGCAGATGGACCTGCTGGGATAAGGATCAGGGCTGTGGCAGATGCTTGGGGCTGCCCTCCTTTTGCTGAGGGTAAGAAACCGTTTTGTCCTCCATTCCTGTGCATCTCCTGTAAGATGCTGACCCCCTGTGGAAAGATTTTATGTTACATGTATGAGGTTATAAGCGTTGAGAAAGGAAGACATGACTTAGTCCCTAGTGTCTGGGGGATCCAGGGAGCACTTTTCCATGCTGGAAATTCATCCAATACTGTTGCTCGCCCTGCTCTTCCCTGCTAGAAATATCATGTGCAGCAGCAGTGCCTTTTTCTCTCTTCCAGTCCTAGGAGGCACAAGTGGGATTGTCAGACATCTAAGGTTCAGGAAGGCTTGTGAAACTGTATCTTCCACAAGATAATACAAATGCCTCAGTAAAATGCAGATACTAATGATTAAACTCAGGGAGGAGCAGCCCAGAGGGACATCTGGTCACATCTGCAGCTTAAGTGCTGGCTTCAGATGCCATCACACAGCATCTTCCCCAATGGTAGGAGTTCCCCTCAACATCCTCTATAAAAATAATTTTTTTTTTAAAAGTAAAACTAAATACATAAACCTTGCTTGCCTGTGACAGTATTTCAGACCAAGTCCAGTGAAACGTGACCAAAACATGTCAGTCTGGGGCCAATGTTTAATTTCACACTCACTGCTCACTCTCACTGCTTCCCAATCAAACTGGCTCTGTTGATAGACGGAGGATGCTCAGTGGAGCACCTGAGAACCTGTCAGTCATTTTTCCTCCCACCTCTCCTTCCATTATCAGCTGAGAAACTGCAGTTAGCACTGAGCTGACACTCTCTGTGACCAGGTGAAAAATTTGGTTTACAGCAGGTCTCCTCCCTGGTGAATCTGCTCTTCCAGACCCCTTGTCCTCTAATATCTGAATTCCTTGCTTTCCTAGCACAAGCATCTGCAAGAAGCATTTCCTACATTTGGAAAGCAGTTTACAAGATCACAGAGCAAGTAAGTTTCTTGTCAGTTCTCCAATTTCCTATCAAACTGAGATCCCAGACAGTTTTGTTCATGCAAGCAGCTGGGCAAAAAGCGTGTCAGAGCTGTAGAAACATCATGTTTCATTACTCTTTCAACATCTCACAGAAGAAATCATTTCCACTGAACCATCTGGGGTGTACAGCAGACACTGAAAATGTCAGATTAAATAGGAAAAACATTTCCATCTATGTTATCTGGCTAACACAGAAAGCAGTGAACAGACCTGCTGTTCAGCAAGGAAAAGGAGGTAATTAAAAATCTGTAGTCATCTTAACCAGTCCCATGGGTTTCACCAAGGGAAGGTCAGTGTAATTAGCCAACCTGCCCAGCCCAGCCATGCTCAGAGGCCCAAAACTAATTTCATTTTATAGGTCATGGCTTGTCTTGAGAGAAGCCTGCTCCTGAAAAGTTCCCACATACCCCTTCTGGAGCCAGCTCTGGGATCACCAAGCTCACCAAGCTGTGATTCTGCCCAGATGGAGTTTGGTGCATCCAATGCCACCCAAGGGAGCTGCAACGTGGTGTCTGAAGAGCATCTGTCCCACTGGCTCTTGTACTGCACAGCTGCATTTGTGAACCAAAGTCACCATTAAAGCCCAGCCAAGCTTTTCTCCAGCCTCCTCCTGCTTTTTTAGCCAGTCCTGGCACTTGGAGATGGTAATTTTCCTCCAGGGATGCCAGGGTTTCCCTCCTTGGCCCCACAAGAAGGCAAAATATCCCACTACCCACCTCTACAGATGGAGACACCCCCTAGGACAAGGGAGAGGGGCATGCTTAGTGTAAGCATCACTGTTTCACTGAAACAACTCTTCTCTTGCTAAACTTTTATACTCAAGATATAAAATCCATTCCCTGATCTGAGTCCAAATTTCTTCTGCAGGTGGATGCTGAAAAGTGCTGGAGTTGGCAGGGCACAAGGTATGAAGATTCTCAGCTCGTGGGGAAGGGAGGACAGTGCCTCCTTGCAAGGCATGATACAGTGAGGGCATCATGAGCCACTGGGGGATCTTCTCCAGCTGAAAAAAGGGAAAGGTTTTCCCCATCATCAGCCCTGTGCTCACACACACCCACATCTCCCTCCAGAAATCTTAAAAACAGGGCCCAGCACACACCCCAGCTTATCACGGGGATGAGCAGCTGAGCTTCTCCTTTTCTCCTTCTCCCTGCTGCAAAATCCCACCAGCTCAGGGAGGTTGGGCAATGCCCTGTGAGTGAGTGATGATACAGAGGAGAGGTTTCAGCATGTGTCACCTCAAGCCCTGGGTCCTGCCCCAAGGTCTGCTGCCCCAGTGAGCCATGGCTCATGCCAGAGGGTCAGCAGGGAGACACTCAGAGGGGATTTGCACCATGAGCCTGCAGGTTTGCTGCTCTTTTCAGGAAGAGTCCTCCTCCTCCTCACCCTTCCTTGCCCAGCTGGGATGATGCTGCCCAGAGAGGAGAAACAGGCACCTGTCCTCCCACCTTCTCACCTGCAGGCCACCGCTAAAACTGAGCATGGAAAGGCTCAGCATTGCCAGTGATGAAATTTAGGACACTTTCCTACTCAGCCCTGCAGAAATGATCTCCAGGTGACCATTGCATCCCACAAGGAAAGGGACATGAAATCTTCCCTCTCCCATGTCAGGAGACAAGGCACTAAGATTCAAAACTGGTTGTGTATTTGATTGGTAAATTGACCTTCTGAGGCATCCACACTAGGGATTCTAAGACATTGCATGCTAACAATGAACACAACCAAGCGTGTTTAAACATCCCCTGAGAGGTCTCCATGCCTTAGCCTAAGGATACACCATGAGTACTTTCACATCAGCACCACTGAGTGGCCCAGACTGAGGTTGCAGGGCTATCCAAATCTCACATGGTCATTTCCTTCCATAATTGCAGGAAATTGCCATTTCAGCTGTGTGCACAGGGAAGTGTCCATATCTGGAAAGAGCGCTGATACAACTTCAAGATTCAGAAAAACCCTGTAGGGCAACAACCCAGGGAGCAGCGCGAGCAGGGAACAATGAGCCAGGAGCTGGGAGCCACAAGTCCATGTGAGCACAGGTCTGCAAGGGCAGGCACTGCTAAGGAGAGCTACACTTCTCATATGGCTGCCCTAAATCTGTCCCTGAGAACCAGAGCCAGGAAAAAGCCTTGAGTTGTTGAGCTGTAGCAGGAGCAAAGCTCTGACCCTACTGAGTTTCAGGAAGAATATCCCCAGAATTGATGTATGAGATGCAAAGCAAAGCAACTACATGAAACGAGCACTTCCCTGGTCACCTGTTCATATCTGACAGCAACATTTGAAAAAGGCAGAGAATGCAGCTGAAAAATTAGTGCTCAGAGTTCAGCTGGCCCAGTCACTGCCAGCCAAGCCAAGTAAAAAGACCTGAGAAGCAAAATGCTCTTGGCAAGGGAACTTCCACTAATGCTCTTAGGCTGCTGCAAATGCAAAGCAACACAGCCCACAGCGGAAGGTGTTTAAATTAGGTCAGGCTCTTTTTGGCACTTCTCCAGGTGGGATAATCACCAAGGCTGACACTCAGCAGCCTGTGAGCTGGGGTAATCTGTGCCATTCATTCATGCCCTTAGTCACTGGCATTTCAACAGGAAAATGCAGCACCTCCAGATTCAGGAGCTCCTAACACTAAAACTCTCATCTTCTCTGGCACAGACACTTTTTCCATGAGCTGTTGAATAAGAAATACAACAAAATGCTGGAAATGCCTCATTTTGTCTATCTGCACCTTCCTTTCTGGCCTAGACTCTCTTTGAAGGAGACCTGTGCAATTACCCACCCTCAAGCCAAGAGGACAGAAGATTAACAGAGGCAAACTCACCAAAAGCACGAGGGAATCCCTCCACCACTGCCTTGTGCTTGTGCAGATGGAAGGCAGGGAATAGAATAACCATGTATGAACTGAGGAGACTGAGAAGGACACCTGAGGGCACCTGAGCAGCCTGACCCAGCATTTCCAGGGTCAGCAGAGGGAAAGGTGCAGAGTCACTGACCTGACTGGCAAGAAAAAACAGGCCACCTTCATGCAGGTCACTAAGAATGGGGTGACAAGGAAGGAAAACAGGGATTTATTCCTATTGGATCTGAGCACAACCCAGATGTAGATATTTGGTGTCAGGCAACCAGCTCATCCTCCCAACAACACCAACCAAGGTATTGCCTAATGTTCACTGCAAGCTTGGCAAACCCTAACAAATGATGGGAAGTGGCATTTCCCTTGGGAGGAAGAACAACCCACAAGCAGGACTCACTGTATCCACAAGTGAGATTCACACCAAAAGGAATTTGGAATGTATTTTTTTACTTTGAAATACAGAAAAGCAAAAACACAAGATAGAGCATTTCCTACTTAATCAGGACTGTGTAAAAAAAATAAAGAAGCATCTCCATTGTTCATCTCAGCACCTTCACCCAAGGCTCTCTCTCTTGACCTGGCACTTCCCCTACTACCTGAAAATGCAATTTTATCAAGGGGAGTCTCCTCCTTCCTCACAGCCTTAGAACAGTACAGCAGCCAGCACCCAAAACCATTACAGCTCCAGCCAATCTTCCCATGATCAGGAGTTCTCCAAAGCAGAGTTCCTCCAGTGAAAACAGCTAAGATTCCATCTTTTACTCAAAACTGGAGGCCAGGCTAATGTACAAGCAGGGATGGTTTGTCTCCTCTGTGATCAGGACCCAATATTCCTTCTCATCCCATTCTTAGGTGACAACTAAAAGCAAACCCTCCCTCCCAGACAGCAGAAGATCAAAGAAAACCACACATCATGGCAATTATTAATTACGTTTTTATGTTTACAGTAGTCACTTAACATGGATACCAAGAGGTTTTAGTCAGAATTCTGATACTGGAGTGAATTCATTGGGAAAGCTGTAGAAGACCAAAACAGCTGCTCTAAAATAGTCATTCCAAAGAAGAAAAGGTTGAGATCATACTGTGCTTTACAAGTGAAGTTACATGGTTTAATTTGCATAGCACAAGCATACATCAGTAGCCAGGTTACAGGCTTTGATAAAGCCCATCTCCATTTGTGTTATTGCCTTTTTCTTTTCAATCTGAACCACTGGCTGCTGGCCTCTGCTGGAATCTAGGCAGGCTTACTGGCACTTGCTCTCCAGCAGCTCCACTTGGTTTCTCCAAGGAACATTCAACACCACAAAGTTGCAGATGGTGTGCTAAGGCAAGAAAGAAAAAAGTAGTTAGGAAAATAAGTGTCATTTACCACAGTTCCTCACTCCTGTGGCTCTCTACATTTGCCCTCTCCAGACAAGTATTCTGGAGCAGCACTCCCGTGCTCAGAGCAAGTCACATCTCTTAAATAAACCCTAAGAAATAAAGCTGAGCAGTCAGCACTGCTGTCAATCAGGTTATCTCCTTTATCCACTCACACAGGAAAGCTTTCAGCATTGTTAATACTCAAACATAAGCCCATAGGCACAGCTAAGCCACTTGTGACAGATCATTGCAGTTTCCATAATGGCACACACCAGTTTTGTGCTTCTCTTATGTGCAGCTACACCTCTCCCACATGCAGGAACAAAGAGCACATACATCCCTGTTGCTGCCATCAACAGAAGGAATGAGGCACTATGGAAAAACTCAGGCCAGATGAAGGCAGACATGTTTGGTGCTCCCACCCAAAAAGTTCAATTACTCATTACAAAATGCCTGTGTAACTGCTTGGTGATCTGCTTCTTGTGGGGCAGTGCTTTGGCCAAAGCTCTATTCACAGCAATACAAGTCCCACAGGAGAGCATGCCCAGCATGTTTACATCACCATGGGAAAGAAGAGATGAGTATTCTGAGGAGCCTGGACTGAGAGCCAGGGGGCCTGTAGGCCTGATCCAGACCACAACAGCTTCTTAGAGGACTGAGACACATGCACTGCTCCAGCCTGAGCCTCACTTAAAAAAACAACCAAAAGGCCCTGCCTCCTCTGACATCAACTGGCAAGACAAGTTCGGCAAGGGCACAGCTTGCTTTGCCTTGTTAAATATAAAGGCATAAGGTCTCTGATGCTGGCTGAGGCAGACAGGGGACACTGACCACAACCAACTCTATGAAGCCAACCAGTGGGACAGGGCTGGAAACGGGGAAGGGTGGGGGTCAGCAGGCTGTGCCACGGAGCCTACCTTGGCCATCTGGGGCTCCTCGTGGAAAGCACAGTGCTGGATATCAGTTGCTGGCTTTGTGCAGGTTGTCCGGGCAATCTCCACTTCCATTATGTACTTGACTCCGGCCACGATCTGCAACAAGACAAGCAGGCGGAGGCGGCTTTACTCACAGCACACGGGGAAGGAAGGGCTCTCTGCCGAGAGAAGCCTGGCAGGAGGGCAGGCAGCGATCCTGTTACATGATGGAAAACAGACTGTGAAAGCACACAGGGAACTGGATGTGGCAACCTCCACCAAAGAGGCACTTGGCACCTCCTTAGGAACAGGAAACAAAATCCAAGTAAACAAGTCCCACAAAGCAGCAATAAAGAGACATGTGTTAACCCATGAGCAGCGCAGCGAAGCCACTTGCTCCTTCCACAGCGCGCAGCACTCAAGGTCACTCAGACTATGAGAAGCCAGGATATAAAAACAGAACTTCTATCCACCTTTTGTGGGGAAAAACCGACAGCTTGCAGAGGGCCCCGGGCTAGCGCTCTGCCCGTTCTGCACAGGAACCCGGCCGGCCTCACTCCCAACCCCATAACAGAGAGTGTCGCCCCCGGTGTCTCACCTGTCTCTGGGCGCTGATGATCCGCACCACCCGGCTGGTGTACATGTCGTTGCTGGCCCTGTTGTACGCCGTCATGGCGAACTGCAGAGCCCGCTCCAGCCCCTCATCGTTCTCGGGGTCCTCGATAGGCTGCGGGGCGCCCACCATCCGCGGGCGGAGCTCGGCGCCCCGCACGACGCCGGCGAAGAAGAGCAGGGCCGCCGCCAGCAGCACTGCCACAGACACTCGATCGGCCGCCATGCCTGCGTTCTGCCAGCTCCCCCTCACGGCCGCCGCCATTTTAAAGCCGCGGGGCGGGGCGGGCCCGGCGGTGTTTTGGGCTGAGCCCCGGCCCGCCCCGCCCCGGCCGGGAGCCCCCGGTCCTGCCGGCGTTGGCCGAGGGCTTGCGCAGGGTCGGGGAGCGGGGGGGCAAAGTGGATGATGATGCTGCTGCTTTCCCGCACGGCAAGCTGGAGGCTTTTCCCAGACTCTGCCTCCTCGTGGGTTATTCTTGTGCTTATTTCCCTCTGCTGCGAAGGGAAAATACAAGCCACAGAGCATTTTAAGCTACCGGTGTTGTGCTGCCAGCGCACAACACCTTGAGTAATTTCCTACCTCTGCCTCCGCAGCGCTGGTGCTGCCTCACCTACGCTTCGAGGGGCCGGGGCGGCTTCCCAGACAGACGGCTCCGCTTCCCGTCTGCTCCCTAAATACCAACATTATCTCCCTCGTCCCATCAGGAACCCTAAGTTTGGAAAGACAGGACTTTATATAGCACGAGGGAGCCAGCTCCAGTGAGATTTAATGCCTCACGGAATTGTTAGGCTAAAAGAGGAGGAGGAGGTTTTGCACCTGAATATCCGCAGCTTGCCTTGTGATGGAAAGGGCTTGTCTGCTGACTGGAATATGCCTGCATGCCAGCAACATCCAGCATGGAAAAATCCCTGAAGTTTGCCACAAGCTGAGCTATCAACACTGACAGGACACTGGGGTCATTCTTGTAGCAAGAGAAATAATCACAGAATGGCTTGGGCTAGAAGGGACCTCGGAGATCATTTCACTCCAACACCCTGCCATGGACAGGGATACCTTCCACTAGAGCAGGCTGCTGGAACCTCAGAATGAACACCACCAAAATCACCTGCAGACACCCAAACACAAACAAGCTGCATTTGTTGGCTATTGACAGTCCAAACCCCAGGAAATCAGGACTTGAAACAAAGCAATTATGAGGAGAAAAAAAGGCTTGGCAAAAAAAATTATGTTCTGATGAATAAAGGGCAACTGGTTCATGAAATAAAGCTGCATTTTGTCTGTTTGTTTCTGCAGGGTGCAACAATCTTGCTCTATCAGAGGTGCTTTTTTTAAAAATATAAAACAGAAATTCATGAATAACCAGATAAACAAAGAAGCCAGTAATTAAAGAATTTACCAAGCTGCAGAAGACTCATTATAACATTGCAAAAGTTTGTAATAGTGTGTGCCATCACTTATAACTAGAAAAATAGTATTTATCATCTTCTTTTGTGGTTGATATTTGAGCAATATCCAACACATTTTCATCTGCCTTTTTGTCTATGCTTCAATTTCACTCAGGACTGGTGAGCTTTTTATGATACCAGGCTTACTAATTTCTCCAGATAACTGCTACATCCCTTGCCCTTTCTCTTGACGTCCCTCATATGTCTTTCACCATTCTAAAATATAGGTGTCAAACATGAAAATTTCACTTTACAACTGTAACTGTTGCAATATGTGCAGAAAATCCTTCAAATAAATGTTCTGTAGCCTCCAGCCAAAGTTTCTGTATGGGCACAGAGATCCTGTAAAGTGCAGTCAGCCAGGCCACTGTCCAGCTGGAGAGTTATATGGACAGCTCTGTGTCTGTGGGACTGAAAGATAAAATGCCCCATTGAATTCATTGAAAAGATTTGTAGGATCAAGCCCATAAAGACAGAGACAACAGAAATGTCAGATGGAAGCTGGATGGCAACATCAATGGGTAGACTTGCTGTGGGCCATGTGCCCAGGGTAGTTTTCATGGCACAAAAATAAAGCTGGGGGCTTAGGTTCTTAATGGAAAGAGTGTCTTTAAATGTGTCAATTTTCCCACTTTGCAATTCCTAAGGTGTACACACTTCCCGAGTTTGGTTGAACTTCCCAGAAAAATCTCCATTGTGGCAGCCCCTCACTCTTTATCTGAGCACCTCCCCTCCAGGCCTGCTATCTGCATTTGTCTAAAGATAACAGCCTTCCTTTGGCTGGTTCCTGCAGAGCTGCAAAGCACAGCCTGCAGAGTTCTAATCTCTGCATGGCTCTCACATGGAGGAACAAGGGCTTTTGTCGTCATCACTCAGTAATGAGATAGCAAACCTCAGAACGAGAAAAATAATCACGCTCCCTACAGGTAGGAGATTACCTTTGAAATATCTCAAACCCAATACACTCTAAATGGCCTATTAATCTGCTTTTTGGCTCCTTTTTAAAATACATCAATCATAAATTAAGGGCAGATTTCCAAGTTTTCCTCTGTCAAACTGGCTGCCAGAACCAAATGCAGGGTTTGCACATGTTCACATGAGTCCCAGGGGCTCACAAAAAAAAGGCCTCTTGAGCAAGACAGTCAGCAGTTTATGAGATGGGTCTGAGAGTGATTCAATAGCAAAGGCAAAACTATTTCACTGCAGTAGAAGAGTGTCTTCTGCTTGTGGAAACAAACCCATCCCACATCAGCTTATTCAGGGATGGTGGGAGAAAGAGTCTCTGCCTGCCTCTGAGACTCATGGTCACCACTCCCTGCTGTGGCATGCACAGGCGTTCTTTTGCAGGAGACGAATGGAGGCAATGCCATGACCTGTCCATCCAAAGAAAACCAGGTCTGTGTCTTGTCTCTCAGCTACAAAAGATAATTAATTTGAAGTGCCCAATGAAATAGGACACAGCCACATCTCTTCTGGATGTACACACACGCCTTCACATACTGGCAGGCTCTTGCCACAAGCCAAAAGCCAGAAGTGGCTTTTCTAGATAGGCTGCAAGGTGTTTGCTCAGCTGAAAAACAGTAAATGCCAGGAGAGGCTTCAAGGGCACCAAAGGGCTGCTCTGAACATATTTCTGTGCTGGCAGCACAACTGGATCAGTAAAGACCCCCCTCTCAAGTTCAAAGACTCCTAAATAAGCTTAGCACTTAGTGCTGAGTGCACCTTTCGGACAATTCAGTGGGAATAGAGCTATTGGGAAACACTGGCTCTCAATCTGGGTGTTGAGCCCTCTTGAAGGCCTTGGATTTCTTGGGAACAGAAAAAACAATTAACAGAAAAGAAGTGCAGGTAGCACTGAGGGCTGTTCACTCACTGGTGGTCACTTTTAGGAATTGAATGCCAAACATGTCCCAGCACTGATCTCAAGTAGGTCAATGATTATCACCCTGCAGACAGGTCAGGGCTTACACAGCCCTCTGCTGAGCCCCAGGCTGCTCACATCACTTGTGGGGTGACAGCAGCACCTGCTTTGAATCCCTTTCCCTTCTGCTAGTGCAGAAGATAATCTGCCTCTAAGAAATGCGTACTCACTTGCAGACATCTGCTTAGTAATTACTGCAGTTAATCTGCCCTTGTGCCCATGAGGGGAGGCTTGTTGTTTACACACAAGCAGAAAACAAAGTAATTGGCAGCAGGAAAAGCTGCGTTTCAAATAACTGCCTGCAATCAATTATGGTCAGATTGTGCAACTGAAACAGTGAACCCACAGTACTGAAAGTGGCTGCTGGTTTAAGTGAAGTACTGGTTCACTTGGGATTTTAGCAAAAAATCCCTCTGCAGCAGAATCCTTTTTTTACTCTGAGAAATATAAATACCAGCACAGCAATACCATATATTCAAAATTATCACCAGAGATTTTCTGCAATCTGGTGCCTTTGATGGCTACATTAGCTTGTATTTACTAAGAATAATTCAGCCATTCTCTTTTCCCTGTATTCTTCATCTTATGTATTTGCCTCAGACTGCAGGAGAAATAGCTTTGCTGTGTGAGATTTGTGTTCATTAGTTCTTATTACATGTTTTTTTCTTCCCCAGGAATTGGTTCCCAGAGCTGACAAGAAAATAAGTTCTGTCCTTGGTCTCCAATCCAACCCAAAGCACAGAGTGCATGTTTGAGCTTAGCTTCTGAGGAATACCAGTGACTTCACATGACTAAGAAACCTTAAATGAAGTTTATGTTTGTGTGCTGTGCAGAAACTGGCCTTCCAGCAGCCTGCTGGGACACTAGGCTGGGATACAACGAGTATCCCAGTATGCTCTGAGGCTTTGCAGATCCCTGGAAGCCCTGAGGGGAAATCAGTAGCACTATGTCCATGCAGAATGGTTCACAGAGCTGGTTCACAGTCACACCACTCTTGTTCTCTCCTTCAATCAAATCATTTCTCCCTCCCTCAGCAGCAGCTGGTAGTGTAACTTCACTACTTCCAAGTCCAAGGGCTTCAGGGCATATCACAACTTTGAGTGTTCACTCAGCATGGTGTCACGCTTTAACTACATATTTATGTGAAGGCCCTTTTTCAAGAGCTAGACTACAAATCCCTAATCCTTGCAAGAAAAAACAATTAAAAGGCCATCCAGGAGCTCAAGTTTTCCTTGGTTCAAGTCAGCTCCTCTGCTGTGATGCCAGCAGAGCCAAGCCAGATGCCAGACTGCTTTGGATTGCATGGCGCTGCACAGACACAGGGAGTCTGTGCTTTGTTTTTTTCATTCTGGGGTTGGGGAGGTGTGCTTTATATTTTTGTTTGGTTTTGTTGTTCTGTTTTTAAGAGACAACTGTTGTGCTCTCAAATAAAAGATTTCTTATTGGAAGACAAATCAATGGTGCATAGCCTGGACATTTTCACAATCCCCATGTACAACCAGAGGTACAACCTCTGTTTTAAGCTTTGAAGTGGTTGCAGTTCCTGTCTGCCCAGCATTTCAGAGCAGAAAACTCTGCCTGGTTAAGGCTTTATTGCAGGGAACGGGGAAGCAAGACTTGAATCTATGAAACATTTGAGTGCTGAGAACAGCCTGTTCTCAAGGGGCTGACTTGCCAGCAGGATTCCTCACTGCTTCTCATTAGGAAGGATTTAAACTCTTTTCTACATTGTGCTTGTTGGATTTGAAGCATGGGAAGGGGCAGGGATACCTACTGTGTTTAACAATTTCAAGAGAAGAATCATCAAGGTAGCTTGCAAACAAAACCAGTCACTCATACCAGACAAACTGGGATACTTGGCCCTAAGATTTTTCCCTCAAGAAGGAAGTGAAATTGTGAATAACCTCAAAATTCACCTCATCAGTGGCTCACTTGCTGCTCTATGCAGCAAAAAGACCAGCCCACTCCAAAACATGAAAGGGCCTTGCAGAAGAGTATGATTGTCACACATAAACAAGATTACTGCATCAATTATCATTATTTAATTAACATACAGTTAATATACAGGCCATGCTGCAGGCCACATTTATAGTTATCAATCCTTCAGGTTTCAGCAAGCTCAAATGCACAAGTAAAGGCTCACTTTCAGAGCAGTATTTTTACTCAAAGTGGTTATTTGTGAGTGAGGCAACTGCTTTGTATCCAGTAGCTGCTGGCAGTTCCCTCCAGTTCAAAAAGTTTCAGTCATCCAAGCAAGGAGACAGAAAGCCACAGCAGATCACTGCACCTAACACAGTAGATGACACAGAGCTGTAAAACGTGACCAGCACAAGCCTTAAGAAGAAATCTTAAGAGGGTGGAGGGAATAGCAAAGAAACACCACCTAGGAGGGCAGCACTTACCAGTGGAGCTGTTCACAAAGACTTGCACAACATTCTCCCAGCAAACTTATGTAAGACAAGTCTGTAAAAAACAGACCTAATGCTGATTAATTTGAACAGGAATAATTAAAATGTGTAAACATAAGGAGAAAAAATAAAATTGTAAATATTGAAAAAATAAAATTCTTTCTCAGATTCCCAGCTGGCTAATAATTCTTTGATGAACATGACAACAGGGCAAGGACAAGGAAGCTTTCATTTCACTGCAGTTTATTGAGGAGTTATGTCCAGCTCCTGTAGGAATAGCTGCATGGATCAGGTGTTTCATTGCTAAGAGCTCAGCCACAGTGCTGTGGTGTTGGTGGACCACAATTCAGAATCCCAGGATGGGTCAGCTTGGAAGGAACCAGTGGGTCCAGGTGGTCTCTGCTCAAGCAGGGTCATCAGAGCACATGGCACAGGACTGTGTCCAGACTGTTCTTGAGTATTTCCAGTGAAGGAAACTCCACAGCCTTTGGCACCTGCTCTCCCTTTGGCAATTCCTAACATGTACACAGGGCAATTCTCTGAACACACTTCCAGAGTTTGGTTGAACTTCCCAGAAAAATCTCCATTGTGGCAGCCCCTCACTCTTTATCTGAGCACCTCCCCTCCAGGCCTGCTATCTGCATTTGTCTAAAGATAACAGCCTTCCTTTGGCTGGTTCCTGCAGAGCTGCAAAGCACAGCCTGCAGAGTTCTAATCTCTGCATGGCTCTCACATGGAGGAACAAGGGCTTTTGTCGTCATCACTCAGTAATGAGATAGCAAACCTCAGAACGAGAAAAATAATCACGCTCCCTACAGGTAGGAGATTACCTTTGAAATATCTCAAACCCAATACACTCTAAATGGCCTATTAATCTGCTTTTTGGCTCCTTTTTAAAATACATCAATCATAAATTAAAGTTAGATTTCCAAGTTTTCCTCTGTCAAACTGGCTGCCAGATCATAAGGCAGTATAATGAATATCAAAGTTTCCATATGTTCACATGAATCCCAGGGGCTGGAACCTGAAAAAAACCCTGCAATTTATTGTGAGATGTCTGAGGGGAAACCAAATCCTTGAGGCTGTGATGATACATCACTGCACCAGCCCAGCAGCAACACGTCATATGCAGAGATACTCATTATGAAAAATAGGTTTCTTATTGGACTAAGAGTGAACTAATAAAACCATCCACATAGAAACACACACAGACCACACACTGACACCTATCAAATGAACAAAATCCTTCCTGGGTGAGAGCAAGAAGGGGAATAAAAATTATTACAGTGTGCTTCTGTATCCTTGAGAGATTTTTAAAAGCCCAAATGCCACTCAGCTGTTTGAACATTACTTTCTGATTCTGTAGGCAGTCTGGACAATGCACTGACATTATGCATTCAGCCCTTCTTTTCTCCCAGTGCCAGGGACTTCCAAAATCAGAGAGGACAGAATGAAGTTAGGCAGCTGGGTGTGGAATTAAGTAACCACATTGGCACTTGGTATTTTCTCTCCAGTTACTCTGAATCATTTGGTGTAAGGCTGAAGTATTCCATAGGGCACTTACTTGGATGCTGGCTGTTAAGCTTCAGGACTTCAGTTTTTTAAGTCTTAGGAAATCACTCAACAACAAAAAGGCCTGATTACCATGGCTGCACTTCACTGGGAAAATAGAGAGCAGCTGAGCATGCCTTGAGGCAGTCATCACAAGGACATCACAGCCACTTCAGCATCAGGCAGCATTATCCACCTACAAGTCCTGCTGTGCTGAGCAAAGCAAAAGCCTCACTGTGCCCAGTTGGTACAAAGGAAGAATCCTGGAGGGTTTAGAGCCCAGCACTTCAGTTCTGGGCTCCACAACACACATGCAGCCACATAATGCCAGTCTCTCGGGTGGGGTAATGCTTTCTTGATGCAAACAGCAGAAGCAGGAGTAACATTTTAGCTCTCCTTAACTTTCAACAATGAGGACATATCTCCTGATCCCTTTGTTGTCTTCCCAGGAAAAAAACTTAATTCTCCCCCAAAATGCTCATCTAAACTACTCACAAAGACACCTTGTCTTTTTCCTTCAAATTCCAGCATAGAACTTCGCTTGGATGAAAAACTAAAGGAGTGCACAGGAAGGCAGTGCACTAAATCCATCTCTTTCTGCTGCTTGTCCCTCTGCCTGGATCTTGATATTCCTGCCATACAATGAGCTGAAACTCAGCGTGGTTAAAAGAGCTGCTTCCTCCTTCTGGGCTGGTGCATTTGCAGACACTGACAAGGAGTTCAGTGTTTACATGCCACACCCCAAGAAATCATTTGGAGTTCTCAGGACTGAAGTCAGCTCATGTTGGGTGAGGACTGTCCTTGTAGGATCTTTCTACATTGTTCTTGAAGATCTGATCCTTCCCAGAGAAGTAAACTGTGAATTTGAGGAGCTGTCAATATGGCCATTAATTGAACTTCTAGTACAACTGATGGCTTATAAAGCCAGTACAAGCAAGGTTCTTGTCCAAGAACACACAAAATAGCTGAAAACATTGAACCAGATTTGACTCGAGGCCCAGAATCCAGAGAAAGAGATTGAAAATATGCCATAATACCTCTCATTTAATCTCAGTAGTATTTCTTTATTTCTTCCCTCAGCATATTTTCTTTCAGCCACAGGAGGAGAGTCCCTCCAGGAGGTCATTGTTAATAAACTGAAAAGTGTATTTCATGTACTTCTGAGTGATCAACATCAAGGACTCATTCCATGCATGCAATAATCCAGCCTCACATGTGATTAACAATGTCCACTTTAATAATGGTCAGGAATGCAGGCTCTCTTCCCCACCACTTTGAAGGATTTTGGCTGTAAAGGAGTCCAACATTTCAAGGTCGCCTCAAGAGTCTAAAGTTTGGAGGTAATTCACTCTATTGTTGGCACAGCCTTGCACAAGGTTGAGGGGTGTTTTAATCCAGGTGAAAACCAGGCTACCCTCTCCTTAGCCCAGATGAAGGCAGCTGCTAGGCTGCAGTTTCCAGAATCACAAGAGAAACTAAAAGAGTCTTGCCTTTCCTATTATGAATACTGGCCTGCAGGCTGCTTTAGAAGAGTAAAAGAAGGTTGCAGACCTCTTACAATCGTAGAGATCATTGCAGAAAAAATGCAGAAAACATCTATATGGTACCTCACCTGCCTGAAACTTGGGGACTCCAACACCTGCCTCTACAAGTCCTTAAAGAGACAACTTAGAAACTCCCATCTGCTTCATTGTGAGCAACACTGGGGACCTTCTAAGGGGGTTTCTATAGCCAAGTGAGCATGAGCCAAGGGCAGGAATCATGTGGATGATCAGTGAATCAGCCTCCTTAAGACACAATGCCTATGTAACTGGACATTCCCAAGCACAAGATTTGGGGAAGAAAGAGCACAAGGATTCTCACTATGAGAGAAGCAATACCAGGGGAAGCACAGCCCTTTGCATGAAGCAGAAGCTGAGGTTTGCTGGGAATCCACAGAACAGAGGAGGCTGAGAGAGCAGCCAAAGAATCATGAGAGGCCTCTGAGCTGCCCCTGTTTTGCTCCCTTTCTGATTCCAAATCTGGCAGGGTCCAGAGATGCCTCCAGTTCTGACCCCTTGCTCTTCTCCCTTCTCTACCTGGGCCCAACCAGCTCAGTCACTGTGTGGACTCAGAGCTGGGGTGAGGTGAAGGCTGTGGCAGAAGGGAGATCCCACTGAAGCACAGAGGCCTCTGCAGAACTCTCTGACCCTGATCCCACATGAAAGCCATTTCTCCAAAACCCTCTCACCCATGCTTAAGGGAACAGCCCAACCAGTCCCTCCAACAATCCATCCTCTGTTGTGAAGCCCACACTCTTGGATTTAGATGGTGAAAGTGTCCTGCACTCCTGGAGTCATGCAGTCACCAAACAGCTGAGATTAGACATTCTGAAAAGAAGAAAATCCAAAACCAAAAACAAGTAGAAGTAAACCAACAGTTGTTCTCAACTGAGTTCCAGGCCAGAAAGAAAGAAATTAAATGATTTATGGAGGGTTCTCAAAAAATCTTGAGACCTGGGACCCAAAGGTTCAATCATGCCTTTTTTAACTCTTGGGCATACCCCAGTCTTGGTAAACAAGTAACCCCATTTCTGCAGCTGCTGCTTTTAGGCTGGAAGCAGTTCTCATCTGTCTCTCCCCATGTGTCTGTTCCCATTAATACCAATTTTAAAAGAACCTTGCTGCTTTTCCATTGCCATCCTTGCTGCCAGCCATATACCATTAAACACAAGAAATAAGAGGCTTTAGTGTAATTGTGGCTTTGCCTTTTTTATAGAGAAGGCATCCCATGAAGACTGACACAGCTGAGTACCTGCCTAAGCACTCCAATTCTCTCAGCAGGAATTTTCAGAGAGAAAAATTAAATTGTAGCTGTATAATACATTGAGCAGACAATGCCAGTGATTATCCAGCAAAGTGAGATCAAAAAGCACCAGCAGTGCTGACTTCCAAAGGGGCATAAAGTATTCTAAAGAGTTACCCTGCAAAGGATGACAAGGCCCTTCAAGACCACACATATTTTGTCCCTTTTACTCTGGCTTGTCTGCAAGGCCTCTAGGGCCAGTCCAGTCCTATAAAATACTGAAGATACCTCACATTTTTTTGTAGGTAGACATACTCCACCTAAGCTGGCAAGTACCTCCTTTCCCTCCCTGTCCCAAGCCATGAAAACTCTGGCCAACCTCCCAGTTCAGTCCCTGACTGCCTGACAAGGGAGCACTCCTTGGAACTCCACTGCCCAAGTGTCCCACTGAATGGAAGTCTGTCATTCTGCTTTCCCAAAATCCCAGGTATTCCTGCTACAATTCACACCATGGCCAGGAAATTGCCTTCTTTCCCTTCTTGGCCTCCCTAGCAGTCAGGAAACCCTCCTGGATGTTGCAAGTGGCCTCTTACAGTGGGATAGGAAATCCCTGTGGCTCAGACAGACTCAGTGCTCCCCCTTGGCAGGGTCAGGCTGAGCAAGCCCACCCCACAGGCAGTTCCAGAGAGACTTTCTATTTATGTGGAGTGAAGATTGTGGTGTCAGCCAAGGCCAGGAGGAAGCAGTGGCTCTGCAGCAATAAACACAAATCAGGAAACATGTCAACCAGTGACACGCTGACCTAGGGCATGGCTGTGAGGAAGTGCAGAAATGTTCTCCAGTGAGGTGTCTTTGCAACACAACACGCCAATGCCAAGTGCAGAGGAGTCAGGACAAACCAGACATGGAAGGGGAAGCAGTGCAGGGAGATGCCAAATTCTGTAAAGGCATCTGGAGTCACAAATGAGGTCACATTGCTTGCAAATCCCTACAGCCACAGGTCCTGTCTGCAACTGTGCAAGGCCAGTGTTTTCCAAACCTCTCCTTGACATCTGTTGGAGAACTAAGGAACACAGGACCCACATTTCTCCTTTATCTAGGGAGTATCTTCCTGACTTTTCTGGATGCTTCAGAGATATACCTCCAAAATGCATGTGCACTGGGGGCTACCAAGAAACATAAAAGCCAGTGAGCCATCTGCTCTTTTCCAAGCTTCCTTCCCACCAGGACAAGAGTTCAGTGCTGTTCTTGTGCTCTCACTGGGCCCCTTCCATCTGAGTCATTGAATTCACACACATTTCAAGGTGCATGCAAAGGTAGTCTCCTTTTCTTCCAAACCTCCACATTCTACTTGCTCCAGCAAGAATTCTGAGTCCCACCAGCCCCATTCTATGGTCATGCTTTCTACAAAGTCCTCACTTAGGAATCTGAAGTAGCAACTCAGCAATTAGTGTTGTGAAAAGGCCTAATAAGTTGCTTTGGAGACCAGCAAGCACTACACATCTCTAAAGAGCTGGCCATGCCACCTCTAACTCCCTCTCTCTCTCTCTCTTTGTGTGCTCAGGTACTTCTAATCTCCATATACCACCCAACAACTTCCTCTGAAATGTGTGTGCTCACCACCTATTAAAGGCTGGCAAACACGGATAAGTGTTTTGAGGCAGACCTGATGTATGGCTCAAAGGAATGTTGGTTTAAAAGGGGAGTGATTCTACCCCTGCCTCTACCTTCTGGCAGCCTGACATTCCTGGTTTAATGCATGGTTTGGCCCTTATCTTGTATCCAGCCCAAATGGGGCCATATGAGGTCAGTAATACTGGGAAAAGGCTGAATTAGATGGAATGGAAGTGTTTGACTGCTAATTATCCATTTGACCTCAAAGCCTTGGACAGCCAGGGGTCTACTATAAAATAAACTATGAGATGACAGATTCACTTAGGCTCTGAAGACAAAGACTCTGATAAATAAATCTAGCCAGCCTTTCTATGGTTGAGAGATTCTATCTCATGTATATGATGCCCAAAGCTGCAGATCTTACCTTAACAAAGTAACAAAAAACATCTGGGAAAGAAAAAATCTCACTAGGGATAGCACTTTGTATATCCTAAGCAATGGATGATGCAGGTCTAAACACAGTGGGGGATAGAGAGAATGTTTTTCATCCTCCAGCTACTTTCACACCACTCCACTGCATCACCAGGAGTGCAACCACAAAGTTTGCCACTACACAGCCTCAGGGTCAGTTCTGCTGGGAGAACTGTAATTCCCTCTCTGTGAATTCCTGCACTGTGCATGTCTTTCACCAAAAATTCAGTCATCTCCTCTGGGAAAACAAAACAAGGCGACAGCTTTCCCAGTCATGAGATGATGAGCTCAAATGTGACTTGGGGCGCTGCACTGAGCCACTTGGAAACGTCCTGTGCTCAGCTGGTAAAAGGCAACATCCAGGTGGAACATCACCCATGACCCAAGGTGGAATTGTACAAAACAAAGCTGGAAAGCAAAGAACAGGGTGACAGAGACAAAATGAGGAATGGAACAAAACACCAAATCTGGGGGTCAACATCGAAATCTACCCAAATGGAAATCTCCAGACAGAAACACTGAAGTCCAGAAGGAAAGATGAATGAACAAAAAAAAGTTTCAGGATGAAATTCTCAACTCAGAACAGAATAAAAATTAGTTGGGGAACAAAACAAGAGACAAAAAGGAACTAAAGTAATACTAAGGAAAGTTTGGGGAAAAAAAAGTGCTCCCACCAGAGAAATATTTTTTTAAAAAAATCTTTTATTTTACAGAAGTATTTACTTTTTATGAAAGTCAGTATTGTCTAACAAAAAAGAGACTAAGCTCTGATTCCAAAATCACATGTGTCCTCATGCCTGCAGTCAGGTCCCAAAAGTCAGACATTGATACATTTCCAAACTGCAGAATTTCTAAGCCAATCTAAGGCTGTTTGTTTGCTGTCTGGAGTATAAAGCTATGAACCAAGATTTCCATCCTGTTTGGTTTTGATTTCAACATCTTATCTGGAACATCCAGCTCATGTTTTCATGTTTTTCTAAGCAACCATGAGAGTTAGAATTTTGTTTTTAAATTAGAAAATGGAGTTTCTTATGCAATGTCTTTCTTCCAGCAGCTTTTAAGGAAAAAAAAATACAACATCCTGAGACTGCTGAGAAAGTCATAAAGCTTAGTAACCACTGCAATATGCCATAAAAAAATGCTTTTCATTTCCCCTGCACACATAACTCATTTATTTCTATCATTTAGTCCCTATTCCAAGGGTTTTACTGCAGTATTTGCTGAACCAGTGTACTACAATGAATATTTTTAACTTCTTTAAAGAATTTCCATTAAAGCATGACTTGGATAGCTCAACAAGCAAATATCATTGATACTATACCTGTCATAGACAAACAAACATACATCTTGGACGGGATCAAGACGAGAAGCAGTGCTCCCAAGAGCACCACAAAGTCACATGAGGTCCATGAATGCCAGATTTTAAGTTCACTTCTCAAAGGAAACTCAAATAAATGGAAAATCACAGGTAGACACAAAGCCCTCAATGATTTCATTAACAGTTTAGAAGAGCCCTTTGCTGTGTTTGTTCTGGCTAATACAAAAAATATCTAAGCCCTCATCAAAATGCAAGTGTTGAAGCATGCAAATAAATGATGAAGCAAGTTCTCACACTTTAGGAGAACTTTGGCTTTTTTTGCCCATAGATATTCCCACACAGATGCATGTCATCATATGCTGCTCTTCCAACATATTCCTAAACTCACTCTAACTTGAAACATTTCCCCTTGTCTCCCCTGGACAGCAAACTCCAGCCAGAGTCAGAAGGAAGCCACACTGGACTGAAAAGTGCCAGAGCTGTGTCTTTGGTTTCCTGGAGAAAAATTGTTCTCCTGGGAACTGTTTGGATTTTGAAGGCCTTTTTCCTCTTCCCTGGCATGATGTGACTCAGTTCCCAGCAGACAGTGCACACAACCTTTGTGAATCCATGACAGGAAAGAATCTAGGCCTAAGATGAGGAGACTTGCCAGGCAGGTCTCTAGAGATGTCCTTCCACCCTTCTGTCTGTGTGCTACAGAAACCTTTGCTGAGGATGTCCTGTCACAGACTATCTGAGGAAAGGGACAGGAATTACACCATCTTTATGCTGCTTTTTAAAAACCTCCAAGAAAGGACATTCATTTCTTGCCCCAGTAATTTGGTCTACTGCTTTGCTATCCTCATCCTTGGAAACACTTTTCTGGTTCCAAACTCTGATGTCCCTTGCTGTGATCTAGCAGGAACACAGAGAACACATTACTCTGCCACAGCTAACCTCACATCATTCACACCAGCTCCCAAAAAGGGAGCACAGCCATTTTTCCAAACTCACTGTAGTATTCTGACTACTAATTTTTCATCAATTATTAATTAATTAATCATTATTCAATTATACCAATTGTATTTCAACTATACCAATTATCTTTTCCTTCAAGTGTAAAAGACTTGTCTCCTCAGCAGTGCAGGAGTGTGGGAGGTTGAAATATGGGTTTGTGAAAGTGCCAGGTAAGAGCAGGAAAGAAACCAGGGATTGGAAGGCGGGAGAGTAGATGGAAAAGGTGAGAGTTGCATTGTCTGGGGGAGTAAATTCTTCAACCCTGTAATCAAACAGACAAAGTCATATCACTGGTGATTAAAAACTCAAATTAGTACCAAACTAAACCTACTGCATGTGTCAATACTCTTTCTAGAAGCACAAGTGCCACATTATTCTCTGTAGGTCAACCAGCAGCAAGGGCATGGCTGCAGGCAGACTCTCTCCAGCTCTGCTGTTCTATCAAGACTGTCCAAAACCAGAGTGAGGAAAAATGCATTGCTGTCACCACATTTCCACCTGCTCACTGTGTTTTCTGTCATTCAGCCTCAATATTCCCACCCTCAATGTTCTCCCAGTCCTAGGAAACCTGCAATGAAAGAACAAAACCCATCCAAGCACTAAAATAATATTTTTTAAACCCAGAGCAAGCACCACAGAGTCCAGCCCTTACAGAAGAGCTGGGAACCAGTGGAGACTGAGGGATTTTTTCTTTTTGCCATGTTGGACTCTGTTTTCTCACCATAGGACTGGTGTGAGGAATGGGAGCTCCCTGGTGGCAAAACGTGAATTTGCAAAGATGGACTTGCAGTGGCTCCATGCTTTTCCCTGCTCACATGGAACTCTGTGGATAACAGGAGCACAGCCCTGTGCTGCCCTCTCCCAGAGCACTGAGAGCAGTCAGACCTGAACACTGAACACAATGCTGTCTAGTGCAGGGGTGCCTTCTTCAGAGCCCAGCACAACTCCTAGCTCCGCCTCACAAACCTGGCATCCCTTTCTCCAGCCCAGGCATGCAAGCTGTGCTGAGACACACATTCATTCATAGGCCAGGAGGTACCTGTGTTTGGTTAATGACAAAATCAACAGCAACCAGATTACTGTCACCCATCCAGGTTTCATGACACCCCAAGACAGAAGCAAGAGCCAGCCAAAATCCAATGGAATGTGGGTGAAAAAGAGCTTGGACTGCCATGATTTTCACAAAGCAAGAGGCCTCCACTTTTTCCTACCTGATTTTTAGGCAACAGTCCCAATCTAGTGCCCAGCAGCCCTTAAACAGTGAGGGTCTCGGGGGATCTGGATGAACCAAGCCACTCCATCTCACACAGACAGCTCACATACAGGGTTTGTTCCTTAACACCCACCTTGACACCTGGTTCTGAGCTGGGTGCCACCACTGCTCTGTGCCTGAAGATCAGCAGACCCACAATCTGGACACTCCTGGCATATCTAGTGCCTCCAAGGGACCTGGAAAAGAGACAACAGTGACATATCACCAATCCTTGCTAGTGCTCTGCCCTGCAGCCCCAGCACACAGATGAATGATGCTTGTGCAATCTTTATACCCCAGGCCAAGGTAGGGGTCTCCTGCCCAGCTGCACCTCCAGAAGGTGTAACAAATGCCAGGAGTCTTCACAGGTTCAGGTAGTGATGATCCAAAACCAGAAAAAGGATGAAATCCACAGAAGGTTATGAAAAGTAGAGGCACAATGCCAAACTCAGGAGATTCCTGCCTGCACATGGGAGGCTGGCAGACCATCTAGATGATCTCCTGCTGCCAACTGACTGCCTTTTGTCACTGACAACTTTCATGAAAAATCCTTTCCTCAGGATTTTTCCTCCTGAGAAGCTGGGGGGCCTCAGGAACAAAATGTAAACATTGATTATCTGCTGCTGTGGAATGCAACAGGTGCATCTGTGATTGGCACACGTTGGATGTTTGTAATTAATGGCCAATCACAGCCCAGCTAGCTCAGACAGAGAGCCAAGCCACAAACCTTTGTTATCATTCTTTGCTATACTTAGCTTAGCTGGCCTTCTGATGAAATCCTTTCTTCTATTCTTTTAGTATAGTTTTAATGTAATATATGTCATAAAATAATAAATCAAGCCTTCTGAAACATAGAGTCAGATCTTTGTCTCTTCCCTCATCCTAAGACCCCTGTGAACACCGTCACAGCCTTTCTTCCCAGGTATCTCCTGCCAGGAAGAGGACACCAGGTTAGACAGACTTCTGATCCAATCCAGGACAGCTCTAAAGGGGGAGCAGAGCTGTCACATCCCAGGCTGCAGCAGCCTGCCCTCGGGCAGTGCCCTCTGCAGCTCTCTAACACTTCTTCCCAGACTGGGAAATTGCACCATGATCCAGGAATGACAGAGCTGGACAAGTTTGTCTCTGTAAGAAATAGAGCAGCTGGGGATAAACAAGAACATCAGACAGGTGGGCAAAGCCACAGAGGGACTCAAAGCCTCAGAAGAGAGGAGGGAAGAAGAGGGGAAAATAAAAAGGAGACAAAAAGTAGTTGAAACTGCTAGTTTGCATCAGGCTGAGAAAGTCAGGACTGCTCTCTGACAGACTTACAGACAAATTCCTTTCAGGCCACCAGATGGTGCCGTGCCTTCAGTCACCAGCGGGCAGCAGCTCGGGGACAGCAGCCCTCCCTCCCGGGCGCTGCTCTCGCTGCTGGGAGAAGGGGAGACACGGCCTCGCTCTGCCCCGGCATCCCCAGCCGGACACCTCCCAGCTGCCCGGCCAATTCCACCTTGAAGGGGCCAGGCTGATGCTGAATCTGGGCCTGAGACAGGTGGGATGCAGGAGAGGAGGGGAAATGAGCCTGGAAGCCCAAGGAGCTGGAAGGAAGGTCAGGAGTACCTTTGTGAGCACTGTAAGAACAAAGCATCATATGTTGGGAGAAAGACTTCTGTGATGGGCAACCTGGCAGGGGAAACACTGGCCAGGAGTTGTGTTTTGGTTACATTCAAGTGGTTTTGATCCAGCAGAAGTGTCAGAGCCCTAGGGAAGGATGACAGGGTGGTGTGCTCAGGGAAGAAGTTGCTGGCCAGATTCAGCCCACACACCATCGACTGGCAAGCTGAGTTTCCTGGCTCCCTCCAGAAGTGCTGCTGTAACCATGCTCCATCCCAGCACCCACATGCAGCTTGCTAGGTGACCACCCATCCAGAGATGACCACCCATCCTCTCAGGCCATGCAAAGGCTCAGAAGGAGAATGCTGCTTGCTGAAGAGTGAGAGTACACATGCTCACCCAGATGGCCCATGCCCCCACAGCAGCCAGCCTTTCTCCACTCTGTGTGCCAGAACAGAGCCAGCACACCGAGCACAGGCCACCAGTACAGATTGAGGCACACAGAACAGATCTAAAGAGGGTGGTGGGAAAGGAATGCTCCACTCACACTACCCTGTTTTTCAGTGGAGACTTCCCACAGCCACTTGCCTGGACAAGACCAACCACAGCAGGTATATATAGCTCACCATGACCCAGCTGTCAGCCCAGAGCTATAAATACAGCCAGAGCAGAGATACAGCTATCAAGCCACTCTTGACTCCATTCATAATCTGTCCACAACACAGATAGGAGAGAGGTGAAGGAAACTGTCAGAGATTCCCATCCACTCACACTCATAGGAAGCACAGCAAGACCTTCTTCCTTCCCAATGTGTCTCTCTGCAATGTCCTCCTACTCCTCCACCTCACCTGGCACAGCCCAAGTGGCAGTAGTGGCAGAAGTGTTATCCATCCATGTGTGAGGCTCAGGTTCACCAGGAAAGCAAATCCCTTTTTGAGAGTATCTGATGTATTGGGAGGCAAAACCACTGATATGCTTGCTCTCCCCTGCCCTACCCATGTCAGTGCTGGCACAGCCAGCTCCCATAGCACTCAGACCCATCAGACCCAGGCTCTGGGCAGATTGGTCCTGCAGCCCATCCCAGTGGTGCTCCACAGGCACTGCCAGTGCTGTGCCTTCTCTCCAGTGTCACAGCAGCCTTGGCTACTGTTGGGAAATGAGTGCTGACCTCTCCAGACCCACCTCTGCAACTCAGGCCTCCCATAACCACCGTAAATTCCCAGAGCATTCCCCAGAATTCATAGTCAATGCTACTTATCTTTTGACTGTTTTGAAGGGCTTTTCACTACCCTCTAGCAAATCCTCCACAGCTATAAGGCTGCTGTTGATGAATATCCATCATGCTGACTAATATGTCTCATTGCTTCCTTTTTCATTACCCCATGCATTTCTTATGGTTAGACAGTAAGCAGATTAGGGGTGGGGATTTTCCAGCCTATGCCTGTACATCACCTTGCCCTATACATGGGGTAGAGCTAATTCACCTCCCATCTAATCTTACCCACAGAAGCCCTCCATAAAATGAACTCCCAATTTTAACAAGAGTCAAGCTCCCCCCATTCCAGAGAGCCAAACCCAGACAGGTTCAGTAACTGGCCACAGCCCTGACAAACACAGACAGGCCTGCAGTTCCCCAGCCAAAACAAGGGGCCATCCTGCATGAGCAACACATCTCCAGAAGGTTTCATTATTCTGATGCAGCTGAGCACAAACCCTGTCATAAGAAAACGAAACTGCTACAACAACCTTCTGTCTGGGTTACAGACTGTGAGGAGCGGGGGCTCACAACTTCAGGAAATAAAATAATTATTAATGGCATTGCAGATAGCAATTACTAATGGCATCAGCAGCAACCACCTCCACACCTGGAACAAAGCCCACATGAGCCACAAATGCTTATTCTCCAAGGAACCCCTGCAGTCGTGCCGCATTCGGTGTAGCAGCACGATCTGATCCCCTTACATGCGCAGGGCAGAGATAGCCCGAAGGGTCGGGTGTTACCCTGCTAAGGCAGCGAAGAATTCATCACGCTCGCCACAAATTTCCTGCCCGGGGCTGTGGGAGCCGTGCAGCCTCCCTGGGCTCTGCCCTCCCCCTCTAGAGAAGGGACTGCACATACAGCCCTGTCTCACGGCTAAAGCTCGGGAGCACGATCCCAGGGATGCTGCAAAGCGTTCGAGTGATGCAGGCTGAGATGCTGCTTACAGCTTTACCCGCTGGTTCAAGGCGAGCCTCCCTTCTCAGACTGGCAGGGATTTAAGATCCAATTCCCATGTATGCAAGGGAAACACATCATTGTAAGCTCTGTACATTGCCTCTTTGGAGGATTTGAGGAGTGGCCAGCCCTTAAGCTGATTCTGGAGCAAGATGCATTTCATTCTCACATAAAAAGTATTTTTTTATGTGGCTTTACTGGCAACAGGCAGGCTTTACTGGCAACAAAACCAAAGGGAAAAAAAAATAAGCCAGGTAGGAGAGTAGCTTGATGACATTCTTGCTTACTTAAATTAACATGAAGCTGTTCCACTGCTGAGCTGCCTTCTTGTGTTATTTCCTCCTTTGTCTTTCTAGTGGAGCAAATGCCCCGGGGGTAATGAAGCACTGAGCTAACTTCCCCATCCCACTCAATCCAGAACAATTCTGATGAGGCTGATAAAATTCACCCAGTTTTACAGCAGCAAGCAGGGTCAAATTTTAGTCTGGTTGCTTATGGCCTGCAGTTCTTATCATGCAGAAGTCAGAAGGATTGCAACCTGCAGCAGTTGTGCAGGCTGACAGCAAATTAAAGGGAATACGAGTTCTGGCATTCAACTGTAGCAATTTAGTAACAGCCTTTTCATTACTGTAAAAATAGGAAGTATTGATAAGCAACATCTAGCTCTGATCTGCACTAAATCTCAAATTGTAACACTGAAAAAGCAGGAACAGAGTTAACACTTCAAAAACAGGAAACTAATACAAAGGGGAAAAGCAGCTTGTCCAGACTCACGCCATGGACTAGGATAGGGCTTAGGACCAAACATCAGGCTCTGGTTCCTGCATCCTGTCTGCTGCACCACCTCCTCAGAAAAGGGATGCAGCAGTTTCTGGAAATCACCCTTCGATTCTCCTGTCCCCAAATTTCCCTTTAAATTTTTACTCCAGCGCACCTGCTAAGCAGAATGTTTCAGCAATGCACAGCCATGGGGTTTTTTTCTGCCAGTGAAATAGCTATGACTGTAAGGCTTACAGAGACTTTCTGTTCCTGTCTAAAATTATCTTTGCTGATCCTTGCGACGCCAAGACCACAGTGCCAATATTCCACAAGCCCTGAGAAAAAGGCACTGTATTTCAGGCAGTGTTGGTACAGCAGCATCCATCAGCCACCACCAAAGCTCTGGGTCACCCCCGTGCACCAGGGGACACTGCCTGCTCCTTTGCGGCATCAGACAGCACAGAGAGTCAGGATCTGGGTGCTGTGTGGTTCTTCAGCCAAACAGGAGCCTCTGTGATCCCTGCTCAGGGTAAAAGTGGATGAAAAGACGGCAGGTGGATGCAGGCAGATGGGGGAAGCGGGGCTGAGAGGGAGACAACAGCAATTAGCATAAGCAGCGGCAGCCTCAGCTCACCAGCTGCTTTGCCGATTGTCTGCATCCCCGATTTCCAACAGCAAAGCAGCAATTTGCCGACGAGCACAGCCAGTAGCCAAGGCTGCCCCTCAGGACTGAGACTATCAGGGAAAACAAACGATTTCCATGGTACAAAACCATGGCTTGCAGGGCTTTGATGTAGGAGTTTGCCTAAGTAAGGCATGGAGCATGCAGCTCAAAACAGACACTAAATACTTCAGAGCGAAAGGCTAAAAAAGGAAGGTTTTAGAGGAGGAAATGAGTCAGTAGCTTGGAGGACGGGAGGGGGAGTTCAAATAGCTGAGGCATAGAAAGTAAGCAAGTAGTCACCATCTCAAAAGCTACAAAGTCAGCAAAGTGGATGTATTGATCTCAGGTTTTTGTTGATGTTGGGTCTCATTCGAAAATGGAGAGCACGGGTGACTTCTTTTATTGCCCATGCTGGATTTTGAAGCCATCCTTCATTGGGCAGACATTTGCCAGCTGCAGTTCACACTGGTGTTTCTGACAGGAACCTGAGTGGTCACCACAGCTACAGGATTGCTGGAAGCTCTCAGGGTTCCCCCTGGCTGAGGGATGGATTTTTGGGGGGCAGTGTGTGTGGGGGGGGGGGGAAGTTTCAGGCTGATAGCAAATACCATTTGTCTTAAGAGCAGGAGGGGGATTCACCTTTCATGATGGTTCATCCAAATGTGCAGCCTGAGCTTCCAGCCTGGATTATTTATAACACTAACACTGTGGAAAAAAAGGGCAAAACTGGTTCACTGTTGAAAAGCAGAAAAGCTAGTAAAAAACCTTCTTCTCTACAATGTATTCACAACATTCCTGTCTGTCATTGTGACTACCTTGGTGGGCTATGCTGCTTTGTCTTCTGGGGAATTAAATATTTCAAAGAGCAGTTGTGGTTGCTGGTGAGTGAGTGCCCTTCCCAGAGCAGGCACATCTTTCTCACCAGGCAGGTTAAAAGTGAGAATTTCCTATTAACCTCCTGGTGAAGGAGCTCTTGTCCCTGCTGAATTTCCTTTAACTGGTTAGATACTTTCTCAACCTACTGCAACGTTTCCAAAACCACCTCTCAGTGCAGGCTGAGCCAAGAGGCCAGTTCCACCTCATTTGCCCTTATAAGTACACATCATGAAATAGCCCCAGCCCTGTTCTCATGGCCTTGCATCATCTCCTCCCCTCCTCCCCAGGATGTCTCACTTCTGTACCCCTCTGTCAGAGTGAAACCCATCGAGGAGGAGCAAGCCTGGAGCAGTAACAGACAAATTATCCACATCAATTTTGTTTAGAAAGCACAGCTCCCCGGGTTTCTGCACCCACCACCAGAGAGGGAGGTCTGCTGTGGCACTGACTGCCACCCACCCCTGCCTTGATTTCCTCTGCAAGCCACAATCACAGAGGAGGCAGGACCAGAAGTTGTCCAGAGAAACTTGCTGACAGGATTGAAGCTCTCCCTACCACACAGGCACTTTATCTGAACTTGTTTTAGAGCTACATTTCAAAAGGGGAAAAAAAAAATGAAACACGCCCCTGTACATTTCTTGGTAATACTTCCAAAGTAAGTCAAGATTTGGGGTCAAATTTAAGCATTCCTTGATTAAGTGTATCAGAAAGTGGTCTAGGGAAGAACTATCCACTCAGGCCAGTAAGTCTTAGTTGTGCTGGTAGCTCTTTTTGCTAGTTTCATTACAAATCTGATGCAAGAGCTTTTGCAAAAAAGGAACCCCTGGCAGGAATAAGTCATCCAGCTCAAGAGCCTAATGAAAAAGGATGGACTTTTCAATGCACCTATCTTCAGCATGGGGTCTTCCAGCAACTTCTCATGTAAACATGTGAACATCTAAAAAGAGCATCTACTGGGGTAGCCTTGAAAGAGGGGATAAAGCAAATAAAAATTAAACTCTTTTAACTAGAACAGCAGTATGGATGAAAACTGTAAGGTGTGTAAGCACTGCTTAAACCTTTAGTAGCGAAGCTTCATGATAGTTGTAATGAAGTATTGTTCCCTCATACCCCAGCCCTGAAAACGCCGCCATCGAGTCTTGTTTTTGTTTCCTTTTTACAGGAAGGCACATACACAACAAATAAGCTTTTGACGCGGGGGGCTTTTTGCTCATGCACTCAAGCCAGGAACATCACTGCACGCACGATTCGGTGATAAAACCTAACTTTCCATTTATACATTTTGTGCCATCAGCAGATGCCTTTGTACTCTGATTACAAGCAGCCCGAGCTTTGCCGGCCAGGAACATTAAGGAATGAGTATTTTGGTCACTCAGGGCTGCCATGAACACGGAGCAGCAGCTCCTGGGAGCTGCCCCGGCCTCGGCAGCCGCGTTTCCTCAGGGCCGCCTTTGTTCCGAGGACAAGCCGCCCGTTGTTCCGGCCGCGGGGATGGAGCGGTGCCGGGATCCGGGATGCGCGGGTGCCGGCGGGAAGCGCCGGGCTCTGCCGCAGCCTCAGCCCGAGCCAATCAGCACCGCCCGCCTGCGATCGCACCAAAGTAGGTAGTGAAAAACCCTCGGAGGGAGAAAAAAAAAAAAGAAAAAAAAAAGAGAAAAACTCCCACACTTCCGCCCGGCTGCCCGCCCCTCGCCGCTCCTGCTGCTGCTGCGGCCGTCCCCTCCCGCAGGCTCCCCGCTGCCCTCGTGGCCGCCCCAGTCGGTTCCAGCCGCGCTCCCAGCAGCCCAAGTCCCCCTCGTGCCCCCCGCGCTGTCCCTCACGGCCCCCCGAGCCCCCCAGCTCTGCCCTTACGATCATCCCCGCGCCCCACCCGACACACCTTCGAGCAGGTAACCCCGCCCACCCGGCTGAGTGCGCGCGCCATTGGCCGGCTGGAACGTCAATCAGCAAAAATCTCCCTGTGATTGGTTAAGTCTTCAGGGGCGGGGCCCTGCGTGCCGACGGTGTTGCCGCCCCCCACCCCGCCCGCGCGTGCGCACGGGGTCGGGGCGTCGCCACGCGGGGCTCCCGCCATAGCAACCGCTTCCTCCTCCTCCGGGCACGGCGGCCGTGACGTCGGCAGCGCTTCCGCCCGGCTCGCGCCCTCGCAGCTTCTCTTCCTGCCGCCGGAGCCCGCGCCGCGCCCAGACAGCCGAGGGAGCCGCCGCCGCCGCACCGCGCTCCGCCGCCCGCCCGCCGCGCCCCGCTGACGCCATGGTAGGCACCGCGCGCCGCCGGACGGGCCTCTGGCTTCTCCGTCTCCCGCCTCCGCCTTCATCCTTGGGGGGAAAAAGGGGGGAGGGGGGCGGCGGTACCGCCCGCCGCATCCCGGCCGGCGCTCTGGCTGGCGGCGCCGCTGTGCCTGGCCGTATCGTGCCCCCTTTTTCTTCTCCTTCCCTTTCTCCCGGTCCTTCCCGTTCGCCTTTGAACTTGTCGCGGCGGATCCGTTCTCCTCCCTTCCCCCCCGCCCCCATCTCGCCATGAGGCGACGGAAGGTTACTCCCACCCCGCCTTGAAGCGATGGAACTGTCCTCCCTCCTTTTCCTCCCCCCCACCCTAAGGTAATGGTACGCTCCGCGTCGCACACAGGCGCTGGGGGCGGGCGCGTCCATTCGGCCCAGGGAGGGGGAGTTGGCGAGCAGCGAGGGCGCGGCGGGAAAAGGCCGGGTGGGAAGCGGGGGCTGTGCGCGGCGCCGCAGGGCGCGGCCGGGAGGGACCGGGAGACGGCGGCCCCGGCGCTCCCCACGGGGGGCTGGCTGGCTGCGAGGGGGTCGCAGCCCCGCTGGAAGGCACCGGGCGGTGCCGGTGGGAGGCCAGGGGCTGCCCTGCTCGGGAGGAAGAGCGGCCGCCGCCGCCTCGGTCCCGGCGGGAGCCATCTTCGCACGGCCCCGGGGTTCGGGCCTGGCCTAGAAAGCGGCGGCGGGGCCAGCACGGGCCGTGTCCCCTGCCAGGGCCGCCCGGCCCGGCCCGAGCCCGCAGCGCTGGCGGCGGACAAAAGGGGGAAGCGGAACCCGCGGAGGGAATCGCTGAGTGTAAAAAACAGGGAGGGTGTCGCAGCGGCCGCTCCAGGAAGCTGAAATTTTGAGGCAGTTGCTGCAACGACTTGGGGTGTTTTTTTTGTTTGTTTTTTGTTTTTTTTTTTGTTTTGCTTCTCCGGACAGTGCTGAAAACATTCATCCTAGGCATAACGCTGGAAGCAAAGAAACAAAAAAACTATTAAAGATCCGCAGTGATTTGCTTGTGTTTCCTGGCTTTCAAAAGGAAAAAAAGTGTTAGGGCTCTCCTTGCATAAATGGGGCAGAATAGACCAAACGCGTGTTCAGTCTCGTGGTGGCTCATTCTGTTTGCTTTGCCCGTGCTCAGAGTTTGCATCCTGGTTTGACTCAGGAGATGGAGGTTGGCAAATTTGCCTCAGTTATTAGCTCATGCAGCTTTAACTGCTGCCCTGTTTTTGCTTGAGTCATCCACAAGCCCTTGTCCAGCAACACACACTTACTGGGTTATTTACCCAGTGGCAATACATACATAAATACTGAGTTATTTACCTGTATTAGAGGTTTTAAATATTGAACCCTTCCCTTGGTATTTACCAGTAGTTCGTTGAACATGTGGTATGTCCAGGAAATAAATTTTTGGTCTGTAGGGTGGCAGACAGGATGTACTGCTAATGTCCCTGCTTTCTCCAACACCCAAGCTGCAGCGTGGAGCAGAGCTGATGGGAGCTGCAGATGAAGCTGCTGAAAAGTCTGATGAGACTCACAGCTCCTGTTTAAGAGAGGCTTGTCTCAACAAGCCAGCTTCCACCTCTGCAGTATGCAAACCTAGTTAAGTGTGACTACTCAGCGTGTGAGGCTTCATCTTGCTTTGCAACCAGGGAATTCCCAAGTCAGTCAAAACTACTATTTCTCATAGTGATCTCCTTTTTGCAACAGGGTTTAGGGGGGCTTTTTTGAGAGGCTGCAAATGAAGTTGGTTTTGGGCAGAGTGGAGGCCTTCTGGCAAAGTGTGGTAGTGCCAGCAGGAGGGCATCCTTTGCTATCAAAAGAGCTTGGATTTCCAGCTTTTGTGCCTTGCCACAATGTTCAGTTTCTTTGCTACTGGATTAAATGAGTCCAAGGTCTTTGGAGTACCGTGCAAATGATTTTTCTTGGTTGTTAGTCAGTGCTATTCCCAGATCTGTGTAATTACAAGGTACATCTGCCTCATATACAAGATAACAGCCTCCTGACAATTGGTGCTGCTGATGTCTGGCATGTTCCTACACGCCTTGGCAGGATCACTGTCAAGAGGCTCCTGCTGGGTGCACGGGCTGACCTAAGCAATCCCATGTGAGAGAGCCTGACTACAACCAGGGCTTGTTGTGGAGCTGTGCTCAGCCTTTTCCTCACCTGGTTGTTCAGTATTCACGGCAGTCCCCTCAGGAGAGGAGTGTCCCTCACTAAAAAGTATCAGGGATGCCCAAAGCTGCCCTTCAAAGCCTCATTTTGGGGGTGACATTTAAGCTTTAAGTTGCTGTAGGTACAAGAAAATTCCTATAGGCATTTAGGCTCATAACAGCTGATTTGTGTGCTGAATATGTTTCTGATAAGCTTTGAGTGTTACACACCAGCTTGCACCTGCATTACCTTAAAAACTTACATTTCAGCACAGGAATGGGTGCTGCTCAAAACTTCTGCCCTGCTGCTGCTGGCCACTGCAGTTCCTGTTTTTCAGTGCTGTTGCTGGGATTGCCTTTTGTGGGTATTGCTTGTTCTGCCTACCTTGATAATTCAATTGGGAGTGAACTTGGTGGTGGCTCAGAGAAGGAGATAATTTCCTCTTTGGCTAAAAGCTGAAGAAATGACCTTCAGGAATTCAAAGGATAGTTTTTTCTTTTTTTTTTAAATAATTGTTTTTAGGCTCATCTCATCTTGTCAATAACCTTTCTTCTTGGGGGTTGGGGCAGGAAATAAAAGCTGAATAGAGTTTCAGTTCTTTCCCTCACACCTTCCCCCTGCCAAAAGAGACCAAATAATGCAAAATAAAAACTTCTAGACTCAAGATCTTTCTACAAGTGAAATGCAGATGACTCTGTACTTCTTGCTGGTTTATGGTGTGCAAATAATGGCCTCTTATACAACAGTAGTAAAAGGCTGCTAGTTCTGTTTCCTGTCAGGCTTCAGATCTGAGTTGAAACCTTGGCCTTTGAGATGTACAGGCTGTCCCCTGTAAATGGAGGTGTCTCTGTGTCCTTCTGTAGGTAAGCAGGGAATGTGGGCTTTTCCAGGCTCCTGAAGTCACTGGGGTTCCCACACTGTTCTGGTCTCTGGGATGAAGTTAAAGTAGCTGCTCCTTGCATTTCCTCCTTCCTGCTCAGAAAAGTGGGGACGTTAACATCAGATGTGTTTTCTTGAGTGCTCAGATAACAGATTGAAAGTCAAGCAGTATTTAATATCTTTATGGTTTTGACTGCCTACATTTTCAGCTGGCTTGTTGGCCTTAGGTGGTGACACCTTTCCAGAGGCCTGATTTGGCAAAACTTCCTTTCAGCCAGGCTGTAACTCTCCCTTTCTGCTGGGTGCTCCCACAGCTACTTTGGCTTAGTTTTTCCCTCAGGTTCCATTGTGTGGCAGTGCAGGGGACAGCTCTGTCCCTGAAGGGTGCTGTCCCACACCCGTTGGGTGGAAATAGCTTTAATTGGAAAAGTATTTATTGCAGAGATGTACTATGACACATGAGTGAGTCAGAGGGAAGTGCCACATGGCTGCACAGGCAGCTCTGGCAGTGGCAGGGAATTTCAGAGGTAGATAGGAGGGAGGCTAAGCCAGGCATGAGGGAAACAGGGTTTGCTGAAGAAACTAAAAACCAAATAGATGCCAATAATGTGAGCAGCAAACATGGGAGCACAGTGTTCTCACATCTGCCCTTGCAATTAAACAAGGCGTGCTTTAATACATTCTTGGTGTCAGATTCTGGAAAAAATTGATGATACTTTTCCAAGAAGCAAAAGTTTCCACTTGAGTAGCTGTGGATAGTTCACCCTGATGTGTACAATGTTTGTGAGTGGTTCCCAGACAAAACAAGTCAAGAGCTGTATCTTGGAATGTCTCTGGAGATAATGCATGCCCAGGCACCACTGGGGAGAGTTCTTGGGCTCTAATCACAGGAGAGAAACCAACAGTCTGAAATTCTCAAGACTTAAACTCAAATTTAGCCCTTCAAACTTGGCTTGAGGCAAACTAAATCATGAGTTTAATGTCTTAGCTGTCTTAGAGTTGAGGAAAACAAAGACTCTTCTTAGGTAAGATATTTTAGGTATTCAAGAAAAATACTGGTGCCCACAGTATTCACTTCCTAACAAAAGAGATGTAGAATTTCATTCTGTCAAAATTGTGTTTTAGTGCAGGCTTGCTGTGAATCCAGTTTATCAGGTGTCTGACATCTCTCGCTTCTGAAATGACTTTTCTGTGTGTGGGGATTTTCTTGAGAAATCTTTGGGTTATTCTTCAGTCTTCCCCAGTTTAGATTAAATTTCAGTTTGGCTTCTTGGCAATGGAGGCAGAATGCTGGGAGCTCTTGGTGGGGGCAGCTGGGTCTGGTTCCTGCAGTGGAGGCTGGCTGGGCACAGGGCTCCCTCTCTGGCTGCCCGTGGAGGGAGGGCATTGTGCTCTCTCCCAGCACTTGTGCAGAGCTCTGCACTTCAGGCTCTGAACAGGAGCTGCTGTGTTCCTGCAGAGCCTGCTGACAGGGCAGTGAGTGCAGTCCCTGCCTCAGGTGACATCCAGTGGGGACACTGCCACCAGTGCCACGGGGCAGTGGGTGAGGGGCTGAGCCCCCAGCGTGTGCATGGAGGTGCTGGGGGACAACTCAGTTGTGCTGATTGCCTCAGAGAAACTTGTTCTGCCTCTTCTTTCCTGAATGTGCTGTCCTGGCATGATTTTCCCAACTGGTAATTAGGTGGCTTGCCTGCTTGCTGCTGCCTTGCTGCAGTGAAGGGTCTGTCCCCTCAGTGAAATGTCACCAGCTGGCTGATGGTCGTGGATCCCACCAGTGCCTGCAGTCTGTGCTGCTCACTGAACCAGCCCCATGTGCCACTCCAGAGCTGGATAACTGCTTCCATCCTGGAGCAGGAGCAGGACCAGGCTGCCTGCTGGAGCTCTGCAGCATTCAAGCCACAATGCACAAAATAATAACCAATGTGCTGCATTGAATGCTCTGAGCAGAGCCATATCTGGCCAGAGAGGGAAAATCCAGACTAACAAGTGTTTACTCTGTCATTACTGGGAGGGTGGAGGCTTCTCACCAGCTCTTCTTCTGGACAAGGCAGCAGACACGAGGTTAAAATGTCACTTGAGGACACGTTTTTAGAGTCTGGAATTTCTCCTTGTTCCAGTGCTCTTAGCACTCATCCTGTTGTTCTACACAGAGTGGTTGCAGCTACCTTAAAACAAAAGCTGCCTGGGATTTGAGTTTTGTCCTTTTTAAGTATGTTTGTGAGGCCATTGTGGCTGGGTTGAAGAGGGATCCCTGCAGTCAGGACAGCAGGTCTGGTTTCAGGGGAATTGGTTTGTTACACTGTCTCATCTCAGCCCATACTGGAGCACAGCTATAGGGTGTTCTCAGATGGAACAAATCTGCATTGTCCCTGGCAACACAATGGCTGCCAATGTCAGCTTGTGTGATGAATCCAGGGGTTGTACAGCAGCTGTGAAATGAAGCAGCACCAGCTACTAACAGCCTTTTGCTTTGGAAAGCTGAAAAATCCAGTTGTCACTGTTGTCCCTTCAGATTCTGGTCAGTCCCAGTTATCAGCTGAAGGTTTGCAGTGAATTTTGAGTTTCCAGACTAAATACTTTCTACATTTTTGGAATCTGAACTGACTTGCCAGCAGTGTTCAGTTTCTTTTTAAAGAAACAACTTGTCTCCTGACTTGGAGACATGTTTCTGGCTGTGTAGTAGCACAAGCAAATGCACATGACTGCACAGTTTGCATCAAGCTGCAGCTCTATTGCTGCTGCTTCTGGCTCTGAGCTGAGCATTAACCTGTGCTTTCAAAGTTAACATGATTTGGGGTAAGGCAATTATTTGTTGTAGTGTTCAGGGAAAGCTCAAGAATTGTCAAAGGTAGAGGTAGGTGACATGTAGTGCTTTTTCATTATAAATAGCCCCATTTCCATGGCAGTGCAGACTTCCTGTGCCTTTTCTAAGAACCTTGGGGGACTTTGTGACTAAAACCTGAGTCTTGCCACCCATTGCCAGCTACTGAGGTACCATTAGTTAGAAAATAAACCTTGGGGAGGAGAAGGCTTCTCTTGAATTCACTGTGGATTTGTCCTTAGTGAATGATGAAACAGCTGCAGTTGCTGCTCTGTTTGCTTTATTAGGTTAACTTTGTTATTTAGTCTTCCCAAAGAGGCTCTTGCCCACACCAAACACAGGGACAGGGGGAGACCTTTATTCCTCATTAGCTCTCAGTCACACTGACAAAGTGCAGCATCTCTGTATGGAGGAGGTGACACCACAATGAGTCACTTTGGGTCCATGTTTGCACTGTAGCTTGAATTTGTCCTGAAATAGGCTTTCTCCATGTGCTTCCCTCACTTATTGGTGATATGCAGGAGAATGGCTGCCTGCCACAGGGCTGAGGCACTGTGAATTGCTGTTCTCCTGTCCCAAAGTAAGTGCAAGCAGTTCTGCATAGGTTACCACTTACAGACTGAGCATGTATTGTAAATCTAGAGGGAGACCTCATTGTATTTAGGTGAACCCTGAGAAAGCACTGCTCTCCACCCCAAAGAAAAGCTGTCTCAGATTGCTGGTGTATGAGATTGTCCTGGTTTTCTGTGACCAGCGCTTGGGAGCTCTAGATACCAAACTCCCTGGCAATAGATTCTGCCAGCTGTGCCACCTCTCCTCACTGGGTTAGCTGGCTGTGCCAGCCACCCAGAGCTACAGGAGGAGGGATGTTGGTAGAAAGAGGAGAATCTGGGCTTATCTGAGGTCCTCTGTGGCAGGCACTGGTCAAGGCTTTAAAAAACCCCCACACATTAAAGTAGGTGTCCATTCCATAACCATCTCTGAGGGACAGCCTGAGCACTGCACCTCTGTCCCCCTGGTTTTGCAGCTGAACTCTGCTGCTCCTTCAAAATGCAAAAGAAATCCCTTGAGCTCACATTTTGAGGCTGAAGATAAATTTTTAAAAAATGAAGAGCAACCTCTATCCTTTTTGAGTTGTGTCTCACCTGCTGCTGTAGCCGACTGTTGGTACTGCTGACTGTGCTCACTGCAGTGACGTGTGTGGTTTGCACAGAGGGAGGGAGGAAGGCAGTTTTCCTTCTGATACATGGGGATGAGTAATGTCATTTGAATGTGGAAGACACAAAAGCAGTGAGGGAGGAAGCAGGATTCTAAAGGAATCTCATTGTTTATACTGTGTGTAGCATTTTGAACAGATAGAGTTGTTCAGTACTGGACAGGCTTCAATTTGGTCTTTACTGCTCAGGCCATGATGTCCTTCTAGCAGTGCCTGCTGGCTTCCCACATTTGCAGTATTCACTCTTGCACAGCTGCCTGTAAACTCTCCAGCTTGGTGCAGTCTGAGAACAAAACTCAAATGTAAATGCTTCTATTTCCCACTTTTTTTGTCTCATTCCCAGAAAAGCATCAGACTGAAAATGCAGTTCAGCGTTTTGTCATTCTTGCTAGGTCTTGTCCTCTTTATTCTGTGCAGCTGCCTTTAACATCAGATTGATAATGCTGCATGTGCACCTCTTGTTCCAGCTTCACAGGGGAACATGATACCACTCACTACAATTTCCCAGCTGACTCCAAGGTGGGGGAGAAATATTGAGAAGGGTTGAGCTTGCTTTAAAAATTGCTGGAGTAGGTGTGAGAAGAAGAGACTTTTCAGACTTGCAGATTCTCTGTTTGAAATACTGGATTCAGAGCAACTTCCCAAAGTTGGTTTGTTCAGCTGAAAGTGGAAGCCACTGCAATCCCAGTACTCCACTACATTTCCCTTGATCTCTAAAGTCCATGTGACAAGTGTGGAATTTGGCCAGTTTTGCCTCTGTTCCTAAAGCTCCTAGCAAGCATGCTGGAAATGGCTGGGAAACTTTGAACAGAAGATCCTTGTGGGCTTGTCCAGCCAGCCTGAAAGAGGGAAGAAAATTAAGCTGCTGTAATGCCAAAGGGTCTGCCACAACTGAATCTCAGAGAACAAGGGGTTGGCGTGCCTGTAAAAGTCCCCCAAAACAATGTTCTGGTGTGAGTGGGATTGTGCCTTCTCTGGAATAGTTTTTGGGTTGGCAGGCAGCTGCGGGCAGCAGCCAGACTCCAGATTCTTTACTTGGCTTAGGAAAAGAGGGGCTGCAGTGACTATTGCAGGAATCTGTTGTCTCCTAGCCTAGGGCTCAAGGCAGTGCCATGTTGTGGCTGGGAGCAGGAGGGGTGGAAAGCCTGAAGGTGTTTGCTGTGGTCTCTGCAGGCCTCCGGAGTACAAGTGGCCGATGAGGTGTGCCGCATCTTCTACGACATGAAAGTGCGGAAGTGCTCCACGCCGGAGGAGATCAAGAAGAGGAAGAAGGCTGTCATCTTCTGCCTCAGTCCAGACAAAAAGTGCATTATTGTGGAGGAAGGCAAAGAGATTCTGGTGGGAGACGTCGGAGTGACGGTCACCGACCCTTTCAAGCACTTTGTGCAGATGCTTCCCGAGAAGGATTGCCGCTATGCCTTGTATGATGCAAGCTTTGAGACCAAGGAATCCAAAAAAGAAGAGCTGATGTTTTTCTTGTGGTAAGCCATCTTCCCAACTCTCTCATTCCTAGCATGCAGTCCAGGCTCTGTGGGTGAGGTCTCTGAGTGTTTGTATTGCCCAGGCTGGGAAAATGGCAGGCTTAAAGTGAGCTGGGCAGTCTGATCCCTGTGTTCTGGAGCCATGAGATGTTCCAGTTGTCCGTGGTGGGTAGGATCCTGCTTCTGTCTGGTGTGGATCATCAATGTCACTAATTTCACTCTCTGTGGTGTCTCCCCTAGGGCACCAGAACAAGCACCTCTCAAAAGTAAGATGATCTACGCAAGCTCCAAGGATGCAATCAAAAAGAAGTTTCAAGGTATGTAATACAACTAATGTTCCTAACTCTGCTGTGTCCCTGGAGTACACAGCAAGGCTTAATTAGTTTAGGTTTTGGGGATTTTTTTTTGTTGTTATTGTTTTGAGATACTAGTGAGAAGTGAAGTGTCATGTGACAGCGCTAAAATGAGCTCTAGCACAAATTTATATTATCTGACAAAATTTCAGAGGCACTAGGACAGTGCTCAGGACAAGAGCAGGTTTTGCAATGTGTGATGGACCACATGGAGCAGCACATTACACCATACAGGCTAGAAACCATAAGATTGATAACACAACACTGGGTTTTGTGCAGAGCTGCCTCAGTGGCAGAGCACTTTCATCCCTGTGTCTGTTAAAATGCAGACTCATAAACTTACAATGCTGTAGTAAGGCAGGCTGGCTGATAGCCAGGTAGCACTCTTCAGCTCCTCAGGCTGCCCTGGGCCAAAACCTTGCACTGTGCAAGACTGACAGGATCTTTGTGCAGCAGTGCCAGCCTTCCCTTGGCCAGGGCCTGGAACTGCCATGGGAAACTGCTGTGTGCTGAGAAAAAGAAATCCCGAGGAAATTCTGTTTTCCACCATACAAGGCAGATGTGGGGTGGGCTCTGCAGCCCTAAAAAGGAAAAGCAGCACTGATGGTTGGGTAGCCCAGCTCAGTCTGTGCCTCTCAGGTTTGCAGGGAGGTGCTTTCAGCCACCTCTGCAGAGGCAGCGGGAGCTGAGCCAGCCCTCCCCATGTGCTTGCCTGGAGCTCCCTCCCCTGCTGCATCCAGGGCAGCACAAGAAATGAGGGATTTGCTCTAAGAGCCTGCTATGAAAGGCCAAGAGCCTGAGCACTGAGCTAGTGACAGATTTCTGCCTTCGTGTCCCTTCAGTGACATTTGGTGTGCAGCCAGATGTCTCCTGGGACGAGGCAGGGAAAAACCATCAAATTCCCTAAGCTAAGGCAGGACTTGTCTGCTTGAGTGACTGGATTGCTTCTTCTAATATTACTACCAGGTATGTTTCTTTGATTGCTTACCAGCATGATGAAATACTGCATTATTGAGTGTTTTGCCTCTTTTTTTAGGCATAAAGCATGAATGCCAAGCAAATGGGCCAGAGGACCTGAACCGAGCTTGCATTGCTGAGAAGCTAGGAGGCTCCCTAGTCGTAGCTTTTGAAGGAAGTCCCGTGTAGATGTCATACAGTGCCACAACTCTACAAGCATTCCATGTTTTAATAGATCAGTTATATAAAGCAAACATTCTAGGCAAGGGTTTCACTAACAGTAGGGAAGCTGTCTTGTAGAATAAAGTAGATTTTGGAGATGTAGCTTGTATGTAAAAATGACCCTAAATAAATCAAATTAAGGATTTATCTTGGTGTATTAATATTTGCATTGGTTGTCCAGCCCAGTACTGTCCCCAGTGGATTAACACTAAAGGTCTCTAAAAATTGGAGCAGTGTATCATGAAAGGTGGAGAGGTGAGAATAATCTGATTCCTGTTCTTGCTTTTCCAAATAGTAAAATATGAAATTAAAACCTTTCCCTTTAACCATTTAAGACAAAACTTAAAACCTGTAGTTAAACTTCAGCTGAAGCAACCTGTGAGCACCAAACTGGGTTAAATTCTTAGTGCTTGCAGTTGCAGAGCTGCACTAAAAAAGCCTAATTATGAAGCTAGACATAAAACAGACACACTTTTTCTGGAGAAGTAGTCCTAATCCACTCTCTTGTAAACTCACAGTGCAGTAATAATATTTAGAGGTTCACTTGTTCTGTAGGTTCAATTTTCTTGTTATGAAGTGTCTTGAGGTCTCTTTCCTCCTGAGTGATTCTATAGAAATTGCTTTTTCTGTTGACACAGTTTAATTTAGAACTACCTTTCTCTAATATACACTTATTAGTGGATCAGATGCTTCTGAGGCTTTTATAAATGCAGATTCTTATATCAGAGCTCTCCAGTTATGGGTAGTAAAATGAAAAGGAACCACAACTTAAAAAATGGTATTTTCAGCCCCAGTCTTTGGTCACTTGGTCCATTTGTCCATAATTACTATTGATTTAACTTAGTAGAACCAATCAGCCTGACTAATATGGCTTGATCTGGGCTTTTTGTCTGTTAGCTTCTTTAATTCTGTAGAAATGCATGGAAATATCACCTACTAGAAAGTTTGACCTGAAATGCCTTTTGTATGGGGGGTAGAGAACATTCCTGTGCCAGCTACAGAGATCTTAAAAGCTTCCATGTTTCATCAGTGGTTGATTAAAGCTGTTTCCTTTGTGTAATGTGTACATGGGAGTTGCATAGAGTTTTCTTGTATGTCTGTAGAGAAAAAGAAAAAAAAAAACCAAAACCCTTAGCCTCCAGTGCATTACTGTGATATGTTCTGTGCGTGCCAAATTTGAACAGCCTAAATAAATGGGCTTTCCCTCCCCTGGGTCAGTGACTGATTGCTCTCCAGCCTCGGGATCAGCCCTCCTGCAGGGGGCTGGCTCTGCTGGATCTGGGTAAGCACTTAGGGAGCTGCTGTGCCTTCTGCAGAGACTGCCCTGCCCTGCTCTGGGAGCAGGAGTGGGGCAAACAGGCTGGAAGGAGGAGCTGGTGAAGCTGGAGGGATCTGGGGGGAAGCAGCTTTGTCTCTGCAGTGTGTTCCCCTCTTTGGCTTTGCTTGCTGCAGGCTCCCAGACCTCTCTCTGCCTTCAGGCTTTGGGCCCAAACTCCCGGTGGCTGGGCTGTCCTGGGAGCCATTCCCTGTTTGCAGTGTGAGCCCAGGAGCCCAGCCATGCGTTGGGTGTTGCACTGCCTGCCCTGTGAGGACTGAGGCAGCTTTCTCTGGCCAGGCCATGGAGCCAGGGCAGTCACAGTTTGGCCCTTGCTCCCTGAGCTGTTCCCAGCTGTGCAGGGACAGAAGCTGTGGTGTCTCCTCAGCTCCTGGCAGAGCAGTGCCTGCTGTGCTGGGGGCCAGGGCAGCTGTGGGCCATTGCCTGACTCAGCATGTGCCCTCTCTGGCCAGGCTGGGTGGGTAAAACCCTTCATTAAAGACAGGCATTGACTGACTGCTCTGGCTTGGCACCCACACGGGTCACAGGGCTGGGAGCACAAGGTTCTCCATTGGAGTGCAGCTTCCTGATTGTGAGCACAGCAAACTGGCCTGGATTCTGCTGGGGCTTCCAGCCTGTCTTCCAGTCAGCTGGGGCCTCACCCAAGTGTGTAATGATCCCCATAAACAGCTCCTCCTTGCCCAAGTGTCTGCAGTTCTGATCCCTGTCCAAAGTCCGCCTGGAGATAAGGAAAGCACTGTGACACACTGGGAGTGGTACTGCCTGACAAACAGGCACCTCCTAGCCAAGATCCAGCTGATAGCTGGTGCCTCCAAGCTGCAGGCATCTTTATCTAGCCCAGGTGATGCTGTGGGCACTTCTGCCTGGGATTTCCTTCCTTGGTCACAAAATGGAGCAGGAGACACTGCAAAAGAGAGAGGATGTCAGACCTGTAAGGTGGGAGAGCATTTCTCACAATGTCAAAGCCCTTGGGTCAGGGACTTGGTTCAAAGTCCCTTAGTCCCAGAAGTGAGTGATAAGAGGTGACACTTTGGGCCTTGGCTGGGTGTGGTGCTATTGCTTCAGCCCACTAGAGAGCTTTTAGGGCCGTCACAAGAAGTCCCAAAGTGATCCTGTGCTCCAGAACTAACAGTAACTCTTAATCCTCAGAGCCGCAGTGCTGTGGGCTTGTCCATATCGTGGGGTTTGTGGCCAAACTTCCCCTCTCAGGGTTATTCTGGTTTTTAAGGGGATGAAACTCTTGTGACTGATTTTAAGATTTCTCCCAAATCACCCAGACCTTCAAAAGGCAAGGCAAGAAGGGAGAGACAACATGATGAATGCTTCCTGTAACTTGGCTGGTTGCTGGTGGGAGAAATCACTTCCTGACAGGGGCACATGAAGGAAAAGGTGAAGGAGTGTTGAGGTGAGGGAGGCAGCTCAGTCACACTTGCTGAGGTAGTGTGAACATTTTTGAAGTACACATGCAGGCAATGGTTTCCCAAAAGCCATTTATGGTCATTTGGCCTGTGAGAAGATGAGAACAGGAAATGGAGACTGTTAATTCAAGCCTAAGTGTAAACAGCAGGCAGTGTAAATGTAATTTTCAAGGAGGGTTAAATTGAGTCTCTTCAACTGTGCCTTGATAAGCCCAGGTACCCAGGCTGAAAGGGCATTCCAGGCATGGCTGAATCAGCAGAAGGATCCAGTGTTCTCATTCCAAGTCACTCCAGCTGAGCAGCTTGTTGATCTTTATCAATGAAGGTACCTGCCTGCAGTGCTGGGGCTGCTCTGAGTCATGGGCTGACAAGCACCAAGCCCAGGTGGCTCTCCTGGAGGAAAGGAGGTGACTCTGGGTGGGCACATGGCAAAATCCCAAATCCCACCAGCTGTGGGGAAAGAGGGGCTGGCCAGGCCTCAGCTCCGTGTGCTCTCGGGCAAGCTGTGGCTTTCTCTGGCCCTCAGGATGTCCTTCCCCTTCCATCAAGGTGCCAAGGGAATTAAAACATGGCAACAGTACCATTCCAGGTGTAAAAAGGTCCAATGAATGTCTTTCCCCAAAAAGAGTTCTTTTATTTCAGCTTTGCTTCACAGGAACAGTCCTCCTCTCTCTGTTGCTAAAACAGGCAGCTGGGTGTTGTGTGCCAGCAGGGCATGGTGTGCCCTGGGGCTGGGGACACGGGGACAGCCCCCACTGCAGCCAGCCTGCTCCGTGGTGCACCTGGAGCACCGACTGCCCTTCCTGCCCCAGCTGTGCTGCCTCTGGCACTGCTGCTGAGCGAGGCCTGGGTCTCTGCTCTCTGTGCACTGCAGCTCACAAGAAAGGAAAGAGTTGTTGCAAAAGCCAAAAACTGCAAAACCAAAGGAACTGCGTCACTTCCCGGCACCTGCAGCTGCAGGGCCCTTCCTGCCCTGGCTGCTGGGGGCGAGAGCCACCCTGCCCTGCTCCACAGCTCCCTCCTGCCTGGGGCTTGGGTGGGGGTTTTGTGCAATCCTGGCACAATCAGCCATTCCCTCGCTTCTGGGGAGCTTCCACCCAACAGGGCAGGCATGCTGGGCTGGGGGAAGTGACAGTGCTGGCAGGCTGAGGTCACCAGTGGCCTCGATTCGTGTGTTCCTCCACATGTGCCACAAAGTCCAGGAAGATAAACCACAGGCCAACCCTGGCTGTGGGGCAAAGGTCTGCTTCCTCTGTCCCTCTGGGATGGGGAGAGCAGCTCCCTCTGCCACCTGTGCTGGGACAGGGAGTGGGGACACACACACAGGGGAGGGGGCAGAGGTGGCTCTCAGCTGCCCATTTCCTTGGCCCTTGTTCTCATCTGGTCCCAGCTGAGTCACACACAGCCCTGCCCCAGCTTTCACCACAGCCCCGAAAGCCACAGTGCTGAGGGAGGGACAGCATGTCCCAGTCCTGTGGAGTCTCAGGGGTGCGGTGCAGGGGTTGGTCACACACTGGCCTTCCCCAGGAACAAAATGGAAGCAGCTCTGCCCCTCATCCTCCTTCCTGGCCTTGGCTCTCTGCAGGCACTGCAGGCACTGAGGGGCCTTTTTCCTCCTCCCCTCTCTCAAAGCCTGCTGATGTCAGCACTGGGCTCAGCAGCTTTATTGTGGGGAGACAGCACCACGCTGTCACGTGGCCTCTGCCATTTCCTAAGAAACCAGCTTGAAAATAAAAAAGAAAGAAAAGAAAAAGAATAATAAAAGAACAATTAAACAAAAAGGAAAAAAAGTAAAAAGGAAAGCAACAAGAAGGAAAGCAGAGGACTAGAGCCTGACAGTAACCAAGGGCCACCACCACCACACTGCACACACAGGAACAGATTGCAGGGGAGCACTGAGGTTTAAAGCAAGGAGGAATGGTCCTGTCCCCACCATGCCCCTACTGCTATGGCAAAGTGTCAATCCCTCTGCCAAACCCCACAGGGAGGCCAGCCCTGCACCAGCAGTGGGAAAACACAGTGGGAATGAAGTTTCTCTCCTTGTAGTGAATAAAAACCAGGGGATGGCTTCTGTGACACAGCTCCTGGCCAAACCAAAGTCCTTCTTCAGTGACCCCAAAGCCCTACCTGGCTTGAAAACTTAAAAAAACCCAATACAAACAAACCCAACACAACAAACTTAAAAAAAACCAACACAAACAAGAAAAATAAAGCAAGTACAAGCTGTCTTCACTACGTCGTTTTAATCGCATCGACACCCAGAAATCCACGTGCCAAGAGCCACCCAGCCAAGAGGCATCCTTCCATGGTGGGTCTTACTTTCACACACCTTTCACTCAAAAAAAAATAAAAGAAAAAAAGAAAAAAAAAGGAAAAAAAAGGAAAAAAAATATAATTATAATTGCACTGGTTGACATACAAGCACAGTCTCTTCCCTTTTCACACACTGCTGGGTTCTGCTGGAACAGGAGGGTGAAGCCCCAGCGTGGCCACAGCACCTCCCCAGGAAATGAAGAGTTGTACAAAACAGTATGAAGATTTTTCTTACAAACTGCAGTGTTTACTGGTTGGTTTTTTGATTTTTTTTTTGTATGTTTTCTTGTAAGTTTCAAAACTAGGTTTTGGGTCACTAATGGCTTGTATCTTTTATCTACAGTAAATTTAGCATAAATTTTTATTTTTAGGAATGTGTAAGGCATTTTGGTAAGTTAACTGTAAGGTCCAGGGTGAAGACTCATCAAACTGAAGTCCCTTCCTTTGAACTGTCCTCTTGCCCCTGGAGAACAAGAAAAAGAAGTGGGTTACTCAGCTGGCCTCACCCTTATTCTCATGGCAACTCAAGGCCCAAAGCATTTCACAGATGGGCCAGGTCCTTGACCAGCATCTCCTGTGGTCTCAGCCTTTCCCAAAAGCCACCCAAAAATGGTTTCTGGCAGCAAGGACCACCCTGCCTCCACTCTTAAACCCCTGCCTGCTGCACACTGCCCCAGGGCCTCCACCAGCACCAAGGGGAGGGACATGGCCACCACCAGTACCATTTCCTGAAGCTGTTCTTTCAACTTCTTCACCATTTCTCTCTCTTTGGCCACTTGGTCCTGGGAAACCTTCAGTAGCTCCTGTAGTTTGGTTGCTGCCTGGCCCAGGTCCTTTGTTAATTTTTTCTCTTTTTCAAGTCTTTCCTACATGGCAGTCAAAAGAAGGCACCTGCCTGAGCCTCCCTTTGCCACCTGGTGACCTTCCCCCCTTCAAAACACCTCAGGCCACCTCAGGTCTGCATCAAGCTGTCTCAGTGACCACAGGCCAGGGGAACACCCAGTTCCCACCTCAGCAGGGAGAACAGACAGACAGACAGACAGAGCTCGCTGTGGCTCCCTGGAGATGCCGTGGGCCAGGACTGGATGGTTTCCCAGTGTGTGAAAAGCCCAGCCTGTGAGTGTTTGCTCAGGGCACCACACGGATGTCACCTGCAGGGATGAGTGGCCCTGCTGTCCTTCAGCCACCCTGGAGCTCTCAGCCCTCTCCTGCAGGGTGACCATGGGATGGGCCTCGCTCCCCAGAGCTCAGAAATGATCAATCATGCCCACAGTCCTGCTCACACGTGACTTCTGCTGTGGTGGCACAGCCAACTCACCTTGAGATGCTGAGCCTCCTCCTTGTCTGAAGCTGCTGCATGTTCAGCCAGCCTCAGCTTCTCCAGCTCTGCTTGCAAGCTGCGTGCCAAGCTCTGGGCCTGCAAAGGGACACACTCAGTGAGCACAGAAGCCAACAGTGGCAGCATCTCCCACACACCCAGCTCCAGCCACCCTGAGTGCCTGCTGGGTGTGCCCTGCTGGGTGCTGCAGACACACAAGGCAGTGCTTCCAGCAGGGAGATGGCATTTCTCACTTGGAGCAGCAGGAAACCCAGCTCAAGCCTGAAACTCTCCAAGGAAAAAGCTGGCACAAGACATGGGGGGGTTGGGAGAGCTGAATTTGAGGGGCCAGAGATGCCACATGGCTGTGGCACAGCTGCTGTAAGAAGTCCTTCAGATGTGGGAGGGAACGTCTCACAGGGATGACTGAGGTGTGGACAGTGATGGGGAAAAGCCTTCAGATTAATTCTTCAAATTAATTCTTGGGCTTCATTAGCAGCCAAGAATGCAGGAAAGGAAGGCTTTGCATACCCTGGTATCCTCTCACCCACACCCACCTCCTCCAGCTCCCGTGCCAGCTTTTGCCGCAGCGTTTGCTCCTTCTCCGCCAGCGTTTCGTTCTGCTCCAGCTGGGTTTTCAACTGTGTTGAGGAGAGGGGAAAACACCCAGAAACAGCATATAAAAAAGATTCAAGAAATGAGCTAGCAGGGACATCACCAAGAGAGTTGGACTGGACAGAAGACATAAAACCAGAAGCTTTCCCCACAGCTCCAAAGGGCAATAGGTAAGAGCTTCCCCCCTCTGCAGGGAGATTGCTGATGGCAAGCCTGGGGCCTGGCTTAGCACTGCCCAGTTTTGCTTGCTCCTCAGGCAGCACCAGCTGGGATGTGGGATGAGAGGCATCCCATAGAGAAAATGTGCCTGGCAGGCCCCCATGCCTGGGAGGAGGCTCCACAGTTAACAGGATTAGAGGAGAAAGACAGAGCCCTGCCACTGGTGAGAGGTGTCAGCCTGGAAGGGAACAGCTGCTGCTGATGCCCTCAGCCCAGCTGCAGCAGGAGTTATGGAGCCTCTGTAACCCTAATCCTTCCTGGCAGGGAAGGGATCCTGGCACAGCTCTGTCAGGGGGGTGTCCCCTTCCTCTGAGGAGACTCTGAACCCCACAGGGCACTGTCACCATTCCCCAAAGCATGCCAGAGGGCTCCCAAGGGGAACAGCCTGGTGAAAGCCAACTGCTATGGGAAAGGACACATGGTTAATGCATTCTCAGCATCCAGAGGGTCAGAGCCTGCCCAGGAGTTGCCCCAGCACCCTAACCTCGAGGGGTGCAGCCTCACTGGGCTCAGATGGTAACCCCACCACTCCTCCCTCCTGTACGTGGCTCTGTGCCTCACTCAGCTGCTGCCTGACCTAAGGGATGAGCAGCAAGCCTGGCTCAGTGACACATGCCTGTGCCACAGCCTTCCCACGAGCCTGCAGATAAAGCCTGACAGATTTTTGGCTTGCACACCAGCTGGAATGCTTGGGAAACCACCTCAGTTTCTGCCAGAGCAGGACAGTGGAATCTGAGCACAGGCTCAACAGCTCCCAGGGGTGCAGAGCGGATGGATGGATGGATGGATGGATGGATGGATGGATGGATGGATGGATGGATACCCAACACCCCAGGGTGGTGGTGTGGTGACAAGTGTCCAGTGGTGGGGCAGCTGGGTTTTTCTGCTACACACCAGCTTGAGCAAGCCTTGCTGCTCTCCCTTCCCACGCCATCACAGGAGGAAAGACAGGCAAACAAAAATCTCCCCTGGCTGCCAGCAATCCCCTCTGAATGTGTGGTGCCCAGCAGCACCAGGTTTGCCAAGGCTGTGCCTCCCTGCCCTCCCTCAGCCCACAGGAAGGGTGCTGGCCCCACAGCTGCTTTGCAGGCCAGCCCCAAGGACCCAGCAGGGCATTCCCACAGTCCCTCCTTACCAGAGCCAGCTCCTTGCTCTGCTTCTGTGTTTCAGTCTTTGCTGCCTCCAGCTGCTCCTCGGACTCTGACAAGAGCAGCCTCAACTGCCAAAGAAAGGAAAAAAACCCAACTCATTTTATGCACTTGGTTTAGGAACTCTTTGGCCCAAGGAAGCTTTTTTATGATGCAACATCTTCCCAAAGAGGTCTCGGTGTCACCACATGCTGATGTGCCTGCTCAAGCAAATACAGCCATGGGACAGGTGTGTCTCACCTGAGTCACAGAAACCACACAGCACCTCCACAGAGATCTGTCCTGTGTCCCTGACCCATCCCCTTGCCCATGATTCTTGGCTTTAGAGTCTACAACTCATACTGGAGCAACCATCTCCATTTGTTTTCCTCTTTCTTTCCAAAGCTGCAGAGCCTTCCCAGATGACCCCCAGGGCACTCCTCAAATCCTCAAAATGTGCATGGGTGGGGAGTCAGGGTTAGAAAAAGCTGAAGAAGGCAGCAGCCTCCACACTTACAGCTTCAACTTCTTTTGTGTAGTTCTGGCGCTCGGAGCTGGCTGTCTCCAAGTGATTTTCCAGTTGTGTTTCCAGAAGAGAGGTGTATTCCTTTAGCTGCATGGAAAGAGTGGAAAGCAGGAGGGGGGTGATTGTGTGAGGTCCAACACATCCCAAACATGCTGTGGCTAAAGGCAAGTCAGGAGATGGGGCCTGACTCAACCCATGCAGAGACCTCCCCTTCCCAAAAACCCTCACCTGATCTGTGCTCTGCAGATCTGCTTTCAACTTCTCCACCACACCTTCCAGGGATTTCAGCTGCAGGTGTGACTGAGGCAGAAAGGATGAGAGAAGGACACTGAGCACCTTTGGCTCAATCAGAAACTGGCTGCTGTTTGACTCCCACCCTTCCCACTTCATTCTGGACCCATCCAAGGGGAGCTCCATGGAAGAGCTCTCCTTCCCAGGGAGGACAAGTCTAGCACACACAGGCCATGAATAGTGGAGCAAGGCAGCAGTGTTGCCTGCAGCATTCCAGATGGCTGCAGTCAGGTTTCAACACCCGAGAAACCATCATGAGACTCAGCACAAGCTTCCAGCTGAAAGCATTTTTGGTCTGGAAGTAGCAATTTTCCAATGAGGTGGCATGGGCTTCGTTGTTAAGAGAGGCCAAGCTGCCAGAAAAAGCACTTAAACCCAGGCTGGTTTTTGAAGAGGACTCTGCAGAAGTGTTTGGAAAGGAGGAATTCCCCTGCTCTCCACAGAGAGGCAGGATTGCTCTGGGAGCTGCCCTAGGCACCAGCCGTTCTGCCCATCAGGAACAGCAGCAGCAGCCACGTCACCCTGTGCAATCCCAGAGCAGCCTCAGCAGTGCTGGCCCTGCAGGAGCCAGCAGTGGGCTGAGAAATCAAACATCTCTTGTACAACAGCCTCCCCCAGCTCCCTGCAGCCCCAGCTAACTCCAAAACCCCACGTGATGGATGGCGAGCAGCCAGACCATGGAAAACAGCTCAGTCTCAGTTCTGCATTCAGGAGGGAAGATTCTGCATGAGGTGGGCTTTTTGTCAGCTAGCTTGGTGACAGGAGGGGCAGATTTGGGGAGAAAAGAAAGTTCCTGTGTCTCAGTGTTCACAGCTGGCAGAACACTGAGGGCCACCAACCAATTTACAGCCCCTTCTCCTGGAAGTCCAGCTCCAGGAGCACCAAACCCAGCTGTGTCAGCAGCACACACCTTTTGGAGCTCCTCTTCAGAGGCTGTGAGCTTTGCCTTCCACACCTGCTCCTCCTCCTCCACGCTCTTCTGCAGGTTTCGCAGCATCCCCTCCTGTGGGCAGAGCCTCAGCTGAGCCCACGGCTCCTGCAGCCCCAGCAGGCTGGGCAGCCTCAGGGCTGGGAGCCTCCAAAGCCTCTCCAAGGATTTGGGCCAAACAACAGGGGACAGAATTGGAATCAGGTGGGGCTGGGGGGCTCCCAATCCCTATTCTGGCTCAACCACCTCATCTGAGCCCTTGCTGTGTCTCATTCCATCACCACCAGCAAGGTTTCCAACACAATCAGGCTGAAGAAGAGCTCTAGAAATTCACCTTTACCCTGTTCCTCTGTCTCACTGACAAATACTGCACCACACAGCAGCTCCCCCAGCACACCAAGGGATGCCCACCCTGAGCTCATGGGCAGCCTGGGCTGACAGGAAACCTCTCCAGAGGGGTTTCCAACACAGTGCAAAGGGCAGGAACTTACAGTCTCTGCGAGGATCGTTCTGTACTGCTCACACTCTGCCTGTAAAGTGCTCTGCGCTTCCTCTGCCTCTTTTAATTTAAGAGCTAAATCCTAAAAGGAGAGGGAAAGGAAGGAGAGAGAGATGAAAAGAAGAAACATGTGACCCTCCAGCACACCCTCAGCCCTCCACTTTCCAGCCATCACTTACTGGTGGCTCTGTTGTGATCATCTGCTGCTTTAGCACACCCACGGTCTTCTCCTTAAACTCCTGTAGCCACGTGTCATAGTCCTGAGTTTGGGAAAAAGAGAACAAGAGAGAAGGAGGATGCTTAGACCTCTCTCCTTGCCATGAGGAGAGGCTCTGGGGAGGGCTGGGGAAGGCTGTCCCACCTGCTGTGAGGACACAGTGACCCCTGGGAGGGCGGAGAGCAGCGTCTGCTTGGTTCGCGTCTGGAGTGCGTCCAGTTGTTGGGCCAGCTCTTCCTGAAACAGGGACAAACTGCAATGGATGGAGCTCCTGGGCACCTGCTGGCCAGGCTGACAACACTGGTCCTGCTTTTCTGTGCCTACAGGGCTGGGGAACCAGCCAGCACAGATAACTGCTGGTGCTGGGAACCACTAAAGCATCACTTCCAGTTTAACCATGTCCCAGTTCCCCAACCATGACTAGTACCAGGGATGCACAAGAAAAATTTTGGAGAAGCTTGCAGAAGAGTTGGACCAGCACTCTTCCTAAGCAGGCAGGCAAGCCAGGGCAGGCCTCCCTGGTGGCTTGGGGAAGCTGAATGCTTCCAACACCAGGGCAATGCCAGGCTCACCTTTGCTTTGGTAGCAGCAAGCAGCTTTTCCTCACACGCCTTCTCCACCGTGGTCAGCGCTTCCATTGCCTTCCAGTTCTTTTCTCTAAGGTCCTGTGGACACACCACACACACAGAGGGCAATGAGCCACACAGAGCTGCTTGCTGGCACTGCAGGGGATTTATTTCAAAGCCACTGCTTAGGGAACTGGGTTTGGTCAGGAGTCTGTCCATAAGCATTCCTTTCTCCCCAGTCTTTCCAGTGGCTCCACACAGCCCATTGCTCTGGCAGTGCCCTGGATGGGGCAGGAGCTCCAGAAACAAGCTCAGGATGCCTGCAGGGGACACAGGCCAAGAGCAGGGATGCAAGGTGGCCTCCACACAAGTGACACCACCTTGCAGTAGAGGGATAAGGAGCAGAGGAGCAGGAAGCTGTGAAGGAGCCTCCTCAGAGGTGCCTTGGCCCTACCAGGGTAGGATCTCCCTGGCTTACCAGGTCCTAAACCTTCCACGGTTTAGGGACAGACATGTCACCTCAGGCAGCCCACCAGGGGCATTCCTGCTCTCTGGCAGATGAGGCAATGCCTCCAGGGCTCCATGGGGCTGGAAGAGCCTCTGGCCACACCCTGGAGCCATCAGAAGGTGATCACCATGGGCTGTCTGTCTGTCACTCACTCACGTTGTTTTTCACCTTCTGTTGCTCCACTGCCTCCCGAAGCTGTGTGGCTTCCATTTCCAAGGCTGAGAGCTGGTTTGTCTTCTCCTGGAGTCTGCAAGGGCAGGATGCAGGAGTGAGCCTGAGCAGTCACCCCTTCACGGGCAGCAAGCTCCCGAGATGGAGACACAGCCCTTCCTATCCTGGTCTGCTCTGGCATCTACACACAGCAGGAGGAAGAGGGAGCAGGACTAGAAACCACAACCAGGGCAACACTGGAGTGGGATCTGGTTTTCTAGCCCCTTACCAGCAATAAAATGCAATCACTTAACTGGCTGGGGAAGAAGCAACCTGATGCAAAGGCCAGGAATTCTGGCTTGCACCACTGGGGCTGCTCCTATCCATGGCTCATTAGGCTGAGAGAGCCCATAGCTCTGCATTTTGAAACTATCATCCCACAGTCTTGAGAAACCCTAAATCAGGGCTGCCAGCCAGACAGCAGAAAGCTGCAGGTTCCCTCCACACCCTCCGATTCCCCATGTGCCCTGAAGGGACCCTCAGTGAGAGCAAACCAAGGTTCAGGTCCTTGAGAAGAGCTACACACATCTCCTGGGGTCTCAAGACAACTCAAGAGCTGCCTTCCTTATAGGGATGCTGGATGCTTGCTGGCAATGGGGGCATCTGAGAAATCTTCCCCCCATGCAGAGCCTTCTTGGAGGTGTCCAGCACATGGACAAGGAACAACAGGCAGGACTCAGGACATGGGAAACCCCAGTTAAATGCCAGGAAACCTTTCTGTGCTGGGGAGGTGGAGGAAGAGGTGATCAAACACTGGAACAGGAACCCAGAGTGGTGGTGAATCTCCGTCCCTGGAGATACCTGGGAACATCTTTAAAAAACTTCCTCTGGTTGGCCCAGCCTTGAGCAGGGACTTGCACTAGCACCAACACCAGCAGAACCTCCTGCTCTGCAGGAGTGGTCAGGCTCCATGTGCCTGCCAGCAATTCAGTCCTGCTTCAGACTGGCTGTTACATGGGGCCAGCACCAGAACTAATTAATATTTTAATTGAAAATAAAGCCCCAAGTCTGCCTGGAAGGCAGGAAGCCCTCAGCCACAGGCTCAGTGCTCAAGGAAGCCTGGGACACATGGACAGCAAACTGGAGGTGCCACTGCAAGGTGTGCACCTGGACCCACCTGGACTGCAGCTGCTTCATTTCTGCTTCATTGGCTGCCTGGAAGAGAGAAAGCACTTTGATGACCTGCCCCAGGCATGTGACACAGGTCAGCCCTTTCTGTGGCATCTCAGAGCAAAGACAACTCAGGGATTGTGTAAGCAGTGTCACCCACTCCCCTCCTCCCCCCACAATTAAACAAACATCCAACCTGCAGGTCTCTGTCTTTTTCTTGCTCCTGCATCTGGCCTGCCTCCAGCAGAGCTTCAATGGACTTGATCCTCTCCAGAAGCTTTGCATTCTCTGAGCTAGCATCCTGCAGCTTCCCTTTCACACTCTCCAACTCCACCAGCTTACTTTTAACCTCTGCCTCGGAGCTCAGCAGCTTGGCCTGCAGCTCTGTTGGAGGGAAGGGTGACAAACACAGTAGGGCAGGTGCAAACAAACATGGACACTCCCCACCCTGCTCTGCCCATGCAGGATCTTAGGCAAAGAAGCCTTCCTTGGCCAAGGATGCCCTGAGGAGGCACAGAAAGGGCAAGCAGGGATGCAGGCCAGCACAGGAGAGGGACAGAACCACGGACCAGCCCATGTCTTGCTCACACCAACACCAGACAGCCTAACTCATCCCTGCATCTATTTGTCCTGCCCCAAGTGGTTCCTCCAAGCTCAAAGTTTCCAGTCAGCCCTACAGCCCTGCCCATGCTGATCCCAGTTCCTCACCAGCAATGCTCTGCTGCTGCCCTTTGGTCTTTTCTGCATTTGCCAAGAGGCTCATGCAGCTGCTCTGGGTTTTGCGGAGCTTGTCGCTGACCTCATCCACCCTCTTCTGCAGCATCACCTCTGCCTCCCGTTGGTAAGCCTGCAGGGCAGGAAGAGAAGGTTTCCTGGAGTGGGACAGACACCCCAGCCAGTTTGAAGCAAAGCTCCATGTGTCACAATCTTATTTTTAAGCTGTGTTTTGGGGGATTAAAGTCACCCTCCCACCACGCTCCCCCCGCGCATGGAGCGCCCCGCATTGCGCTCACATTTTATCCCGTGCCAGCCCTCACACTGAGAAGCAGACAATACCCAAATGTCTCAGTCCTGGGCCAATTCCATGGCCAACCTCTCCTCTGGAGAGCTCTGAAAAAGCTCCCAGAGCCCCGGTTCAAACTGCCCCAGCCCAGCAGGGAGAGGTGCTGGCATGGGGCTTTGCAGAGCACAGACACCCAACCACACTTCCACAGGAGAAGTAATTTCTGTCTGTGCATTTTGGGCCAGGCAATACTTTTGATTTTCCATCATGGAAAGCAGCAAGGAAGAGGCTGGCAAGGGCAGGCATTTTGAGGGGGAAGGCAAAGGGGAAGGAGGATGAGTTGCAGCTTTACAGGTAAAAGTGGCACTCTCGCAGAGGGAGAAAAATTGCTTTGCACGGAAGGGACAGGAAAAGGTAAACCAGCAGGCCTGTCTGTCCAAGGGATGCTTTCAGCACCACCAGGAAAGCAGAGCTGCTCTGATTTTTGAGGTTTGACTCAATATTCTCAGCCCAGAGCTCCAGGTGTTACTGTGGAACACATTCTCCCCAGCACCTTAAGCACATCCCTCACTTTAGAGTCAGCTAGTGTGATTTATTTAATTAGCACTAAGGTGTGCAGCGAGCTGACAGCCCTGGAGTTCTCCCAAAAGTATGTCTAGGAGTTCCTGCTTTGAGCAGAGAGGCAGCTCCTGCTTTCACACCAGCTGTGAGCTCACATCACCCTCCTTGCTCCTCACCTGCCAAAGCAGCAGGAGCCAAATGCAGCCCAACCAAAATGACAGCCACATCCTCAGGCACACAAAAAATTAAGAGCAAGGATATGGAAGGCGCCTAGCTCAGGAACTCCTGTATAAAACTATTTTGGCATGTGCAGATAAAGGTCTATTATACCACAGCCCCTTTTTGAAGAGGCCAGAGCAATTCAGAGACATCCCTCACCCTGTGCTCCCAGCAGACAGCTTAGCAACATCCCAGCAGGATCCTAGCAGGAGCACTGTCCACATCCCAAGAAGATTCTCTTCCCTGTGTGAATACAGCCTGCCTGCCAGCAACACACCTCTGTGTGCTCAGAGCTCTGCTTGGGAGGTGTCCTTTCAACACCCCTAAAACCCCCAACCCAGCCACTCCCTGCTGGCAACCAAAAAAGCCACAAGCTCCATCTCCTCCACCAGGAAGAGAGAGCAACAAGCTTAAAACCATCTGAGTTTGAGAGAGAAAGCACCTGCAGAAGAATGGCCTCAAGCAGGGCATGCTGCTTCCTGGGCTCTGACGGTGGTGCTACACAAGGGGCACTGGGAATGTCACAAGAAGAGCAATCAGGAAACCTGCCAGGCAGCTCCCTTCCCAACCATGGACATCCATGTCCCTCCTAGCCCTTCCCATGGCCAAGTGCAAGGATCCCTTCAGCCACCTAGCCCTGCAAGGGGACAGAGTGTGCCAGTGCCTGCCTGACCTGCAGCTGCTCGATTCGCTTCTCCAAGGCCGTCGCTTTGATCCCCCAGCTCTTCCTCTGCTGCTCCTCTTGCTGCAGCGCCTCTGACTTCTCAGACAGCTCTTTCATCAGCTTGCTGCACTCCTGCCTCAACTTGGCCAGCTCAGCATTCTGCCTGCAGCAACAGAAGCAGGGTTATTTCAGCCCACAGGCCAGTCAAGCCTCCCTGGTGTTGGCTGGGGGAAACACATCCTCCTGTGGGCCTGATACAGGACTTGAAATGGTGAAAACTTTGTTTGCCTGTTTCCAGGACACTCCTGGTCCTTCAGGGAAGGGGTGGAAATAGCCAACAAATCACTTTTTAAAAGCCCTGTTTCAGTCACAGGAGACATTCCTTTCTTATGAAGTAGAGGACACATGGATCTGTGTTCCCAGACACAAGAGGAAGCACTACAGCTGGAGTCCACTCTGTAATTATTTGCCTGCTGTTAATCACCAGTCATTTCAGACTGCCTATAAAAAGGAGTGTGAAATTCTTCTACCTAGCTCCTATTTGTTCTGTTCTCTGTAGCATCACTCCCATCAATGAGCTGGCAGCATTTCTTCTCAAGTTTGAGAGTATGAGCTCCCCTATGGGGGAAAAACATCACAGTGCCTTCTGATGCCCTCCCCCCTCCACTGCCTGTTGGATCTGGTATCAGCACAGGTGATCCCAAAGGAGAGAGGGACTCCCTGCCATTTCACTTGGGAAGAACACCCTTGTTCTCCTGGTGTACCCCCAAAAGCCATTTCGCAAAGCTCTTCCTCCCTCATTCCCTCCTCCACCTTCAGCTAGTTGGGGTGTCTGTAGAAGCACGTTTGGGAAAGGGGGGTCAAGCCAAGGTCTGTCCCAGGCTCTGCCCCTCCTCCCAGCCTTACTTGCTTTCCATCTGGCTGGTGGCCTGGTTGAGGGCATCCCTGAGGATGGAGTTCTCCTGCTGCAGGCGAGCCAGCTGCGTGTTGGGGCCGTTCTCCAGCTGTTCCTGCAGGGTCCGGATCTAGAGGAGCCCAACAGGGGTTAATGCCACCACCAGCCCTTCTGCTGCCCTGTCAAAGCCCAGGAGATGAGCAGGAGGGACTGGCAATGCAGGGGAGTGAGTGCTGATGCTGACAGCCCTCAGGAGTGTGACATCCCATGAAGATGCTCCAACATGCCGCTTCTCCAAAGAGGTTTGGAGGGGGCTTAAAGGGACTAGGGGGGTATTTAGGGAGTGTGAGGGGTACTAAGTGGGTCTTAGAGGGGTGTGGGGGGACCTGAAGGGGTTTGGGAAGGGATCTGGGGGATTTTAAGGGGTGGGCCTTAAAGGGGTTTTGGGGGGAAATTGAGCACCATGGCTCAGGAGCACTGCAGGGTGTCGCCCCTTCCCGAGGCTCTCGCCCCCTCGCACGGCTCAGCCTTCTCCAGAATGTCACCCAGGTGCCACCAGCAGCCACCTGGCAGAGGAAGGAGGCAGGTGCAGGGCCCACTCTGGGGCTCACCTTGCCCTGGAGCTGCTGGGTCTCGCTGACATGGTCCTGGTAGCTGGCCTGCATCCGTGCCTGCACGGCCACAATCTCGCGCTCGCGGTTCAGCAGCTGCTCCTTCAGCCTGCCCTCCACGGCCCCCGCCTTGGCCCGCTCAGCTGCCAGCTCCTTCCAGAAAGGAGGCCCCCAGTTAGTCCTCAGAGCACAGCGCTCCCCATTTGAAGAGGATGTGGCCTCCTAGCTCAGCAGACTACAAAGTTTAGCCCTCTCGTTGCTGCCCCCATGCCCAGGTACATTTAGCACTTACATTTCCTCCTGCATTTTGTTTTGGGCTCTGTGGCCACTGGATGCCACTGTTGTTCCATGTTGGGCCAGCTAAGAGAAAGGAGTAAGACAGCCTGGAATTTTATTTTCCTCCCCCAGGATAAATAACATCACACAACGTTTGGGGCAAAGAAGAAAAATTAAACAGATGGACTTGACAGCCACAAGTTCAGTGTGGCAGGCATCTGCTCTGCCTTCAACACCCAAAAAGAGCTGGGGGCAGGGGGCTGAGTCAGAGAAGGACACTGTAAATAGGATCAGGTTCCTTACAAAGGCACCATCTCAGCTCAGGGGAGCTGAAATGAGGGAGGATTTGCTTTTCTCCCTGAAGGAGAAACTGCATTCTCTCACAGAAAGGGTTTTCCCTGCTTCTCCCATGGCTGCCCATGGGCACTACCCTGCAGTTCTTTGGGCTGGCACCTCCCCAGACTGGAGCAGCCCCAGCAGAGGAGGGCAGGGGGAGAGATCTCCTCTGCTTTTTGGGAAGAAAACAGCCAACAGGTGAAGGGTGCAAAGAGCCCCATCAGGGGGCTGAGATGGGAGCAGAGGCACATGGAGAGCCACCACGAGCAGAGGCCACAGCGGGGATGGCAGGAGGGGCACGCAGGGCTTACCTTGCTCAGCTCCCGCAGTTTGTTCCTGGCAGCAGCTGCATCCTCCTGCTCAGCAGAGAGCTGCTTCTCCTTCTCCTCCAGCTGCCGTTTCAGGACAGCCACAGGGTCACCCTTCTGCGTGGCCTGCCAGCATGGGGTGCACATCAGTGGGGACCAACACCTCCAGAGCCATCCCCTCCACCCCACACACACAGGGGACATCCTGCCCTCTGCTCCAGGGGAAAGTTCAGGTTCCTTCTCCCAGACACCCTCAGCCTGTCTGAAAATGGGGTGCTTCCCCTCCCCCTGCACCTCCTGAGGTTCAGCAGAGCCCTACCGTGTGCCAGGTGCCCTGGATGATCCCTGCTTTCTCCGTCAGGATCTCGATGAGCTGCTGGGCCTCCCCCTCACTGAACACCATGCTGCTGACTGTGGACACCAGAGTCTTGTAGGGCAGGTACAGGGCCCCATCCGAATCTGTGGGTGCTGGGGAGGAGAGAGGAGGGATTGGGACTTCTGGAGACAACAGCAGAAATATTGTATCATCTCAGCAGGCTTCAAGCCCACAGCTGCCATCTCAAACCATCATCCAAACAGATTTCCAGAGTCACATTTGGTACCTCTGAGTGAGAACAGTGAGAAAAGTACTGGAGATGACACCACACACGTGCTCCTTGGGTCAGCTGTCACCTCTGCCTGGCTCAACAGCTGGTCCCAGCACCTGCCATCACCCTCTACCAAACTGAGAGACTCTCAACAGGAGCTGGAGTGCTTTGCCAGTGCCAGGGGGCTCAGACATGTCAGGCATCAGAAGCTGGACCACACCAAAACACAACCTTGCTGAAGGATGTCACTCCATGCAGTGGTGCTGGTGACAGTGATGTCATCTCCCACCTTTCACCAGCCAAGTTTGTTCCAGCTCTTTGCTAAGGGAGCAACATGACTCCAACGCTTCCCCTGCTAACCTGGGAAAGCCAGGGAGCATCAGGGACCATGATGCTGTTGTAGGACCTCAGTGTACTATACACAGAGGCAGTGGTTTAGGGGTTCCTGCATGTATCTGTGGCCCTGTGGGCTCCTCTTCCTAGAAAACCACAAGTAGGAAAAGCAGTTTGGAGTCCAGTAGCTCCAGAGCCCCTGAAGTCATTAACACCAGAGTCTCCTGAATACAAAGCTTGGGATGCCCCAAGCAGCAAGGTTCAAAGAAGGAGGAGGAGGAGGAGGTGCTGGAGGTGTTGGAGCAGAGATTTTCCTCTAGAGAATGGATCTCATGCTGGACAAGGTTTCTCCCAAAGAACGCAGCCCATGGAAGGCCCCACACTGGAGCAGGGCAAAGGTGTGAGGGGGAAAGAGCTTGCAGAGGGTGGCTGTAACAAACTGATCACACTCCCCATCCTCCTGCACCACTCAGGGGATGGGAGGTAGAGGAGTCAGGAGGGAAGGAGTGAAGTTGAGCCTGGCAATAAGCACGAGGTGGTGGGGAAGGCATTGTTTTCACTTCTAAAAAAAAAATCTCTGTTTCTCATCCATTTTAATGGGGAATAAATTAGTTTTCCCCAAGTTGAGTCTGTCTGGCCAGTGACAGTAACTGCTAAGTGATCTCTGGTAGATCCATCTGGAACAGCAGTGCCAAGCCCTGGCAGCAGCCATGTCTGTGTCCCCAGCCACTTCTCAGCAGCTCCAACGCCTTGTGCCACCAGGGCTGAGGCTCGGCTCACATTTTACTCATGCTGGCAAGGGCAGGGCTGCAGGACAGCACATGGCATCCCCTGGCTCAGCCCTGCAGCATGCAGAGACACACCAAGCGGAATTCCACCCCTCTCCACGTGGAGTCTCAGGAGAAAAACACCCCAAGCCACTCCTGTCAGGTTTGCCAGCTGTTTCAGTGCTGAGGATGTGTCCTGGAGCACTCTGAACACCCATTTTTATCTGCCACAGAATCATTTGTTTCTTTGCGTTTGATGAAGAGAGATCACAGCTGCTGAAAACACCTTGGTCAAACTGCAGCTGGCTTCATGGCACAAATCCTACCAAGAGCTTTCCTTGGCAAAATCCCACAGGAGCAGCCAAGACATCACTCTTCACTTCAGGACATGCAGGACTGGCACGTCATACCTAAGGGAATGTAAGTTTGGAGCACCCGAAAAACCTCCCAACTTAACAAATGCTAAAAGGTCATCTCCCAGCCACATTCCCTCAGCTGTTACAGCTTGGATTTAGGGCTTGGATTTGTGTATTTTTCACATGGGTGCACACAACAAACCAGTCACCTTCAGTTCCCCCAAGACCCCTGCAATATCCTCCAGGAGCAGCTTCTCCAGTCATTCCAAACCCCATCACCATGTGGACATGGTCTTTAGTAAAATCCTTCCCTCAGAAGAGCAGATTCAAGGGGTTTAACCCATCTTTGAAACCCTCTTCCAAAATGAGGGTGTGGAAACTGCCAGGCTGCACAGCAGGTTTGCATGTGCTGCAGAAGGGCAGCAAGAAGGGATGTCTTTTAGTTTGCTGGGTTGTGTTTTTGTCATTTTTTTTAAAGAAAGAAAGAAATCTATGCACATCACATGACATCTTTGAGAACACCTGAGAGACTTCTGCCATGTGTCCACATGGGAATCCTTCCACAGGTCTGAAAGCACTCATGTTTTTAGTGCCTGTAATTATCACTTAACCAAAAATAAATCCCAAACTGTTCCCACTGGTACAATGAGAGGCAAGAATCCAGCAACAGAGCTGATTTTCCCCTCCCTACACCTTTTTTATACCCTGCAGAGTTCAGGACCACCTGATCTTTTCCATCTCTGAGACAATCACGTAAGGCACAACTTATGATGGGTAAGTTTTCCCTTCCCTGTGACAGACCCAAAGTCACTTCCCCCTAATTACACAACAATCAGTCCCCTGCAGTATGAAACTCCATCAATCCTCTCTGCTTGAGGAATCCTTCTTCACCTCCACCAAAGGAGGAGGAAATGCTAGCAGTGACCAAGTGTGGGAGAGCTCCTCTGTGCTTTAACAGCCAGGGTTCTATGGGGAAAACACCTCACCCTGGCTTTCCACCCAGATGTGCAGCACCCTGGCACTGTCCCTCTCCCAGGACAGGGACATGCAGCTCTCATTCACTCCCACAACACAAATCCCAGAGGAACCTGTAACTCTCCAACACCCCTGTGCTGGACCAAAGGGATACAGGCAGAGGAATTTGGCCTCACCTGGCTCACTCTTCTTCTTGGATGCAGCCTTCTTCTTGGCAGGTGCATCATGCTTCTGGTCCTCCTGGGCTGGGAGAGCCTCGCTCTTCTTGACAGTGACAGAGCTGATGACAGGAGCACTCTGCTGGGTGCCAACTGGGGGCACTGCCACCACAGGCACCTCCTTGGGGGCCACCTCCCGCACGGGAGAACTTTTGGGGACGCTCACAGGGGGTGGAGTGAGCACTGGGCTAGGAGCAGGCTCCACCTTTGCCACCTTCTTCTCCTTCTTCCTCTTCTCCTTAGGTGATGGGACGGGTTTCTCCTTTTCCTGGGGGACAACTGCCACTGCTGCAATGGGAGTCTCAGCTGTCACAGGCTCAGGCACCACAGCAGGCTCAGGAAGCACCTCCTTGGGAGGGTCTGTCACTTCCTGAGTAAGCTGCTGCTCTGGGATCTTCCCATTCGGTTTCTCTTCCTTTTTCTTCGCTTTTCCCTTTTTCTCAACCAGTTTCTCTTTCTTCTTTTTCTCTAATTTCTGCTGCTGGCTCTTCTCCAGCTCCTTGCGTTGCTTGGCCAAGGCCTCCTCGTAAGATGTCTCCTTCATGGAGAAGGTGGACACCAGGAAGATGCCGATGGCTGAGATCACCATGAAGCCTCCAAAGACCACAACACCCAGCGTCTGAGGGTCGTACACGTCCATCCTGCCTCGCTCTTCTGTGCCTGCAAGACACCAGGACAACAGTTAGGGGCAGCAGGGGAGAGAAGAAATGCAATGGCTTTTCTGAGGAGGATCCTCACACGGGCATCTGTGCCTTCCACTGGGAAGAGGAGCACTCCAGGTCCACACAGCTCATCTTGACCTGCCTGCACACCCCTGAGTTTGTGCTCCTCTGCTACACTGCCCATGCACAGGGGTCCAGTTGTACCTCAGTGAATAAATTTCATCTCCAGAAGAACCAGAGAGAAGGAAATAAAAACAGGGATGCAATCAGAGACAGCCAAGAGCCTCATTCTATGGCCAGTGGGGTGGTTTTGTACAACCCTAAGCCATACCTGCAGCAGCAAGAGAGCCCACTCTCAGACTGCTAGGAGCAGGCTGGTCAAAATCTGAGCTTTCACTAGAGCACCTGGCTTTTTCACTGCCCCCAGATTCATATCCAGGCGTTATCTTTGGGATAAAATATCCCCCTGGGAGGAGAAAGCTTTGCAGCAGCCCTTCCCTTCCCCTGCTGAGCAGCAGAGACCACACTGCCTGCTCTGAGCTCTGGCCAGCAGGGTTCAGCCACACCTGGGGAAAGATGCTGCTATCTCCACTCCTCTTAATGGCTACTTGAACCTGTCCTGGTTTCAAAGCCAATTTTTGCTGGCCCATCCACGTGTTTCATCCACCAGGGCATCACTTCCATGTGGCTCTGAGGTGGCTCCCAGTGCCCCAGATGCTGCTGTCAGGCAGGTAATGTGGGAAGGGACATTTTCCAGGAGTTGCCATGGCTGTGGCTCCTCATCACTGTTACTCAAAACAGAACACGCAAAATGCAGGAAGTCCTCAGCTACCAGGAGCTCTCATCCCCACGATTAACTGTTGACATTATCGAATTTCCTCTTTAAGGGGGTGTGGGTCGAGGAGGGAGGGAGGGAGGGACGGGCTGGAAGGGGAGGAGGCAAAAATAAGACTAAAACTAAGGAGATTAGCATCTTTTCAAAGCTCAGTGTTGCCCGGAGACACTTCTAAGAGCTGGAGCAGCAAACTTGAATCTGCAGCTCAAGGTGGGGACAGTGAAGTGACATCCCCAGCACCCAAGCAGGGGGTGCAGGCTGGGAGGAGCTGCAATCTCCCACTGGAGACACCCAATCTGCCTGGGAAAGGATGTTCCAACCAGCTCTCCCTGCCCACCTCTCTGAGGTAAAGCAGCAGAGAGAGAAGCTGGCAGGCAGGAGGGCTCTCCATGCCAGCTGGAACCAGCCAGCCCTGTCAGGGCCAATTTTCTACCCCAGGGCACTGTTGGAGATCCCAGCTGATACTGCAGGCATCCCTCAGTACTATTTCACATCCACCCTGGCCGTTTGGCACTTGAATGGCTTCAGCCCACTCTATCCCAGCACATCTGGTGCCAAGTCATTGCCTCCTGAGTGGGGAGCACTGCTTTGGGATGTCCCAACCAGGACAGACAGGTAATTCCTAACCACAGTGTGAAAAGGACTGGAATTCCTCTCCCTGTCAGTAAATAAAAAGCAGGGCTGGAGAACACATGCCCCCAAACTTGTGCTGGATTTAGGGCTATAACAAAGCACCCAGGACCTGTTTTAGGGCCAGAACAAGGTGACCTACAATCCTCACCCAGCAACCCCAATATATTTGTAAAAATAAGCCCTTCCTGACCTCACAGCACCACAGTTTCAAATCTAGATAAAAATGCACCTTGGGGCAAGGGCATCCCCAAGTGCTGACAAACACACTCCAACCCCACCAGCTGGTACTGCCACCCTCCAAAGCAGCTTGATGGAGCCCACAGGGGATGGGAATGGGGCAAGAAATCCTAATCTCCACTAGGGAGGATGGATGAGAGGACAGGGGTGGTGAGGTGGGTGAGATGGCAGTGCTGGATGTGACACCATGGCACCAGAGCCGTGTGCCTGCCCATCCTCACCCCACAGGACTGTCCCCCAATGCCCTTCCAGAGCCCCATATCCTCTGTCCCTGGCAGAGAGCCTCACCCAGCTCCATGGGCTGCAGTAAAAGCTGCCTGTACCTTGCCTCCTGCTTTAAAGCCAGGCTGAGATAAGGATGTAAATGAGCACTAAAGTCCTTCCTAGCAAAGCAAAAGCACCCCAGCAACCCCCTCCAGACCAAAAGCAATACAGGAACAAAGCAGCTGAGAGCACTGAGGAGCTGTGGACCTGCACAAGAGCCCTGGCAGCTGCCAGAGCTCCTGAGAGCAGCCGAGATGCTCAGAGAGGCCATCCAAGCTTCAGCAGGGGAACCCCACGCTGCTGCTCCTGAGGACAGATGTGCCAGCAGAAGATCCACAGGAAGGAGAGAGAGGAGCCAGCCAGGAAATGATCCCTGCCAGCAGCAAACCCTGGTGCTGTCCCAGCACTCGTGCCCTGAGGGAGGAGCGAGTTCCACCTGTAGGGTTCCTCCTATGGTTGGGACTTGGCACGACAAGCCAGCAACTCATTCAGGGAAGAGCCCATCTCTCCAAAGGGGCACAGACAGGTTTAAACCAAGCCAGGCTGGCCTCGGCATTTGGGGGATAAGGAAAAGTCTTCCTGCAGGAACTTCCTGGTGCAGAGACGCCAGAAGCGTTTGTGCAATGGTGACAGCAGCCAGGAGAGAAGCTCTGCTTTGACATTTCCTCACCTTGCCACCTTTGCCCTTCCAAGGGCTGGAAGTTTGCTCCTGGATTTGCAGAGCAAAACACCATCCCCCTCTCAAGCACGTGCTCCCCTCCGTGCTTCCCACCTGGACAAAGTCTTAGCCAGGACACGGCAAAATGGGGCACCAGAGGTTGTCTCACATGTTCAGCCTGACAGTCATGCTTTGGAGAGGCTCAAAGACTTCAGGATCCTCCCTCCTGCAGCTTCTGGTGTTCCACAGGGCATCACTCCTATGATGGCATTTTTCCACCCGCCTGGGAGAGGGCTGTGTGCCCAAGAAGTGAGGGGACACCAGCAGTCATCGGAGTCCATGCTCAAAAAATCAAGTTCACATCCAACACTGAGCACTTTTACTTCCATGACGTTTCTGGAGCATCCTCTCCCAGCCAAAACAGCAGAAATCATCTCATATCTCCATATACAAACTTCTTCTCCAAAACAGCTGGTGCAGGTAAAGCCTTTCCCCACATCTGAACAGGAATAAACACTTGGTGCTCACTTGACCTTCTCATACACAGGAGCTGGCTGAAATGCTGTGCTCTGACTCTTCCACTCCTGTGGCTTTTTCCTGTTATCCATCAAGCTTCCCAAAATCCCAGATAACAGCCCAAGGGACCTCACCTCCCTGCACATGCAGCCACCTCTGTTTGACCTGAGCCAAAGTCCAAACTCAGCCCTGCTGGTTTTTCAGCACTAAACAATTTCCAGGATGAACCAGCCCACAGACATGTGACATGACAGCACCAGGGCCATGCTCAGTGTCTTGTGGTCACATTTGTCACTGACAGCTGTGTCAAAAACCAGGCTGGAACCGTGCCACCTGCTCAGCCTGTCCTCCCCTCTGTGACCACACATGAAATCCATGGGAATTCAGCATCTTTATGGCCCAGCCCCTCCACCAACCCTCATTTAAATCACCCAGGCCACACAACAGGTGGGCAGGAGCAATGGAAGAGTCAGGTTGTGCAGTGACTACAGAGATCTTATTTCTTCCCACAGCCAAAGGAAAACACATGTTATCTCCTCCTGGTGTCGACAGGTGCTGCAGACAGGAAAAGCTGCTCTTGGCAAGCAGGACACTGACCCCTGCACCCCAAGGCTTTTACTTTGCCATGGTGTGAAGGTGGCATCTCAGTTTAGAGCAAGGCAGCAGGGGTGATGAGGGGCCAGAGGGAGAACTGGGCGCACACAGACAGGCTCTGCATAACCCACGGCAATGCCTGCCTGTGAAGCTCCTGCAGCATCCCTTCCTCTACATATCCCAGCAGCTAAAATAAAAGGAGGGAAAAGGCAAGGGCGAGGGAACTGGGAGGCCAGATCAGAACAGCACTGCCAGCAGATAAAAAAACAATCACCAGATACCTCTCCTGGAGGTTTTTCCCTCCACCCTGCTGCAATACAGACAAAAATTAAAAACAAACGAGAAAAGCCTGCACGCCGTGAGCAGATCCTGCCCATGTTGCCTGTTTAAATACATTTTCTGTGTAAGTGACTGTGCACTTCCAGCCTCCCAGCAGCGTGTGCTACTCCACACAGCAACTCCAGATCAGCCCATCATCAACAGTTATAGCTCGGCTTAATTGAACGTGTCTTAGTGCTCCATTAGCTCTGGCAGCAGCAGCCAGCTGGCTTGTGCTTGCCAGCAGCGCTGCCAGCTCCCTTCCTCAGCCCAGGAGTGAGAAAACAGGCAGAAAATACATGTGTATATAGGAGAAGAGTGTAACAGCACCACAACGCAGCTGCAGCTCGACTAAACCCTGCAGCGGCTGTTAGAAATTCTCTCTCCCCTCCCTGGCCCGCAGAGGCATTTCACCGGCCGTCCTCATCAGCTCCTCCCTGGGCCTCACATCCCGGCAGCGTCGACTTCTTCCAGCCACTTCCCGCTGGTTCAGGGCTTCGACGGAGGTGCGAGCTGGCACTGCTGGGGCGGACACTCCTCCATCGCTCAGCCACGTGTGCAGCACACGCTCTTCCGCTGGAGCGCGGCCCCGCCGGGCCGAGGAGAGGAGAGGGCAGCCCCGGGAAGGCTGCTCCAGTCCCGGCTGCAGGGAGCCCTCGGCGGCCGCGGGCCCCCGCCTGGGGGATCGACGCTTCTGTCTAATAAAAGCTCCGCGCTGCCGGGGTGCCAGGAGAGTTTCCTCAGGGGGGCTTAGTTAAGGAAAGAAAAGGGACAAGGGACAGCGGCCCGAGCGCCGGGACCTTCCTTCAGCGAGTTAATCAGATTAGCAATTGTCATCCGGCCGGCGCCGGGGCAGGACGGCGGCGCTGGGGCCGGGGGCAGCGCGGGGCCCGGACCTCGCCCTGCCCGCACACGCCGCCATTCCGCGCTCAGGGCCATTCATCCGCCCGGCCTCGCCGCACGGACCGGACCCCGCGCCGGGACCGCCGCCAACGCTGCCCGCTCCACAGGACTCGGCACCGGGGCCGCCGCCGCTGCCCGCGCCACACGGCTCCGCGCCGGGGCTGCCGCGCCTCGGAGCTCCCGCCCCGCTCCGAGCGCCGGGGCCGGGGGGTCCTGCAGGCAGCGCGGGGAGATCGCGGAAGCGCTGGCCGGGAAAGGGACCGGGGGAAGGAAGGGCTGCCCTGCCGCCGCCCCTACCCACCCGTGCCGGGTCGCGGTCCCTGCTCGCCGCCGCGGCCGTGTGGAGTCGTGGCACTTTCCGCCGCTGTCTCGCCGGGCTCGGCCGCCGCGTCCCGCCCCGCCCCGTGGCGTCCCGCCCGCCGCTCCGCGCCGCGCCGCGGGGCCCACTCAGCGCGGGGCCGGGCCGGGCCGGGCGGGGCGGCCGCGGGGCCCTCCCCTGGGGGAGAGACGCTGCCCCGCTGGCCCTCACGGTGCCTCCGCCGGCCTTCACGGTGCCTTCGCGGTCCCGCCGCTCCGCCCGGGCAGCGTTGGGGCCGGGGGAGTCGCCGGGGATCGCTGTGCGCCGGCCGTGGCTGCCCGCCGGCCTTGCCCCGGGTGTCAGCCCCATACCTGGGGCACGGCGGGGACAGCGTGGTGCGGGATCCGGGCAGCTCCCGGCCGGCGGTAGGGGGGCTGATCCGTGCTCCTCAAGGGCTGGGTGTGAGCACCAGGGAGCAGATGGGACCCGAAAGGTGCCCAGCCCCAGCGGGAGCCTCTTTTCAGAGTTTGCAAATGTTGTGCGGTTAAACAGCGCTGGGACTGGTCCATCACCCTGCAGCTTGCAGGTTCAAGGATAGGGAGAAAGCCATGGCCACGATGGCCAGCACCATGCAGGATGTCAGCTGTCCTCTTGGCACATGCCTTCTGTGTGTCTCCTGGCCTCCCATGGCATGATTTATCAACCAAGTACCTGTTCACACCAGAGGGAGTTTTCTATCTGGAAGTGGGTCAGAAGGGACTCCCTTCACATCAAAAGCACCACAACTGCTGCACCCTGCCAGCCTGTAATAAAAATATGAGAACCGTCTCAGCCCCATCTCCCCAGGAGCATGTGTCCAAAACCAAAACCCTGACACCCAGCTGAGCAGGAGGGTGAGGGCTGGCAAAAAGGCAGAGGTTTGCTGCCCGCTCTGTAATACACATGCGGCATTGGCTACACTTTTTACCCCGAAACAGACAAAAGATCTAGTCTTGAGTGTGAATATGTCTCCCATGCCTCTATACCTTCAGCCAAGCTCAGAGTTGTCTCTTTCCCTGTCCTGCATTCTCCTTGGCCATGTTTAAACCAAGCTTCTGCACTGGCTGTGGAGTAAGAAAGGACTCTATTTAAAAGTGTTTGTGAGGGAGTGATAATTCACCATCACAACACGGGCTGTGGGGACCTTCCAGCCTCCTGGCCTGGCACATCAACATCATTGTGTTTCAGTGGCCAGACCTTCTCAGGGGGTGGCCACTGGGGCTGCTCTCAGTGGTGTCCCTGGGATTTACATCAGCTGCCACTGGATTGTCACCCCCTGCACGGAGAACAAGCCGTGCTATTGAGGCCAGGCTGGCGAGGGCAGCAGCTCCTGCCCGCAGCCTGGCACATCTCGACACAAGGGCAAGGGGAGAATAAGTGACTGTTTCATGAGGGCTGATGTGGTGGCAGAACAGGAAAAATATGCTAATGGAGAAACATTTCAGCTAGTTATGATAACACAGCTTCTGCAGGGGGACCTGAAATGGACACTGCTCTGTGCTCCCTCTGCTATGTTTGGGGCCTTTAGACAGATGTCTGAAACCCTTGCTTGCCCTTAGTTCCCCAGCTCCTGTGTGGCTGGAAGCTGTCTCATTCCAAAGAGTTCTTCCCAGCACCCACAGTCCCCATTGGTCTGTTCTTGGGTCTTTCCCCTCACTTTATAAGACATCAAGTAGATACCTCCCATCGTGGCGCTTCCCTCTGCACGTATGCTGTTCATGCAGGCCACTGGGATGACATATTATCAGTGTAATTTGATTTCACCTTCATAATGAAGGCATTCTCCTTAAATACTAAATTCTCCTTAAATTCTCCCAGCTCCTACCCAGAGGCAGAATCCAGCCTAAATCCAGAGGTCTGTGTACCCTGTTGTTAAAAAAACCAAAGTGCTGACAATTTTCCATGGTCGTCTTCACTACTAGAAAAGTTTTTTTTGGGTTCAGTTTGAAAATCGCTTGCTCCAGCCCAAGTTTTTCAGTTTCTAGTTATTTTTGCATCCACAAGCCTTTGGCTGTTGGTGAAGAAGCTGTTGTTTAGCCCTGGAACGGCTCCAAATCTTTCCACTGGGTGTATTAGTTATCCTGAGCTCCTAACCATAGCTGGGGTATTTTTAGCTCTGCACAGCAGTCATCAAACAGACGCTGCCACAAGGTCTGCAGGACTCCCTGAGGTCCCCTGCAGCCCAGCTCCTTCTGAGGCACATCTCTGCTCAGTTGTGCAGAGATGACCATGAAATCCCACCTGGGGAGCCACGCAGGACTGTGACCAAGGGCTTTGTGTCACCCCCATGAGTTCTACATCCAGGCTGTGGCCAAGCATATGGACAGGGACAGCTTGTGCATTCTTCCAGGAGAGCAGGGAGCTCTGCCTGGCCTTGGTGGTGCCCTCATGGAGGTGCAGAGGTGCTTGCCCCTCTTCACTCCCACCATGGAATTCTTCCTGCTGCAGAAATGCACCCAAAATCCAGTAGGAACAAGAGCAGGGCAGCCCCTTGCTCCAGACTCGGCTGCTGCCTGCTCTGTGGACGTGATGCTGTGTTGTCTCCTGGCCAGGCTGATCCTCCAAGCAGCACCACATCCACACTTGATCTTTTTGAAGGCTCTGGAAGCAGCCTCCTCTTTTTCATAAAAGAAGGAATCAGTCTGTCTGGCCTCCCCCTGGCTCCCTGGCTGTTCCTTCCAGCCTGTGTGCCTTGCCAAGCCCTTGCTGGTCTGGGTTTAATAAGCAGCAGCTCTGCTCCAGGGATGGAAATTAGAGGTGGATGCTGCAGCAGAGCAAAGTGCAGGGACGTGGTGGCAAGAGCTTCTGGATCCTTCCTCACCCCTGTTTCTGCCATGGCACAGCTGAAGCCTGGCTTAGAAAATGCACCGTGCCACAGCTGGATTTGCTTCTGTACCTCCTGCATGGCCTCCTTGTTTTTCCACCTAACTCCACATGGGATTGGAAAATACCACTGGAATATGAAATATGAACCAGGACCTGCAGGATGACCCCACGTCAGTGGGCTGGCAGCCAGAGCCCAGTGGGACAGCCCAGTTCCCAGCAGACACTAAATCCCTGTGTCTCTGCAGCTGGGCTTTGCCCTGGGTGTTTGTAAAACAACACTTTTCCAGGAGCACTCCTGGTGTTCGTGCCTTAGATCTCTGTCCTGCTGTTCCCCTGCCCTGACAGCTCTGCTCTGCGAGGTGCCCCAAATGCTGGCAGGAGGAGTGCAAATCAGGCACTCACCAGAAGCCAAAAGTTCAATGAGTTCATCTTTGGGTGCACCGAGAGTGGAAGTGTTGTTAGAGAAGTAGATTGGTAAGGAGCTTGGAGTCCAATCAGCTGATGAAGGGTTTAAGAAGGCAACTTCTATTTTTCCTCCCCACCTACTTCCCATGTTGCCCACTGGCCTCATTGTGGCATCCTTCCTTCTGCCCTCCTGGCATAACTGAGCTCCCATTCAGGTGGAACCCCCTCTGAAATTGGTGAAATGTTGCTCTGTGTCATCTCAAGGCATGAATAACAAATGTGGTTTGTAATGGGGCAAGGTGAAATATCCATGTGCTTCATCACTTCCTCCATCCCTCACTGGAGATGTTTTATGCAGAATTTAAACCTGTTCTCTGGGAGGATTCACTTAAACAGCCTCATCTCCACAGAGGGAGGGTTGTGAAGCTACATCACCCCTGTAGCTCAGCTAGCAATGAAGGAACATTTAAACCATCTGATTTCAAACCTCCAGAGTTATCTGCTGTGGATAAGGCTTGACATCAAAGAGATCTCCCAACCAGTAACTTCATGCAAGCAGCTCCTGCTCTCTGTGGCACTCAAGAGCCATTAAATTAGGGCCCTGATTATTTTCTCTGTGTGTCTGTGTATCTGTCTTGTTGGCACATGGAAAATATTTTGTATTCTCCTGTTAATTCTTTCCCAGAACTTTGCATTGTTTCAGCTGAGAACAATTGCTGGCAGGAGGAAAGCAGGAACAGGTGAGTGACTGGTCAAGGATGTGCTGGACAGGCTCAGATCCCATTTAGGATGGCTTGAGGCACCAGGAATGTGCACCTCAGCCTGAAATGTGCCAGAAATTAACCTTCCCTCTGCCACGATGACAAGGAGTGGGATGCACCCGTGTCCTGTCTGCTGCTGGTCTCCATCCAGCACATACCATCCCAATCTCACAAAAATTTTTGGGTTGTTTGGGGTTTTCCATGCACTGGTGGCCTGCAGGGCTGTAGGACCAGCTCTCTGTAGCCTCAGCATCAGCTCAGGGTTACTCAGAAAGGGCAGCTGGTGGACTGAGAGTGGCTGGCCCTGTCCAGATGTGAGCTGTGATGCTGCAGGGGAAAACTGTATCCCTGTGCCAGGGCAGGCTTGTAACAGGAAAAGCCAGCCTGAGGGCAAAGCAGGAACACAGGCTAATTTGGGAACACAATGGATATGCTAATCAAAACACCTTCCAGAGGAGAAGGGAAGGAAATTACCTAATCCTTCACTGTGCAGAGTGGTGTCCCTGTGCCCAGGCTGAAGGACCAGGGCTAGGCACAACTTGGACCAACGGCATTTCCATCTGGGCAAGGAAAAAATACCTGGGACCTATTCCCTCCAGACCCTCTCCATCCACATTGGATGGAGGAGAGTTCACCCTTTCCATCCCCAAACTGGCTTTAGGTCCTGAAAAATTCAGGCTTCTCTTGAAAGTTTGGCTGGACACAAACTTACGTGACTCAGGAGCTTAGCAAGAAACTTCATCAGAATTTGGCAAATCAGCTGAGGAGGGGTGAAGCAGTTCAGGGAAGCGCAGCCTGCCTTGCTCCACTGCCAGCAGACTGGGATGGGGCAATCACTGGCTCTGAAAAGGCAACTCTTCCCACTTCCCATGGATGAGCTTAGCAGGGTTCATGCTCATTGCCTGACTCAACATCTGGAAACTGTAATCCAACTGAAAACAGCCCAGGAAGGCTCTCCTAACAAGCCAGGAGCAAGCACAGCTCCCAGCTTTGAGAAATCCTGGGCCATGGCCCCACATAGAGAATTTAAGGTATTTTGGGGATGCCAGTGCTACAGAGCACGAGTAGAGGACAACAGAGCACTTTCAGCATTCAGTAACAAGCCACAGAGTGCCTCTGGCTTAGAAGAAACACACCTCAGATGAGGACAGGCAAAACCTGTGCAATGCCTTTTCTCACCTGCCTGAACCCAGGAGCCAGCAGGAAAAAACTGTGAGTCCAGGGTCAGAGGTTTGGATGCACTTGGAGGGACTGCAAAATACAGGCACAGGAGCCATGAAGGAAAAGCCAAGAGCTGAAGGGGTTTTTTTTCTGCTCCATGAAAAATTACACTCTCTAAGTGGCACATTTTTCTGGAGAAGAAGAACCCATTCATAGGATATGGATTTTATGCAGGAAAGAAAGAATTAACTTGCCATTTTTCCCCCTTTGTCCTGTTTGAATGTTTCTCCAGCCCACAGACACCAAAGGGACGCCCCTGGAAGGTGGCGCTGATCTGTGAGACAGCAGTGGAGGGGAGATGGGTCTGATGGAGGGGGCAGGAACCTTCACTGTCTGAGCTCAACATCACCTGGGCTAACACAGCTCCCACCCCACTGCTCACTCCTCTGCTCCTGTGCAGCAGCAGAAGGCAGCCAAGCCCTCCACCTGCATTTTGTTAAATCTCTTTATTTCCATGTCACTTCAAGCCCCCTCTGCTCCACATGAATCTTAGAGTGAATTTCTCTTGCTGGGTACAGGCATCCAACACACACCCACTGTTGCAAAGAGGACTTTGCAAAGGGCCAACAGCCCTTCTCTGTCTCTGCAGAAAAAAAACTTACTTTAAATCTCCTGGGATTTGCCACATCAGCATTGAAATGTGTCAGAAGGTCTTTAAAACAAACATACCTAGGCATGGTTATTTACCCAGAAAAGCAGGAGAAAAAGAAGAAAAAAAAGAAGATAAGAAAGAAAAGGATAAAATTGTTTTTAATTGTAATTTTTAAAGCAGTTTCTCTTCCAAAAAATGTAGCTGGAAACCTTAGGCTTGGGGTTAAATCTGTGTGTGAGGTGGCACTGAATAATGCCAAGGTAAATCCTAGCTCTGAATTAGTTTCCTTAGAGCAGAGTCATGTACCTGCACATTGCTGTCCAAGAACATGCTGTGCTCTCTGGCTGCACACAACACTTTGTACTCAGAATCCTGTCTCTGAGCAGAAAAGGGATTTTTATATTAGCAAATTAAAAAAATTTAAAAAAAAATAAAACAACTCCTATCCAAGTACATATGCAATTACACCCAGGTGCCAGGCTGGCATTTTGGCCAGGTGAGGGGCTTGAAGCTGTTGCTGAATGTGGGTCAAAGCAAGCCCCAAACCTTGCTGCAGCAGCACAATGTGAACACAATGTCAAAACATGTTGTTTGGGACTTGGGGAAGGTCTCAGGGTGTGCAGGGAGAAGCTGCAAGTTGTGGGAGGAATTCAAAGTCCAGGTTCAGGTTTGCCAGAGGTGTCTCTGTTGTCCCCCCACCATGGCACAGGAGGCTGGTGTGGAATTGGCACTCCAGGGTGGCTGCTTGTGCCACCCCTGTGCTTGGCTCACTTGCTGCTCACATTTTCAGCTCCCTGGGTACTCCTGCACCACCTCACACACCAGCCTGGCCTGACACCTCACTGCTATCTCCTTGTTTTTCATCTGTGCTGGAAGCAAACCTGCCCTGGAGGGGAAGGCACATCCCCAGCCACTCACACCGGGCCCTGAGCTCTGGAAAACCTTCAGCTCACATCCAAAGAGGACTTTTGGCCAGCAGTTCCCTTGGCAAGGGGCAGTGTTATTTGGTGTTTGACAAGGGCCTTAAATGTAAAACTGGAGCAAAGGAGGATGAATGGGAAGGCTGGGAACCAGGTCACCATGACTCTGGTCAGTTGGAAGTGCTCTGACACAGCAGAGCAGTGCTGTGGACAATGGCCTTTGGCATGCTCATTCCTCCTGGGAGCTGAGCATGGATCCCTCCCAGGCAGCAGAAGTGCTTCCCTTTTCCATTGCCAGGGGCAGAGGCTCTTGTAAATCTCTTCATCCAGCTTAATTAACCCCTGGGAATGGCTTGTAAAGAACAACATGCTGTAAAATCCAAACATTTAGATGTGCCGTAAGTGCCAAGATTATCTTTAAAAGCCCCTGCAGTGAATCCTTTCAAATAATACATTTTGGGGTCTCTCTGACATTGCAGCACATGCTTAAAATTTAACAGAGGGCAGGGAGTTACATTTCTCAGACTTTTTCTCAGCTGTCCTGGTTGGACACACACATGTATATTTATACTGCAAGCTGTACTTTGGCTCTGTGTACTCAAGAGAAACACAATGTAAAGCTTGTCTGCATTGCTGCCTCCACTCCTATTTGTATTCTAAAGACCTGTTTTGACTCCTGGATGAAATGCATTCTCCTAAAAGTGTAATGTTTCCATCAATGCCTAAAAAATCAAGAGCAGGTACTTGCCAGCCTGCTCTAGGTCAAGTGGAAGAGCAAGTTATAGAGTTTTTCCAATATCCAAGTCTACAGATATTACTGAGGGCACTCTTGTGACCATCAAAGCCTTGCTCAACCATCAGCACCTGTGCTGCTGGGTGGAAGGTTGGTGCTTCCAGTGATGGCTCTCCATCCAAGGAGGAGGATCCACAGGCTCCACAGTGGCTCAGACCTATCCCTGCACCAGCCTCTGCTCTCCAAACTGCCCCCTCACTTTAGCTTCCTGTTTTTAAATGTCAGGCCACATTCTTCTGTTCTTCAGAAGGTGCTGAACACCTACAGCCAGGGCTTTTGCTAGAAAATTTCCCTCATTTAATAAAAGCCAACCAGAACATTTGATTATTTATTCATTGAGAGTATTGATGAGGCTACATTCAGCCAGTTGAATGTTCTGCCCTCCTCATGTGACCAAACAAATAAAGAGGGAATAAACTCAGAGCAAACATCTATTCCAGAGCCCATGTCTTTGTGAAAGGCTGTCTGAGGCTCAAAAAGAAATGAAAAATATGAATAACACTGCCTGATTCTGCTGAACCTTCTCCAACTGCACCAAATAATTTGCAAGGGGCAAGTCCACAGTGAATCTGGTGAAGTTTTAAGACTGACCTGGGGCCAGCTGGACAAGGGGACACCCAGGGACGTGCACAGCCCAACTTTGAGGGAGCGCCGCCGGTCCTGCACTGGCAGCTGCCGGGAACAAAACGTTTTTGCAATCAGAGTTAAAGAAGAAAGCAGCCTGGCAGTAAATATACTTAGCAAACTCAAACAGTGAAAGAGTTCCAGGAAACTGAGATAACCCTGCAAGCACAAAGATCCTGATCCAAAGCCCACGGAAGTTGGTGGAAAAGAAAATCCTGTTAGCTTTTAGATGCTGCCCAAAGAAAGTGAAATAAGAGGTCTGGTCCCAATGGGTCTGTAATTCTTCCCAATGAAACAGCCACCCAAATCTCACACACCTTCCCTGGCAGCTCCACTCCTGCAGTTTGGCCCCCACAATGGGAATTTTTACTCATGTATGTACCCATACATACATTTTTTGCTCACAAACTGCTCCTGGGTCCTGCTCCTCTCTGATGTCTGTGACCTTGTCACAAGACTGAGAAGTTGGTGTTTCTCCTTGAGCTTCCTGTAGTTACAAGGGTATTTAAAGATCTCCAAAGGCTGGAAAAAAGCCCCTGAGCAGCCCCAAGAGCTGCACATTTCCATGTCACCCCAGAGTGCTCAAACCCAGGGTGTGGGATCCATGGGTCACTCAGTGGGGACCAGCATCCCACAGCACGGAGAGGACACAGGACAGGAGCAGCCAGGGAGCTGCCAGGTTGAAGAAGGCACACTTTACACACAAAACCCTGGCTTAAGTAGGATCCTTGTTTTGGCTGCTCAGCAGCCAGTGGACCTGGCTGAGCACTTTACTTTTAAAATAAAAAGTGGGGGTTTTACTTCGCTCCTTTTAACTGCAACTGCCTGGAATAAAAATTAGCAGTTACACAGTGCCTGCTCCAGGGACCAGTGACATCAACAGCAAATTGTTCCTGCCTTCAGTGGGCTTTGAATCAGATCCTAAAAATGCAGCCCAGCCCATGCACATCTGCAATACCACAGTCAGAAATGAGTTCAAGCATCCTAGTAATCCAGGGAGGTGGGGGGAAGAAACCCCCAAGGTGACATCTAGGAAAAGAAATGCGCCACAAGCCAGCAGCTGCTGGAGCTCTGAAGGGGGATCAGGAGAGCAGGAGGGGATTGCTTGGCATGGCTAAGTCAGAAAGACAATTGCCCTCTTAATACCAACATCTTCCATCTCCAGCCTGGCCACTCAGTTCCTCCATGCTGACAAGTTTTGCTGTCCCTGGGCTGTCAGGGCAAGGCTAAGCAATGGTTTTCCAACAGAAAGACCCTTGTCAAAGAATAAAGTGTCTTCCTGAGAACAATATGTTATACGAGAAAATACAGACATTTGCTTTTTAAGCGTCCCTTCCTCCTCTGGATTTATAGCATTGAAATTAATCAGAGAAAAGATAAGACTGCTGGGGTTTTAATTACAGTCTTTATCAAAGAACAGCTTTTTTTTTTTTATGACACTGGAAAGGAAAACAAGCTGAGACTTTGGACAACTTTTCCTGGAAACAACTCCTTTTTTTTTTTTTAGTGTGATTTCTTAAGGCCATTAAAACCAAAGCTAGAGCTGCATCTGCTCAGCATTTCCCCCCTTTTAACATTTAACATTTCCCCCCCTTTTCCCTCCACTCAAAGCACACATGGATATCAGCAAGGCTGCTCTTTGTCACCCACCTCAGCACTGGCTCAGACCCTGCGCCACCCAGAGCTTCTCTGAAGGCCAAAACCAAAGGGTCCCATCCCTGAAGGAGATTGCTACAATTCCTTGCCAGCAGAGCTGACCATGGCATCTCCTCCAGCTTTCCAGGCTCACATTTTCCATTGTAACCACCCCCAGAGGCAGCTCACATTTAACAGATGCTCAGCTTTGATGCTGCCTTGGTGGGGTCCTAGGCTCACTCTTGATTTTTGAGCACTTTCCTGCCTGAACACAAAGGCTTCCAGCTGCTTGCAGCCTCTCAGGGAGCCACATCAGGAGGTGCTAAAAATCCTGGGCCAGACCACCTGCAGCTGCATCTCTGCCTCTCTGTAAGCTGATGTCCTTCTGCTCGTCCACCAAATCACTGAGAAAAGCCTGGTCTGTTTCTTTTTCTCACCATTATTTCCTCTTTCCCATAGGATTTTGAAGGATCAGGAGGTTTTTTTCTCCACACAAAATGCTTTTTCCCCATCCTTGGGCAGCTCAACACCTAAGAGTAATCCCTTTTCAGAAGTCTTGTGGGTTAAATTGTGTGGTGTCTTTTCTGATTTTTTAAGGCCATTAAAACCAAAGCTAGAGCTGCATCTGCTCAGCATTTCCTCTCTTTTAACATTTTATCCCCCTGAGCCCTTTCAAACTGATTTTTTAAAAGAGTGATAGAGTTTTCCAATATTATTAATAATATTGGATTATTATTGTCCTTAATATGTCCCTATGGAGATTCCCATTCCCTGGGGCTCTCTGCTGAACTCATGTGCTCGCAATTTCCTACTGGAAAAATCAGGACAGGGATGTAAAAAAGGCCTGAGAGAAACATCCTTTCCTCCTTGCCAGCTAACCAAGAGGAGCTGGCAATAAAGCCCAGTTGTGGCTGCTCCCCAGTGCTCCATTTCATTTGTGTTTCCAGCACGTGGAAGGAAGCTTTTGGTGGGCACAGATGCGTTTTGAAAGGCTGAGCTTACAGCCCATCAAGGAGGCACTGTGCAGAGTTTAAAAAGAAATATCAGGGGCCACCCAGAGCATACAAAAGGGAGGGACTGACTGAGGTCAGGCTGCAGCACAGAGCTTAATATGGGGAAGAAGAAGAAGGAAGAAGAAGAAGGAAGGAGAAGGAGAAGGAGAAGGAGAAGGAGAAGGAGAAGGAAGGAGGAGGAGGAGAATGGGGAAAAGGAGGAGAAGAAGGAGAAGAAGAAGCAGAAGCAGCAGAATCAGAAGAAGCAGAAGCAGAAGAAGCAGCAGCAGCAGCAGCAGAAGAAGAAGAGGAAGAAGAAGAAGAAGAAGAAGAAGAAGAAGAAGAAGAAGAAGAAGAAGAAGAAGAAGAAGAAG
>JAXCLO010000170.1:10090453-10130476 GCA_035583995.1 Arremon aurantiirostris
AAACCTTTCCTTCTATTCTTTTTAGTATAGTTATAATGTAATATATATATATAATAAAATAATAAATCAAGCCTTCTGAACATAGAGTCAACATTCTCATCTCTTCCTTCATCCAAGAACCCTTGTGACCACTGTCACACTGGGCAGCTGGGCTACCACAGCCCCACGGTGAGGATCAGAGAAAGGAGCTGTAAATCTGTAACCACTGGGGCTGGCTGCCTCAGGAAAGCACCAGGAGATGGAAGATTAGACACACCATTAGCAGGAGCCCTGTTCTTTAGTACTTCAAACCTAAAGCAGCTCCTGGTGTGCAGGCAGGTGATAAGCTCAGTGCTCCATAAATCCCAAAGGAACCCTGCCCAGACTGTGCCCCTTGGCATCATTACACAGCAGAAGGAATCACTGCTGCTCCCTGTGCTTTGCTATCCCTCAGTGCCACCAGGAATCCTTCCTGCCCAGCTCCTGTGAACGGGCCTGCACAGAAAATTAATCCTTCAGATGTCTGCTGCCTTCTCCCTGTGCAAATAGCAGGCTGCTGATTGACCAGGGAAGGATACAAATATTTACAGACAAGGTGAGGGTGGGAGCTCTGCCACGCATTGTGCTTGTGGCTGCAGCTGGGCAGAGCTGCCAGGGTACCTGTGGCCTGGGCCTGCTGCACAGACACACCTGGCACACCCCAAATCCAGCAACAAATGTTCTTTTCCTGGGCTGGTTTCAGAGCATTTGGTTTAAAGCTGATCTGAATACAGCTGAAGTGGGAAAACAATCAATGTGTCAAACAATGGCAGGCCCTAGTGATACATGAGGTTCTCAGCACAGGAACCTCACCACAACACCCCACACCAGGCATTGGGGCCTCAAGGAGCAGGAAAAGCTGGCACCATTGCAAGAAAGATGAGCAGCCACAGGAATCCCACCACCACCTCCCAATAAATGCCCTCCTTTAGTTCAGTCTTCTTCTTGTCCAGGTAGTCCTGGAGTTTGAGTATTCCCCTGTCCTCACACAGATCAGCCGGGACAAACTGGATGCAGGTGAGGAGGAGGAGGCAGGTTCTGGATTGGCTGGCAGTTGGACCCATGGCTGTTAGGATGGTACCTGGTGTGGCTTCAGCCCGTGCCCAGGAGCTTCATTCTGCAGGTATGCAAGGTTTGGGAGACAGCCTGGGTCAGACAGCACTCCCAGCAGCAGCAGGAGATAACTGAATGGCACACAGACTTGGCCAGACCTGGCCACAAATCACCTTTAACTTTTTTACAGCAGTCCCTGCATGGTCCTTTCCCCATTAGGAGACCCAAGTACAAGCACCCTGGGGTGGCTGGAATCTCTCTCATTCCAGTTTTTGCAGGGACATTGATGGATTCCTCTTTGAGCTGACCTTTGCAGCCATCCGAGGCTGTTTTCCTGGGATTTCTTCTTTTCCTGAGGCTGGAAAGCAAGTTGCACTTGCCAGGGAAGCACAGCCTGCCTTTGATGCTTAACAGGGAGAATTTCACTCAGCATTGCCTCAGTGGAAGAGCACATTCCTCCCAAATTCACAGCAGGACCCTGCTGTGGTATGGAAACACACAGATTGAGAAACCTGCTGTGGTGTCCTAGCCACAGCTCATCACCCTCCACTTTCTGCTGCTCATTCCCCAGCCTGGTGCTGCACTACAAGGAGCACCTGACTGAAACATGCCAGGTTGTTTTTCCAGCCCCTCTCCTCACTGCCTCCAGGAAATCAGCCGTGATATTGCTGTCATGGATCAGATCTCTGGGCTCCATCCTTCCCAAAACAACACCCAAATGGCAGGAACACATCCAGGAGGCCTGATGGAGAGGCCAGGCAGGGATACAAGGAAAGGTGGAGCCCAAAGGGAGGTTCAGGGCAGAGCAAAGGTCTTCTTTACCCTCTCCTTCCACCAGGCAAACAGCCTGGGCTCCATCTGGGAGCCAGGCTGGCACAGGGACACTCCTCATCAGCAAACAGGGCAGGCACGGATGTGGAGGGATGGATACACCTCTCTGGGCCTGCATGAGAACACTGAAAACACATTATTCCTGCAGCCAGCGCATCCTTGATGTATCCCAGCATTGTGGGTGACACCGTCTCTCCCCTCCATTTCCCCCCTTTGATCTGTATTTTCTCACTGCAGCATTCCAACTCTTCCCTTTAAGCATTCCTGCAATTCCAGGCCAAGGGGATGGAGCGTTGGGTTTTCCTTGGGTCCAGCTCTGCAGAGCAAAGAGCCCCAAAGGTTCAGAGGACTCAGGGAGCACCTGCTGCTGGGCTGATCACTTAGAGCTGGGACTGGTTCTCCTGTACATAAACACTACCAAAGGTGCTGCCTTGAGCACCTTTGCAGCATGCTGAGAAACACCTTTCTGTAAAGCCAGTGTACCCATGATGTATCCATGCTCTGCAGTGCATCCTGACATTACAGGCACAGAAAATGCCTCTTCCATAGAGCTGAGCAGGATCTGACCTGCTCCCAAACCCTCTGTGCAGCCCAGGGTGTTGATTGACTCACTGACCAATTTCCCATGGCATGCCCTGGGCAAAGCAGCTCCAACAGGTGTCCATCCAACACAGCATCCTTCTCACCTCCTTGGGAGGGCAAGGGAAGCCCTCTCTGAGCACTGCAAACTCACAGGACTGTGATTCTGAGGGTGCTGGAGCTGGGGGGCACTGCCACACCTCTGGTGAAATTAGTGAGGAACCTGCACCCCACCATGCTGGACGTCCCTTTGCACCCTCCTGGGGGACAGACAGACAGACCTCTCCCCTGCTTTGTCAGGCCTTTGCAGAGCTGCAGGACAGCCACTTAAACAGGGATTGTGTAACTTCAGCCCAGAGCTCAGTCACTCACCCAGAAAACAAGTCTCCTTCCAGGGCTGCCTTATCTTGTGGCTCTGGTAGGCACAGGATATGCACACATTGGCATGGAGGGGCAGGCAGAGGACAGGAGGTGCACCCAGAACTCCCATTTCCTTCTCTCTATTGCGCTTTAAAAAGAAATGCTCCCTTTTTATACCTCCAGCAGCGTCCCCAGAAGTGCTCTACCTGTCCAGCTCACACAAGACCCCAGATCCATTGATCCAGGAGCAGGGAATGGATCTGGGGCTCTCTGCTGAGCCTGCTCCCCAGGCCACTCTTGCAGGCCCCTTCTTATCTGCTCCACCCACTGTGGAGCGGGTTACTGAGCAGCAGGCAGGAATATCCAGCAGCACAATGCCAACACACGATAACACCATTCCTACATCCTTCCTGCTGGGGCTGGAGCTGGGGCAGGAAAGAGGGCAGGAAGCTGTCACCAGCTCCATCTTTCCCCAGAGCAATCCATCTCTCACCAGCCAGCAGTGTCCTCCTGGTGTCCTTGCTCCTTTTTTAGCTGCTCAGAAAGCAAACAGAGCCAGGTGGGTTATTTACAGAGGTTCCTCCACCAGGACACAGGGATGCCTGTCTCCCACAAGAACTCCCTGTTTCCCTGCTTGTTGTGTGCACCAAGGAAGCTCTGGCACTTTAAGCCTTGTGTCCTCACACACCACATGGCTTTTATGATTAACCAGTTTCTATAGACCAAATTATCCTGCCTGAGGAAAGCTTTTCAGCCAAGCATCGTGTTTCTCCCTCCAGAGCACATCCTCCAGCTTGCCATTTCACTGAAGCACACAAATACCATGTGCACAGTCCCAAGGAGAGCAAATAAATCTTTCATTTTCCCCTCTTCTGTTTGAGTGAAGGCTGAGCCATGCACAGGTGCCACATTACATTTTGCACTTGGCTTTTTGCTGCCCAAAGAATTTTCTAGGTTATCCTCTCCAGACCCCCTTGAAATGTCTGACATAAAGAGATGGTGTGTATGTGTAAAAGATGGACAGACACACAACCACCCAGCACTGGGTTCCATTAGCATTTCTTCCTGCCTTTCTGCTGCAGAACACCAAGCTCTTGATGTCCTTTTTGCCACAAAGGAGGAAGATGCTGTTACAAGGAATGCAAGAGATTTGTTCACCCCTAAGAAAGTTCTTTAGACCCTTCCTTTAACAAAAGGATGTCCTGATCCTCTAGAAAATTAAAAGGACAGAAATCCATGCAACACACAGTTTCCAGAATGGTTGTCATTGACAACCAAATTGAAGATTAGCAAGACCATCTCTGTTTTCATTCACTGCCTTTTATGCCTCCTTTTGCACACACCTAAGGGATGGGCAGGGGGTTCCTTTTTCACATGGTTCTGTTGACATCAGAGAGTAAATTCTGTGTCACCTTGCACATTTTACAGACCAAAGGACTAGAAACACTCTGGGAATCAAGTGGCTCTAAAGGAACCCAGCCAGGCCCTACACCAATGGGCCAAACAGTGCCAGTTTAGCCCCAGAATTAAGGGTTAAGCAGGCATTGTGCAACAGATGGATGTGAAGCTTAAAAAGCCCAGCCTCCCATCAGGGAAGAGGAACCCCATCCCAGCAAGGTGAAGACACCTAAAGCATACAGCATTCCCAGCTGTTGATGGGAAAATAAAGTAGCACAGACTTGTGCAAATATACCTAGGGAGGGCTGGTGGTGGAAAGGAGGAGGTGGCACTTTGCGGTCACTCATAAAAGGAAGACATGGATCAGGTGGCCTTGTGGTGGCTCCAGACAAACGTCACAAGCTGCCCTGTTCAGGGCTGGGCAAACACAGCCAGGGAGCCCTGCTGGTGTCAATCAGTCTTGCCTTGACTCCAGTCAACACAGCCATGCCAGGTGACGTCAAAAGACTCCCTGCCAACGTGAGAAGAAGCAGAGCAAAAGGGTCCTTTGAGCATTCTGCACTGCATCAAAGCTGGGCTGTGGCAAGGCTGGGGACAGCTGCAAGGGAAATCCTGGAGCAGCTTCAAGAAGGATACAGGAGTTCTGGGGTTTTGACACCATTCCCATCACACTGGGTGCCAAAGGTACCTTAAATTCACCCACAGTGTCCCTATGAGCAGTTCCAAGAGGGGTCCCCAGAGACCTTGCTGCTGATTTAACGCATCATGTTGAAAGCAGTGGCTGGTGTACAAAGAGAAGCTGATGAGCACAGCTCCCTTTCCAGCCAGAACACCACAGTCTACTTGCAGGAATATCCTCTGGAGCCTTGAAACAAGTCCAGTTTCGTGAGCATCAGCTCAAAAACTTGCCCCAGAAAACATTGCTGAGCAAAGGCTAAAGCTCACCAAGTCAGACATGGCTTCTCTTTTTCTGTTCCAAACACAGCTTGGGGATGCAATGGTGTGGACAGCAGTGGGACACAACCAAACCTGAATTAAACAACTGACAAACCTGTCTCTGGAAGAAGGGAAATTCCTGATCCAGTGGTGATCAGTATCTACAGGTGATCAATAATCACTGGTGTACATCAGTGGTAACCTGCTTATCTGCCTTCTGAAGCAGCCCATAGGCAAGAATGACAATCCTGGTGACAGGTGAGGTATTCATGTGTTGGCAGCATCCAGGCAGCTCAGCCTTTATACAAATTCATGATGTTACTTAACAGTGATGGCTTGACAAAGTTAGTTAACCCACCACAGGCTTGTCTGGTCTCAGCTCCTGAGGGAACTGGATCCTCAGACAGAGCCTGCAGTGGAAAGGTGGCACCAACATGTCCTGAGAGATCTGCCTGGAGTCTCACCTCTTACCCATCTCATAAGGACAGGGCAGCCCTGAACATCTGGGTATCTGCAGGGACAGATGGCCAGCTGCTCCATCTGCACACGTGGCCCAAACTGGTGTTCCCAGCAGCCAGGATATGTGAAAGATTCCAGGGAGAGAACACAGAGCCAGCACAGCGCAGAGGCCTGAGCTCCAAGAGGTCTGAGGCAAGAAGAGGCACAGAGGGAAGGCAGAGGGAAACAGGAGTGAGAGGAGCTGCAGAGTTAAATGGAGAGGCATACACTGAAAGTTTGCTAAGTATCTAACTTCCAAGTGAAAATCCCTCCTGCTTCTCACATTAATCAGGGCACTTAAGACTAGTCCTAACCAGCTGCTCCCACTTCCTTTGTCCAGCTCTTCTGAAACGCACAAGCAGCCCACTAAGAAACAGAGCAAATATGTGCAAAGGTTTGCAGACAAAAACAGAGACCTTTGGAAAACACTCCGTAGAAGCAAGCACCCCTCTCCCAGCACAGAGGCAGCTGTGCTTTACAGTAGGACAGTTTCCAATGTTTTCTTTCTCTGTGCAGACGAGGGATTTCCTGTCCTCCATGGCAACCACTTTGCATTTACTGAAGGAGGCTGTGCCAATAATCTCCAGAGCAGAATGAAAATTTTTAAAGTGCCACTGCCTGTTAGCTCCTGGGCTTACCTTGCTGATGTTTTCCACACCCATGGTTCCACACCATTCTTCTACCCTCCTTAAAAGTGCTGCCAGTGGGGGCAAATCTCCCGTGCTGCATTGCCCATGCAGAGGGAGTTTCTCAAGCACTGGTGACACTTCTTTCTGAAGTCACCAACCACCAGCAGCTCCCAGCAAGAGCTGTCTGGGCACCTTCCAAAGTACAGGGATTTTGCTTTTTCCAGCAAGGCACATCTCCCAGTTTGGAGACAGTCCCTGTCATGAATTCAGCCCTGGACTTTGATGGCCCAGGTCTTCCTGTTACAGGTTTAGAAGTAATCTTGCCGCTCTTTCCTGGAAGGGAAGCACTCACTGGACCAGTGCTGGTCCAACAGTCCCAGAACAGAGCTGAGCCAAACTGAGCCTCCCCAGCAAGGTGTCCTTCTCCACCCCTCTGAGCTGCCCTTGCTTAGGTCTGCGTGCTTCTCAGCTCCAGGGACACAGATTCAGTGCAGTGACTTGGCAAGAAGCCTTTGTTTTGTTTTGGCCCATCTCACACCATTTTAGCGAGTTACATCAGCTTGGCCTGAGGCCACACGAACATCAGGACCAGCCCAAGGCATGCAATAAGTGCAAAATAGGAGGGGAAGTGAGGCCATTCCCTTTCAGTGACAGTGAGCTCATGATGGAACTACATCCATTGCTGTCTCAAGCTTTACTAGAACATCTCTCATTAACCTCTTACATCTAAAGAGGTTTTGTTCAGCAAGGCCTTCAAGGAGGAGCAGTTCAATAAAGAGTTGGAAGCTCCTGATTAAATTTAGTACATTAAAAATGTACTAAACCTGAGGTACATTTTTGGGCTGAGTCACAGGTGCAATCTAAACTCCCTCTCCTGTTTCATAGTCATCTCTCTTCTTTCTACTTTTTTCTTTTAAAATCCCTTGGCAAGGGACCAGAACAAACTTGATCCTAACTAAAGCAGACATAATAAAGCAGGACATTGTTTTCAAAGCAGGCAGTAGACTAGCATTAAACAGGAACCCTAAAGTTCTTTTTCACTCCTGTTTTATGTCAGTGAGTCAGACTCTCAGGGGCCTTTTCCTCAAACAAAACAGGAAAGTTTTTAACTAACAGCAAAGCAACATTAAACACAAGGAACAAAAAGGGAATGAGAATCCCTGAACTGATAAGGAAGACTTCTACAGTCTTACCTAGGAGAGGTTAAGGTGCTGCAAAGAGTGAGTGCACACAGTCCACTGCTCTCTAGCTTTGAGTGCTGACAAGAAGCCAAAGCACCAGCACAGGAGCTCTCACAACCCATTTCTACCTGCCCTGGACCCCAGCAGCCTCTCTTGCTGCAAGTGACCTTGCAATTCTACTGCCAAGTAAAACAGACCCGCAGAAGAGAGCACTAAAAGTCACTCAAACTGACTGAAATGCTTCACTGCATTGGAGTGGAGGCACAACAGTGACATTGGCAGCTGCCACATCTGCACAGAAGAGCAGCAAACCACGGCCAAAGGACAGCCAAACTCAAAACCAGTAGCACTCATTTCACTGCTTCCAAGAGCAGCTGATCAAGACAGCAGGAGCCCAGGAGTGGAATTTCAGAATCAAGTTAATTTCCTGGATCTGACAAAAACTCCCCATGGAACCACAGGCAAGTCCCCTTTTCCACACACCACCTGAATTCCCTGTCCTGTAAAACAGGCACTGTTCCTGCTGCTCTGTTTAAGTCATGAAGCACTCCTAGCAGGGATTATTTTTAGCATGCAAGCATGACAACCCAGCTGAGCTGGACTCTGATCTCAGCTGGGCCTTCTCATTGGCTTTGTAATATTAAAAGTAAACAAAAAGCAAGGCTGAGCCTACACCAGAGCTCAGCCACAGGGCAGCATTTTGGTAGCAGATGAAACACAACTTTTGGTAAACAGAGAGCTGCAGGCAGCCAACAATCTGAGGGATTACGTGGATCACCAGTGGCTGCATTCATTCACTGGTGAGCAGTGATCCATCAATGGACCAAAACTTCAAACCCATTTCAGATATTCTACTCTCAGCAAGCAGTGACGCAGGTGTTTGGGAGGACAGACTGAAATCACTCTTGACTGTGCTCTCAACCACAGCAGCAAGTGCTGGGAGAGCAGGGAAGAACTGAAAACTCCATCTAAGAGCAGGAACTCTGCAGAGCTCTCTGCTTCACAGCACAAACAAGCAGCTTCTCCCAGGCTGCTGAAAGAGACAGCAAGTCACAAACTTAATACCTGCTGAGAAAACCTTCCCCAGTCCATGTTTTGAGAAATTCACATTTGCTATCAGAAGTGTAGCACGAGGGCCTCAGATCAGAGCTCCTCTACAGAGTGTGCAATCCAGGAGAAAGAGGATGGGATGGAGAAAATCAGAATAAATTGGGATAAAGAGCACAAAGAGTACATGCCCACAGCTCTTCCAGGATTTATATATCCTAAAAGCACACAAAATATTCTGGTTTTTTTACCAGCCTGAGCATCAGTGATGTGTCTTCCTAGAATCATAACTACTTGCACACGTCAGGGCAAACCAGTTCCTTCCTGAAGTACATTTGATCCTTAATAATTCCCTTTCTTTGGCTACAAACCCATTTTTTTGCAGCACCTGGAATCACAGCCTTGTGCAAGAGGACATGTTTTTGAGCCTCTCCTATGGGACCAGCTTGGCTCCCATCTGCAGTTTTTCTACAGCTGAATGTTTAACACACCTTAGCTAATGTGACCAAACAGTAGATTTTCCTCTGCCCTCCTTCAAATAGGGGGAGAAGAACTGACATCTGCAGCATGTGGCTTTTCACAGCAGTTACCATCACAGTGATAAGGCCTGTGCCTATTGTCAAAAGCCAATTTTTAACTCATAAACTAGAGGAACATAAACCTCATAAACTAGAGGAACAAGCTTGCAAAGTTAAAGTTAACCTGCTTTCAGATGGGATCAGTAAATATACATTAGTTAATCCTTGTTTGGGACATCTATGGGACTCTGCTCTCATCCACCCCAACCAACCTTTTAAATTAAGTCTCAGCAGTATTTCTAAAAACTTATTTTCATATTGATGATAACCTGCCTTATCACACTGATTTGTCCAAGCTGATCTTCACACTGCTAAGGCTTTATTCAAGGCTCTGCTATAAGAAAAGGCAGGCCCAGTGATATGACATGCCTTAAAGGAATATTTCTGTCCTTCCTTATGAGCAGGCTGCCTACATACACAGCTGATTTCTCTTATGTATGATAAGAAACTGGGGGATGCAGGAGCCTTTTCAGGACTTCACCTAACTCAGTCTGAGGGGAGAGGTGGGAGCAGGTAAGCAGTGGCTGTTGCAGCCTGCCGCCCACTGGCCTGCAGAGGTGTGAGCTGTGCTGGGGTTTATTTTCCAAGTCACTGCAATGCACTCTGCTGGCAGCAGCTGACACGCAGCAGCTTCATCCAGAGCAGCAGTGGCAGAGACTGCTGTACAGCTTTCTTGCAGTTATTGTAAATTAACTGCAACTACAGTAACTGCAACATCAGTATAAAGCCATAATTACAGCCATTTGAAGCGTTTAACATACTTTTAATCTGTCCACATTAATATCTTGACTTGGATTAAGGTATGTCAAGAATTCAGAGTGCCAACCACACAAGAACAAACATCTTGTGGAAAAGCTCCAGAAAAAGGGTCTCTCACTTAGCTTCCAACACTGCATGAAACCCACCATAGCCTGGGCCACTTCTGGGGCTGGGACATAAAGTATTGCTTACCATGGCAAAAACAACTGCACCCTTTCTCTGGAGAAGTCTTCGAGCCAGGTTCAACTAATTTAGGATAAACAGTAGGCTTTTTGTAGGAAAAATCAAAACTTTGCCAGCATGAGCCATCCAGTTTTGGACCACTGATGGCTCCAGGGCAAGTGCTAGGAGCTTACCTGACATAGGAAGCATCACTGTCACCTCTCAGCTATATCGAGACCACACATGCACAATGTGCTTATGGCAAACAACCCCAGGGTGAAACTATTCCTGCCAAACAGAGGAAACAGGAGCTCACACATTCTTCAGCTGCTCTGCTGCAGGGTGGTGTGGCTGGCACAAGCTGCTCAGTTTTCATGGAGTATCAAGAAGGAAAAGCAGTAGGTCCCAGGAAAATAAACCCTTAGAAACTGCCACAGAGCTGCCCATTCTCAGAGCTTCTCTGGTTGGAGCTGCTTCAGGCATTCTGCCCAGAGCACAGCCACAGAGCTCACTTTGAGCATGATTAGGAGTTTAGTCACATGAAATTAAGCAAGGCTGAGACACTCATCTCACCCAAAAGCTGCCTTTAGGAGGGTCTGACTCACTGACCTATATCCATGGATGCCAACTGATAATAAATTGATAATAAACGGTCCAGTGGTGGCCCTGGAGCTTGTGGGCTGAGCCACCTCAGCTGTGGCACTGTGAGCTCAGCTCTTTCAAGAGCTTTATACCTTCCAGAAGCCCTGAAGATTTAAACAGCCTCTTGCTGCTAGTAGGAGGTATAAAATTACTTTACAATGCTGTACGTGCAGCACAGGGGAAGTAAAAGTTGCAGCCAGCCACTCAAACAGCAATGTCACTTGCAGTCCACACATTTCATTTCAACACCCATTCCAAGAACAATCCTCTTGAGTCAAATATTTCTCTCTAGTGCTCTGAAGAGCTCCAGGTGATGAGTAATTCGTGATAGTTCCGTGTCTGAAGCCTCTTTGTCACTTTACATCCCACACAAATTCTTGCCATACAACAGACAGCTTGTTGTGTCAGACATCTTTATTTGCTGTGTTCCCCAAGTGTACAAATAGTGAATGTAGTTATAGAAATTCAAAATATATTGTAGTAGAAATCTGTCTGGGAAGTGGAATGCTAAGATATTCACTTTACAAAATTATTACCCTTAAGTCACTCTCACTTGGCAAGTTTTAAATACATCAGGGCCATGAAGAGACATTATGATCCTGCAAAAAAGGAGTTCTCAGTAAACTTTTTCTGCTAGATGAAGTCAGTCAACAGCAAATTAATTTCTTACATTTGACTCATTTTGAGTTATCAGCCAACAGGATGTTAGCTACATCCAGACAATTCATACACAATTCAGCTCCCATTTATACCAATAAAGTCAATGTATCACTATCAACATACCTAAGTATTAGTGAAACAATCTCAGTGACATTATTATTTTAAGCTAATGAAGTCAAGCCAATAAGTTGCCCCTGGCTATTGAGTGCAATTGATGCTTTTGTCACATTTTCAGAGTAGGACTCCTCAGTTCTTGAACAAGTCAATACAGCTCTGCAGGAGAGACACATTGTTCTGCAAAGGAAGAGAATTAGTTTCAGATTGGAATTATCAGTCATCCCTATCTTGCCTTTCACAATTAAGTAGCTTCCCAAATAGTGGCTCTGTCACAGGATTTTGTGCAAAGACAAGCACTCAAGCAGTAAAGAACCAAAACCAGATCACACATTCTGCAGTCTTCCTCCTCCTGCAGGCCTGCAACCATTAATCAGTTTGTGCTAAGGAGAGGGACAAGAGTCAACAGGAAGCCTTTAAAGTGGGCCAAACTGAGCAGTGTCATCAAGGCTTTGTGTCACATTCCAGTCCAGCACTGATGTGCCTGTGCTAAAGTCCAGTACTCTCGGGGAGTGGGACATTAGACTTTCCTTCTCCAAAGGGAGCTGAGGATGCACAGTTACTGCTGAGGATACACAGTTACTGCTTTGTTCTCTACACTAAGTTAACAGACCCTTCAAGCCTGCCCAGCAAAGCTTGGCAGAGGCTGCCTGATGGGAAGCCAGATGACCCAGCAAATCCTCCCAGTTACACACTACTCATTTCTCTCAACCCATGCCTTCTAAATTCCAAAGAGAACACACCTTTGCGTGTTTTATTTCCAGTTCTGCCATTTCAATTAAGTTTTTACGGAATGCTGCTATTCTCTTCTGTTTGAAGCTCATCAGTTCTGTAGAGGAGGAAATAAACAAAGTTAAGAGATAGACAAAGTGTGACAAGCAATGCCCCTCATGTTTCAGGAGTTCTATTGTGCAGCTCAGATTACAGTATTTGATCAAAAAAGGTTCAAGAGTTAGTCATGCTGTTTTTAGACAGAGATGCAGTCATCACATGACACACAGACAGCTTAAGACAGAAAAGCTTTGTAGGAAGAGAGCTGGAACAAAGCAGAAATAAGCCACACAAGCTCTGTGAGAACCTGGATCATTTAAAGGCCAGATACACAAAAGGAGCAGCATGTATACCATGAAAGCATATTGTAAATATATATAAATATACACACATATACTCATCTACTGAGAACCAGTGTTTGAAACTCTGTGTAAGGCAGGAGGGAGCAAAAGCCTGTTTGCACAGCTTTGACTGAGATAATTAGTTACCCTCTAGTAGTTACATTCACATGGAGGCTGAGTTCAGCCCAAAAAGCAAATACTAGGGGCTTATAAATAAGGTTGGTGTAGTACTGACACTACTCTGCTACAGAAAATGGCTTTAAAAATGTTTAGCTGCATTAGTTTTACAGCATCTATCTCTATTGTCCTTGGGATGTTCAGACTGTTTGTTCAGGAGCCTTCAGATGGAGACCTTGACTGCTTTAAGCTCTCCTTTAAGCATAAGTTCAGCAAAGCCTGTTTTACCTTGTTTAGCAGATTCTGAAATCTTTTCAAACTTCTGACAGCAATCCTGTTGATGTGCCTCAGCCAGCCTGACATCCTTGCTCTTTAGTCTGGCTTTGTCTAGAGCTTTGTTCGAGTTCTCATAGTCAACAAGAGCCCTGGTTCGCCTGTACAGCAGATCCTGAAGAGACAGCAAAAGCACACCAGAGCCTTACAGGACTACTTCCCAACTGAGGTTACAGCCACCTTAGCAGCAGGAGGTTTCACTTCTTCCAGCACCAGATTCTGCTTTTTCAAACAAGTTATTACAGCCTGCTCTTGGCATTCTTTCACAGTGCAGCACTACATTTTCAGGACAGCCAGTTACGCCTTAGTGAAGGAAGTCTAAGGGCTACGATGGGCATAACTTCTTCCCTTAAAGTAGTTTCTCCTCCTGTAAGGTGGATGTCTCCACTAAGAGCAAAAAGCACTTTCTGAATTCCCTCAGTCTACTTCCAGCAGCTATTTAATTTGGAGATCTGACAGCTTGACTGAAGCACTGCACTAACCTAGACAGGTTAAGGATAGAGGTCTGTGGGCCAATCCCTTCCTAATGCAGCAGGAGTACAGCTGTGATGTCTAAATAACAGTACACCCCACTGAGGGGAGCTGTAGTGGGTGTTCTGGGGTACCTGACATTACAGGTAAGACACTAGATGAAGAGGCTCAGTAGTTGTACCTAGATACCTTTTTGCAGCATAGTCATCCCCTGTCAAAGCAAGTTTTTATTAGAAAATGTTGCCAGCAAGGCTTTTGCAGTCACATCAATCTACCAAAGCCCTCTTGGAAACTCAGACTCCAAGAGCCTTCACAAGTTACCACTTATTTGTGCTAAGGTACTCTAAAAATCTTGAAATCAATCCCAACTACTAATTAGCCATCATTGATTTTACTGGCAAGTCCATGACTACTCAGGCAGGGAACAGGAAAGAAACCACTGCAGACTTAAATTCAGTTTGCTCTAACTTACAGAAATTTAAAGAGTTCTTCCACTTTACATGCCAAAGAAAAATTGGTCCAAGTCTTCTGTAAATGGCTGGGCTCCAACTAGCTAATATATAGCTTCTATATTCTGCTGTGGTTTAAGAGTCTCAGGTTTCTTAGGCAAAGCAAGGGTCCACTTTCCTGTCTTCTTAAAGCACAAAGAATACCATGAGTGAGTTGTGTTGCCCATAACAAAACTAAGCTTCAAAAAGAAAACTCTTCTCACCTTAGCAGCTTCTATATTGAGCATGTAGTATCTCAACAGTTCAGAGAGCTTTAAGTCTTCATCAGATGAAACTCTGCTCTCTACCTTCTGCAGAAAGGGAGGAAAAAAAAATCAGTTAGTTGGTGTGTAACAGAACAGCCACATGCAGAGTCAGAGATTCTTCTCCCCCACACCTGCCCCTAGCAAAGCTTCTTACCCTGAGTTTCTCAAAGAGCTCTGCAACTTTCAACAAGTACCTAGTGAGGGGGAAAAAAAGCATAAATAAGTTTGAGATACTTCTTAGTCTGATAAATGCCAGGATCAATTGGCAGGAAACCAGAAAGCTGAAAGCTGGAGTTTACTCCTGTATACAGATCCAAACAAGGGCTTGGAAAAAACTCATTTAGGCAAAGACCTGGAGAAAAGGTTCAATGTGCTGGATTCCAGCCTACCAGAACAGTACAGCTGAGGAGCTCAACACCATTTAATGTAACAATGCTGATCTCCAGAGCATAAAGGTTTTGTGGAGAATTTCCCTGCAGCTATCCAAGAGAGATGAGCTGACTTGTTGATTCAGCTTTACACTCTGTTTTAACAAGGTCTTGGTAAATTGATAGCAAAGTCAAAAGGTGGAAGAAGTCACCTCAAAAAATTAACTGAGTCACCCCAGCTTAAAAATCCCCTACTATTCTGGAAGTACAAAGGTCCAGAAGATAGTACAGACCTAGTGTAAGCTGACCTAGTGCAGTTATATTTAACAGCAGTTATATTTAACAGCACATTAGAACACACACACAAACCCTTTCTTCAGGGCTCTCCAGCAGTTTGCCACCTGAAGAGAATCATGGAGATTTCTGTTTAGAAGGATTTTGATGACCAACACAAGTAACCTCTAGGCCACAACTGGCAAATGATCAACTAGTTCTGAGTTAGGAGCAATTGATGACATTAGGTCTGCCACAGCAAGGGTGCCAGAAGAAAGAAAATTTTAATGCCACTTGCATGCAATTCAAGAACCTCAAACCACCTATGACCCAATCCTCTGGATTTTATAGAAGAAATTTGGTTTTCCCAGACTCAGGATATGTTTATGAACAGTTGGAATTGCTTACTTTTTGATAACTGTAGGCTCTTCTAATGCCAGGCTGTTCAAACAAGCTGAAGTATAAATATAGTCATCTGCAACATCTGCAAGAACAAGACAAGGTTTTCAGGCTGAAATCATCAAAACTGCATGATGCCTTGAAAGGGCTTTGAAAAGATTCACTTTTATGAGATCTTGTCATCTTATCTGCTTTTGCACATGCATCCTTGATTCTGTTGTAGTAGTTCACAAGAAAAGTCTTCTCTTGCTCAAAAAAATCTTCTACTTCCTGAAAAAGAATATGACCTGTTAAGTCAGTAAGTGCAGAATACAAGCTCTTCCCGTTTTCAGGAAGGGCCAAAGAAGCAACCATAGCCTGGGCCTGAGCTTGAGGCCCATCAATCCCTATGGAAAAACTGTTCAAGACAAGATGTGAGCCAAGGGTTTGACATCCCAAACCACCTGGCAAACTTCTTCCTCACTATGCAGTGAAGATGAAGTTGGCACTCAAATACTGATGCAGGTTGTCTGAAGCAGTCAGTAAGTTATGGGACAGCCCTCAGGACTCCCAACTGCTGGAATTTTATTTCCTGGGCCTGCTGCAACACTGTAGCTAAGGACTAAGCAGTTTACAAGCTTGTTTCTCATCCACACCAAACATGATACATATTGTAATGTTTCATGACAGTGCACATAGGACAACAAGCTTTTTGGGAAGTGCTGCTATGGCAACACAACACAAAAGCTGGAGGAAGACCAGTTACAGGAGTCTTTGGTATTTTATCTTGTCTAGTATAAGCAAAAACTCATGAATCATGTCTGTTCAGAGCTCCAAAGTAGACAAAAGCCACAAGGATATTTCCTGAAGGTATAATTCCTTCCTCTCCAGTATCAGGTATTAAGGTAGGTCTTCTGCATCCAGAAACTTGAATTATACACTGAAATTGAACAGCCTAAAGCTACAATGTCTGATTTCTATAGAAATCAGAATTAATGCAGGGTACTCCCCTCAACTGGGAGAGCAGTAACAAGGCAGGTATGCCAGTAGCATGCACAGCAATGCTACTGAAGCTGACAGCAGTAACTTCCCTGGAGCAGAAAGCAAGAAACAATCAAAATTAGGGTAAGAGACAAAGCAACAACCTTACCTTGACTCCAGAGAAGAGGACCTCATCAGCACTCTTTACTACACTTTTTAAAAAGCCACCAAACATCTCTTTAGTGTTTTTCCTCCGCACACTCAGCTGTAATAGAGAGGCCAAAGCTGCTTTAAAGTTACACCCAGGGAGAGAAAACAAGTTTTGTTTTGATACTTGCAATGTTACTAACATCCTTTACACTTAGTATATATCAGAGCAGGTTGATTTCCAAGCCCTCCAGAATACCCATATAAAAATGTAACACGTAACAGGTGGCTTGGCTACAAGTAGTTCAATGGATTTTTCCAATTCCCATAAACAGCTCTGTTTCTTCTTGCATATCTTGGCTCAGCATCCATCACTCATAATTAGGTGTGATGAAACATATGCAGGAGTGACTTTAATACATTTCCACTTTAGGACCATGCAACACAGCACAGGTACACCTGAGACATACATGTTTCCAAAGTAAAGACATGCAAAGGTGGCTCCCTAACCAGCTTGACAAGGATTTAGAAATACGGTGGGATTTATAACAGAGAAAGGTGTAAAGGTCAGGCTGTCACCCTTTAGCCATCTCACAGAAGTACTTGCAATATCTACTTGCTGATGCTGCACATAGATCCACAGAACATCCTGACTGTGCCCAGCAAAAACAACAGCATTCCTAAAGTTTGCCTCACTTGGAAAGGGAAACAAGGAAAAAAAGCCTCACGTCCTGGTCATACTCCAGGAAAACATGGAAATTGCGATCCTTGCTGAGCACAGGATGAGAAGCAATCCTCTGCAGGAAGATCTCATGTGATGAGACAGTCTTCTTGAAGACAGCGAGGTATTCACTGCAAGGAAACAACAGACTGAGATCCTCTTTGTACTACCCTCTTCAGTACACAAAGAATTGCTTTAACTTTAGCCCGTGAAAATATTCAATTGCAGACTTCTGAAACAGCCAGTTTGTGATAGCGAAGCTACTTTCAATCTCTTTACCTAGGAAGTTTTCCAGCTTGAAAGCTGGAAAAGCTGGGCCACTCCCCAGCTCCAGGATTTTCAAGACACCCTTCAAAACAGAGACACTCAAGATCAGTTATCACCAAATGAGTTGCTCTCCCAGGAGGCTTCTCTAAATGCAGCTTTTGGCAGTAGACTCGTTTTACTTACGCTTCCAGCTCTTGCTTCATTTTGGCAAACTCTTCTTTTGTCATGGACACCTCTCCTTCCCCCAGCTTCTGCATCTTCTCTCTGGGACCATCAAAGTCAGGCTTTGAAGGTGCTGGAGGTATCTAGGCAGGGAATTGGTTAGTCATGGATATTAACAAATAAAGTTTTCCAAGATTACTTGTAGCCTTCTCTAGAAGGAGGCTCTTTTGCCTGGTCATAAAAAGTGTGGTAAAGAGGGCATGATCCAGGAATTCTAGGTCCTTGGTTTGTGTTATCCCTGCCAAGGAGGGAAACCAGACCAGAGCAACAGCTTCTCTAATACACCCTATTGCCAGCCTTCTCCTAAAGAATCATGATAGGAAGGAAAGCCCACATTTAATAGATTATTTCAGTGTGCCACCTTCAGGCAGATATTAATACCACCACAGAGTCAAGGATTCTCACAGCACCTTTTGCTGCTCCAAGCTATATGCAAAGCTAACACAAATGCCATACCACTCAAGTTTTCTAGGAATTAAGGCAACAGGAAGCATAGGGAATACCCAAGTCACAGAACACCAGTAACACTGGTAAAACCCACTTCATGCCCTTATTAGCAGGCACTTTAGATTGCTACAGTTTTTCACTTAGGATCACACTCTTTAGGAAGTACTTACAATGAGTCCTGCATACTCCTCAGTTTCAGTGAGTGTATCATGTAACCACACAAAGTCTTCGTGCTGCCTTGTAACTGAAAACTCAGGGCTTTGAAAAGCTGGCAGTGTAGTCTGGAAGAGAATATATAGAAGCTCTACTGTTTTGTAAATCAGTGCTTTTAGAAACAGTTCTGTCCATTTCCAAAGGAAGCTATTCTGCTTACTAAGAGCCTTGCCCACTCCCTTTTAGCTGAGCTGGCACTTATTCAACAGCACCACTAAGGAGACTGTTAGAAAAAAAAGTACTGTTGTAGAACAGCATTAATGCAGTTTGTTTTGTGACATTTCACAGTAGCTCCCTTCCTACCCCCATCCTTCTGGTGTCTAGCTAGGATTCCTTAGCAAAGCCATCAGCTACTTGCCTCTGTTTAGAGAGCTCAGATCCTAGGAAATCTGAATTTCTGCATATATATACACATCCTCAGGCCACCTTTAAGTGGAAAATCTCCATCTAATTAGATTTTCTTCATTGCCAAGCCCATCTTTGCAGGTATGTGTACTGCAAATACATCTGTACTTGCACAACCTCTTTTTGCCCATGACCTTACCTTAGTGTGCACAGTGAACTTCACTCTGTCCTTTTCACTTAGGGCATCAGGGATGTCAATTTGGAGAGAAGGATCAACATTCAGGTCTACAGATACAGACCTCAGCTGCAAGAGAATTCACAGAACAATCCCTGATCAAGAATCAGGTAGGTTTAGTGAAGCTGTGAACAAGAACCACCCTGCACTACACACCTGCCTTCAGGTACACACTTATGACCAGAATTCCTTTCCCAGTGTTTCAAAGAGTCAAACTGAACCAGCATTCCTTTGGGGGCTTATTTCTTCATTCATTCCAACAGCCTGGACCCAGAACATCATTTCAAGACTACTCAAACTTTCAAAGATCAGTGGAATAGCTTTCTCAGTAGAAGATCCTCCAGCTTAAACATGAAGACTGCCTTCTAAGAGGCCCTCCCTTGCTGCAGCCTGACAAATCATTGCTGTTTTCTGCATAAGGGAGAAGCCACCAGAGATCAAGGTCACAACACAGGAAGTTTGCTGAAGAGCAACTATCAGAGCCAGGAGGAATGAGGAGGAATGCTGCAGTTCCCCTCTGGAGATAATTCTGAAGGCCTTCTCAGAAAAGCAGGCTAGAGAACTGCACCAGGACTGCTCTCAGCACCCTGCAGCACAGAGCACACCAGCCAGGAGCCTGCTCCTACCTCTGCTCTGTACACTGAGCTTCAGCATCCAAATGGTGCCAGGATCTGAGCAATCCTATCATATCACAGATGGCTAAATGCTGCCCCAAGCCTCTGCAAAGCTGCCTAAGAACTGTAGACAGGCTGCCTGTTGTAAGGTGAAGTTTGCTGCCCAAAGGCTCTGGAAGATGCCTCCCCCTAGGCTGGCCATCTGCAGCCCAGATCTGGTATGTGACAAGTGTCTCTGGCTGCCTGCAGAGCACACAGCTGCCAGGACAGGCAGCGTTTGCCCTGCCACTGCTCTCCCCATGATCAGAGTGCTGTGAATAAGTGAGGGATACCCCAGCCACTGCACCCTCCAGCCATGCTAAAAACACTTCTGTCTGCTGCATCCTCACTGTTAGCTAGAATTAAAAGGAGGTAAGTAATAGATGAAACTTGTTAAGCCTTACAGCTATGGAATGGCCTTGCATGCAGCACATTAAGCACATTCCCAGAAGATGGAAAGGACAGAAGATTTTTAGCCCATCCTGGGCATTGCCTTGGCAGTGAGCACACTTATAGGGCACAGCTCCCTGCAGTCCCAGGCCCTGTTCACATCCCACAGGACATGGTGGGACTCCAACAATAATCACTTCCCTGCAGTCACCACTTAGGACAGATCATTATGTTCCCATCCAGGCAGGAATTCTGGTCCTTGCTAGGAAGGCACAGGCCAGACAGAGGTGCATGGTTCAGAGGTCACTGACACAGGTTTGGGCAGGAGCTGATCCCCCCCAGGCACTGCAGGAAGGACAGGTAGAAGCCCACCAGTCAGGCCCTGGTTTCACTGGGAGCAGTGATGAAAGGCAAATTTGTTGGTGTTTTCCATTTCCCAGCCAAAGCAGCAAGATGCAGACCCCAGTGTTTTACATCCTGCTTACTTGTATTTGCTGTCCAAACAGGATCAGCAGTGCTAACAATATGAACTGCTGAGTCTGGAAAGTATGATAAGCCAAAGGAAACCATTTCCTCTCAGCTAAACTAAGGAAAGGATTACACAAATCAGACAGTCCTGAATTTGTGAGCTTGCTTGCTTTCTTTCTTGTGGAGAAAGTAACCTGTGATTAGATGCTGTCTAGTTACCTACACAGGAGACAGACAAGCACAAACATTAGAGGGTCCTGCTTGGTCAGATTAAAGCAGTTAACATGTCACAAGCATGTCCTGGCACCCTGCACAAACTGCAAATGGGATCTGGAGCTAAATGAAACCAAGGCCCCAGGCTGCTCTAGTCCTGTGAAGGTCACTGTGGGCTCCTAAGTCCAGGCCAGAGACCTTCAGGATTACAGAATCATGGCTCAGACTACAAAGGGAACATTCACACTGTCTGACTTCAGGAGGAGAGAGTGCTTTGTTTCCCAACAAAAAGTGCTGGAGCAGCATTTGTCCCCTGAATGGAGGAAGCAGGAAGCCCCACTCCTGTCAGCAGAGCTCTGTAAAGCACTAACTCAGGGAGCACCCATGGCAGATGTCTCACACCAACCCCTGACCCACACCTGCCCTGCACACAGGACCTTTTGTGCCACCATCTCTCCTGCACCCATCCCACAAGCAGGAATGGGGACCAACCTCCTCATGGGCACATGAAGGCTGTGCAAAGGAATTAAACATCCATCTCCAGGCATCCAACTCAAGGCTTTCCCAGGTCACCCCTCCATCTTCACTCTCAGGCAGCTCCTTCATACCCAGAGGCATTTCTCTGCTAGGACATCACTGCTTCCTCCCCAGACTCCAAGCAGTGGGACAAGAGAACTGAAAGTTCCCCATTTAGTTACCAGAAACCAGTCTGTCACTCCACACCCTCAAGGGATATAATCCAAGCTCAGCAGCTGGGAAGGGATTATTCCTCACTGGTAGCAGATGCCCAAAGAGGCACAGAGGACACACAGAATGGAACCAGCTGGGTTGGGCTGCAAACTAAAACACTGACCCAGAGCCAGCACAGTACTCTCACTTTCAACTTTCATTTCTCTTCCCCAGAAGCAGCTTCTGGTTTGCAGTGACTCCAGAAACTGTTACAGCTTCTCTGACACCTCCCACATCTAAACTCAGCACTCAGAGACTTGTTTCAGGATTCCTAGGGTTTCTTGAGGATTCAAGCAAAACTACTCCCTGTTCAGCACAGTTTACCTGTCCAACTGGTAAATCAGAACAAAGCAGAGCCCTAGACAATAACACAGACATCATACTAGTTAACATTTCTAGGTTTCAGAACCAAAAGACTATAAATAGATATTACAGTACTAATTAGGACACCATGATAAACACCTGATCTAGAAGCCCAGGAAACAGCAGAGATCATTACTCTGCCCAACCCAGGTAGAATTTTAGATCATTTGCTCTTTTTCTATCTGTTAGAGATGCTAAGGAAAAAAAAAAAAATTGGATCACTTAAATACAAGGCAGTATGACCATCAGCTAGCAGACTTCTGCCTGACAGACATGACATTTCTGAATGTGCTTGCAGACACCCAGAGGGAGGAAATGCCCCCAGCCACCCAAGTCTCTCAGTTCTGGTGAGAGGCCTGAGCTGCTGCTTTTACAGTTCCACCCTCTGCAGTTTTAGCATCAGCTCCGGATGACTCGGTGTCACTTCTGCATTCTAACAAAAGAATCTGCCAGTGCAAGCAACTGTGTACAACTTCTGACTGCTAGTGAAATGGGTATTTGTTCTCAAAGACAGATGAATCCAGGGGTTTTCCACACAGCCAGGCTCTTGGAAGGAGCAAGGAGCCCTTCCACAAGGGCTCACATGTCAGAGTTTTTTGCTTATTGGCAGCTACCTTTTAAAAACCTTCTCCCCTTACAGCCATTCAAGCAACAGCCCACAAACAAGGCTTCAGAAGTAATTACATCTGCCACTGCCTAAAACCCATCACTTTTTACAGAGCAGGCTTTCTAATTAAAGCTGTTTAGGTGCTCTCCAGAGAGCACTAAAAGATCCTGGTGTTTATACAGAGCCCTCAGTTCCAGAGGGCCTTGTTTTGACACCCAGGAATTAGCCACCAGAGGATCTGGCCAGCAGCTATCAGCAGCATTAGCTGCTGGAACTACTTTTTAGTCATATTCAGCACAAGCAGCTTAAGTTTGCTTTTAATCAGGATTCTAAAAGGACATCTGAAAGTGCACTGCAAGCATGCAGCACTACAGAGCATGGGTGAAGCCTGGATTTTACAGCCTTTGTGGCAGTTTGCTGTCACCACCCTGACACTGAGCTGAACAGTCCTGAAGTGGTCTGGTTACACACAGCCACGAAAATTCAAGCACTGCTTACTTATGCTATGGAAAATGCTTCTCCAAATGTGTGACTTCAAACTGAAGAACTCCAGTGATGCAAAGGTTTAACTATTTTGGTTAAAACACTGATAAAGAGGGAACAACAGCTCAGTGTAGTCACACTGCAATGGCATTCCTCAGCAAGTGCAGTGCTTGCCAAGGAAGCAGAAGGCCCAGAGCACCTGTTGCCTGGGGCTGTGCAATAAAGTGTCCCTCTCCTGCCAGAGGGACCTCTGCATCACTCTCGGCAGGAACCTGCAGGTCACACAACTCCTGGCAGAGGGATGGACTCTATAAACCTCCAAAGATGCCACATTCTGAGCAAAAGCCTTGCAGGTTACACAGCTCCTGACAGAGGGAAGAGCTCCATAAACATCCAAGGATGCCACATTCTGAGCAAAAGCCTTGCAGGTCACACGGCTCCTGACAGAGGGAAGGGCTCCATAAACATCCAAGGATGCCACATTCTGAGCAAAAGCCGTGCTGGCTCACCCCGTTCCACCAGCAGGACACCTCCACCCCAGCCATGGCTTCCTCAGCACAGCTTTGGCCATGCAGGGCAAGCCCCCATGTGCCTGCAGAGCACAGCCTGGGGCTGGGCACTCCTGGCCCAGCTCAAATGGGAATGGTGCAACAGCAGCAAACCCCAAGGCACAGTCAGGATTCCCCAGGAATGCTTTGCTGACCTCCCACAGTGAGGGCAGAGCTGGTGGCAGGGATGTCAGGAGCAGGGCAGCCTCACCATGCTGGCTTCACCTTCTGTAGCCCAAACTGCTTCGTGGAGGCTGAGTGTCCTTGAGAGGGCATCATCCCTGTCCAGGAGCTGGCTCCTTGTAGCAGCTCACCTCCCTGCTGATTCCAGGCTCAGCAGCAGGCAGGAGCAGGGTTTTTTTGCTAAGCACAAGATCCAGTATGGTCTCATTCCTTGCAGAATGTGCAGCAGAATTTGTCCAGCAGAGCAACCACTTGTGAGTGATAACAGCGAGTCCCAGGCCATGACACAACATTTTGTCTTCACTGATTGCTTTGTGGAAGAGGTGCTACAATAAATGCTCTCAGCATTTTGATCCAGAACATTTCAGCTGCAGACTGAAGCCTTTAAACACCATGGAGCCACTGACATTAGGAAATACCAAGGTATTTACTCAAGCTCAGCTTGGAAGTCCCACCACTCACTTCACATTCTGAAGTGCCTTTTCCTCCCCCATGACAGATTACACCTTATTTTCCACTGCACTTCCAATCACCTTTATCCTACCCTCCCTTCCTCTTCCCACATATCCTGATCCTCTCCTGCTTTGCCACCTCAGGGTCAGTTTTTAGTTTACACTTAACAGTGGCTCCTATTTGAGTTAATTCCTAATGAAGTTTCCTTTACAGGCATGACTTTTATCTCTTGGTCACACACCAGTTCCATGTTGCTGTTTCTCTGCCCAAATAGAAACAGACAAGATAGGAGCATTTCTATCCTCCCCCGTGCTGCTGGGATCCCGAAACAGCCCTACAACCTAAAACAAGCTAATCTTTGTCCATTGAGCATCAGAGTTTACAGCTACTCCAGCCTCTACCACGAGAACATTTTCCCCTTCCCCCAATACTCCTGTCTGAGTTAGAAAGGCACATAAACACTCAAAAGTTACCAAATGTTGCAAGAGAGTTGATATTTGACCTTCCCCTCGAGTACTCTCCAAGGGCAGACACTTTAATACAAAGAGTTTCACATGGAGCAGAAAAGAAAGCCTGTGAAAGAAAGCACAGCTCAAAGCAAGCTACCAGAAAATGCTGCTTCTACAAACTCTTGCCTGTCTTACCGACTCAAGATTGTTTCAAAACAAGATTCATACGGGAAAGAAGCAGAGAAAAGGAAATTAACCAGAAGTCAATAAAGGCTGGTGTATTTCTAGCCCCCCCCAAGTTAATATACATGCTCCAAAGAGCTGGAGAAAAGACAGACTAGAGAGACTTTCAGCACACCTAACAGCTTAAAGCAAAGTCATCTTCCTGCCAGCGAAGCTTAGTCACAATGCAAAACCACATGCAGATGTGACAATATGAAAGGCAAATAGGCGACTTGCTGACTCTTACAGGGCTGCCTTGCCTTCTTCTCAAGGTGTGCTGAGGGTAGTTATTAAACCAGGCAGTTTAGGTAGGTTAATCCAAGCAGCTCGCCCAGCAGAAGAGAGAATTCCAGTCACTGCCTACACTACATAAACATTAATTCACAAAGTTCCTGCTTCAGCATTTCACTTGCATTTCCTCTGAGAAGCTGAGAGTCTTAACACTAGGAAATCCCCTGTGCTGCTTTAAAGCGGAGACACGAACCTCCTTGGCACTTACAGCTTCAACACTTCTCCGGAGAAAGGAAAACCACGCGAGAAAGGAAAACCTTGCTGATGTGACAGCCAAGGCAGCGGGGCAGCGCAGGTGAGGTGACAGCCGGCAGCCCAATGGCCGCGCAGCCAGGAAGGCCGGTCACAGCCCCAGCACGGCAGCTGGCCCCCGGGGAAGAGCGAGTTTAACCCCCTGCAGCACTTGGCCCAGGTCGTGCTCCTGCATCCATCACCTGCCAGGCCCGGCTCCGCAGCTCCAGGGCCGCGGGTACCACCTGCTCCGCCTGGGCACAGAGCGCAGCCCGCACCGCCCTGCCCTTCCCTCCTCTTCCTCCTTCCCGCCCCGGCTTTCACCCTCCCGCCCGCTCACCTTTCCCCTCCGGGCTGCTCCCCTCGCCCACCCCGGCCGCTCTGACACCCTGCCCTCAGGGGACCTCAGCACGAGGGCTAAGGGGATTTATTTTCTTTTAAAAAGTCCTAAACGGAGCGAAAGCCAAAGCCCCGTCACTGTCCCAGCGCTGCCTGGGCAGAGGGAGCCGGGAGCTGCCTCTCACACCGCGGGGCCAGCTCGGCTGCGCCCTCTCCGTCCGCCCCAGCCGAACTCGGGCCGCCAACCCTCACCTTGTCCTGCGAGTCCCCACGGAGCAGAGCCATATCTCCGGGCGCAGACAGCCACCCCGCACCTTTCCCTCTCTGCTCCTCCCCGCCACCTCCTCCTCATATAACCCGGGCGGAGCCGCCGCCGCCACACCCCCCGAGGGGCACTCGCCATCTTTGGTGAGGGCAGGGCGCTGCTTGCCTTCATCCAAGACAGCACAGCAACGCTTTATTTTTCGGCTCGCATTTAAAGATTTGGGTTGTTTTCCTTTACAGCCTTTCAAAAAATACCAAAAGAGCGCGAGATGGAGCAGGCACGCCCCTCTCGCTACTTTTCGGGGCCCTCCAGCGAAGGGGAAAGGGTTGGGGGCTGGGAGTGTGGGAGAACTACAAGTCCCATGAGGCAGCGGGCGGCGCATGCGCGATGGGCGGGGCAGAGGCTGTGGGCGGGGCGCGCCTGCGCGGTGGTGCCCGCGGCGGTGGCGGGAAGCGTGGCTGAGGTAACGTGGGTCGTGAGGGCCGGGCGGGCCTGAGGGCGAGGGAAGGACAAGGGACGCGAAAGAGACGGGAAAGAGGAAGCTGCTGGTGTTCCCCTGGCCCACACTGCCCCCGGGTCCGTCAGCGAGCGGCCCGCGTGGCCGGGCTGCCGTGGCCGGGCATGCCCGCGTCCGGCGGGGCTCCTTGGCCACAGTGGGTTTTCCCCCTCAGCACAAGGTTTCCCCCCGGGCTGTCCGGCACTGGGATTTTCAGGCACATGCAGAAAGTTTATTTGCCCGAGGGCTCTTAGTGGTCACTGGTGTTGGCCCAGCTCTTTCACAGATCGCAAAAAGCGCTGACTTCGTGTTACAGCTCTATTCCCCACTAACTCCCTTCCCAGTGCTGGGAATGGAGCTTGAACTGGGAACTGATGCTTGTTGAAGCTACACTGAACTAAAGCTCACGGCTATGGGCTTGTACTTTAAACCAGGTTGTAAGTTGTCTCGTTGTCTCTCTTTGTGCTCTAAACATCCCAAAAGAGGGAGGCTTATTTTTAACCTGGATAGTTCAATAATGTATTTTGAAAACTGCAGGGAACTCACAGTTATACCTTCCTCATTGGATTTGTTCTGCTCAAATTAGGGACGAGGGGCGACAGGTCTGTAGGTGTGTTTGGGAGTGCTCTTTGTTGTTATCTCTGAAATAAGCCATTGTTTTGGTTTTGGGTTTTTTTTTAGGTGGATAGGTTTCTGTGGAGAAAAAGCCATACTGGTTATTATGCAAAACCACAGCTAGAGGTAGGTTTTTATAATGGGAACTTTTCCTTAAGTAATCCTATTTCCTTCAGTTAAACCATTCATTCTTATACTGGAAAAAAATTTCCTTAGTTGTGTTAGCTCAGTTATTGTTGGAGCTGCAAAGTCAACTTGCTTGGGACAGTAAAGTCCTCTTGGGTTTTTTTTTTTTTAGCTCCAAGTTATTTTAATTTTTTTCAGTTCTCCATTGTGGCTCATCATGAAACACTTGAAGCAATTCTGCCAGTCTTCAACCACAAATGCTTCCAGAGAGGAGGGAGACACTTCCCCAGGGGGAAATCTCAATTAAATTCTGTTCTTTGTGTACAAGAGTAGGTCCCAACCACTCCATTTCTTTCTTGTTATCTGCACAGAAATGCCACTTTAGTGATTTGTTGAAAAACACGTGATTCTTTATTCAGCAGGGCACAAGGGTTCCTTATTTCTTAGCAATCCTAAAACCTCTTTTGTAAAACACAACAGCAGGTGGCAAACTCTTCCTTTCCTGCTGGTTCTGTTCATACACACTGCACAAACATTCCCACAAGTACTGGAAATTCCACAGGTATATTCCCCAGCACAGCAAAGGCTGTTAAATCAGAGTTCCTGCTAGTCACTGAAGCACTGTGCAACACTAAATTTAACTCTGGAGCTTGTAATATTCCATATCTCAATAAAAAACACTGATCTGGTATAAATTTATTCCTTGGGAAGTGTTGAGGGAGCAGCTCAACCCAAGTGAATTTCTACTGACCCAGGCATCCTCTTGCTTCCTCCAGTGGCACAAAGCCAGAATAAACTTTTTCTTTTGTGCTGTGGCTTTATGTGACAAAGGCACAGCCAGTGGCCCAGCATTTGCTCTGTTCTGATTAGTGCATGTCCACAGGGACCATTAATGAGCCTGTTAATGGTAATCATCAGACAGCAGCCTGGGAATCCACAAGCTTGGATATTGTCACACAGGAATAAGAATAAATTTTTCCTATTTCATTTTCAATCCCAGCTCTGGCATCTCTAGTTACAGGTAAGCCCCAAGAGGGAAGGGATCCATTTTTCTGCACTGATGAAGGAAATGCCTCTATGGAAGTGTTGCACTTTATCCAAAAATGTGTGCAAAAATATTTCCTAGGGCTTCCAGTGCATCCCTGGAAGATGTGCTGAGCATGATGTTGCTTGTAGGCTGTTCTTGCTTTTAAATTTCCTGAGTGGCTTTGAGCACAACTATGCTTGAAACTTTGGTTGGAAAAATGTGTTTATATTTTATTCTGAACTTTAAAAATTTTTTTTTTAATCTGAAAATATTTGCAGTGCATGTGGTTCCTTTTTGCCTTTTCTAGCTTCAAGTCTCACAGCTGTATATATATACTGCTGCTGTCTGTTTTCTCCTGGTGATACAGAAGAAAATTGTGGGTTTAAACCCTGTAAGGTTCCCCACAACCCCCTTAAGTTGGTCATTCTCTATAAACTTAAGAGCTTTAATAATTCACAGCAGTGGATTGGCTTCAATGTTCTCTGTGTAGCTTTAATTTCCCCCTCCCTCTTTTGGGGTTGTTCATGGCAGATCTGGATTTTGTGCCTGCCTCCATGGCATTTCTGGTACTGATGCTGTAGGGATGTCCTGTGATGCAGCTTTAGCTACTTGCAGCAAATCTTCAAGTGATTCAGATTTCACATTTGGCAGGCTGTTCTTTTCAGGAGCATTTCCTCTTTTCCTTGCTTGTTGTTTTTTTTATCTTATTTATCTGAAGAATAAAGGTGACACAAGGTAAGTGAGGACTCTTTGGTCATAGCAGTTCTTTGTTGGGCAAAGGGCAAGAATAGGATGGTGGTAGAGTTTTTTGTCTCTCTAAATCACAAATTTCTTTTTCCACAGGAGGAAACAAATATGGTAACCCACAGAGTGTTGCTGACAGAAGGAAGAAAACTCTAACTGCTCACAGCCACTTCTTGTCAGGATGCAATTCCTACAGATCCTGGCCAGGAAACCAGGGAGCCTGGAAGTGCTTTTTCAAATACCATTTTGCCAAAAGCAATTCCCATACTCGTGTCTGTCTACCTCTGCCTGTCTTTACAGCAAAAAGAAAAAAGAGAACAGTTATGACCAAGTTGACCAAGAAAAATACAAGAACTTGGTCCACTCTGTTATATCTTACAAAACCAGTGCCCAAACCCCAGAGACAATACTTGAGGAAGACAATTTATTATATGGGCCACCAGCTAAACAAACACCTCCAATTAAAGCTGGGACAAGAACTCCCAAGAATTGGGTTCCTTTAATAAACCCCAGCAAGAGAATTCTTCCTGCCAGCGGTGACTCAAAGGTGCCCCTGAGAATCAGGCTGCAAAGAGCGAAGCTGCCCAGCGTTACCCGCATCCTTCAGCAAACCCTCTCTCCCCAGCAAGTCTTCTATCTGGAAAGATGGAAGCAGAAGATGATAGAGGAGCTGGGAAAAGAGGGATTTGAAGAGTACACCAAAAGTAAGTCTAGCCTCAGTGGGATTGCAGAGTAGAAGCTGTAGTTTGGATTGCTGGCAGCTACAATGGGACAAGTGGTTTGGAAATCCATGAGGTTGTTTCCATTTCATGAGAGCACATTGTAAGTGTACCTGTTACCAACGAGCCTAAGCTCTGTCTTTGTTCTGGGACCACTAAAATGGATTTAGAAATTTGTAGAAAGTGAGAGTCAGACTGTAGGCATACTTTGCTCAATCCTGTCTGACTTTCCTTTAGTTCTTGATTAGCCAGTATCTAATTAGAAATAGGTATTTTCCAGATGATGTTACTGAGCCTCTTTGCAGTTACAAAGCTACTTTGTAACAAGATGGAAACAGACGTTGTAAACTCCTACTGCCCTGAGCCTTTAAAAACCAGTGTGTCCTGCTGTTTATGGTGAGGTTTTTCAGTAACTGTTTGGTTTATCCAATGAGACTGAAAAAGTAAAGGAAGCTTTACTAAAGGGATACATACGTACCAATTTCCCTACTGACAATTTATTTTCTGTTTCTTTCCCTTCTCCCCACACCCTCAGACTTTCAGTACAAAAATTGGGACTGGTTTAAGACCTATATTGTGGAATATGTAGGATACAAATCCAAAGTAGTGTCTAAAAGGTGAGGGGGTGTGGCATTCACATTCTCTGAAAAACCCCTTTGCCCAGGATTTTTCTCCTGAGAAGCCTCAGAGAAAAGGAAAACAATTTTTATCTCATTTGCTTCTCCTGTGTTTTGCTGCTTTGGAATGTGTTTGGAGATTGTTTATCCACAGGTGATTGTTTCATTGGATTCTGCTGTGAGTTGTTTTCACTCATTGGCCAATCCATGCCAAGCTGTGTCGAGGCTCTGGAGAGAGTCACAGGTGTTCATTATTATCTTTTTAGCATTGAGTATCCTTTCTGTATTCTTTAGTATAGCTTAATATAGTATTTTTTAATATAATATAGTATTATAAAATAATAAATTAGCCTTCTGAGAACATGGAGTCAGATGCATCATTCCTGCCTTTGTCGGGACATTCCCTGCAAATACAATAAGGGGCTTTTCCCATTTTTCTTAGATCTTTTTCTCCAGGGAGAACTCTTCCATTCAGCTTTGGAATCAATATTCCTCTCTGAGGAGACAGCAGCCTGGGAGCAGGGTGAAGATGATGCGGTGGCTGGTTATTTATCCAGTGTGGAAGGTGTCTTGGAGGACATCAGCGAGGTGAAGGCTCTGGAGAGCGGAGTTCACCACGAGAGCCTGCAGTACCTGGGCCTGGTTGACTGCGTGGCCAAGTACCAGTGAGTGCCTTTCCTGAAACCCCTGTGCTGTGATGCTGTGGGGGCCAGGGTGTGATTGAGTGGACAGATCTCCAGGACTGGCAGGCTCAAGGAACTCCCCTGGGTGATCCTCAGTGCTGTTTTTCCTGTGGGGAGCTCCCTACTGGAGAAGGGACAGGTTCAAGCAATTGTCAGCATTTTCTATGAACTGCAGCAGGTTTTAGTAATCTAGTTCTAGTGTGGTTTTTAGGATCTAAACTGCCAGTGTGAAAGAGACTTGTTTAGTCATAATAATGACAGCAGGGGGAAACAGGCTGAGAGTGAAAAGTCTTTATGTGCTGTCTCCCTTATTTCTTACCTGAGACTAACCTTAAGTTTAAACCATTGTCCTGTCTTGTTCTCCTGTGCAGGGGCCAGCTGTGTGTGATCGACTGGAAAACTTCAGAGAAGCCAAAGCCATTTCTGCAGAATACTTATGACAACCCATTACAGGTTGCAGCATATATTGGAGCCATAAATCATGATGCCAACTATAACTTCCAGGTCAGTAGGCCTGCTGCATGCCAAGACAAGCAGCAATGCCTGTGTGATCCTCATTTCTTCCTGCCTTTAAACCTGCTGCCCACCATGGAAGTGTTGGTAGGATTTGTAACAAATGAGCCCAGTCTGAGATAAGTTAAGGTGTCATACTGTGAAATAATTCCACTGCTCCTGCTGATCCTGCTGCCCTTGGCTGCCAGGAGTGAGTTTTCAGTGGTTTTAAGGAGGTGCTCAGTGGGAGCAGGGGATGCTCAGATGAACTCCCAGGTACTTGGCATGTGAGCAATCCCCTGTGCTCTGTCCTTGTGTCAAGAGTAGGAAGGAGCAGGAGAGGAAATAAAGCAAAAGAACCTGCAAACAATGAAATGGTGTGGGAGAGTCTTGCCTGCATCCTGTCCTGCTGTGTCCCACTAGCAAGTGAGGGACTGAGTGATGCACTTGGTGTCTGGGAGCTGTCCTGTGTTTCCTCAGGGAAAAGCAGTGGAAAAACAGCTTCTTCATCAGAAGACTGTGGAATAATGTTTTTAAAGACCCCAAAAGCAATTCTAGCCTGCCTGCTTGGCCTGAAGGATTTTTACCTCAGTACAGATATTGAAGGGGGAAAATACAAAGCAGAAGAGAGCAGGGTAATTTGTATGTTGTGCAAAGGACTTTCTAGGATACTGTAGAGGTAAATGAACACAAGACTCCACAGACATGATCCTGACAGAGTGAAATATGGCCTGGAATTCTGCTAGTAGCTTCCTGCCCCCCACTGCCAGTGGCTGTTTGGGGTTTGGGATTTGTCAGGTTGAAAGATGTCAGAACATACCTAAGTAACCATTTCTATCCAGACTGAAGCTGGAGGGTGGCATCAGCCTGGTTGTATGGCCCCAGGCAAAAACTCCTCAGTCTCTGGCAATTTTCCTGGCATCTGCAGGGTTCAGGGTTTAAATATCACTCATCCTCAGAGTTCATCCCCAGTTTCACTGGAGCTTTGGGCTCGGGGTTTTTGGAGCATTTGAATGTTAAGTCTCCAAGTGTTTTACAGTAGGCTATTGCCCCTTTTTATTCCCCATTCCTTATGTGAGCTGTGCATGTTGGGAAGCTGTTTTACAGTGAGGTTTAGCTCCTAGGCTTGCACACAGGTTTGTGACAGCCCCTGTTTGTGCTGCAGGTTCGCTGTGGGCTCGTGGTGGTTGCCTACAAGGACGGATCCCCGGCACACCCGCATTTCATGGACCCTGACCTGTGCTCTCAGTACTGGAACAAGTGGCTCTTGCGCCTGGAGGAGTACAGGGACAAAAACTGACCCAGGCTGAGCACAAGCAAGTGGCCAGACATGAAGGAAGAACTTCTTTTCATGTTCTTTTTTGAGTAACTTCAGCTAATTTCTTACTAGCCAGGCTCTCTCCCCTCCCAAAAAGTAACTTTCAAATGGGGAGTATCTATTTCCTTATATTGTAGGTGACCTCAGTGGTCCAGGCAGAAAAAAGCCAACTTATTTGGCCTCTCTTTTTTATCCCACATAGTTTATACAGCCTGGGGTTGATAGAAAAGTTTCTACTATCAAGTAAAACTGCTTGATCAAATCATCTTTTTTTCTTTTCCTCAAAAATCACAAATGAAAGTTGCAGAACTGAGTCTTTAAAAATTAAGTTGGTGAACTAAAGCAAAACAACATCTGTGATGTATGAGCTGAGAGAAATGCAAATGATAAAGAAGTGGATGTAGTAGACTGGATTTCAGTCAGTTCTTGCTCATGCCATCATCAGGTTTGTTCTTATTTGTGGTTTTTCCTACAGCTACAACTGGAAAACCTGTGCTGAGAGTTACAATGAGAGTCCTCATTAGTTCTCATTTAGAACAGTACAGCAAAGTGGCCACTTAGCAGAAGTGGCTCAGCAAGAGAGGAGCAGAATTGGAGACAACACTCCCAGAAATTTCCAGCGAGTGTTCTGAGAGGTGGGAATGTTGGCTGCTGCCAGTGGCTCCTCCTGCAGGTGTTTTACACCCAGCCCACAGAAAAGCACTGAGATATGGGCTGTGTGCCATGGCTTGGGAGCTCTGTGCTGCCACTGCCTTGAGCTCTCCTGGCTCTGCTGTGAGCCTGAGCCAACGAGGAGCCCATCCTGTGTAACCATCCCCAGTGCCACATGAGTGAGTTTCTGTATCAAAGCAGAGCCTTCTGAGGGGTGAAGAGCTGCTGGTTGGGTTTTGGGGGCTGTTTTTTATGGGTTTCTCTTTGGTTTTTTGTTTGGTTGATGTTTTTTTTCCCCAAGTAAGTTTGTGAATAAATGTTTTGAAACAGAATTTTTACTTTTGAAGCACATAAAATCAAGTCTGTAAAGCAGACAATAAATAAACCTTGATCATGTCAGGCAGTATTGTTCTGGAAAATTTCTTTCCTCGTTCTCTTTGTCTTGTATGACTTGTGTGTGTGAGTTTTCATAATAACACTGCAGCTTACAAATAAAATTATGACCAACCCCTGAGCTTTAAGAAAATCAGCCAGAAGCCCTTGCCTGAGGAAGGCTGCCAGCAAAGGCAGTTTGTGACCCTCAGTCCCAGTGAGTCTGTACCTCATGGAGCCAGGAGGAGGCAGACAGCCTTCAAAAACAGCAGTGCTGGGAGTCACTCGTGTCTGGCACCTCTGCCTGGGAGTGTCTGGGAGTCACTCGTGTCAGTCACTGCTGCCTTGGGCACCCCTGGCTGAGCTGTGGAGCATTGCTGCAGCAGCACAGGCTGGTTTGTCCTGGAACAGGCCTGGCAGGTGCCTGTCATCGGTGTCACACAAACCCAAGGACACTTTGTGACCAGTTTCAATGAAGCTGCCAGACTGTTACAGTGATGCACCCAGGGCACTGCTGCAGGCACTGTCCGTCCTCTGCAGAAAAACTTGCTGGGCAGCCAGGGTGGTTACTCCAGCTCTGACATCCAGAGCTTCACTCTCCATCCAGGATGGCTTTTTCCCTGTGTCCTGCTACCTGCTCCCTTTCTCTTTTGTTGTGAATCCTTTCTGTGCCCAGCTCACTGTGCCTGTGCTTCTGTCAGCAGGGATGTGGCAGTGACACTGGAGGGAGAGCCAAAGCAACACGTGGTGCAGGAGGGATGAAAAACCAACCCCATACATGGCTCTGGCTGGAGAGGAAGGGTTCAGCCCCAGCTCTGCTGTGCCAGGGAAGGGCTGAGGTTTCAGCAGAGCTGAGCACACAAATCCCATGCAGTCAGGTGAACATTAATGCCACTGCAGAATGAGCAACCTTCCCTTTACACTGCTCAGTTACAAGACCTGGGGGTCAGTGTACAAGCTTTAGCTTTCTGCAAAGTCAGGATCTTCTCATTTACCTCAGATGTCTTTTTTTCCCCAGCAACTTCCCACTTATTAAAGTATTCTACAAACTTTCCTGCTGCATTGGATAAGTTTGTTCTTGACACAGATAGTATGACTTTATTTTCCTCATTTTCAGGGTCTCAAGCACCAACAGTTGTGCTGAATGAAGAATTAACATCCTCAGGAGTGCTTTAAGACCCCTAGAATCTTTTCCCCACAAAAACTAAAGCAGGTGCCAGTACCAAACCTGAAGCAAGTTGAAAAGATTTTTTTGCAATTCTTGCAAAGTTGCTCAAAATGTCTCATTTTAGCAGCAATGACTGTGAAAGTCCTGACTTGGTATTTTAGGTGGGAGGGGGCTTCTACACTTTGAGTGGTCACAGAGGAGCAGCCAGATTGGTGCCTGCAATTTTGCACTGATCTCCTGAAGCAGACACAGGCTCAGTCCCCCTTTCCATTGTTGTATTAATGAACAGGCACTTGAATATAAAAGACAAAAAAAACCAAAAACAAACACACACCATAAAATATGCACAAAATTGCATTTCATCATGACAGAAAATACTTAATTTCAAGTCATTACAGTGCTTTCTTTGGGTTTCTGGGTTGCTGTCAGTGTATGTTAAAGAGATGTGGTAAAAATCCTCCAAGTGAGCACAGCAAGTCCAGGAACACCAGAGCTAAGATTTCACTTGTATATCAACATGATAAAAGTAAGTTCATGGCTTCAAGTACTTAAAACACAACTAAAAGTCTGCCCTAGAATAATAGTGGAGAAATTTTGAGAAGAAAACATTCTGCATCCTTTGGGAAGAGTTTCAACTCACCTTGGATCTCACTTCCATAAATTGTTAGCAGGCTGCACAGGGGCAGAGCTGAGAGTGTTTGCACTTTGTAACTCACTGGATGATACAATGCACTCCTGCTCTTAAGGCACTTCAATTAACATTGCATAGAACCGTGTACCAGCAGCACTCTCACCCAACACTTTCCACCCAAACCTCTCATAAGTAATTTGCATGGGAGGTAGCAGTTATTCACTTTACAAAATACAAATACACCTGGGGAAAGGTGAACTCTCATTTGTCAGGGGTGTTCAGACCTGACAGAAAACAGGCTGCCCAAATGCCAGTTCAGTAAATACTCCATCCGAGAGGCAACAGCCTTTGCAAGCATTCCGTTTTTATTGGCCAGATAAAAATAAAAAAAAAAGTCTGAATGGGAATATTTCTGTCAAACTGAGGTTTTACCAACAGCAAGAGTCCCATTAACAAAAGCATCCCTTTAATTTCAGGCATTCCTTTCAAAATAGTTCTTAAAAAAATAAAATCCGTAGTCCTGCATGTAAACTTCATTCCCGCCGAGCACCGGCGAGCGTCACTCGTCCTTGCCCTCCTCTTTGGAGTTCCTCTGCAGCACGGGGCTGAGCTTGGTTTGCAGAACAGCTGCGAGTTTTTTGGAGGTTTTCTTCAGGAAGGCGCTGCCGGGGTGGACGCCGCTGACGTGCAGGTACAGCTCCTCCTGCGTGGGGCCCGTGTAGCCGCAGTCCTCGCACACGTACAGCTTGTCCCTCCTCTGCTTGTAGGCGTAGTGCTGCTGCACGCCGTGGATCTTCCTCAGGTGCGACTCCAGCGAGCAGCGCTGCGTGAAGGCCTTGTTGCAAACCTCGCACTTGTAGGGACGAATGCCTGCAGGGGGAAAGACAGAGGTTACTGTGGCGTTCCTGAAAAATCCCTTTACTCAGGATTTTCCTCCTAGGGAGCTGAGAAGCCTCAGAGAAAAAGGAGAACAATTATTGTCTCATTTGCTTTTTTTGTGCTGTGCTCACATGTAGGTTGTTTACCCACAGGGGATTGTTTCATTGGATTCTGGTGTAAGTTGTTTTCACTCATTGGCCAATCAGTGCCAAGCTGTGTCAGGACTCTTTCTAGAGTCATGAGTTTTCATTATTATCTTTTTAACATTCAGTAAATATCCTTTCTGTCTAATGTAATGTAATGTAATGTAATATAGTATAATATAGTATGATATAATATAGTATGATATGGTATGATATTAATATAATGCGATATACCATAATATGATATACTATACTATAATATACTATACTATAGTATAGTATATTATAGTATATATAATATACTATACTATAGTATATTATAGTATACTATAATATACTAGTATATCATATGATATACTATGATATACTATGATATGATATACTATGATATGATATACTGTAATGTAATGTAATATAATCAATGCAATATAATATTATGCAATATTATATTATATTATATTATATTATATTATATTATATTATATATTGGGGAGTTATAATATAATATAAATATAGTAATAAATTAGCCTTCTGAGAACATGGAGTCAGATGCATCATTCCTCCCTGCCATGAGGGTCCCTGCAAATACAGCAGGTTGTGTCACCTGTTGTGTCACCTGTGTCTTGTCTCCTACAGCCGGCCAAGAGCAAGGCCTTGGCACATCAGCTGCTGAGATTGTATCCAGCAGCCCAAGGAGCTGCCTGTCTAAACAGAATATCCTCCTTTCAAGCTATGGGTTTAAATATTTAGGCATAGAAAACCTAGGAATGTTCTCCTCAGCAGATGCTGAGGATAACAGATGCCCATCAGTGGTTCGGTCCCAAGGTAGCAACCATCAACTCCTGCAAAACTTGTTTTATTATATATATATATATATATATATATATATTTAAAACTTTTTATTTTTATCCTGACTGTTTGAAATCCTGTAATTGGGTAAAACTATCTGTTTCAGCTCTTATAATGAATGAAAACTTCTGTCTCGGTAAGATATTAATTTTTCTCTTTTTAGTTTAACAAGGCTTCAGTGAACAGCAGCAATCCCAAGTACTTTCATACCATACAGTTTTGATGACTGAGATTACAAATTCTAGAGAAGTGCAGGAAGATGAAAGAAATAACACTGTGTGTTTCCAGAGGAGGGAGAAGAAACTGGCTTGTGATTTGAAAGCCCAGACAACCAACACCACAAAAATCAATTTTACCACCAATCAACACTGATTTAACAACAACTCCCCCAGTGCTTAAAGACCTGAGAATTTAGCAACACTTGAAAGAACCTAAACCAGCAGGAATTCTGCTTACTAGACTAGATCAGTAAGTTTCCAAGCAAAGACCACCCTTGAAACTGATAAAAGGAGTCACCTAAACCCCTCTTTTCCCCAGGGAATGTGGAATGCCAGGGTCTGGAAGACCCTATGGTGAGCCAGGCAGAAATGGGTAAACCAGATTGCTCAGACAGTTGTAACTTTGTGATTGCATGGAGTTACCAGTCAGGACCTGATCTATCCACCAGAAATCCAAGCTAATTAGAAGTCCCAATAAGCAGCATCTCAACTGCATTTTTGTTTAGTTAAGAGGTTATCCCAGTGCATCAGATTAAACTATCAAGACAGAAATTTCCTAATGCCTGCTGATGTGAAATTGCTTCATTTCCATTCGTTAAACTGCAGTTGGAGAGAAAGCCCAAACCTTCACTAGAATTCACACACAAAAAGCAGTTTTGTGCTAATTTGAGGCAATTTAAACCTCCACCATCCCTGGTGCCTGCTCCAGCACTCCACAGGCAGGAACACAAGCCCAGAAAAGGCAGTGCCAGGATGGCACAGCCCATTAGGGCTGTGGGAACCTCTTCATCATTCAGGAATCATTTAAAATCATTTAGGAATCATTTTAAATTTTTCTGACCAGAGACCCTCTTGGCTTTATTTTCTAACTCTCTGATGAGGGGACAGCTTGAAAAATCACTTCTTTTGGAAGCACTGACTCGATACCTCAGTGGCAGCTCTCCTTCCCATATGAAAGCTTTGCAAACAAACCCAAACAGCCCAAAACATTGGCTCCAGGCAATGCCTTCCCATCCAAACAGGTGCCATTGTTTTGGGGGGTCTCTACTGCTAAGAAACAGCTCCTGCCTACCAACATTCCTTGTGTCACTTCCAGCAGTTCACCTGGTTAATGGGGCTCTGCAGAGCAAGCCCAAATAATCTCCAGCTCCCACTGGGTGACCACACATCTGGGAAGATGGGATGTGCCTGTGAGATGTGGTGGATGCATCACCAACAGTGCAAAGTCAAAGCCTGCTGAGCACAGCCAGCCTGGCCACCAGGAAGCATTGCCCTTGGAGAGGATGGGGTGGATGTTTATTTAAGCCATTGCTTCCACCGAGGAAATAAAAAGCCAATCCAACTGGCAGCCTTCTCCCTGCTCCAGGCTAGGTAAGAAATTCTGGGAAAAGTGAGCTGGATTTGGGGCAACAGAAACACAACCACTGTGATTTGGGGTGGACTCAGGAACTGACCCCACAGCATAGTGGCCACAGACAGCACATCCTGCAGCCTGGGGGAGGCACACCATGAACCACACTCTGCTTCCTCCAAACATTTCCAAAATCAAGCCAGAATCCCATCCTGATAGGATGAAAGAATTCAAGAATGAAAGCATTCAACAGTGAAAGCATTCAAGATTTTCCCGCTGGGTGAAACCTTCACAATCTCCTTGCAATCAAGTGGGGGACTTCACGAGCACAGTTTGGAACTCAGGCATCTCTGGCCAGCTTGGATTCAGGGGTTAAAACAAATTCTGTGTGGTGGTTTCCTTCCAGGGGTAGCAACCTTTATCCAGCTACATCCATGAACAGAAGGGTTAAGCTTTGAGCACCTTTCTTGCTCCTGCTGATAGCCTGGATGGAGAAGGGAAATCCTCTCTGGTGCCAGAGAGCTGTTTTAGGTGCTGCCTTCACTGGTCACACCTCCAGCTGCTCCAGGTCCCTCAAAAACCATCCTGCACAGCAATCAGCTGGAAAAGCTCCCAACAGCAAAATCCCCAGGAAACTGCTGCTCGTTGCCTCTAGAGGGCAAAGCGTTTTCATGGAGCTCCTGCCTCCACATCGCTGTGCAGGGATAACTGCAGCGATTTGCTGTCCCAGGAGGGTTATCCCAGGCAGGTTATTGGGGGGTTATCCCCAGGTGGGTTATCCAGGGGGGTTATCCCAGGCAGGTTATCCGGGGTGGTTATCCCAAACAGGTTATCCTGGAGGGGTTATCCCAGGTGTGTTATCCTGGGGGGTTATCCCAGGCAGGTTATCCTGGGGGTTATCCCAGGCAGGTTATCCTGGGTGCTTATCCCAGGCAGGTTATTGGGGGGTTATCCCAGACAGGTTATTCTGGGGGGTTATCCCAGGTGGGTTATCCTGGGGGGTTATCCCAGGTGGGTTATCCTGGGGGGTTATCCCAGGCAGGCTATCCTAGGGGTTATCCCAGGCAGGTTATCCTGGGGGGCTTATCCCAGGCAGGCTATTGGGGGGTTATCCCAGGCAGGTTATCCTGGGGGTTATCCCAGGCAGGTTATTGGGGAGTTATCCCAGGTGGGTTATCCTGGGGGGCTTATCCCAGGCAGGTTATTGG
>JAXCLO010000170.1:10138302-10157942 GCA_035583995.1 Arremon aurantiirostris
TTCTTCTTCTTCTTCTTCTTCTTCTTCTTCTTCTTCTTCTTCTTCTTCTTCTTCTTCTTCTTCTTCTTCTTCTTCTCTGTCTTTGTCTCCGTCTTCATCTTCTTCGTCTTCTTTGTCTTCTTTTTCTTCTTTGTCGTCTTCTTCTTCATAATCTTCTTCTTCTTCTTCTTCATAATCTTCTTCTTCTTCTTCTTCTTCTTCTTCTTCTTCTTCTTCTTCTTCTTCTTCGTCTTCTTCTTGTCCTTCATCTTCTGCTGTGGTAGTGGCACTTCTAGCCTGGTTTAAGGTAGAGACAGACTGTCTAACACAAATAATAGGTATTAGAAAATTATTGTCAATAAAGGACACATAGTTTCTAGTACAAAAAACTAACGCTGCTCCAAGGGCAGTCAGTGCGCCTCAACCCGACCTGCCGGACAGATCTCAGCGGGTCAGAGAGAGAATGTGTTAGATAAAAGAAAATAAACAACCTCAAAAACCGTGCTGGGTAAAAAAGACTCTTTAACACCTTGAGAGCCATTTCAGCAGCACAAACCCGAGCTCTGTGCCGCGGCTCTGTGTCTGCGAGGAGCCGAGGCGCTGCCGGGGATGCTGCGGTGCTGCCCGCGGCGGCGGGGCTGACTCAGCCGGGCCCGGGCAGCGCCCGCCCCACGCACCGCGCCTCGCCTCGCCCCAGGGCTGCTCCTGCCTGCCAGGGCTCCTTCCCACCTAAACACGGCTGCTCCTGCCTCCCAGGGCTCCTTCGCGGCTGCTCCTGCCTGCCAGGGCTCCTTCCTGCCTGAAACACGGCTGCTCCTGCCTCCCAGAGCACCTTCCCACCTAAAACACGGCTGCTCCTGCCTCCAGAGCACCTTCCTACCTGAACACGGCTGCTCCTGCCTCCCAGGGCTCCTTCCCACCTAAACACGGCTGCTCCTGCCTCCCAGGGCACCTTCCCACCTGAAACACGGCCTTTGGGGAACACCAGCCCGCGGGGGCAGGGGGATGTCGGCACTGATGGGCACAGCAAAGCTACTGCCCCTGTCACCCTGGGGCCTGGCCACTGGAAAGCCCGGCTTCCAAGGCGGGTTTTGGCAGCTCTCCTGCTTGGGTGAGGAAACGCTTCACCGCAGCGGCAGGAGCCAGGGTGGCTCCGTGCCAGCATTATCTCGGAAGGAGGGGAGGGAGCAGCGGCTCTGCAGGCTGCCCCAGTTTGGAGGGCGAGCTGCTTTCCTTGACTGAGCAGGGAGGGATGCAGAAGGTGCCAGCCGGGGGGAGATGCCTCCCCGGGCTGCGGCAGAACCTGCCCTGCCTGTGCCTCGCTGCTGCCGGGTTTCAAAGCACCCAGCAGGCTGAGTCACCGCTCTCCTGTCTCCCTGCCTCCCACGGCCCCGCCACTCCCGGCGTCTCCCTGTCTTTCCCCACCTATGGCTCCGCTTCATTCCCAGTCTCCCCATCCCTCTGGCCGCCCATTCACCGTGGCTCCGCTCCCTCGGGGCACCCAGCATCTCCACAGGTTCCCACTGAGCCTACAGGTCCCACTCGCTGTGGAAATGTCCCCCCTCTGAGGTCTGTGGGGGGTGTTGGACTGCAGCATCCCCTGAGCATCCTCCACACTGGTGTCCGTGGCCCTGTGCTTGGGCAAGGGGCTGCTGCAGGACCCTGTGTGCCCCACATGCCCTACACACTGTTCAGCAGCAGTCTGGGAGCAGTCTGGGAGCATCTCTGCCTCTTGGAGAGATGTCCACTCTCACATACTGGTCAGCAGAGCCCTGAGCTCTCAGGCTGCCATGGAAAGGTGATTGTGTGAGCATCTGTGTCTGGAGATCTCTGAAACCCCTTGCCAGCTTTGGGTTTTTTGTTGCTCGGTTTCCTGCAATCCTGCTGCCCAGTGTTTCCTCCCTGGGAACTTCAGCGTGTTCCCACCAGCCTGATCCAGCAGCAGAGGTTCGAAAGGCAGTGAAATCCCAGGAGTATCCTGCAGGAGTAGCTAAATAATGGACAGAAAGCTATTCCCTCTGAATGTTTCTGCTGTGCTTCAAAATACATCACCTTTTTTAGACACCAGCAAATCCAGATGGGCTCTAACTTCCAAAAACTTCCAGATAAGTCAGAGCTCCTCCAGCCTCTTCCAGTAAACTGCTGGTGGTGGCCCTCAATGCCCTGTGTTTCCCTGGTGCTTTCACAAGAGACCAAACCAACAGCTGTGTGAACAGTGATGTGGCAGAAGCCTCTCACCCTTCTTGCCTGGTTGTTTGGATTTTGGATTCTCCCTGGCAGGTCACAGGGAGCTTCAGCCAGGTGGGTTTGGTCACTTGAGCAGCTTCCCAATTCAGTCTCTGGAGGGGGCTGCTGGAATTCAGTGGAAAGGACACCACAGGTGGTCTGCTGACACCCCACTCCCCGGCTTTATCCTTGTGAGAGGCATTTTCCCTCCTTGCATTATCATCATCATCATCATCATCATCACATCTCCCTGTTCCCATTTTGCTGCCCAGCCCGAGTCTGCTTCTCATGCAGATGGGAGGTATTGGCCTGGAAAAGGCACATTTTCCCTGGCTCTGGGATGCATGGGGATGCAGTGCCACCAGGATGCACTGCTTCTGGGATGCACTCATGGAGGCTGAGAGTTCCAGGAAGGAATGCAAAGCCCATTACCTGACTGGGATGACAAGCATCTGTCGGGAGTTTTGGAAGACAAGGGGAAAGCTCTCCATGAAAAAAAGCTGGATGAGCCACAACTGGAGGCTGACTCAGTCAGTCTCCTTCCAGGTTCCTGAAAATAATGAGCGTGCCTTTGAACCCCGTGCTTCCCGCAGCTGGCACGGTGTGATAAGCCGTGCTTCCCCGCTCCCACAGGCCCTGCCATCCCTGCCATCCCCCGCCGAGCTCAAACCTCGAGCGTAGAAAATCCCCTGTCCCCTCCCCAAGGACAAATGGCACCTCTGGGGCCCCCCAAGGCTTCCTCATTCCTGCCGGATGACGGCTGCTATAAATCCCATTGTATGCAGAGCGAGCTCAAGCATTTCTTTACCATTTCAAAAATCTCCAGGGGGGGCTCGGCGCTGTCCCTGCCATCCCTCTCATTCTGTAGGATTATTGGAGTGAGAAAGAAGTGATAAGGGCAGAGAGGAAGGAGTAACTGTCCCCAGGTGGGTGCTTGGGGACAGTCCCATTGCTGCCACCCCTGCCTGAGCACCTTGGCACTGCAGCTCCCTGGGATTTTTGGTCCTGCTGCACTCCTCCCAGCTCCTCCACGATGAGGAAGACCACCAGGACAGCCTTGGCCACTGGCACTGGTGATGCCAGCCCGGGCACAAACCAGCCCCAGGCAGGGCCAGGGGACAGGGCAGGATGTCCCCAGCCCTGTGTCGGACACTGCCTGGTTAGAGATGCACCTTTCCTGCTCCTTGTCCCGGTGCCAGGGCAGGGCTGCTTCCAACGGGGATCCAGCGTTGCTGCTGGAGAGTCCCTGCCTGTCCTGCCTGTGCTACGGCAGAGCATGTGCTCCAACATGCCCAGGAGGAGCACACACACAGACACACAGACACACAGACACACACACTGCTGGGAATGGCCATGGCAGCGCAGTGGAGCCGCTCCCAGCCGAGTCCCTTTCCTTACAGCTCTGGTTTGGCTGCCAAGGGGGCTCAGAGCTGGCTGCAGCACCCATGGGTGCCTCTGGCCCCTCCACACACACCCAGATGAGCTCTCCTCTCCCTGCTGCTCTCATGGCTGCAGCCCCAGAACCCCTCCTGCCCGTGGGAGAGCCCTGGCAGGGTGTGATCTGGGGGTGCAGCTCCCCCTGCTTTGGGGGCCAGGACCCCCCACACCTTCCTGTCTTGCTGCAGAATTACCCTGCCACCGCTTTGGGTTCTGTGCACAGCGGGTTTGATCTCCTGGAGCCTTTGGCAATGATTTCCGGGAGAGAACAAGCCCTGCCCTAAGCCAGCAACACCCCTGCCCTGAGTTCCCAGCAGCGCTGCCGCCGTCCCCACCTCCCTCCCGTGGGCAAGGGTCTGTGCAATTAGCACCAATATAATGATTACTGCCGGGGTTACATCCTCTCCCTGCTCCCGAGCAGGCAGACTTCGGCCTCTGCCTGATTTTCATCCCCCTCCCAGGGGAAGCATTGCAGGAGGGAGCCAGGCTGCACTGCCTGGGTTGGGGACCCTCTGCAGCACCCCAAAAAGAGAGTCTGGATGTGCCTCCCCACCATATCCCTCCCTGATTTCCCCATAGCAGGGACCCACTGGGAGGGATATGGTGGGGAAGCACATCCAGACCCCTCTCCTCAATCCCTCAGGCTGGTGATACCCGGGACGGAGTTTGGGGTGTCTGGGGGTCCCTTTCCCCCTCTGGCAGGGCAATATGAGGTGTTGGTGCCGGTGGCAGCCCCACAGCTCGGTTTAGCTGGAGGTGACCCCGGGCTGGCTGTCCCACTGCAGTCACACCAGCCCGGCTGTAAAAGCAGCACGGCACCTCGTCCATGCCTCCCTCTCGGCTGGAAGGAGGAAGTGCAGCGGGAATTTAAAATCCCAAGTAACTGTTTCAAACTGTTTCAAACTGTTTCACAGGCTGCCCTGCAAATGGAAAGAAAGTTTCAGTGCTCCTTGCTCGTAAAGGATTCCGTCATCTCCCCCGCTAATTTATCTTTACTCCATCACTCAAATCTCAGGAAAATCAGATTTGTTTCCCTCCAACTCTCTGGGAAGAACTATCAGAGAGTCCTGGGGCTTGTCTGAATGGGAGGAGCAACAAAATCCATCCAAATTGCTGGTGAGAGCAGGTTCACAGAGCTTCTCTCTGTGCAAGTGCTGAGGGGATAAGTTCCAAGGGCTCTCACTTCATTCATACCCATCAAAAAATAAAACTCACCCAAGCCAGGCACACCTCCACCTGCCCGGAAAGGAGGCTGGTCTGGTCAAAATAAAGCATTTTTAGCACATACATTTAATGAATTAAAACTACTTTTGAGGTGTCCATGCACAGAGAAGCCTCTGAATTACAGAGGAGGGACACAAAAAGTTACACATTACAATTTTTTCCTCTGCATAATGCACTTTTAATTACAAACAACACGACCCTGCCAGCAAATCCTACAGAAACATCTCCTGCAGGGCCAGGGTGGCTGCCCCTGGGCCATCAGTGCCTGCACCACCACAGGCAGGTCCATCCCTGCTGCGGAGGGATGGAATAATTCTGTTTCTGGGTGGGGAAAAGGCATCACGGTGAGATAAAAGTGCCTGTACAACACAGCAATTAGTTCTTTTGCTGCTATAATTAGCGCTGCCATAAGGAGAAAATCAATGCTCACAGCAGCAGGCACAGCTCTGCCTCTACCCCAGAGCTTGGCAGGGCTGTGCAGGCACCCACACCCACACCCAGCCACGCTCACATTCACAGGGCAAACAGAATTTGCTGAATTCACGTTTTGGGGGGTTTTTTGTCTTCTTTGCCACTGAGGCAGGCGAACCCCTGCGTCCCAGTGGAGAGCTCTGGGTGTGTGCAAAGTGCCCCGTGTGAGCACACAGACAGACAGACAGACACATAGACACACACTGGGAGGGAGGGAGGGAGAGCTGCCTCTGCAGAGAGGGAAGGACAGCCAGCAGCTCACCAGAACTCAGAGGGAAAACCCAGAAAGCTTTGAGGATGTTTTCTGAATTTTTTATTATTATTTTTTGTTAGTTTGCAGTTTGACAAGAGAGGTTGGCTCCTCACATTACACAGGACAAAGGGAGCAGGAAGGGGCTATGGTTTGGGACCAAACCTGGAAATAGGGGCAGTGCTCACATTTTTCTCCCTCCCCTTCCACATCTTGCTGGGTTTCCTTAGGCTTCTGTCCTTTTTCTTTTGCCATAAGTGAGCAGCCCGTTTTCTGGATTCTCTGGTGGTTCATACAGGCTTGAGCTGACACTGCCACCCCTTTTCCTCTCAGAGTGACCCAAAGCCTGGCCAGAGCTCCTTCTCATCCCCCAGAACGGCTGGAACAGGGAAACAAACATGGAAATCTTGCTGAGACAGGGCTGCAATCAACGCAGCCCTATCAAAGAGGGTGCCAAATGCCTGTGAAAGAGCGTGGAGGGCGGATGAGGCACACTGGGCTTGCACAAGATGTATTTTCTTTGAAATCCAGGACAGAAATGCCCCCTAAGGATGGACTGCAGATGTTATCCGAGATCATTATCCAGATCTGAGCTGTTTGCCCAGGGGAAAAATGGCCTTGAGCTTTCCAGTCTCCTTCAGGTGTGACCCAACCCTTTTCCGGCTTGGCCCCACCTCCGTGAGCGCCGCTATTCCCAGATAAGGAGGAACCAGGAGAGAGGGCACCAAAGCTCTGGGCACAGCACAGCTTTCCCCAGCAGAGAAACCCTCCTGGTCCACCTCTCCCTCAGCTTGAGCCCATGCTCTACCTCTCTGTTTGAGAGTCTCATGGACACAGCCACCAGGCTTGTGTTTATGGGGCTGAATTCCTCTCTCGTGTCCTCCTCCCCACCGGCAGCTGGGAAGGTTTTTCCCAGCAGGAAAAGATCCCCCATTGGTGCACATCCATCCCCTCTGGGTGCTCCTGCCCTTCCACCTCGGTCACAAACTTCCCTGCCCCTGCAGCCGGGCTCCCAGAAAGGAAAATGGGATTTAAACCAGACCAGCTGCTAATCTGGGTTTGGGAAAGGTCCCCTCCCATCCCAGAGCATGGAAAGGGGGAAAGGAGAAGAGCAAGGTCAGGGCAGGGGAGCTGAGCCCTTAGGAGAACGGGAGGAGCAGGAGCACCTGAACCACCAGGGAAGAAACAGATTGTGAAAGTGCAGCCTGAATGCTCCCTGGGGATTTTAGCCCTTCCAGGGATTAATGATGGGATTGAGTAGAGTTGAGGGAGCTGCATCCTTCCCCAGTGACAGGGGTTCTGTGCTGGCTCCCATCCACCAGGCTCGACCCCATTCCTGGCACTCCAGTGGCCTTGGACCCCTCCCAAGCGCTCATGCACAAACCCTAAAGAGAGTAAACACAGCACAGCCATGAGACTCGACTGGATATTATCATCCCCACTAATTTCACCTTTCACTTTAATCACGTCCATTCAGCAGAGATTAAAAATATTATAATAAAGAGGGATTAGCCTGACATGTTTGATTTCCCTCTTCCACTGCAGACAGGGTTGGGGATGGAATAATTCTCTCTTCAGAGCACGGAAACCTGGCAAACACGAGGCCTTAAGGCCACACACTGAACAATGAGAAGAAACCAAACAATTGAAGAGCTGCTTTCTCCAGCTGCTTCTCCCACGCAATTCGGGATTTCTGGACGAGGACAGAGCAGGATTGGTGGTCTCCACTTGACAAAACCAGAAATGTTTCTTGCACGCACAAGAAAATTCCATTTATTCACGTTGGCCGGCGGGAAGCTCCAGGCAGCAGCCCCAGGAGACGCGGGCACAGCTGGGCACCCAATCCCCAGCGGCGCTGAGGGAACAAAGGCCCGTTTTTTGGGGTTCCTGGCCGGCAGGGTGCGAGTTTAGCACCCATGGCAGAGTTTCTGGCCGGCAGGCTTTCTGCCCGGTCCCGGAGCTGCATCCCCAGGAGCCCCTCCCTCAGCCCCGCCCCGCATCGGCGCTCGGCTGCCCGGGCCTGGCTCGCTGCGCTCGGCGCTCGGCAGGGGCGGGGCGCGCCGCCTCACGCTGTCCCGCTCCCCCGCCCGGCTCTTTCCCCGCCGCGGCCCCGCGCCGCCCCGCCGGCCATGTCGCGGGGCTCCCGCCTGGCGCTGGCCGTCTCCGCGCTGCTCTCCGCCGCCATCGTGGCGGCCGTGCACATCCAGCAGCGCCGGGAGCTGGAGGTGAGTGCGCGCCGCGGGCCGCGGGGGGGAAGGCGGTGAGCGGGGCCCTGCGCCGGCCCTTAGTGCGGCCCCGCCCACCGGCCGGACAAGCCCCGCCCCTTTGCTCAGACCACGCCCCCTCACCTGGCGGGCCGACAGGCCCCGCCCCCACCGCGGGCTCAGCGCGGAGCCACGCCCACTGACAAAAAGCCCCGCCCACCGCCAAGGCCCGCCCCCTGCGTGCACCTGAGCCCACGTGTCCCTGCTCCGTCCATCCTTCCATCCTTCCTTCCTTCCATTCCTTCCATCCCTCCTTCCTTCCTTCCTTCCATTCCTTCCATTCCTCTTTCCCTCCATCTATCCGTCCTTCCTTCCATTCCTTCCTTCTCTGGCAGTGTTCTCGGGGCTCTCCCCTGTCTGTCTGTGCTGTCCCACTTGTGTGTCCACTGTTTTTCCTCAGCCCCACAAATGCAGCCTGCTGAAGGACAGACAGCCCTGTGCTGTGCCATGCCCATGCTCCCCTCTAGTTCTGCCAGTGCAACCTGTCAGAAGCACCACGTGGTGATTGAACAGGGTGGTTCTCTGTGCTGTATTTACAAAAATCAGGGAATTCCCGGCAGGCAGCCTGAGTGCCAGGGATCCCACAGCCAAAAGGTGTCAGCTGTGACCATGGTGAGTCCTGAAGCAGAGCAGCCCTGCCTGGGGCTGGAAGCTGTGTGTTGGGTAAAGGTGTGCTGTGTGGGCAGTGATGTGCTGGTTTGGACCCTGCTGACGAGCCCAGAGTTGTATGAGTGCACACAGCTGATCCTTCCCCACTTACTTAAAAAAAATTTAGAAAATACACACAGAAACAGCCTGTGCTAAATGACACTGAGGCAGTCAGAAGTTACAGAGCACCAGAGTTCAACTTCTGAATCCATAGCCCAGCTGGCTGTTGCTTGGGCTTTATGATACATTCTGTAATTAGAGGATTATACTTTGTTCCCCTCAAGAGTTTGTCAGTGCTTGAGAGGGCTGGAATTGGGAGGATGAGGCTGGTGTGGGTAAGGAAGGAGGCAGGTTTGTGTGAGCAGGGGTGGGAGAGCACTCTGAATGGCATAGGCAGCAGCAAGGAGAGGATGGTTGGGATCCTGGAGTGGCAACCAGCAATGGCTCTGCGCTTCCAGAGCTGATGGATGTGCTTGTTGGATCACCTAACATATTTTGGGTAGATCACATCACATTTTTGTAGCTGGCTGCTCTCTGGTTCAGCGTGCCTGCCTTGAGGCACTGAGGATCTGGCAGGAATAGCTGCTAAATGCTCCTAAACTAAATTGCAGCTGCAAGTAATGGCACTTGTACTTTGAACATGTGCAGAATAAACATCACCCCTGGGTGTTTCATGGGACACCTGAACCTCGTGGATCTTTTTGACCCAAATCCCATTGCAGGCTAATACCTATTCAGAAGGTCTAAGGCTCAAATTTAATCTGAGATTTTCTTTTTATAATTCTTCATGGCCAAGTCAACCAATAGTGGCTTCATGTTCAACAGATCCACTTATTTAGGTAACATAATGGAAATAAATAATGTGGATATTTTACAGTCCTGGTGTGGAGATTATTTCAAGTTTATCTTTATGCAGATTAATAAAGGTTTGACTTTTATAAATTGATGTGCCAGGCCCAGAGTGCTTTGAGCTTGCACATGCTTTTCATGCCTGCAGAAGACAAGCAGGGCTAACTTCCAAGAATGGAGGAAGATGAGAAGATTAACTTTCATTTCAGGTCTTTGTCACTTGTGACACTCAAATTCTAAAGGTGTTTTTTGCAAAATGTGCATTTTCAAAGTAAATACATCCACCATCTGAAAGGAAGGAAATCCTTTTGTGAAGGAATCCTTTTGTGAAGGAAAAAGGATTACATTCTTGGTGTAGTTGATCAGTTACCTTGTATCTCCTCACATCTTTATTGTTATTAACTGATAGCGATGTAATTATAAGTTTATGAACTTTGTATTCAGTTTCAAATTACTGATTTGTAGTAATCAGTAATTACAGTAATTTGTAGCCTGAGTTCAGTTGATGGAAGCTGGTGAGAAGGAACAGGTTTTATTAGATTAATTTCTGGAGAGTTTTGATTATTGGCAGACACATGTGGCTGTGCATTTTCTTAACAAGATAAAATTATTTCTTAAAACCTTTCTGTTTTGATCTAGACAGGAGAAGTGATTGCATTTGAAGGTGCAGTCATTGGCATGCTAGGTGAGGAATTAAACTGTTGAATAATAGTCACAGACATCCTCTCAAGTGACTTCAGGCTCAGCTTTCAAATAAATTATTTCCAGGTGCATTTTGGCATCATTCAAATGGGTCAAAAATTATTGATCTTTCACCTAATTATCAAAATATCAAAGTGAGTAAAAATGTCCAGGTAAGAGAGAGAGAAGCAGCAGGGATTTTCTTAGGGCTTTTCCCACCCATTGAGGGGTGGCATCCCAGATTGGAAGCTGCTGCTGTTGTGTTGCACGTGATGCATTTATTTATTCATGTGTTATATATTTACATGTTTTATAGTGAACATTTTAGGTAAAGGGGATATTTGTGAAGCAAGTGCTTTGCTGTTTCAAGAGTTTGGTATAAGCAGGCTGTGGATTTTTTTTAAGATTAAGACATGAGCAGAAAGAAGCAAATGAAGACACATACCAATTTTTCTTAAAATAATTTCCGGTTTGTCACAGAATTTCTTCTGAGCAGAGAAGTTTTGAGGAGCTCATTCTGATGTGGTAAAGATTTAGGCCAGATATGACAGGGATTTTTTAGATCACATCCATCCTGCATGGCACGGGAATTCCAGGCTCCGAGCATTTATTTGCTCAATAGCTTTGTCACTTAGGAAACCCAAGCATCTGAGAGTGCAAATAAAGCACTTTTTGGTGTAGTGATTCTGGATATTGGTGGAGTGATTCTGGATATCCTGAAGATTCCAGCCACGGTGGGTTGCTGTGGGAAGACCCTGCAAAGGCAGCAGAGGGAGGGTGGAGCCCGGGTGGGGCTGGTCCCCATCAGCGTCCCCGGGCTGTGATAAACCCTTCGTGTCCTTTGTGTTTCCAGAGGCTGCGGAGTGGCGTGGTCAGAGATCTGGAGCGTCAGAACCAGAAAAAGGAGAACATTCGCCTGCTGGAAGAGCAGATCGCTCTGACAAAGCGGCTCATTGAGGAGAGAGACAAGGCGCTGATGGAAAAGCGTTCCCAGCAGCCCTAGGCACAGGCCTGGCTCCTTAGGGGTTTGATTAAAGACGTTTGAAGGTCGTTTGCATCTCACTCCTTGCAGGTGTTGTAACAAACAGAGGTAACCTGTGAAAGACTGCTTATTTTGTATAAATTATAGTCCAGCTCCTGCAGCTTTAGGGCAGACACAAACCCATTTGGTCTGTGGTTGGTACTCGCACTGTGGGGCCTTGGCTGTGCCACGTCCGAGGCTGGGCAGGAGCAGCTCAGTGTGGGGCAGGCTCCCTCTAGGATGGCCAACAACGTTCACATGGGCGGGCTGCTCAGCCGCCACGACGATGAGGCCACCAGGACCTCCACCTCCGAGGGGCTGGAGGAGGGCGAGGTGGAAGGGGAGACTCTCCTCATCGTGGAGTCCGAGGACCAGGCTTCCGTGGATTTGTCGCACGACCAGAGCGGGGACTCCCTCAACAGCGACGAGGGGGAGACGTCCTGGATGGAGGAGATGTCCTATTACTGTGAGAAGTGCCAGAAGTGGATCCCAGCAAGTAAGGCTGTGTGGTGCTGGCCGGGGTGGTGTTTGAGAGGTGTTTGTGCTGTCCTGCATTCCTGTTTCACACCTTGGTGGGTGATGCCTGCTGGCAGGGGCTGTGTCAGACACTGCAGTCCCAGAGCTGGTGCTTTCCCGAGGAAGTCAAACTGTCTTCTTCAATTACTAGAGAACATCAAAGTTCAGAAATGTGCCCACACTCACAATTCTTGCAGCTATTTAGTGACCTGGCCTCTCTGCTCACTCAGCTAGTGACCCTTGCTGTAAAGCTCTGGCGAGGAAAAGAACTTTTGTGTGTTACTTTTTTCCTCTCCCTGTTGATTTGTCACATCTGTGGAGCATATGGTTAAATCTCAACCTTAATGTTTTCTTAATAATGTGAATTTAAGTTGGCTTAGAAATATACCCAGCCTTCAGCAGCCAGCTCTGGGGGTGTTAGGAGCAAGCTGCAGAATTTGGTGCCTCTCCTCTGGCACAGATCACAGATAGATGCTGTTAGCAGTGTAACAGACAGCTGTATATTCTAAATTCTGTTTTTTCTGATCTGTTAGTACATTTAAGATCCAGATATTGCTAAACACCTTGGCTTTGTTTTTTTGGTTTTTTTTTGTGGTTTTTTTTTGTTTTGTTGTTTTTTTGGGTTTTTTTGTTATTTTTGATTTGGGGGTTTTGTGGGGTTTATTTGTTTGTGGTAAGAGATAAGGAACTGTTTAGGTGGCACCTGCCTTGCAGATATGTCAGAGCTGCCCTTTTTGCCTTCTTCGGATTTACCAAAATTTATAGTGTAAAAATCTCCTCTCAAGGCATGTTAGTGAATGTTTAGGTGTTAATGTAATGAAAGCAGCACCAGACTATTTAATTACTATGCACTAAAGGGAAATATTAACTTGAAATATATTAATAAAAAAAAAATGAAGCAGAGTTAAAGGCAGCATGAGCTATCTCACGTGGAGCACTTGATTTAACACTCAGCTTGCTTTATTTTACAAACATGCCGCTCTCTGCAGTTGCTGTGGAACAAATCCAAGGAGCAGACAAGGCCAGTTGCAAAGCAACGGTAGCCACATATGAATGTGCAGAGTAAACGAGCTGCCAAAGGGAGATACTGTGCTGTTCCCTAATCATTCAGTTCTAGGGAGTTCAGTTGTCTCATGTGAAAATAAAATAGACAAATAATCACTTTATTACAATGAATTGCCTCTTAGAAATTCTCTTAATTTACCAAGTGTGAGGGGTTTTCCCTCCATCAGATACAGTTGCAACCTGATTCTGCAATTCAGTATGGAAGCAGGGTATCCACATGTTAAAAATTATAGAAATACACAGTAAAAGAGATGACATCCTTGAAGGGAAACATCTTAGGAGTGTGACTTTCCAGAAACACTCTAGTCTTAACATTGTTTCCCTGTCCTCCGGTGTAATTTTTCAGTTGTTCATGTTTGTGTAAATTAACTCCTGGTAAGTTTAGGTGCCCTGATTTCCTTTTCCTCTGCTGTAGAAACATGGAATTAAAACCTGTAACTTTGGATGCATGGGGGTTTTTACAGGTGGTTCTGTCATTTTGTTCAGACAAACCTAATTTTGGAAGAAATCCAAATTTCCTTTGCAGCACTTTTTCCTATAAAAGGGCAAAAAGGTTGATTTTTTCCCTTTTCATTTTAGGTCAACTGAGAGAACAGCTCAGCTACCTCAAAGGAGATAACTTTTTCAGATTTACTTGCTCTGATTGCTCAGAAGATGGGAAGGAGCAATTTGAACGTCTGAGATTAACATGGCAACAAGTAAGTGAAATGTTTGTGCCATCAGAACAGCTGTGGGACTTTCTGAAATTGTTGGTGGTTGTGTACATGCTACCTGGAAAAGGAGGATGAGGTATTGGTAACAAAGGAGCATTTGCATGAACTGCAGAAATTAATTAGCTGAGGATTGCCTGCACATGAGAACTTCAGCATTTGGCAGGGAAATTGAAAGATAATCATACAAACCACATTCCTTTTTTTTTTTTCCCTTCCCCTTATGTTGCTCATGAATTCATGGCTTCAGGCAGGTTTGGAAAAGCAAAATAAATGCAATTTGGCTTCTAGGCATGAACAGGTTTTTGTGTCTAAGAAAATGTAAAACTGGTGAGGTGGCAACATAGAAACAGAAAGCTTGCCAGCTCCCTGGGTACAAAGCTCCAACCTGGCTGCTTGTGCAGTAGCTGGAATTCACTGTTCCAGTCATTTGCACACCTGAGCAATCAAAATAACATCTGTTTGCATTCTTTGGGCCTGTAATGGTGTGCTGTCTCATAGAATATCACAGGATCAGCTAGGATGGAAAAGGCCTTTGAGATCATCAGATCCACCCTGTGACCTAACACCGCCTTGCCAACCAGACCATGGCACTGAGTGCAGCATTCAGGCTTTCCTTAAACACCTCCAGGGATGGTGACTCCACCAGCTCCCTGGGCAGCCCATCTCAATGCCCAGTCACTCTTTTGTGAAGAAATTCTTCCTGAAGTCCAGCCTGAGCTGATTATCGGGGCACCTGCCCCTCCTGAATCCATGCTGTAGGTGCCAAGTGATGGCTCTCAGGGTGATCTGTTCCATAACCTTGCCAGGCACTGAGGTCAGGCTGGCAGGCCTGGAGCTCCCTGGATCCTCCTTCCAGCCCTTCTTAGGGATGGCTGTCACCCTGGCCAACCTCCAGCCATCAGGTACTCTCTTGGTGAGCCAGGGCTGGTGGTAAATAATGGAGAGCAGCTTGATGAGCTCTTCTGCCAGCTCCCTCCTCACCTAGGATGGATCCCACCTGCTCCCATAGACTTGTGAGCATCTAAGAGGCTCAGCAGGTCACCAACCGCTTCCTCCTGAGTGACAGGATTATTATTCTGCTCCCTGTCTCCATCTTCCAGCTCAGGAGGCCACTTGTCCTGAGGACAAGCTGTCACACTGTTGAACATATCAACCTTGTTGGCTTTTCCTTGATTCTTACCCGTAGGCACTCAGCCTTATCCTCATGTAAGGTAATTTGAGACACTCATTGTAACTCCTGCACTGCTTTCTCCTGGTGGCCAGTGCAGGGAAAAAGGTTGGTTTAGGCAGGGCTTTGTGCTGGCAGAGTTTCACCAATTCCAGACTGGGAAAGCAAAGGCTGCTGGCATTGCTCAGGTCTCTTCAGGGGCAGACAAAATGAAAATGGGTGAGGAGGAAAGCTGTGACCACCTCCTGGGCTTCCAGCAGCCAGAGCTGCTGCTGCTTCTGGGTAAGTGGAATGGAGAAAAATGGTCAAACTAACTTACCTGTAGCAGGAAGAGTGGGGACAGTGATTTCTGGATTTTTTTTACAGTATGTGGCCTCAACAGATCCATATCTTTAGCCAGTTGAAGGAGAATTATTTTTGACATCCTGAGACATTGTCCCACTTGATTTAAAACCCATAAAATCTAGTTATCAAACTGAGAGGGGTTGTGAGGTAGAAATAGGGTGAAGGGGACATTAAAGCTGTCCATGTTTCCTCATTTTCCCATCTTTGACAATGCATCCCAGAAAGCCGAGGTCCACTGTGAGGAGACCCATCTCCCTAGGAAAAGCAGATTTCAGACTCCTCTGAGGGTGAAATGCAAGTTGTTATTGAAAGTAGTGCCAAACTGAGGCTGTGTGGTTGTTGAAAGATAATCCCAGCCTGGCTGACTTTAGTTCTGTTCTAAGAAATTAATTGAAATTAATTAAGTAAATGTAATGAACAGTTGGTCATTAACAGGATTTACTTGACGGAGGTGATATATTTTTCAAAGCTGCCCTTTAGTTTGGGTGTGTAACAGGTCAGAGTGAATTTGGTTGTGAAGTGTGTAAAAGACCATTGTCACAGTGTTCCTGATGTATTGGGTTGCATGATTACTTGTGACTGTTTTTTTTTTAAATTTATTTGAAAGTCTGTTTCTCTACCTCCACATTACATTCAGACCCCAGCTGTACTGTAATTCATTTATACAACATTTATACAATTCATTTATGCACAATTCTTGTGTCTCAGCACAAACCTGCATAACTAGGCAGCTTGTTATTCCCCTGGGATGGAGAAATCTCTGGAAGAATGTGCATCTAACAATAGAAAGACAAGAACAGGCAGCACAAAACCAGGAAGAAGATGGATTGCAGAAGTTGCCTATGAGATGTTGCAAAAATAAGATATTTATGAGGGAGCAAAGATCTGTGTGTGTGTGTATGGCAGCTGTGGGGGTCTGTTCAGCAGAAAAAGCAGAAGGGATTCACTGGTGTCCAACACTTTCTGTTGCAGGTTGTCATGTTGGCAATGTACAACTTGTCTCTGGAAGGAACTGGCCGCCAGGGGTACTTCAGATGGAAAGAAGACATTTGTGCTTTTATTGAGAAACACTGGACTTTCTTATTAGGGAACAGGTAAAGACATGATGTTTTCCTCAGGTTCTGCTTGGTGAGCCAAAGGAATTAAAGCCTGTTATACAGATGGACAAGAATCCTGGTTAATTTGGTAACATCTCTGTTGAGCCTTATAAGTGATAGAAAGGGAGGATTTAATATTGAGAATCTGAATGCAGGCATGGGATACCCTTGAGGAAGAATCAGCATTTCTTACTGGGGAAAAACAACTCCAGGAATGTCACACAAAAGCAATACAAATGCATCTATTTTGGATTATTTCTTATCTTCCTTTAGGCAGCATATGAACTTGCAGAGAATTGAGTTTTTCTAAACAAGTCACAATGGGTGGGCTGATCCTGGTATTGCCAAACTTTAGGGACAGAAATGTGATCCAGCAAAGTTCCTTGGCTATAAAGCTTGCCAAAGGACCAAATTCTTCAAGAAGAACTGAACCTCACCTTTTAGGTTGTTTCAGATCACAATGAAATGATTCTTACATAGTAGGTGTTAAACAATTGGAAAGTTTTTCACACTGTCAGAGTAGGAGCCCCTCTGGTAGAGGGCAGCCTTCATTTTCCAGGTGAACAGCACATTTCCTCTGAGCATGCTGAAGCTGTGAAAGCCAAGCCTCACTGTTAGTGTGCTGTGGAGGCAGGGAAGGAACTGAGCAATCCTTGGAAGTTGTAGATTTGATTGACTTCACAGCTTCTTTCCTTCCCCAGGGATTTCCTCTGTCGTAAGGTCTGGCCTTTCTTCCTAACCAGATCTGGTCTTTGGCTTTGCTTTCAGAGCTTGTCTGTGCCTCCTTGCTCTGTTCTCAGAAATGTTGTTAGCATTTTCCTCTCTGGAAGCCACAGGGACCCTGACAGGAGGGCAGCTGGTGGCCCATTGTCCCTCATCCAATGCCTCCCAGGGTTTGCTGCTGCCTTTTGAGACTTGCCCTGGGAACTGGGCACTCCTTGCTCTGATTAAAATTCAGAGAGCGATTCCTGGCCTCAGACACATCCTTCCCACTTGCCTGGACAAGCCACTGAAGGAACAGAGACAGCTGAATCGTGTGTGCAGCAGCACAAACTGTGCAAAGATCTTCCTTGGCATATTGAAGTGCAGTTTATCCAGATTTACTGCAACACTCCAGACTCTGAGCTGCAGCAGCTGGGTTTGATTCCCCACCTCTGGGGTTCAATACCTCAAGGTGTGTAAGGGCAGCACCTGAGTGAACACCAACTCAGCCAAGCCTTGGCAAGCACAGAAGTTTCTGCATGTGGGGGGTGTGCAAAGGCAAGACGAAATCCTGAGATTCTGGGCAATTCTGTTGCATGAACCTGACTCTCCAGAGTCCAAGGGGGTACCTCAGTTATTGGCTGCAAGGGCAAATCTTCAGTATTTCTTCTGATCTCTAAGTGACATCTTAGTTAGCCCTGTCCCCAGTTCCTAAAGGAACAAAGAATGCTCATGTGCCCAGTAAGAGTGCACTGCCCAGCAGAGGGAAAGGCTTAACTGCAGCTCCCTGCCTCCAAGGGGCCCAAAAAGTGCTTCAGGAGTAGTTCAGTGATTGTGTGTCAGTGCCTCTGGCAGAAACACTCTGTCCAGCATGGAAGCACAGCTGGTGAGTGGGGACCTAACCCTTGTTTTCCTCTCTCCCACCACAGGAAAAAGACCTCAACATGGTGGAGCACAGTTGCTGGCTGTCTCTCTGTGGGGAGCCCCTTGTTTTTCCGCTCGGGGGCACAGGAATTTGGAGAACCAGGATGGTGGAAGCTGGTTCATAACAAGCCCCCAACACTGAAGCCTGAAGGAGAGAAGCTGTCAGCATCTGCACTGAAGGCAAAAGGTAACTCTGTCCCCAGTAGTGTGTAGATTCCTTGCTGGGCCAGAGCTGGGAGATGTGAGAAAAGTTCAGTTTAAACCAGTTTGTGTGCATGGACAGCTCCTTAGTTGTGTTCTGCTGTAATGGCTGACTGAGCTGTGGTACATATACTGTAGTGTGAGAAGCCTGTTATATTTTATTACCTTTTTCCATTGTGCTGACTTACAGGGTTTTGAGGCTTGTGCAGAGTGGTTTTCTTTGGGTTATTTTAGCTGAAATCCACAATTTCCCCACTTCACTTTACCTTGGGGAATGTCTTTTATCTTCTGTCACTAGATGCAAATTCTCCTCTGTGCGGAGGAACAAAATTTGGGCTTTAACGAGGCTTTAGTCATACACTGCCTTAATGCTACACATCCCAGAGCGAATTTCTTGGTCACTTTGAAAACCCCATCTTTTAAGCTCTGTAGTCAGTGTGGTTTTGACTGCACAGTGTGAATCCAGTGAATGCAGGAGCTCAGAATAAGCAAACTCCTTCTGCAGCAGCTTCCAAGCCCCCGCTGGATCCCATCATTACAGTGGAAGGCCTCCGGAAGCGCGTGAGCCGCAACCCCGTGGAGTCGGCCATGGAGCTGAAGGAGAAGAGGTCCCGCACTCAGGAGGCCAAGGACATTCGGAGAGCCCAGAAGGAGGCAGCTGGGTTCCTGGACCGCAGCACCTCCTCCACTCCTGTGAAGTTCAGCAGCCGCTGCCGCCGGCCCGACATCGTGCTGGAGAAGGGAGAGGTCATCGACTTCTCCTCGCTGAGCTCCTCCGACCGCACGCCCCTGACCAGCCCCTCTCCATCCCCGTCCCTGGACTTCTCCGCCCCCGGCACGCCCGCCTCGCACTCGGCCACTCCCAGCCTGCTCTCGGAGGCCGATCTCATCCCCGACGTCATGCCGCCACAGGCGCTCTTCCATGGTAAGGGCCACCACGGGTTTCCTTCAGTGATGAACTGTGTGCGGTTTTCTAGGAATATATTGTAAAAAAGAAGCTCCCCATGAGGAGCAGGATCCTTTCATGATGAGATTGAAAGTAACTGGCAGTATTCTGTTGTCTTAGTTGAGTGTGAGTCTCGGGTTGCTGTTAATTGCTGCCCCCAGATGTGCAGGATGTCTCTGCCTCGGCCCGTGCGTCTGAAGAACGAGTCAGAGCTCTTCAGTTTTTGGTCTAGAAGTTGTTTATTAATTCTTATCTATAAAATTTTCTTTCTGCCCAGCCGAGGTCTGTTCTGCAGGGCAGCCAAAGGCACTCTGACTGTCCTCAAGGCAGTGTTGTCCTTTTATACTACAAACTACGTGTATCATATTTACACTTAATTCCCAATACCTGTCACTTACACTTTAAACCAGTGCACTTCTACTTTAAACCAATCCCAAAGTGCCAACATCACTGCAGAAAACGGAGAACAAGAAGAAGAAGAAAGGCTAGACACACCCAAGTTCCTCTATCTTGTCTCCATAACCCCCATACCAGAAATCTTAAAATTTACATTTTCACCCTGTGATAATTTTATTATTATACTGTTTAAACTTCTGTGACTTTCATGTCCTCATACAAAGCTGGTAACTTGCTCCAGGGGTCTTTTCAGCATCTCCCATCCAAAATCAGGAGATCTGGCAGTACACAGAAATTGAAATTTGTTGGGTAAACCCACATTATTGTTCTTTAGCAGAAAAATGCTGTGATAACCATTTTTGAAATGAGACTTTGATTTGGTTTAAATTTAAACTTTGGTTTAAATTATTTTTTCTTTCCCCTGGATTATTTTGATCTGTTCCACAGATGATGAGGAGATGGAAGGAGATGGAGTCATAGACCCAGGAATAGAGTATGTGCCCCCTCCCAGTGGGAC
>JAXCLO010000170.1:10158042-10205067 GCA_035583995.1 Arremon aurantiirostris
TCCACAGATGATGAGGAGATGGAAGGAGATGGAGTCATAGACCCAGGAATAGAGTATGTGCCCCCTCCCAGTGGGACAGCTGGTGCTGGCACCATGATAGCAAGCAGGAAAAAAGTGAAGACAGCTGAGCAGATCAAGCAAGAGGTGGAGAGTGAAGAAGAAAAAACAGAACGGATGGAAGGTGACAGTGAAGATCCCGAAGAGTCAAACACACCCTTGCAGGTGAGAGGACGAGACAAGGGCAAGTCACAGCTGGAGAAGGATGCTAAGCCCAGAGCTCCCAAGCACACCTCAGTTAGCATCTATGAGGAGAAGCTGCTGCTGAAGAGACTGGAAGCCTGTCCCAATGCTCTGAGCATGACCCCAGAGGCCCGCAGGCTGAGGCGCAAGCTGCTGGTCAGGCAGGCCAAGAGGGAGAGAGGGCTCCCACTCTTTGACCTGGACCAGGTTGTCAATGCTGCACTGCTCCTGGTTGATGGCATTTATGGAGCCAAGGAAGGTGCTGTCTCCAGGTCCCCAGTAGGGCAAGCAACATACAGAACTACTAGCCAGGACTTCAGGATCTTGGACAGATACCAGGTGGGTGTTCCCATATCTAAGTTAGCTTTTGGCACTGGTTATTTTAAAGCTTTTGCTGCAGCCAGCAGTGTCTCATTGAGGTTATCTGACCCCTAAAGTGAAAAGGATCATGTGAGCAAGACTCATTTTGGCTTGGGGCTCTCCTAAGTCCCTTTCTTCTTGGGACATGCTGGTTCAGCACTGCTGTCTGTCAGTGTCAGCACCACAAATGTCACTGTGTTTGTACTCCAGCCCTGCCCAAATGCTGGAGGCCTGGAAGTACCCAGACAGGTGGATGTGTATAGGAGGGAGATGACATGCAGCACTTTCAGATTTGGGCACCAAATTTGGGAGTGCCCAGCAGAGTCCAGAGGTGGCACCACCGTGCTCCATCCACCCTGTCACACTGAGAGGCCCTTACTGTCCCTCCATATATTCAATCTGTGCCTGACCTCCCTGCAATTGTTGTGCATTTTTTGTGCATGCAGATGATGCTGCCCTTACTGTCCCTCCATATATTCAATCTGTGCCTGACGTCCCTGCAATTGTTGTGCATTTTTTGTCACGCAGACGATGCTGCCCGCCACGAAGGGATACCGCCAGCAGACAAGCAAGTTCCTGTACCGCCTGGTAGGCTCGGAGGAGCTGCTGGCAGACCACAGCATTGTCAGCCCTTACACCTCCCGTGTCCTTAAGCCTTACATCAGGTACAGAGGCTCTGAGCTTGCTCTTGGCTTGTGCACCGCCAGCCCACGGAGAGGACACCTTTCTTGGGCAGTGCTCCTCACTCCTCCTCACAGTACATCCCAGTGCACCATGGTAACCCTGGAGGGATAGTGTTGGATTTAGCTGAGTGGTGAAATGGATTGCATTGGGAAGGGGAATCTCCAAGAGGGGGCAAGGGCAGAGAGGGCGTTGCTGTAGCCATTCAATGCAAGTTGCACCTGCCCTTGGGTCAGAGCTGTGATTTCCTTGCTCATGCTGTAAGGAAAGACTGGCTGGACATGCTGTGGGGCTGGAAAGTGTCCTGGCCTCTAGCACAAGGGTGTTTTTGCTGAGCCTGGGGCTGCTTCCCCGTGTGAATGGAAGACTTAATTATTTTCCCAAAGTTGAGCATGTCAGAAGATATTTCATGGGCAGAAGCCATTTAGGTGCAGTGGCAGTTCTAGTTGCTCACTTGCTTTTTGTGTGTCCTTTCCACGTTCCTGGCAGACGTGATTATGAGACAAAGCCTCCGAAACTCAGGCTGCTGGCAGAAATCCGGGCCAATCCACACAGGAATGATCTCAACTGGAAGGCTGAGCCAGAAGCACCCATTGATTACTGCTATGTTCGCCCTAATCACATCCCCACTATCAACTCCATGTGCCACGAATTCTTCTGGCCTGGTAAGATTCCTCCAGTGCTTGGGTTTCCAAGAAAGAAGTGAAAAAATATGTTCTTGGGCCAAATTTTATTTCACTTGGTGTCTGGCTGGTTCTTAGAAACCCATTATCTGATGTTACAGGAATGTATTTGGGGTGGAGGCTGGCTTTGGTGTCTTTGTCTCTTGAGATTGTATAAAACTGGGCAATTAGGCCCTAATTAGCACAGCACTTATAAAAATAGGTGCTAATAGGAGTAGTAGGTAGGTTAGTAGTTAACTAAATTTAAGCATCCAGTGAAATGTTTTTCAAGAATCAGGGGTTGAAATAAACAGTTTTGTACCAGAGATTACTGTTCATTACCTTTGTGAGAAGGTTTCTTCCTAGCAGCCATAAGCTGCATATGTCAGAGTGAAAGTTGGGAGGTCGTAGGAGGAGTGGCTGAGGTGACTGGATCTGTTCAGCCTGGAGAGGAGGAGACCGAGGGGAGACCTCACTGTGGGCTGCAGCTCCCTCAGGAGGGGAAGCAGAGGGGCAGGCACCAACCTCTTCTCTGTGATGACAGGACCCAATGGAATGGCTCTGAAACTGTTAGGGGAGGTGTAGGTTGGGGATTAGGAAAAGGTTCTTCTCCCAGAGGGTGGTTGGGCACTGGAACAGGCTCCCCAGGGCGGTGGTGACAGCTCCAAGCCTGCCCTGGAGGAGCCTTGACCATGCTCTCAGGCACATGGTGTGATCCTTGCAGTTGTCCTGTGCAGGGCCAGGAACTGGACTGGATGATCCTTGAGGGTCCCTTCCAACTCAGCTTATTCTGTGATTCCGTGAATTGCTTTTACAGCTGTGATGTCCTTTATTTCTTCAAGCCTCAGTGGGAAAGGTTAGAGTTGTATTTTTCTGTCCTTTCTGGAACTGCAGGTTCTTTTGGGACAGTGTCCACCCTTTCTGGGGGTGGTTACAAGGCTGCACTCTTTAGTTCTTCTGCAATAATAACAGGGATGTTCATCTGCTGCATGCATCAGCTTCTGATCAGCAAACAAGGCAGCAGGCTAATTTAGAAAAGGCCAGTGCAAACAGAACACACCTTTATTCCAGGTAACTGCTGGCTTTGTGTTTTGATTTGCTGGTGGTGATTCAGCAGGGCTGTAGTTCAGCAGTGCCCATGTGCCCCAGTCAGGATGGGAGCTCTTTTTGCTTCTCATTATGCAAATTGCACAGTGTGGGGGGAATAACCTGGCACACCTTTCCTTTCACGAGCTGTTTGAGAGTTTGTGAGAGACTCTTGCAATCCCAGCAGAGGCTGAACCACTTTGTCATAGTCTCTCCTCTCCTGATAATGCATTTGAAGTTCTGGCCAAGTTGGCTTGCACCTTCATTAGGTTCTTCAGGACTCACCCTGTTTTATTTAACATAAGGAGCATGGGTGTGTTCCACCCAACTGTGAACTGCTCATCATTAAATCAGACAGCTGACACCCCTGTCAGTCTCCAAACAGGAATCCAAATCTTTTCCATGGTGATAAAATTCTGATGCTGGGATATGATTGTTGCACCTTGGTTCTGTTTAGCAGGAGAGGGAAGTGAGGAAGTGATGCAGCACATAAAGCCTGGGTGCAAAGGGTTTAGCTGGTACAGCTTGGGGGTGGGAGGCAGGGATATGCAACTGGGTGAGCATCATTAAGCCAGCACTTAGTTCTTCTGTGCCTCCAAATCCTTCCTTTCAGAGCTGTTCTTGCCTCTCCCAAGGCAGAGACAGGTTTCCAGGTAGAGAGATTCCCAGGTGTTGTTTGTGTCAGTGCCTTGGTGCCCTAACGGGAAACCTCTCCCTGGCAGGGAGTGTCTCCAGTGGTGAACCATCCTGAGCTGAGCATCTCCCTCCCTACAGGAAAAACTGCACCCCTGCAGAGGCACCAGTGCCTGGGGCAGGGAGTGTTCTGTCCAGACACGCTGCAAGGCACTCCACAGGCAGGGCAGCCTTGCCTTAATTAACACAGCTCCCTATTGCCAATCGATCCCTCCCACGTACCGCTCCACCCAGCTCACTCTGGAGCAAGAAATAACTCACCCACTTCTCTGTGCCTGCTGCTTCTGGAGTCTTGCCTCTCATCACAGTGATTACTGGAGAACACACTCTGCTGTTTTGTTACCCTGTGTTCCAAATACATTGCAATTGCCAACTTGAGGCTGAAGCAAACGTTTCTGGCACATGTCCTCTGTGTCTTGCATCTCATTTAGGTCTGTCCACACAAATTATCGAGCAGTCAGTCTTCAGTGCCTCGAGCTGCACTGCTGGGTGCTGACAGGCTGTGTGGATGCTCTAGGACTGCAGCAGCAGGGTGTTAGGCAAGGTAACAAACTCCCAGTCTGTTTCTGAGTCCAGCCTCTGACTCATGGAAGCACCACTGCCTGAGAGGCTGCTTCATCCCCAGATTAGAGAATTTGCATGCTAAAAGCAAGTGTTTGGATAGCGTTGGAAGCTGTGGTCAGGCTCACAGTGCAGCTCCACAACCAGCTGAGTGTGCACAAGAGACAGCAGTAAGAGTTGCAGGGTGGAGGAAACAGACAGAAACCACAGCAGGCAATGCTACCAAAGCTGAAGCTCAGTTTCATGTGTGCTGCTTCTGAAGAGAGTTAAGTTTCAGTTTCATCCTTGAGTCATTTGAAAGGAAATCAGTTGGTGTTTCCATGCAAGCTTCCCTGCTAGGCAGATACTGTTTTGTCTGTGTTGTTGTATCATCTTTTTCCTTGCATACTTACCTGGCAGGGGAGGCACCAGGATCAGGCAGCTGATTTCATCCCTGCACTCTGGGTGTCCTGACCCCTGGGATTTTCCAAAATGTGGGAAATATGGACTCATAATTTACAGTAACAGAGGGCTGCTCTAGCAGGGACCTTGGACTATTCTATTATGCTGTGATCTCTTGCTATCACAAATTTGAAATAAAGGTTAAAAGAAGGGATTGAGTGTTTCTAAAAAGTCTTAAACTCCTGGATTTCAACCACACTTTTATTTTGGTTTGCAGTGCTTCCAACTGCTGTTTTTCTCCCTAGGAATTGATTTGTCAGAGTGCCTGCAGTATCCAGACTTCAGTGTTGTTGTCCTTTACAAGAAAGTTATCATTGCCTTTGGCTTTATGGTGCCAGATGTGAAGTACAACGAGGCTTACATCTCTTTTCTCTTGGTGCACCCTGAGTGGAGAAGAGCTGGGATTGCAACCTTCATGATTTACCATCTTATCCAGGTAATGAAATGAAATCATCCCTTGAATCTGCCAAAGAACCAGCTCTCACTTCTTCCTTGTGTGCACACCTGCAGATATTGGAGAGTAAGAACTCTCTTTGTGAGTCTTTATGGGAGGGAATAGCTCCTGCTTTGGAAGTCAAAATGTGTTTAGGAAAACAACCATCCTGGTCATGTCCTTAGAATTAGAAGGATGCTGCACACTTCAGCTGTTAGGGGGTTAGCTCTGTGTTCTTCAGTGGTCAGTAGTTTGTGTACAAGGGATGCTGTAAATATTTAAGGGGTTTAAGGAGGAAATGAGGTAAGAGTGGGGCAGGGTCAGTTAGAATTATTGCAGCTTTCTTGACTACACCTGGAGGTTTATTCCATGCATTAAATCACTTACTGATCTCAATCACTCACTTGCACTTTTATCCTCTGGTTCAAGTACAGCTGAGTTCATGATGAAATGTTTGCAACCCCATTGTTTAAAATGGGCCTTGTTCCACAGGGATACTTGGGAAAATTAATCTCAGCTAACTAAATGGGTGATACTAAAGGAGCGAAACTTCATTAAATCTCTGAATGAATACTGTTATTCAAGTGGCCTTAATTCCACTGACTTTCTTGAATGAAATTGCAGGAAAAGCAGCTTAATTGTGAGTAAAGATGAGTAAGATACATGTTCTTTACAGAGCCCAGCTCCACAGTTTTACCACTCCCTGAACTCTCTTGGCAGAGCTGCTGATGGGAAACATTGTTGTAGTCAAGATGAGCTTCCATAACAAAAACTCACCATTGGAAACTGTTTTATCCTCCTTCTTTCTTGGCTAAAGCAAGATAGGGAGGGCTGGCAGAGCCTTGGGAAAGTGATCCCTGCTTTGGAAAAGCACTTGGTGCTCCTGGGCTGCCCGAGGGTAACTCTGCTACCTGCACAGCTCTCTGCAGTGCTGACACAGGCCTCTCATCAATATTCTTTAAACTCAGCCCTTGCATATCCCAGACAGCTCCGTGTCAAGTGTTGAAGGAAATTGCCCTCAGCTCAGTGTGCTGATGTGAGATGTCAACACCCAGTGGGAGCAGGAGCCAAGGTTTGCAGGGATCCAGCAGGTGGACTCTCAGAGATTTCCCTCTGCAGCAGAGTGGGATGCTGGAGTTGGCAAGTCAGCCGCAGAAAATCCTCACACCTTTCTGTAGGATGTATCACATCAATTAACCTAATCCTGCTTCCATGAAATTCCCTGTTGAGAGAAGCCAAGCAGATCTGAGAGATGTGAGTCTGATTAGGCAGGCTAGCAATGAGAGATCAGCACTGTATGTGTGGCTCACATGAGGTTTGTTTTGCCATTGCTGACTTTCTGCCAGTGGCAGAAGGGGTTTAGTCCTGTGGAACAGTGGTGGTTGTGACCTTCTGTTCCTCAGTCTCCAGGCTGTAGGTGCTGCTCTGCAGCCTGCTTGGGCTTGGGGCCTCCTCTCTGTAGCTTGAGACACTTTGATGCTCTGCTTGGATTAAGATAGGTCACTGACTTTGGGATCAGTGTGCTGAGTTTGGGGCTGAATTCTTGGGAACAGCATAACTTAACAGGAAAATGGTTTGATGCAAATAGTGGTAGCTGGTTTTGCTGTCCTCTCATGCATCTGTCCCAGAGGAATAAACTGCATTTTCTTAATGATCTCATTCAAATTTTCTTTTCCCCAAAACAGCTTCCAATTATTTCTTTTTTTCCTTCCCTCCTTAAATTCCTGAGAGTTTTCCCCTTGAATGTACTATCTTGGAGATTTCCTAGAGGGTATTACCGTTCCCACTTTAGAGTTACTATACACTCAATATACATGGAATGCTATTAAATCACTCGATGAAAGCAGAAAATAAATTATTTCAGCATCTTAATCAGAGTGTTGCTGGTTAGAATAATTTAGGATCTTCAAGGTAACTTCAGCCATGCTATTATTTGCTGTCTGAACTGAATTTCCTGCCTTCTCAGGAGGAGAGTGCTGTGCCCTGAAGGATGGGAGAGGAGCTGGGTGGGATAGGCAGGAATTCCAGCATGACAGCACAGAGGTGCTCAGGCAGTCCCAGAGAGCTCAGCTCTGTTTGCTGACAGGGAGGAGTGCAGAGCCTGATCCTCTGGCATGTTTTGTCTTTTCTTCAGGCCATTGTATTTGAGATCAGGGCTGTACACCAAGATTATTTTTAATTAACAATTACTTTAGTAATTTACAATGGGCAGATGACAAATTATAATCCCAAACCTTTCATTGTCAGAGAATCCACGTTTCCCAGAAACAAAGGCTCGGAGGAGCAGCAGCAGCCCTCCCTTTGCTGTTGCTATGTGTGGTAACTCCTGTGACTTTTCTCACATTTCCTCAGTACCTTGGATCCCTGAGCTGATGAGTGTGCTCACCTCCGCATTCCCCCAGAGGCTGTCTTGTTCCCTTGCAGTGATATCTCCTTTTTGTTCCTCTCCCCCTCCCTTGGCAGACCTGCATGGGCAAGGACGTCACCCTTCACGTCTCTGCAAGCAACCCTGCTATGCTGCTCTACCAGAAGTTTGGATTTAAGACTGAGGAGTACATTTTGGATTTTTATGACAAGTATTACCCCTTGGACAGCAAGGAGTGCAAGCACGCCTTCTTCCTCAGGCTGCGGCGCTGAGCTCAGGAGGGCTTTGAGGAAAAGCCCAATCCATCCAAAAAACTCCCCCAGCTTTTGCTGGAGGATGTTGGCTGCCACAGGAGAGCTGCAACACGCTGGTGTGTTTATCCCTAGGACTTTGGATGTCAGCAGTGAGTGGAAAAGTGCAATCCAAAAGGATTGATTCCTGTATTCCAAGGGGAGAGGCCTGGAAATGCCAACTAGGGTACACTGAAACCACTGGAAAAATTAAAATTCCTTATGGGGAATTTTCCTGCCTCTGTTACTTTGGAGAGCCTCATTAGCAAACAAAAATACCAAACAAAAAAGTGTTTCTCACTTCAGAGGGGCCCCATGGATTTCAAGTTTTGAAACCTGTCCAAAAAATATTGCAGCTTTTTTGTCTCTGTTTATTAGCAAAAAATGAACACCTAAACTTAAACCATTCAGTGTTTCTGTGTGGTTTGCTTTATTAGGAACTGTCTTGAGTCTGTGACGGGAAATAAGGTATTGGTGCCTGTAACTGGATGTTAACGTTAGGAGAGTTCTGCCCATGCCAGAACTGTAATCCTGGAACCGTGTTTCAGAAATACTGAAGAGTGTGTGGATTCCTGTTATCCCAAGTGCAAGGCTCAGAGGAGACACCTTTGTTTTGGTCCCTCCCCTTCCCTTGCCCTCCTTGCCCCGTGCTCAGTGTGGTTCTCGTAGCGCGCAGTGTTTTGTGTTCAGGAACGGCATCAGGTGGGTTTGTGTCTGGGCAAGGCAGGACACCACAGCTGCCAGATCAGCTCTTTGGGATCCTTCCACCTCTCTGTGGTTGTGGCTCTGCAGATCAGCCCTTTGGGCACACCTCTAGCCACAGAGCAGCCTCACAGGCTCCAGCACCCATCTCTTCCTGCTGGCAGAAACCCAGAGCAGAAGTCAGCGGGGATGTTTGAAATGCTGATTTGTAGAAGCAGTCTGCTCGCAGCATGGAGGAAGGAGGAGAGGGCAGAGGTGGCCCAGATCTAGTTCCTGGAAGCACCTAGGCTCACCTAGCAAAGAATAAATAGAAATAGCCAAGAATTAAAAAATACAACCCCAAATGCTTTCTCTGGTAGTGGCTCTTGTCCTTTTCCACATGTAGCAGCTTCTCTCTCTGCCTTTCAGTGCAGATGAACAGAAAGCTGCACAGACCAAAGGCCAGGCTGGGCATTTTAACTACAGATCACATCCATTGGGATGGTCCTTTTACAGCCAGCCCACAGAGAGCTACACACCAAATGTGACTTCTCTGTCCTTAATCTAGTGTGTGTACCTGCTGGCTACCTGACTACAGCAGTAATTGCCTGAGTGGAGTCTTCATTTTGTAAGAGAAGAGAAAAGGGACACAAAGTCTTCATTTTAGTAACAGAAGAGAAAGGGACACAAAGTATGTTTTAATGTAGCCAGTGTCCATCATCACCAGCACAAAAGCCAGTGGTAGTGGAAAGGAAAACCACCCCAGCCAAGGGTTGTGTGCCCAGACATCCATGCACATTTCTGTCTGTTTCATGACTGTGAAAATTTTCAATGTTCTTAATGTTATGAGTTAGCTGGACTTTAAAAGAAAAGAAATATATGTCTTTATGAATGGAATTAAAGCCCTTCCCTTGGAAAAGCTTGTCTGTAGTCATACTGTTTGTTAAGGTGTCTCTCCATCATCTTATTTCGTTGGAATCTAGCAAACTCCAGTATGGCCCTGAGTGGATGTGTGTGGGCAGCTGACCAAGGCAAGAAACTCATTTCCCTACGGGCACCCCCTGAGAAAGCATAAACAGGCAGGCCTTAGCACAGAATTACAAAATACAGAGTAGTCTGAAGAAGATGATGGTCCTGCATTGAATTCTCAAAGGTGACCATGAAGATCTCAAGGACCATCTTGCTCTGTGGCTTTGTCCCTCAGGGATTGCCAAGTGACAACGCTGTTATAACAGCCCTGTGTCACCTGAGCTGAGCTGCAGCCAGCTTGTTTTATTCAGGTCCCTGTATCGGGCCCCTGCTTGTTTATCCCCAGATCCTCAATGGCAGTGAAGTGATGCACGGGGTGGGAGCCATGGCTTTGTAAGGGGTGAGGTTCTAAGGCACATAGTGAAACAAGCAGACGAACGGTGTTCCCAGCCCTCTGCTTCCCTCTGGTGCCTCGAACCCGGCTGCTGGCTCACCCGAGCTGCGCTTGAGGAGCCAACACCGCGCTGCCCGAGGAGCCAAGCACCGCTTAACAAAGCCCGGTTTTTCCGGAGAATAAAGGCGGAACATCGCCTTTTCCTAATGGGGCAGCAAATCCCGAGTGTCCCGGGGCAGCGAATCCCTGAGCTCTGATTCGCTGCCATAAGGAAAAGGTTTCCTTTCTCCTGGCTGCGCGGGCGCCCTGAGGGCTCGGTGAGGGCGGCGGGCCCGCCCCGCTCCCGCCGTGCCCCGCGCGCGCAGCCGTTTGAACGGGGCCATGGCGGGCCGGGAGCTGCTGCCCGAGGGGTGGCGGCTCTACTTCCACTCCGTCCGCGCCGCCACCTTCCACAACTGGCCCTTCACCGAGGGCTGCGCCTGCACGCCCGAGCGGGTGAGCGCGGGGCCGGGGCGGCGGGAGGGGAGCGGAGCGGGGCCGGGCGGGCGGGCGCTGACGGCCTCCCCTGTGCCCGCAGATGGCGGCGGCGGGCTTCGTGCACAGCCCCAGCGAGAACAGCCCCGACGTGGCGCAGTGCTTCTACTGCCTCAAGGAGCTGGAGGGCTGGGAGCCCGACGATGACCCCCTGTGAGTACCGGGGGATCCCTCGGCCTCTGCCCCAGCCTGGGGCAGCCGCTGGCGGCGACCGAGAGCGGCTGCGTGTGGCTCCTTGGGAGCTGCTGCCTCCTCTTTTATTTTCTCTTTCTTTTCGTCTCTTTTTAGGGAGGAGCACAAAAAACACTCTGCGGCCTGTGGTTTTCTTTCTCTTCAGAAAGAACCTCCTAACCTGACGGTGCAAGAGTTCCTGAAGCTGGAAAAAATGCGAACGAGAAAGGCACTTGTACGTACACGGCATCTTGGCTTTGAATTGTTCAGCCGGGCTCGTTCCTTACCACGAGGCTTTGTGCAAAGTGCTTTGTTGTATCCAGGCTCGGGCTGGATCAGCCGCTGTTCCCTTTCCTTTTTCTCTCCTTTATGTGGGGTGTATCCTGCTTTCTCCTCAAAGCTGAATGATGCTCCACTTAGTGGTAGACAGTAACATCATATTATTTTTACTCTTTGCAGAAAAAAGAGGTCTCTCAGATGATGACCAAGGTTGAAGATAAAGCCAAGATCCAGCGCTGTAGTATAAAGAATCTGGCCTAGACTGCTGCAGCTTCATAGTTGCCAGTGACACTTGTCTTGTCCACATGCTGTGGCACTGCCCTGTGACTGAATGGCCGTGTTTCCTGAGGCTGCTTCCAGACTGGCTGTCCCTGAGAAGCAGAGGGAATTCTGCTTTACTCCTCCCACTCTGTCTGGGAGGTACCTGGGTTTTGATGCACTGCATACAAAATATTTTTCTGCAAGGATTCTCCTAATTTTCCTGCTGGTTTTTAAAGGATTATTATTTGTGGATTTACTTGTTTTCTTTTTTTTTTTAATTTTTTTTTGTAAATCCACCTGTTTGGAGATATTGCTGTCTCATAAAGATAGTAGTAGCTCTGGTGCTAAAACTTGTATTTCTGATAGCAGCTGACATGCATTTCCATGGTTGTACTGAATATTCTGATGCTTTGAGATGCTTTGGGACATAGAAAGGAGAAGGAGTTTTAAAAATACTTTGAGGTTTTAGGATTGTGGCTAATAACTTGGAGTTATACCACACCTTAGTGTGCCTGGTATTCTTGTATATTTCTGTTTGTTGTTGGCTGCTGCCTTGTGTTGAGGCATTTATAAATAAAAGCTGAAGGCAGAACAACAAAGTAGTTTTACTCAATTTTCTGGAGGACAAGACTCTGACCTTTACTGCAATGGGCTGCAGTTTTCACATCAAAAAGGAAATTAAGCTCATCAGTTACAGCTTGCAGTGCTGTTGCTCAAGTGTCAGTGCTCATCAGGCATTACAGACATTTCAGAGGCATTGAAATGCATTTGTGCCTGGGAAGGTTCGGTTTGTCCCTTTGCTTGGAAAGGAAAAGAAAATTTGCAGAATAGAGTGCAGTCAGAGGGGAATTGTCCTCTGAACTGCTGGAGAGGAATGGGGCAATCTTGGAGAAACTGTTTGACTATTACAGGGCCCAAGCTGATCAGACAGGGTCGTGGATTCTGCAGACAGAACTGGACACACGTGGTCAGGTGCTCCCAAAGTCAAAGAACCTTCAACTTTATTTGGGGATTAACTTTGCTGTAATAACACATTGATGAGAACAATGTTCCTGTTCAGTGCTCTCTATCCCCACTTACTTGGAACAGTGAAATAACCTTATTATCTCCAGCTGCAACAGCCAAATCCAGCGCTGAGTGCCCTGCTGCATTCTTCTTTTGCACGCTTGCATTGCAGCTGTAAATACAGAACACATTGGTTTAAACTGCTTCAATTCAGTGCACTTAGTGATGAGGTGGCTTGGAGGTGAATGTTGATGTGGAGTAACTTTGGAATTTGTGGATGCTGCTTCCCACAGGGACACGGGGCAGGCTGGGGGCCCAGCCACAGTACCTACCCTAACAGGGCCCGGACGCTCTCCTCTCCCTCCAGTCCCAGCAGAACTGCCTCGTGGAGAGCTGTGTTGTTGTGCCTGCACAGGAGGAATGAGCAATGCACTTACTGCCCAAGGAAATTTGGCAAATAAAACTTAGGAAGATGAATAGGAGGGTACAGAACACACGGGGAGTGTGGCAGGCTTTGGTGATGTTTATCTTATTAAGTTGAAATGGGTGGGGGAAGGAAGTGAATAGAACAGCAGCTTTTATAAGAGAAGTTATGAGAAATCTTCAAAGCTGCAACTGGGAGTGTGGATAGTGTCCTTGAAAGCAACATATTTGTGGAGAAGAGATGGGGTTTAGTTCTCTCTGAAACTGCAGCATGTGTGATTTCTTTCAGTAAAACTTGAAAGAGCCGAGGCAGAGGATGGGAACTCACTTACGGCCCTGACTGCTGGTCAATGTCAGCCCCTTTCTGCACCAGAGGGGAGATGGCTCCTGTGTGCTTGTTCAGGACAGCAACTGTGAGGGCAGGGCGCTCCTCCTGGCTCAAGGAGTTGGGGTCAGCTCCCTGGAACAGAGCACAGGCAAAGGGGGCTGCTAAAACCACACAGGTTCTTCAGCTTCCACCTCGCTTTTGTGTTATGCCAGTTCAAGTTGGCAAATGGGCTTTGTGTTCAAGACAGAGAGAGGTTCAAAGTGTGTTGTTTTGCTTTCTTCTGAAAATGTTTGTCATCTCCTAGCTCAAAGCCAGAGTTAATGTGTGTAAGAGTAGCCAAATGAGATCCCAGAGCAGAAACACAGAGATTATGCTTGCTTTTGCTAAACAGAGGACTTGATCCTAAATTATAATATTAATACTTTTTTTTTTGTTTGGCTTTGATAAACCCAGAGAAGACTGCCTTATCCACTGACCAAATAGAAATTTGGGGAGATCATCTGTAAATGCAAAACAGGCTCTCTGTTCTCTAAAATGCTTTTTCAGTGTGAAGCCTGGTATTGCAAGGCTGTTGCCTCCTAATCATCAAGCTGAAGTTGCATTCCAGGCTAATATTCATGCAGCAGACAGGCAAAGAGTTGAAAAAGGAAACTTCAGCAAGTGTTACTTACATCACTGAGCAACTGTTCTATGAAGGAGATTCTTCCTTTCCCAGTTTGACCCAGTTCATCCAGCAGCTGTCTGGACTCTGGCTGTGGAGACACACAACAGCCAGGAACATTTCACACAGGAAAAATACAAGTAAGTGGGCCAGATTCTGCCTTGGAATGAAAGTGCAAAATGCACACTGTGGCATGAATTTGATGTATCTGAGCCTCAGTTACTAATCCCTGACTTCTTTGGGAATGTCTTTCTGAACCTGAGCAAATGCTGGGTAACCCTGGCTAATATCTCACTACTGAGGTCTTCATTCAGCAATGGGTGTCTGCAAATTATTCACTTTATGGCAATGCAGCTCTCCAGGGCTGTACAAAGATCTGCTCAGCACAGTAAAATTAAACATGGCTACATGTTTAGGAGTAAAGTTTAAAGTTTCCAAAACTTGTGGAAGTATTTTATTTTAAAAATATGTATGTTTTGCCTCAGTGAAATTAGTTTACTAAATCTTAACAAACAAACAACAAAACCTAAAACATTTTCCTTTTATTTCTTCCCAGCTTTCAACCTTTTCTCATTTTGAAAGCTCAGTCACTTTTTTATCTCTGGACTCATATCACAGAGCTCTGTATCTTCTCCCACCTGTTGAGTTGGCTGACTGATTCATGCTTAGATTAATGTACATTTGAATTTTTCCATGTCATTACTGACAATCCCTTTAATAGACAGTTCTTTCAGGAAATTTGGTCTCCAGGGGTAGTAAATCCTTGGTTCTTGAATTAAACTAGGCCTCTATAGAGTCAAATGTTGTAAAGTCAAGGGAAGATGACAATACCTCCATTTGATGTTGCTTCTGAAAAATATCTATAAGAGAATCACTGCAACAGTCCTCAGGCCTAATGCAGTGTCAAAATTGAAAGGGTTCAAAATGAGAGAAAAAATCTAATTAAACTCTTAGTAGAAAAACAAATTAGTTATTTTCAGTTCTGAATGAAATGTCAGTTACCAATGTTCAGGTTTTCTATTAAGTTGGACTTTTAACCCCTGCCCCTAGTCAGGGTTAAAATCTTTCTATTTTAATGCCTGGATGCCCTCCTTCATGTTAATGCTGCTCCATAAATCTTTTTTCCTGTATTTGCAGAGGATACTTACAGAGAGCCTAGATTCCTTTCCCATGAGTGTTCTTGACTTGGTTCTCTTTATTTTGCCTCTTGAATGGAAAAGATTGGGATCATCTCTGCCTACCAGAAATGAAAACAAGTGTTAATTCAAAGCAAAGTCAGTATCCTAACTAGAACTTGGAGCAGAGATCTGGAAATAATTTATCCAAAGTCAAAGCAGTATTTATCAGTTTTCCACATGAGAAAGTGATGAAATACTTGTTGCAGTTCAAACTGGTTTTAACATAAGGTTTGCACAGCTCCCAGTGCAGTGACTGCCTCTTGCCAAGCCTCGGACTGGAAGCACAAAGTGGATGAAACTTACATGTGAATTATGTCACATGATGCTACAGGAATTCCTGAATTGTAATGCTGACTCTACAACTGGCTGATTTAATGAAAACCTAAGTCCAAAATGAGATGCTCAAAATGCTGAGCTGTTACTGACACCAGTGGGAGATTGCAGTTAAACAACATCCCTACATGAATGTATTTCATAATTTCTCATCTCTGCCAAATGTGCCAGAGCTGGCAGTCCCTGGCAGAGCTCAGATGTAGAGATAATATTGATATTTATGGTTCCTATTGTAAAAGAGTATGTGAAATATCTAAAGTTTTAGTGGTATAATAAAAGCTGTGACCTGTGGCTGCAGTTCACTGCTCTCCTCAGCTCTCCAGGGATGAAGTTCCCAGGAATTTTTGAGAGCATCTGTACATTGCTTAAATCTCAACTTGGACACATTTTCAGACTTAAAAGACCAAGTTAAATAGGCACAGAATGTTTGCCTGCCTTGGTGTTTAAGCTTCCAAGCACTACTTCTGTATTTCTGATTGTTCCATTTATGGTCTACTGTAAAGACAGGGAGGAAAAAAACTCACCAAAATTAGTCTGACTGCCATCCTGTCCATCTCTGACTTCTGTTCCAGCACTCAGGTAATCATTGCTGAACTTCACTGCTCTGTTAGGATGAATATTCTGTAGAATCATCAAATGCAGGCAGTTACTAAGATTATCATGTAATGATAAATAATAATGATAATAAAAAATATAATAAATAAATACTCTTAGTGGCACAACACTTGCCTATGAGAAAATACATAGGCTTTGAATATCATTGTCAAATTACCACAAGACATTATCATATCATATGTAATTGAACTCTGCTTTGAGGCAAAATTATGCAGCAATTTTTACTGAAACTTGTGTTGGGTATTTCTTTTGATTTAGAAAAATAGTGATATAACCTCAGTTAATGAAATGGAGATTCTCATCCAAATGAAAGTGTTTCTACCATTGGAGAAATTTCACTTCTGAAATGATGTGATACAGTTTTTCAGGCCTCACATGGCAAGGTAAGCTTTCCAAGATTCCACAGAAGAGATGTAGTCTGAATTTTTGATTTTTGAAATGGTAGATTTTCATCTTGAAAAGCTGGAAATGTGTATGTTGTGATTTTTAGAACATGGTAATTCCTGAGATAGAGATTCCAGATTTTGAATAGAGCTAACTGGAGCTCTGACAAAAGTTATCTCCAAACTATTGAAAATTACTAAGCTTAGTTTTTAAGAGCACACTTCACAGACTGAAGGAAAGCAGGTTCTGAGATCAAAAGCTAAGGGGTGCTAGAATCATCAAACAACATCAGCTGAAAGAAGAAAGTTAATACTAATAGCAAACTAACAAAATGTGAGATGATAGCAACATAACCATGAAGTCTGGCTTAATCAGATAAAGATACCTGTTCATCCAGCTCCAACAGAGAAAGAAAAAGATTATTTTCTCTGAAGAGGTAAGTTAACACCCTCTGAACAAAAGCATTTCTTGTTTAGACCTGAATTTAAAATATATCAGCATTACACTGCTCTAGTGACAGCTTTAGAGCAGCTGCCTCTCAACAGGCCCCATCCCATGAACTGACCTTGTTAACAGCAGCAAAATTCAATGTAATAGTGACTTCACAGTCATCTTCAGAGATGGTGGCATAGTTGATCTAAAAGGAAAGAGCAGCCATTAGTAGATCTTAGCAAAAAACCCCACAAAAGTACTTTAAAGAATAATTCTTGCTGATGGTGTTTCATGTGCAGCCAATGCACAAAATCATACACATGGCCTTTGCCTCCTTGTGATATTGTACCAACACTTCCCATGTCAGTGAGAAAGGGGCAGGTGTGTTTTGAGAAACTGGAAATTTCATAACAACTGAAATACCAAATGAATCCAAATAATAAGGCTGCATTTCATGGAAGTTCAGTCATTCTTCACTGAGGTTTTGTAGCTGCATAAAAGGCTGTGTTGTTCTTGGGACTCCCAGACCCAGGAGAACTGGTGGCTGCTTTAGTGACACCAGTCTGTACTAAAACTTTGGTACCTTTGAGTATCAATCCTTGAGACAGTACTGCTGGCAACAAGTCTATGGAAGTAATACAAAAATGAGTGCACAGGGGATTATAAAGAGGTGGAATGAAGATTATATTGCAGCTGGTTGAGAATTTTGAGGTAAGGTTGATTATATTTCTAATCCCCATGAAAAACTGAAAAAGCAACATTAAACCCAGATAGCTGGCATCTGCTTTGAACCATTTGTTACTGCTGGGGGCACTGCTTTTAAGACAATAAACTGACAAAAGGCCAAGAAGCAGCTGGAACAGCCTTCCCTAGGCAATTTTATATTCTTCAGACCTCTCCTTTTGAATCCTCTAGCAGAGGAAATAGTTGAAATGGACTGTATCTCAACTCTGTTAAGCAGATATTCTCTTATAGTTGCACTACAACTTCTGAACATCCTGGTGCACAATAGGTCTCAGTGAATATAGAAATCAGATAGCAAGTATCTACTGGAGTATCTATTCCTTAGGAAGGAGTCCTAGAAGGTTCCCACCTTCTTTCTATATAAAAGCAGCTGAGCAAAGGATTTCTCACTCCCCTTACAGCTCTTAGGTGAGAGAATGGGAATTGCCATTGGAAAAAAAGCAGAAAAAAATCTTCAGAAGAAGACTGACCAAAAAATGGAACAGCCAAACAAGACAAATGACACACAGGTCAACATCTAAAGAAAAGGGAGACATTTACTTTTCCAGTGGTTGTGTAGCAGCCACAATAACCTTTACATGGCCCTCCATAGGAAGATATTACTCACAAGCTCCTTCCTACCTTTCCCATTTGAGGTTCTCCAATCAGTGTTCTGAATTCAGGGTTGTTCTGGGCATAGCTTCTTAAATGAGCACAAACATGATCCAGCTGTTTTCTCCAGTAACCTGTTCACAGGGAGAAAAATCCTTAAATGTGATTAACATTCCTTCTAGTCAAGTGATGGAAGATTTAAAAGATAGCACAATTTCATTGAGCCAAAAAAAAATTCTGTAGAAAATTCATCTAATCATGAAAATGAGAAGGAAGTTGTACCCTAAAAAGCCAGGTGGAACACTGTTTTATCTGTAGTTATAATTCATCCTTAGGGCCCTCTACTCACAACAAAGCCATGATCCTTAGGAGTCAAAACTGGTTCTGTGTGAAGGGAAAAAATCTCACATTCCAGATCATAAGAAAAGAAAAAAGTAAAATATTACAATTAAGCAATTATGTATTACTGAACTGATTTTTAGTTGATTTGGGATAACTGACAGGGAACAATAATCCAAATCTGAAAACTGCAAACACAGAAACTCAGGATACACAACATTTTGGTCTGTGTAAGTAATCCTCCAAATTAATTCCTTTCAATTCTATATGTAAGAGCATATTAAAAGCTTAAGCATTCCTGCTCTTTTGCCTGTCAGGGCTGCTGGGAGAGAGTCAGCATTCCTTTATCCTGATAGGGAGCACAAAACATGAGGGGCTGAATGTGCCTGGATTAAAAACTCATCTTAAGCCATTTACAGCTTTGGCACCTCCTGGCCAGGCAATTCCAGAGCTACATTTTGTTTTCATCAGAGAAAAAAACAAATGGACTTGTTCTCATTTTTAACTATTTGTTTTCAGGATCTGGCTGATTTTCTTTTTTAGCATCCTCATGGTAAATACAGAGCATGATTCATTTTGTTGTAAACAAACTCTGTAGGCTTGGTAACCTCATTTAACTTACACAATGCAGCTGCTCTGACCTTATCCTTTCCTTCATGTTAAGTGGAGCTTAAAACAGTGCAAAGAGACCAAGCCAGAAGGAAAGTGCTGCTCTGGCTTTTACAAGACAAAGCAAGGGCACAAGGAAAACTCAAGGTTGACAAATGATGCTATGACAAACTAAACCAACAAATCTTACTTGTTAAGCAGCTTTAAATTAATAGAAAAAGAAGGATCCACAGCACAACATAAATTGTTCCCTGCTGTGGTGTCATATGCAAAAACTAATACAAGCTGAAAGTATTATTTAAAACATCTAAAATAGGCTACTTGCTGAGTGATCTCTCCATAGAAGTCAGCATTATTTGCAATAAAGTGGTTCATAACTAGCCCAGATCCCCAGATTTTATTTGAAAAAATCCAGATGGTCAGGAACATATTCTTGCATGGTTGATATTCTATTAGATCTCATTATACCTATATCACACTGATTTAACCTTTGTTAGAGTAGAAAAGGGAAGTTCTTTGTAAAGTCTACCTGGTAAATGTCTTGGTTCCTGTTCAAAACAGACTGAAAGTACAGCAATAAAAGAAATACAGTATACACTAGAGGATTGGTGTTTTGGTAGTTCTGTTGTTTGCCCCTTTCTTAACTTTAATTTTTTTTTAATCTTCACACATTAAAAGAAGGTTACCTATAGTTGATATGGTCAAGAAATAATAACCTCCATCATTTTATTTAATTGCTTGTATTTAAAAACTTGAATATCAAATGTCTGATCCTATTTTGCTTGAAGAAATAATGGTCATATTTAGCATACATAAACAAGATTTTCCTGGGTGATAGTGCATGGTCTTGTTGATACAGATAGTTTCAAGCCATGTATATGACTCAGCATGAGCTGACTGTCAGAGACATTTATTTATTTATGGAATGAAATAAATTCCTCAGTCCTTGGCAGGATCTAAAGGAGAATACATTACACAGTGCAACTTCAACAAAATTACCTCTGCTAAGTGTATAAAAGAGAAAACAATTCAAAAGCAGCTCAGAATTTCTGCCCAACTTTTCCCAGTGACAGCAGTTCTCACTCGCAAGTCAAGAGCTGTACTTCTGACAGAGATATACAAATATTCAGTGTGACTTTGCTTTTTTCTTGGCTCTATTAGGGGCCAATCCTGTTTTATCTCTGACTAAATTAAGCTCCCTGGCATGTTGAGTCAAGTGTTGTATTTCCTACAGTGATGCCTAAGAGAACATGTCACATTTCAGAGGGAGGGAGGAGGAAAACAGATTTCCCCAGTGATTATTTTAAGAATCAGAGTCCATCTGAATACAGACAGAGTCAAAAGAGGAATTTCTAACATCCATTAGCAACTTTTACTACCTAACAGAAAATTAATTCTGGTAACAGCCTGAGGAGTTGATCATCTGACTGCTGAAGAGAGCTAGATGAGAAAGTGGATCCAAAAGAGTAACTGCTCCTCTAAACCAGGGTTTGGTGCTGTAATGATTGAAAATTAACTCATTCTATGGACTGCCCAGCTGGAGTGAGATTAAAGACCATTTTGCCCACTGAGCCATTTATTAGATCCTTAATTAATACTGGTGGAATGTCTTCAAGGGTTTGGGATCCAGAAAGCTGAAGATTTCTCAGGATCATAAAACTAAAACCTCTAAAAATGGCAAAACATTTAATGACAGCAAGCAGCCAAGTGATCCCACAAAGAACAAAGTTGTGGAGGGACAGAATGTAAGAGAATAGTGCAGAAGGTAATCTCACCCCTGAGGCGTTGCAGCTGCACTAATCACCAGAGATTGGGAACAGTCCTGCCCTTAACAGGGCACAGCTGTGTCCAATAATGATGAGTGCTATAGTGGGTTAGCTGGGTGAGGAGAGAGCTGCAGTTTGTTGGCTGTGCTATGGAGAAGAAGGAGTCAGTGCTGTGAGGAGTTGCCCATGAGACAACACCAAGAAGGTATGGGAGATTTACATTAAGATGACAACACAAATTGACCACAAAACTCACTGTGAAAGAAAGTTGTTTGCATTACTGATACTGCTCCTGCTGTAGTCTGGGAGAGGAAAGACTCTTCAATGAATGATGTTTTTATAATCATATTAAGAATCCTTTCTTCCAGTTTAGTTTTCTTTGCTTCTGAAGCTTCTATAATTTATTCCACAGCAGCACCCCAAACAAGTTGCTCATGTAGATGAGCTTCATCATATTTTCAAGAGCTCTGACCCCCTGTGTCTCAGAGTTTTGTTTATCAATATCCCTGCAGGTGCCATCATAGCTCTGCCTGAAGTTCAGATGGCAGGGGCTGAGGAGGCTGGTGGGAACTCCCAGCTGGAGGCTGCTGGGAGTATTCAGTGGTTTCCAATTCCAATGCAGGACACCTGCCTCCAGTCTTGTGGGATCTGAAGAAATCAAAATGCTACCAATTTAGTAAGGTTGCACAGGGCTCAGAAGCCCCAATTTTGATATTGCTGATAGTTTTATTTTAGCTATTGATGGCGATCAGTGATTGAATTCTAAGGCAGTGCATTTACAGGTGAGTGGTGGAAACACAGACTTGTAAAGATGTGAATCAGTGTCCCACTGATGTCACATTCCATACACTATAATATTTTCAAGGAAAAAAGCAAGGTCATAAATTGTTTAGAAATCATAAAATCAGAACTTCTAACCTTTTCCAGGACTAATGGCTGTCAGGAGAGGCTTATGATCGCTCATCTTTTCCACCTTTTCTTTTTGTGAAATAAGCTCAAGCTCCTTCTTTTCCAATAGTTTGCTGGATGGGTAAAAAAGTCCAATGGTTTGGGTTCCTTTATCTTCTCTTTCTGTTAGTTGTGCCTTTGATTTGGGTAAGGAAACAGGACAAGTTTGCCAGGCAACTTGAGCCTGTAATAGTTTTCCCTGTGGGTGGTTGAGGAGAAGAGAAAATATAAGTAATATAGATATAATTCAATGGCTTACAAGCATAACTAACCAGAACACCAAATTGTAAGGGAATGAAAAAGCTAGCAGGAAGAATAATTAACAATTTAAAAATTTTACTTACCAGTCTGTAACAACAATGCAACTTATCATAAATATTCAAGCAAAATCCAAATTCTTCATGATTGCCAGGGGATGTGTATGCTTTTGTAGGGCAAAAGCTGGCTTTATTAAGTATTGGGCTCTGTCTTAGAACAGCTTAAAAACAACTACTACATTTGTGTGAAAAAATAGCTTGTATCAGCAGAGCACAAATAATTCACAGCCAATAAGATACAACTACTTGAAGAGCTAAGACTTTTGAAAGGCTGACTGTTTCTCACTGTGCCATCTACAAAGGCTGGCTCGAGGCCTTGGGCTGAGGCTGCTTTTCAGCAGAAAGAAAAATGAACATTTTTGCCCTCCTTGTGCTTCCCAGCCCTCAGCTTTGTCCCAAGGAAATGGAATTCCCATTCCCAAGGAATGGAGCTGTGCTGATCCACCCGCCCAGTGGAGCAGCCTCTCACTGAGTTCAAACCTGGCTTTGTAACACTCTGTGTCCTACCTGGGAGGATGCCAGGGGGTCCCCACTGTCCATGGGAGTGCCAGGAGAGCTTTGTCTGGATGGAGGCTCTATGTACACACCACAGGACACACAGAAGCGAGCATAGGGCTGGTTGCTGGTACCACACTTGGAACAAGTAAAGTAGGATGGAGGAGGTCCAGGCTGGAAAGTTCAGTGAAACTTTTGTCACTTGAGAAGCATAGGATGAATGACTCAGGAATGAAAAGGACAGAGGAATGAATTAAAAGGAAGTAAAGTAAACCCCTGAGTGCCCTAGTACAGTACAGGACTAATGGTTATTTATGCATATAGGGGAGTGTTTCAAATTTTATGTGCATTCACAGAGAATAAATTCTCCTTGAGTGTGATCTTAGGTAAAAGCATTGTACAAGGGGAAATTGTTTACATTGATTGTAACTACTGAGCAGCAGTTAAGTACTTGTCTTTACTGAAGTTAAGGAGGCCTTCAGTCAAAACAATTGCATGCATCTTCTCATATCTGGTAATTGCCTGTATAGGTGATTACAGCCCAGAGCTGTTATGGGAAAACTTGCATTGGGTCAGCCTGTACTTTAACCTTTGATGGTTAAGCTACTTTGCCTGAGCGCAGGGCTGTTGCATCTTAGCTGATGCAATGACCTGGTGCTTGTTGACCCACGATAATTTGTTTGCAGCTCTAAACCCTCGGGTCGCAGACTGATGTGGAGTCAGGATGTCATCTAAGCCATTCCTTTTTCCATACCCAATCCTCCCTGCTCTAAGCAAGTATCTGGAAGCTAACAGTGTTTAGTGACTGGCAGGAGCTCAGCACAGAGCAGTGTGACACTGCAGCAGAGCAGCAGCCCCAGGTGTGTCCCAGAGGCAGCAGGAGCACGTGCCTTGGCCCCACACCAGGCACAGAAGCGGGCGTCGCTCCGGTTCACACCGCCGCACTTGGAGCACCGAGCCGTCCGCCCTGGCTGGCCCTGCAGAGATGGACACCAGTCTCCTCCAAACGTGGGCTGGTTAAACAAAACAAGCATTAGGCACAAAATCCTCCTCATGAAGCAAAGTCCACCAGCCTAACAAAGGGAAAGAGGAAAGCAAGCTGCTCTGGCAACATAAAGTAATATTCAGCCTAAAGGAATTCTTGCAGCTTAGAGTGACTTGAATCGAACCTATAACTTACATTTTACTGTGGTTTTGTAATGAAGCATTAATTAACTTGAAAATATTTTTAGCAGAACTAGCACTAAAAAATAATCTTATCAATGGTGTGCTTTTAAACTGAGTATTTATTAATAGGGCTCTCTGTATAAGCACATATGAAATTAAGATGGAGGCTTCTGTACTGACAAACTTGCATTTTCAAATCCAACCCACAATTTTCCTTGTACCTTTCTTTTTAGTAGTATGGCAGGGAGAATGTGTTCAGACAAAGAGTTTCCTCACAGTTTGGAATTTGCTGCACAAATATATTTTTGCACTCTTTTTGCCTTGTGCAAATTATATATTACCCAACTTTTCTACAATTAACTTATATGAGTAAGCAAAACAGGTTTTTCATCTGAAACTTCCAGAGCTTAAGTACAGATCCCAGTTAGGACAAATAGCGCTTAAAAATGTTTTGTTAGGTTTTGCCTTAAGGCTTATGCAGTTTATTTTCTCTACAAGTCAGGAATATGGATAGGGGACAGAAGCCAAGGAAAATTATTTTGATTACACCATAACAGCAAGTAAGCAGACACAAAATAGCCCTGTTTTAATCTGTGGCCTGCATTGCAAGTTGAACAATGTAATTAGGGGGTTCAGTTGGAAAATAAAATTTAGAAAAGCACATGTCTAAGTATGTTCTAAATATAAATTATTTAATAGCCATTAATAATATCAGCATTATTGCTATTATTAAAAATACTCGTTATCACTAATTCATCATTATTATTAGCAGATTTTCTGATTAAAAATTATTAATAATTCTTAGTAAGCATTTAACTATCTCAGCTACTACAGGTCTCACATTCAAGTCATATGCCTAACTACACATGCAGCTATTACCTACATATTATCTACACACATTTCTGCATTCAGTGAAGCAGCCAAATATGCATTTATCTTAGGTAAGTACAGAATTCTACTGAAATTCACTTTGAAATGACACTCATGTGGCTATACAAGAGACTTTTGCCTCTAGCTATGGACAGTTTTAGAATTCAGGATGTTAATCATTATAATCAGATTTTAACTCGCAAACCGTTATTGTTATATCATTTTTGTATTTACCACAACATGAAGAAGTGAAATGTACCAGACATTTTTCATATAAGATTTTTTCAGAATTGAAAATAAAATTCTTCTAAGGAACCAAGCTAAATGGAGAGTTGAAACAGGGCAATTTTAGGGGTAATATTTCAGTGCTTTTCTCACCTCTGTGCAGTCACAGCCAAATACAAGCATGCTAGCTGTATGCATTAAGGAGAAGCAGCAAGTAGAGATAAGAAAAATAATGTAAAAGTGGAGATATGAAAAATAATGCAAAAGCCTATTCTATTTTCAGAAAATAACTGAAATCAGTGTGAATGTTGTTCCTGATGTATAAATTCAACTTTTCTAATGCAATTGAAAGTAATCTGGACACAAACAGACTCTCTTGGAGTCAAGACTACCCATTTTCTGAGACCATTCTGAGCTTTCTCAAGGGCATTCACAATCCTGACTTCCATGTCAGAAACTTGAAGGTACATGAGACACTCGTGTTTAATTGGACATTTGTGGTGGAGCTTCTGTGGGAGGACTGGGCTTAAATGTGACACTGGGGAGAGAATCTCTGCTTTGGTAACACAGGGACATGACTTCAGCTTTCCAGAGATAAAGGATGTTATGCTGTGGTTTGATTCACCCAGTGTGATTGAAGCCTTACCAGTTGTACTTCAGGCAGTTTGCTCTCACAAGTTGCACAGTGCTTATGGTGAAGAGGATTTCCTGTGCCACACACCTGACAAATGACTTTGCCCTTTTAAACAGAGAGAAAACACATTTCACATAGTATTGGAAAACTGTCAACAAAAAGGCAAGAAAAATACTTGATATTACAAAATGCTGTGGTTATTCAGCCCTGCAGATAGAGAATATCCTTCAAGTCTGGGCTGTTTCATACTTTTGTTAGGCCATGTTGCCTCTCATCACATGGGGACTATTTTAAAAAAAATTATGGTATAGTTTTCTCAGGGGATTCAGTATCAGTATCTCCAGGTCTTTGTATACTCTGGTTTCAGTTTGCTGAGTCACTATCCTCATAAAAACCAGACAGCCCAGTATCTGCATAGACAATTATTAATAGTAATATAATACCATAGCACTGTGGGGTGCCTTAAAAGACCTCTGGTGGTGAGCTGAGCCTGGCTGAAGACCAGGTGCCCACCAAAGCTGTTCTATTATTCCCCTCCTCAGGTGGACAGAGAAGAGAAAATATAAGGAAAGGCTCATGAGTTTAAGGGCAGGGAGAGATCACTCACTGATTACTGTCAGGGGAAAAACAGACTCATCTTGGGCAAAGTTACTGAATTTATTACCAATCAGAGTAGGAAAATAAGGACTCAAACCAAATCTCAAAAAACACCTTCCCTCCACTCCTCCTTTTTTCCTGGACTTAATTTTCCTCCTGATTCTCTGTCTCCTGCCCTCCTCAGCAGCACAGGGAAATGGGGGTTAAGGTCAGCCCATCACACGTTGCCTCTGCTGCTCCTTCCTTCTCAAGGGAAGTTTGTCCATGTTTTTCTTGTACTGGGGAGTCCTTAATCCCTTTTTCCATTCAAGCTGTTTTAAATCCCACTAACTCTTAAAGCTGTCCATAATGTAATTATAAAGCTGGGTTGGATCAAAATAGTTGTAATAAAGTCATCTGCTAGAAAAATGCATGCCAGGAGTTAAATAACTATTTTTTTTTTCTTATTCTCAGTTACCTTAATGCAGATGTTGTTTTGGGGCTGCAGCTGAGGAGCTATTGGTGCCTCACAGATAATGCAAGTGGGTGTATTCATTGGCACAAGATGTCTGCATTCAAGGCACGCTGCCATCTGAAGGAAAAGCAACATCTCACAGTTATGTTACGGAGCACAATGAGATCATTAAGGTTATCATGAGATTTCAGTATTTTCCTAGCTGGGGTCTACATCAGCAGCAAGGTCACTGGAAACATAACAATAGACAGAAACTGATGCTGATACTGATCCTTAAAGATCAAAGGAACACACTGAGAAAATATTAAGACATCTGGAAACAGAATGTCAGAAAGGTGTTAAGGTAATTTTCAATGAAATGAAAATGATACTATAAATATAGTAGGGCCGGCAAGGTGCTGTGGTTCTTGAGGGGACCTGTGAGAAGGCTTTTTTTCTGTTCTCTGTGAGAATTTCTTTCTGTTTCCAAGAAATTACAATCCTGTTATTCCACTGTCACCCACTTCATACAGGTAACTGAAATTCTCCTAATTATGAACCTAATCTAAGGAGGTGGTGAATCTTGGTCATTACTTAAAACTACAGTATTTCCCAGACCAGACAACTTTCTGATGATACAGGAAGGGAAACACACCACTGACTTGTTAGATCAGGTCTTGGGAAGAGTTTAGAGAAGACAGTTCCACACACCACTCCAAAAACTTGGTGCATACGCCCACACATGTGACCATTTAAAGTTTCAGGTCTGGTAGTGTTTCCTTACATAGGCAAATAATTTACTTTTTCTTTGTTTTCCTTATTAGAATACATGGCCCTTGAAAAAATCAATTTCACTCATTGCTGGAGAATTTAATTGGGTCCAGTGCTAAAGGTATTGAGTAGAACAAAGCAATTAGAGCAGAACTTTGAAATGAAAGTGTCAGTAGGTAACAGGTTTGCCAGCACTGACTGTGTAGCTTGCAGAGGCTGCTGTTCTTTGCAAGGATGATGATGTGTGCATTGCTGTGATGTTTGCAAGGATGATGTGTGCATTGCTGTGATGTTTTACTGACCTGTGTTCCTTCGGGGACTGGGAAGCGCTGGAATGGCACAGGGGGGACAGGAGATCCACATTTCTGGCAGAAGTGAGCCAAGGGCTCAGACAGGCGAGGGGCAGAACAATGTGCACACCTGAAAATAAAGCAAACTGGCTGAGCTGGGTTTAGTATTGCACTGCTGCACAATAATGAATAATCTGCAATTGGCTGTGGCAGGACTTAGGCTGCTGATTTCTCAGCAGTGGTGGAATACCACACCATGCCCCAACATCCATGATACGGAGTTCTGAACTCCAAACAGCTTTGCAAGGTAGAAAGCTGTCTGGTCTTGGGGGTCTCTGTGGTCATGATGACCCCAAGATGTGTCAGAGTCTCTTTTCCCAGCCCAGCAGCCAAAGGAGGAGTCAGGATTCTTCTGTTCTGGTTCTCGAGGTTGTTTATTTGCTGTTATCTATAATATTCTTTCCCTGGCCTGCTGAGGTCTGTCTGGCAGGTCAGGTTGTGGCACACTGACCACCTTCAGAGGTGATGTTATCTTTTCATACTAAAAACTACATGTACATTATTTACAATAATATCCCAATTCCTATCACCTATGTTAGAAGTGTGTTCCTACTCTAAACCAATCCAAAAGTGCCACAATCACCCAGAAGATGGAGGCTAGGAAGAAGGAGAAAAAAGGACAGGGCACACCCAAATTCCTCCATCTTGGGACTCTAACCCCCATTCTAAAAACCCCAAAATTCTACTTTTCACCCTGTGACAAACTATCATTCTACTTAAACTTTTGTGGCTTGTAAATCCTCATATAAAGTTGGTAATTGTTTTTTCCATGGGTCAAAATCAAAGGTCCAGGGGTCCTGGGCTCTGTGCCAAGGTCTCTGAGCCCCCTGGCAGCAGCTTGAGCCATCCAGAACAGCCAGAGGGATGTCCTGGGTTCTGACAGTCTGGCTGCTATGGAGTTTCATACTTTCCTCCTCATGATGGGAGGCAAGCAGGTGTCCTGACAGGCAGTCTGTGTCAGGCCTCACTGCTGCACCACGGGGAGCCACTGATGTAGATCACAGAACTTTTTCAATCCTGATAAGCATTAACGTCCTGTGAGACTACTCCAGTGAGCAGTGGTCACCTACAGCACTGAGGGTGTACTATAATTTGAAAAGACAGTTTATCCTCTGATCCTATGGGTGTTAGGAGTGTTTTTTTTTAAGGGATGATAAGACAGCTGATAACTGACAGTTGAAAACTACATTTAAGAAACAGAATTTTCAAAGTCCTATCTAGATGATACTCTGCAGCTATGACCCAATGTCTGTCTTTGCCTTCCTTATTTTTATAGAAGCCCACAGGATTATCAGCTTGGTTGCAGAAGGATCAGATATTTTCCAAAGGACAAGTATGTTAAAAGGAGAAGCCACTTACTTAAGGAAATCTGTTTCACTCTGGATCCTTGACGTGTGTGTGCTTGCTAAGCTTTTCTGGATAGTCACTGTAGAGGAACTTGCAAACTGAAATAGAGGTAATTCTTTATGCTTTAGTAAAGAAATGTTTGCAAAATGCACGGAAAGATAGAAAAATCAGCTAGTGATGCAATTTGAAATAAACTGCACTGAAATGCACTGCTTTGAAGAGTATCTACCATTCTTGATTCCCCCATTAGCTGAATTAAGGACCCATGGCTCCTCCCAGTAAAAATAAATCAATGCCTTGCTATGTAATTCCATCACAGCATTACTGAATAGTTTTAAATATTAACTTGCCAACAAACAGCAGTAAGTATTTGCTAACTGCAGATTCAGGAATTTATTAGAAAAGAATTAGTAGGAATGCAGTCAGTGTTGATTTCCTTTGCCTGTTTTTGTCCATGCTGACAACTGTCCTGCTTTGGGCATTCCTATTCCAGTGCATCATTACCATTCCATTTAAATCACGACTGTAGAATCCAGGCAAAGGCACTAATAGCTGAGAGAGATCACAAATATTCACCTCCTCCTTTTTTAAGACCTGAGGACAATCTTGCAAAGTTTTCTTCAGCCTACCCCTTTGCTCACCTGCAGTGACTCCGTTTGCTGTGCTGAGGTGGATTCCTCTCTGTGCTCTATGGCTCCCAAACCACTGGCAAGGAGCTGAGGCCCTTGAGGGGATCTGTGAGAAGGTTTTCTGTCTGTTTCCAAGATTAAAATTACAATCCTGTTATTCCACTGTCACTCACTTCATGCTTGAGTTAATACATATCTGAACAGCAATGTTACATACTCTACTTTAGCATAATTAAAAATATATTTGGCCTCCACATTTTGGGTTCAAATAAGCTGCATGGAATTACAGGAAATGGAACTAGAAGAAACCCCACACCTCTCTGACTGAGCAGACTTATGTGTTTTAATTTATTTACAGTTTTCTTCCTTCCTGCATAAACCCCAGCTCCTAAGAGTAAACTAATGAGTAAACATTAATACAATTACCTGCTCTAAAACAGTCCCATTGTTGTTACCATGGAATAAGAGACTCTATCTACAGAGAAAATCTGGGTGAAGCTTTCATTTCTGCTCAGTGTATTTATTTTGGAATCTTACTGCAAGCAAACATCAGTAAAGAAATTTTGTAAAGGATTTGCAATCCCATCAATTTAACAGCATCTTCTGGCACAAAGGGAGGTACAGACAGGGCCTTGTTGTATTGCTGAGAAATGAATGACATTTTAATATGTTTTAAGAAGTCATGTGAAATGTATGGAAGGTAAATTTTGTTCTCTATTTGTAGTGTTGAGCAATCCAAACTGGAATTTCCAGAGAATGTTCTGTCTTCTGAGAGGGTTTTGAAATAACCCACATTTTACAAGTTATACAAGAGGAAAACTCTACACAATTTTCTGCTAGAACAGAAGATTATCTCAGTTTTATGAAGTGATACTGTACCTTGAAGGTCTTGGGATGTTTCATCCCAGGCAGGCTTGATTTCCACATTCAGTCTATTCTTCTTAGGTTTTGTAGTAAATGTTCCACCTTCCTTATTCTAAAATGTAATTCCATTTGAATTTCAAATAAAACTTTTGCTTTTGCTCTAATCCTCTCTTCTACAGTTATTTGTTAAAATTTTAAAAGTACATGCTTAAGTATTTATTTTCAATGGAAGTATTTGGAAAGCTTAACTGATAAAGATATATTTTTAAAATATTTGACCTCAATTAGTCATGAAATACTACTGAGTGTGGGGGGGTAAGTGTCCTCTTGAAATTTTAATATTACAAGAAGGACCAAAGCAGCAAAGATGAGCAAAAAGGGAAAATAAGATATGTGAATAAAACTGGCAGTCAGAGCTTAATACCTAAATAATATCATACATACAACATTTTCTACTCACACAAGGGGTTACAATTTCCAAAACTTACCAGTGTGGCCATATCTTTCAGGAAATTCTTGTCATCATCTTCAACAGGGAAAAGGAAGTTTGGTTGCTGGTACTCTACCACAAACACCTTTGTCACAATTGAACTCTCCCTGTAGTCCCTGAAAATCAATATTCACAAAGCTAAGAACCTGCCACAGACCTCTGTGCTGCAACAATAAAATCTCTGATGGATGTGGTTTATTAGGTGGAACATCCCTTCCAAGCTTGCCAGTCATTATTGCAGTAGGATCCTGGGGAATATTTATTTGATAAAACAACTGTCATTCTTTAATGCCTATTAAATTACAGCAGTGGATTGAAATTGCTGTAGATGTCCAAACCAGTCTGCAAGATTTATTGTCATTATAGTGAATCTCTGAAAAGTCTCAGCATAAACAGACTGGAAACAAGTGTTAATCTAGGCAGTGATGGCAAGAAAATAAACCTAGGCCAAGGTTTTGTGTGTTATATAATTTTGTTGTATTGCAGTGCAGACACAAGCACAGGCTGGCTGTAGGTGCTGCTAACAGGGAACAGCAAACACAAATCTCCAAGTGGAGTGGAAGTTCCTGTTCTCTTGGAAATAAAAGATAAAGCAACACAGTACAGACAAAAAACTGATGTATCCCCTCTCTAAGCATGAAGTTATTTTGGACAAACTCACTGGTTGTGCAGCAAAATCCAGTTTTCTTTCTAGGTACTGTATTTTTGCTTCACCCAACATTGTTCTTAAGCTGTGAGGTTCACCATTCTGTGATCCCTTGGGAGAAATGAAGCAAATTCCTGGGAAGACCAGCTTCTAACAATTCACAGAACCACTGGATGACCCCAGAAACACCAGCCTGGTTTCTCTGGTGTTTCTGATGGTCACACTCCAAAGGAGGAGCTCACAGGACAGTACATTAGCTTCTCACCCACAGCCCCTGGGATCAGTGGACACCCAGAGTCCAGGAGATAACACCCAAGAGATTATTCAGCCACACAAAACATGGATATTCATTTTAATGGATAAAAACTATCCTGAGGAAAGCCAAGTCAGTGCTATTCATGAGGACCATTTAGATTGCAAACTGCCTGAGGAAAGGCTCATCTCTCACCTGCAGGGTATGGAGTGCACAGGGATGTCTGTCCCTTGCTAAAACAGGACTAAAATAAACCAAAACAGGATACTCACTTTGTAACTGCCAGGGCCTTGACCATTATTCTCCCCTCTGGTAATATGATAGGACCTTTATACTCCAAGGTGTTATAAGGCCCATAGCCAGGTTTCCTACTGAGTTCTGGTTTACTTCCATCTAAAGTGTAATAAATAGAGGCCTCAGGTGTATCTGAAAGAAACAGAAAAATTAATTCCTCATACTGTGGGAACCTTGGAAAAACAAAGCACTCACTACTGAGCTTGATTTTTCTCACATAAAGAAAATAAAGCAGGTCCATAAGTGACTGGATGTTTGGGATCAAAACTGTTTCTCCCATGAAATATCAGTTACCCAACAAAAGCAATTTCATTGTAAGCAATATTTCTGACAGCAAAGTATCTGTGAAATGATTTTGCTTGCAAACATTGCAGCAGCTTGTCCATTCCAATGACAGAAAGGGTATTTTCTGCCACAGCAAAAGGTGACAATTCAAAAATTGTAATGACAATGTTGGGAGTGAGCCTGGCACGTGATTCTTTCAGGAACTGGCAGTCAAAGCCAAATGCAACAGCTTAAAAGTTTGGCCTTGGAAGCAATTAAGACTGCTAACACATATAACTTTTATGTCAGTAATGTTGTTTAGATGCATAAAATTTAAATGCAAGTATATTAGGTGCATCAAACCTGCTAGTCAATTTTATAAGTTCCTTAAATGCACACTCCAAACATCATGATTAAATGTGAAAAAAGTATAAAAGCCAAATATTTCAAATGGACACATAAGTACAGGTCTGAGATGGAGCTAAAGCCTTGTTCATACCTGATTTTATTTCTATGAGAGTATTTGTGTCTATTTCCCGTTGAGCTTTCCCTGGAGGTGGGATTCGAAGTGGGAAGATCTGAGGAGCTGAGACAGAGCCAGCTGTCATTTTTCCCAGCAGTGATCTTGAAAATAGAAAAGTAAAAAGGCAGACAATCATTTTCCTAAAAAGAAGAATGCACTGAGAAATACAGTCTTTTAGCATGACTCCTTGTCTTTGTTTCTCTTGAAGAGAGAACACTGGATTCTTTAAACCATCCTGTGACTGTGATTCTGTGTGTTTGAGCTAGAACAGCTTCAGCACCTCATGTCAGTGACACATGGAAGGAGTAAGGGACAGGAATCTCCACCCTGACCATGTAGATGTGAAACCAGCCTCATCCCACTATGGCCACCTGAATAAGTGGAAAATACTAAAGAAAACCAGCTATTTTTTTTAGCTTATCCCAGTTATCATGTGAATCCAGAATATATCCATGAAACAGGTGCCAAACCTGATTTATCCTGATGTACACAGTCATTATCATGTCATGTAATTCAAGAATGCAAAATTGCATTTGGATATGATGACATTTTACAAAACAAAGATATAATACACACTCCAGATCTTAGGAATTGATGCTCAGAGCCAGGAAACACATCTGGGCTACAAGGATTTGGTTCTGCCACCAACCCTCCAGTGCCCCAGGGACACTGCCCACCCTCTCAGGGCAATCTGTCCCAGTGCTCCTTTACAGAGTGAGGGTGAAACCTTTCCCCTGGAAGCCTGGAACTTCCCGTGCCCCAGATTTCCTCTATTGCCTCCTGCCCCATTTTTGGGCACCACTGAGCCCAGCCTGGTCCATCCTCTGACCCCACCCACCAACCCCGGTTGGATCAGCTCTGTCCCTGACCTGAGGGGGAGTTCAGCCTTTCCCTGATGCTCTTGGCATCCCAGAGCTACAGCATGCTCCTGGGGAAACCCAGGGCACTGGGAATATTCATCTGTCTGCTCTGGGATGCCCTGACCCCCAGGGGAGCCCTGACTTTGACCCTCACTCATGGAGAAAGTTTCCCAGACTTCAAGATAGACTGGAATCCACAAAAGTGTGAAATCGATTATAGAGAGCAGTGTAGGTGAATCACTTGGTGAAAAATTTAGGTTTGGGATTTTTAGTCTGTTGTGGATGGAAGCAAGATGAGGGGCACAGGGTGTCATCCTGGGTTTCTTCCTCATGCTTCTTCTTCCTTCTTCTTCATGGGTTTGGGCGGCATTTTGTAATTGGGCAGAAAAGTCCCCATTGTGGGCTCTTTAAGATCAGTTATGTGATTTATGTTATACAATAATTCGTGCTAAAGGAAATTAAAACCACAGCATCTTGTGTGTTGGACAAATAAAGAATGGAGATTCAAACTCCAGGAGGACACTGTCTCCAGGGATATTTCAAGGATGTATATTTCAAGGGATTTTTTTGTCTGACAAGACTCCAGCAGGAGGCATTTGATAGGCATCATCAGAAGTTCAGGACAGGAAGTTTTCACTTGACAGGATTCCTGGAATTATCCACTGCTTCCAGGAAACACAGCAGCAAAAAAGAAAAACTATGATAATATGCTAAAATATGCTATAGAAGAGCTCCCTACCAGACCCCAAAAGACTGTATAAAACAGATCTCTTTGAAATGACATTTCAGAGACCCACAGGGACTTTGGTGCAATAGAGACCAAATCCTGAGTCTCCTCAATACTGATCGCCTGGCTCAGAGTTGACTCGCTTGTGTCTTTTTCCAAATTTATATTTGATAATTTAATAAATTTCCTTAATTATTAAATTGGAGTATTCATTTATAACAAGTTATTAGGTTAAAAAGGAAAATAATCTAGATATCAGTTCTTAATTGGATAGTTTAGTCTTAAAAGACCTTATAACAAGAGATAGGATTTTTCATGAAACATGTCTGTGACAAACTTTCCATAGGAATTTTCCTCCTGAGAATCTGAGAGGCCTCAGGAACAAAATGTCAACATTGATTATCTGCTGCTGTGGAATGCAACAGGTGGATCTGTGATTGGCCTCATGTGGTTGTTTTTAAATAATGGCCAATCACAGTCCAGCTGTGCCTCTCTCTGGTCAGTCACAGGATTTTGTTATTCATTCTATTCTTTCCCTTTCCTTGCTAGCCTTCTGATGAAATCCTTTAGTATACTTTTAATGTAATATATATAATCAAATAATAAACCAGCCTTCTAAACATGGAGTCAGATCCTCGTCTCTTCCCTCATCCTAGGACCCCTGTGACCACCACTACAATAATTGGCCATTTTATGCCTTCTAATAAAAAGGTGCCAAACTCACAGTAATGAGACTCTTTTAACTAATAAGAAATAATAAACACCTGAATCCGAACACCAATTACTGTCTCAAGTGCTTTCAATCCAAACCCAAAAAACCAACAACTAACACCCCACGGCTCCCTCCGGCCTTTTGGGATCGCATCCCTGGAACGGGAACGGCCCTGCCGGCACCTCAGCTCGCTCCAGGGCGCGGCCCCCACACCCTGCCCTGCTCCATCGCGGCTGTCTGGCCCTTGCTCACCCTCTGGATCCCTCTGGATCCCGGTCAATCCCGTCCGATGCCGCCGCTCCCGCTCCGTTTCCAAGGACGCCGCTCCCGCCGATCCTGTCCCGCATTGGCCGTTGCTACGCAACCGACACCGCCCGCCCCCGCCGTCGCGCGTCTCTGACGTCATCTCTCCGCGCCGGGGTCTGCCGCGCCATGGCGGAGGTGAAGGTGAAGCCGGAGGTGCCGGATCCCATGGACATCGAGAGCAGGTGCTGCGGGCGTCCGCAGGCGGGCACGGGGTGGCTGTGTGGAGGCCACGAAGGGTTCTGGGGCCGGGGGCAGCAGGCGTGGCGGGGCCGCGTCGCGTCGTTGAAGGCCTGAGGGAGGTGGTTCGATGCACGAGTGTTAGTGAGGAGAATGATGCTGAAGGAGAGGGTGGTTGGGGACACGGAGAGTTTCGTGCTTAGAGGGCACTGGGGGTTGGGTCAGGTCACTTTCGGCTGTTCCGGAGTTTTTCTGGTCTTGGAAATGGACGGGGAGTTGGTGCCGAGCTACCTGAAGAAGCAATTGATGGATACTTTTCCCCCGAGTTGCTCTTGTCGCTCTCTTCCATCCTGACTCCAGAGCTGTTTGGATGGAGCAGAACACGAGTTTTAAAGTTGTTTCTCTCCTCCTGCAGGATCCTTGAGCTGTGCCACCAGTTCCCCCATGGCATCACGGACCAGGTGATCCAGAATGACATGCCCCACATGGAAGCCCAGCAGAGAGCTGTGGCCATCAACAGGCTGCTCTCCATGGTAGGGACAGCCCACCTTCCTCATCCTCCTCAGCACATTCCTAACCACAAGGCTCATTAGGGATGGGGAGTTAATTAGCTGTAGAGGAAAGGAGGGATGTGAGCCCTTCTCTCATAGGTGGGGGTGTTCTCTGAACCCCCCATGAAACCCCAAGCTTGTGGATTGCTCTGAAGGCACACAGGAACCTGCCAAACCTGTAAGAACCAAGGCTGTAACTGCAGGAAAGGATCAACTGGCAATGAGAGTGAATGTTAATTAATTAGGCTTGTCCAGTTGCTTTCCTCTTCAAAATAAGAAATAAGGACTTTGCCTGGCCACAAGCATGCAGAGCAGAACAATCTCTTTGCCAGTAATTTGCTTCTAAAAATCACTGCCCATCAAAGCTGGCAGCTTCCCAGTGATGGCCACTTAGTGAAAAGCACAACTTTGCTGCTGGAACTTGGAATTGTTCCAGAGCTCCACTGTGATTTCTGGGTTGCTGTGCAAATGGGTGCTTTGGTGGAAACTGAGAGCAAAGTGTGCAAGAACTGGATGTCCCTTGTGCCATGGGAAAGTCAGGAGAAATAACAGGAATTGTGTGGATATTGTGGGAAGGGTCAGGAACTGTTTGTTATTTCTGACAGCTGATGATAAGGGGAAATTTGTCAGGGGAAAAAAAATATCCTCAAGGCTGTTATTGTTTCCAGTTAGAAATGTTAGTTTTCATTTTTCTCAATTTAGTTGACATGAAACCAGGTTTTTATTTTAGAATTTCAGAATATTCTTCTAAAACACCTGAAACAAGCAGTTTGAAGGAAAGTAAATGTGTCCATCTCTCCTAGGGGCAGCTGGACCTTCTGAGGAGCAGTGCAGGTCTCCTGTACAGGATCAAAGATTCCCAAAATGCAAGGTAAGCCTGTGTCTGCTGGGGAAGTATGTTTGGAACACAATTCTAGTTTAAAACAAATCAAACTTCAATTCTTGTTTAAAAGAAATCCAACTTCTTTCAAATTTTGGACCTTCTAAAAAAATCCTGCTGTCTGTCTTGTTTGACAGTAAAATGAAAGGTTCTGACAATCAAGAGAAGCTGGTTTACCAAATCATAGAGGATGCAGGCAACAAAGGTACTTTAAATTATCATTGTGAATGGTACTAACTCTGTTTGCTTACTCTGTCCAAAGTCACAAATGCTTGCCCAGACAATACAAATATAAAATCTAATGCCCCATACCTGCTTGTTTTTCTCCAATCCCTTCTGTCCATTCCTTTCCTTTTGCTGGGAGTGGCAGGCAAGCAACCCAAGCAGTTTTCTGATGTGACTTTTGGTTGGTATGCATGGAAACAAATGGTTTCTTCTATTTATTTCTGTTCACTTCTCTGGTTTTGAACAGGTATTTGGAGCAGGGACATTAGGTACAAAAGCAATCTGCCTTTAACAGAGATCAACAAGATACTGAAAAACTTGGAAAGCAAGAAATTAATTAAAGCAGTTAAATCTGTGGCAGTGAGTATTTTGTGACATTTTTAAACAATTTGAAACATCTGCTGCATGGTTTGAATGCTTTTAACGGGGGCCTGGAGGCAGAGAAAGCTGGAGGCAAAATGAATTTTCTCTTTGTGCACCAGTGTTTGACTCTGCCTTTAGTGTGCAGCTTTGAGGTGCAACAGATCAGCTGAGGTCCACAGGTCAGCTTCTTGCTGTCTGTCTGCATTTACCTGGTTCTCACTGGGTCTGGTAAAGCAGGTGGGGGTAGAGAAGTTGGACACAGCAAAGCAGTAGCTTTTTTGTGTTCATGTGAAAGATGCTGGCTTCATCTGGTCTGTTATAAAGTGATTAGGAATCGCAATGGGTTGATCTTCTCTTTATCTCTGAGGGTCAAACAGGAGTCAGGTATAAGAGTAATAAACCTCTTTTGCAGATTATCTGCTTATATGTCCCTTCCTTGTGAAGGAGGGAAATGTTGTTGAGAGCTGAACCTTTCCCTCCCCCAGGCATCCAAGAAGAAGGTCTACATGCTGTACAACCTGCAGCCCGACCGCTCCGTCACTGGAGGGGCCTGGTACAGTGACCAGGATTTCGAGTCTGAGTTTGTGGAGGTGTTAAATCAACAGTGCTTTAAGTTTCTGCAGAGCAAGGTGAGTGCCCAAGTCACCTGCCAGGTGCCAGGCAAGGCTTAGGTTTTCCATAAGTGTTGGCCGTTACTGCAGCTAGATGCACAAATCCATACTGGAGTATTATTTTTGTCACATGTGTGATGGTGTTGTATTTAAGGATGGATACTTTTACACCCTGGACAAGGAGGAAGACTTTTATCCCCAAGTTCCAATGACAAATTGTCCTAGGTGACCCAAAATTATGTATTCCTAAGACCCAGCAACCTGGGAAAGAGGAAATTGTGTGTTCTATCCTAGAAGAGGGGTGCAGGATCCCTTTAAAACCAGAAATGGACATGAGGGAAATGCCTTTGTTCTCCCTGGATGCCCGAGGGGATTGCTTGGGGCAGGTCTTCAAGTCATACTCGATGTGAAAAATGTCAATCACTTGTTTTTAAAATTTTAAAAGTTTAATAGGAATAACATGGTTATAAAAATAGTGATATAATTAGAGTAATAATAATTTGGACAATTTGGATTAGGACAATAGGAGACAATAAAAACAAAGAGTTACAGACAGTCCGGATACCTCTTTCTGGGCAAAATAAGCCTGCAAAAGGACCCATGTTAACAGAGGATTAACCCTTAAAAGCAACAGCCTGTTGCATATTCATACATCTCATCCATGATGCATCAATTCCATTCAAACACAGGATTCTGTCTGGTCAGTGTCAACTTCTTCCTCTGAATCCTGACAGCACCTTAAGGGAGGCAGGAAGAAGTTCGTTTCTTCTGATAATGGAGCAATAAATTCTCTTTCTCTGACAGATTTAGGTGTCCTGTGCCTGCTATCTCAGTGCGAGTCCTCTCTTTAAAAAAAAAAATCTTACATAGCATAGTTTCTATTTTAACATTATGTTGTAACCTAAAACTATATTTAACACATACTTAAGAAAATTAATACAGCATAACTTTCTAACATAACACATATACTATTCATTTTAATATTTGCAAAAAGCCAATCATAAAATACACATTTTTCACACCTAAGAAGCTGCATTTTGCAGTCCAGACCTGCTCCAGAGGGAATTTGGCAATACCTTTTCCAGCTGAGGAGCAGTCAGACTCTCTCTCCATGATTTTGCAGTTGCCTGCTGTTTGTTTGTTGAGGAGGGAGCAGACCTGCAACTTCTCAGGAAGGTTTTTCCAATGTTTTTGGCAGCATTGGAGCCTTTTGGCCAAAAATTGTTTGTCCAGATTTTTTGTCCCTGTCCCCCTCTGATTGTTGTTTGTGGAGCTCTGGAACCATGGAGTCTGTTATCTTTTATTTGATGTTTTTTCACTTCTGACTTCTTCCATTTTGTCTCTTATTGGTGGAAGGAGATTATGCATTTTGGAGTCTCCACCCCATATAATTGTCTTAAATTAAGACACAAACCAGGCAGCGAAGACCACAGGACCAAAAAATCTAGGAAAAGTCACTGTGGTTTCTGCAGAATATCTCATTTCTGAGAGGGTGTAAGGCATCAGTCAGTCAGGTAGCTCTGCCTAGAACCTAGTCCCTGGTTCATTAAATATGTCTGCAAATTTGTCTATTCCATTACAATGTATTTTTAATTGGCTCTAGGTACAGCAGAAACTTGGTTTTCTGTCACCAAAATGTTAGATGCTAGTATTCCTTCATATTAATCTGAATTACAGTGTAAATTTTATGTCATTTATTATAAAATTATATTTCATTGTGCACTGCATTGTCTCACACACACCAATTTAAGTGGTTTTAAATGCTAAACATGTCCCAGAAATGGAAAACAAGTTTTGTTTTTGTGTCTGCTTGAAACTGAACCACAAAGGAGGCTCCTGGCAGTGAGTGCTGAGTCTGACTAACCTTTGCTTTTTCTCAGGCAGAGGCAGCTCGAGACAGCAAGCAGAACCCCATGATACAGAGGAACAGCTCGTTTGCCTCCTCCCATGAGGTGTGGAAATACATCTGTGAGCTGGGCATCAGTAAGGTCAGAACAGATTCATCTCACTGCTGTTCAAATTGTCAGTGCATGATGAGCTCTAGGAGCTGGCTACTGCAAACTTGCTGAAGGTCTCATAAGTGTTTCAACGTCCCACAGCTTGTGTAGTGGGGGTGAACTTTGTGGCTTCATTGCTTTTTGGGGAGGGTCACTGGTACTGCCTGGCACACCAGGATAGCTTGTGGGTTTTCAAAAATGTGTTTTTGAAAACATGGGTTTTCAGAAATGTGTCAAAGAATTACCATTCACATCCTTGTTAACTGTCTCAGCTGGTTTGGATTTCATAATTTCTCTTAAGTTTACATATGCACTTCAAGGAATTTTAGGGGAGGGGAAAAAAGAAGGGGAGAAATACCCCACCATTACTGGTCACCATCAACAAGTATAGCTTTAGCAGTCTTTTTCTTCTTTCACAATTGTTTTCCTGCAAAACTGGGACTGTATTGTGCTAGGCTAATGGAGACATCTCAGGTGCACAGGGAAGTTCTTTTTGGTAAGACCAAGGCTAGTGCAAATCAGAAATGGTCAGGAGGTAGGAGGTATTAGAATTCCTTTCTTTTTGCACCTGCACAACTCCATAAAGTTCCCAGTGGGACTGGTGCCTTTTTCTGGAGTTAGAACTCTATGGATTTGTTACTCATGATGTTTCCTCCTTTCCTCCTTGCAGGACTCACTGGCACACATCTTTCCTAACATCTATTTCACAAATTGTTTCTTAGGTAGAGTTGTCCATGGAAGACATTGAGACCATTTTGAACACTCTGATCTATGATGGCAAAGTGGAGATGACCATCATTGCTGCCAAGGAGGGGACAGTGGGCAGCGTGGATGGGCAGATGAGGCTGTACAGAGCTGTCAGTCCTCTCATCCAACCCACTGGATTGGTCAGGACACCCTGTGGACTCTGCCCTGTGAGTAATTAATTCTATGTATCATTAGTGGTGCATGCAGCTCTTGAACACAGGGCTGCAGTGGCCACATGGCACAGGGCAGGCTCAGGGCTGAGCCAGCTGTGCTTCAAAGCTGCCTGTGAGGAACAGGTTCTGGTTTTGCTCTGAACATCTGCTCTGCCAGGTGTTCCCTACTTCCAGCCTGTCTCTTTACTGGACTCTATATGAAGATGCTGTCAAGTGCAGCCTGTTCCAAATCATGTTATTGTATTTCTGATCTGTGTTTATACCAAGCTAAATTATTTCTGTCTAGCTTTTGGTCTCTCCTCCCTTGTCTCCTTTACCTCCCTGTAGGTAAAACTTCCCAGCATGTCCTTTGTGGTGAGTTCTGCTTTTATCTTCTCCCTCAGAGCTGCCATAAAACTTCCTAGGTTTTGGCCTCTGTTAGACTAATGCTGATCTACTGGGAAAAAGCAGAAAAATGGGAGCATGTTACACACAGCAAGCACCATCCCATCCAATTACTCTGCTGACACAAGGCTTTCTTTTGCAGGTTTTTGATGATTGTCATGAAGGTGGTGAGATTTCTCCATCAAACTGTATTTATATGACAGAGTGGTTGGAGTTTTAAAGTGCAAGGAAACTGTAAACTGGATTCATCCTTCACAGCCAAAGTGACAAAGCACGTTGCTTTTTTTTAAAAGCGGACTTGTAAATTTGTAAGCAACTTCAGGACATGGAGTGACAAAGCAGCCATGTGGCAGTTGTGTGAGCTCTCCTGGGAGGGGACTGGAAGTGGAGTCACTGCTGAAGATCAAGGCTGAAGTGGAAATGTAGATCCATTCTTCAGTCTAAACTGGAGATGGCAACAAAGGTGGTTAATAAAACAGATTTCTAAGCAACAGTTCAAAATAAAGTTCAAACAAGGTTGAGACATTTTAGTCTTAACATTTAGTAGTCCCTCACAGTTGGTCAGAAATACTTCTAACAAGTGGTACCAAGAATGAGATCCCAAATTTTGCTTTCAGATTAATGCTACTGATAGATCCTTGAGTTCTAAAGCTGACACTTTTCTCCCACGATAGATTCCATCTAATTGAAGACTATGAATCTGAGGTGGGAAAGATTCTGAATATGTCATATTCAGAATCTGAATATGTCAAACACTTACTGGTTCTTTATTATATGTATATGGTTCTTTATTATCTTTCTTACTTGCTTATTTATCATTAAACCCCTGATTTTTCCTATGTATATCCGTGCTTCATTTCCTCTATTGCTGCCTGCTGTATTTATTCCTTCATCATCCAATTTCTGGTGGTGTTTTCTGCAGCTGTGTCACATACCTGGATGTCTCCACTGAAATTTTGAATAGAGGTGTTCTGGGAAGATGTTTTCCACAAGAGAAAGGGTTCCTCTGGCCTGATGATCCAGAGAAAATTTTTATGGATTCCAGCATCCAGAGTTGCAGAGGGGTGGAATTACACATTAGAGGCAGGGTGGAGTGCACAGGGGCTGTGCACAGGCTGCCCCCCCTGCACCACTTGCTGCCTGTGCCTTCAGCTGCCTCTGGCCAGGCTGGATCTCTCCACAATTACTCAGTATCTTCACAATGGTCTCCCAGCACTGGGGAGCAATCAGGGGGTCAACACAACACAGGGCTTGTTGCATCTGGCTATTTTCAAATGTGCCTGGCTCAAAATAAGCCCTCTGGGCAGTGTGTTGGGAGAGTGGTGGGAAAGCACCTCTATGGCTGTTAGCAGCATCCTGGGTAACCTGACAGAGGGTTAACGTAGATTTTGGATCAGTTTACCTCATAAAGGTAATAAGAGCTTTTACATCAGCATTTTCAATATTGTCCATGAGTTTGCACTTTCTAAAAGCAGTCTGGATCACATATGAAAGTGTTCAAATCTTGCTTGATTTCCATTTTCCTTCTTACAGAGTAGATGGAGGACAGAGGCTAATGAGGGTGCTGTACAAAGAATAAAAAACCTCCCATGGTTCCTGTCCCATGCAGGGAGGGTTTGGATGCAGAGAGAAAGGCTCCTTGTGTGGGGGCAGTTAGGTGTGTACTGGAGCAAACAATGAGCACTGATAAGCTGGAAAGTCCATGGAGGGGCTGTGATTTTCCCAGTGAGGTGAGCACTGCCAGCAGGCTCTGCTTTTGCTGCAGTGTTGTCTCCAGGTGAAAGGGATGCATATCTACAGAGGCTGAAGGGCTCTGAGCAAAGATATGTGGGGGTGAAATGATTGGAGCTTTGTTCTTCCTCTGCCCCCTTTAACCACTCAGCACGGAGAAGCCAAGGGGAAAACGCTGCTCTCTTCCCTGGAAGGAGCCTTGGATCAGAAATCCTTTATTCCACCCAAGGTAATTTCATTGAGATGTGGGGCTGGGTTGTCTTTGTCTTCCTGTCTTCAAAGGGGACCTGACACAATGGGGTCCTGAGCCTGCTGCTGCAGAGATAACACCACGTTTGTGCTCCACTGCAGCTAGGAGATAACTTCCAGGGAAACAGCAAGGCTTTATCATGCAGGTATGTCACTTTATGCTCTGTAATCACATTCATTGGCAATAAGAAAAGGGAGAGAAAGCTTCTCCTCAGTGAACAGCTTTAGGAAGTAGATAGATGGTTTATTAAGCTCTTTAAGTTTTGGCATTGGGTTTATCTGGCTTAGATGACCTTTGTGGTATCTGAAAGTTCTTAGCATTGAAGCTGTAAGAAGACTTCTCAGATCTGGGGAAAAGTGCCTATAAGGGAAAAGTAATTTCAATTTAGTTTGTTACAGATAGCAATCTGGCTGATCTATTTCTATATTAATCAGAGGAATGATCTTTCTGTCACTCTGGTTCTTCATGAACCTGGCTGATCTGTCAGCCTGACATTCTTATATGAGAAGGGAATAAATGCTATAAGGTAGCATTAATAGTGTCCTGAGTTTTGTCAATCTTCTCCTTGGCAAAGCTGTCCCTGTTCCAAACTGGTATGAAATGTAATGTTTTGAGGAAGCTACTACAGTAGCTCTAGTACTCAATATGAAAACACATGTGTAGAAAGCTGAATTATCCCTTAAAACATGGATGACAAATAGGAAGCATGATCTGCTCATTTATCTTCACAGGCCTCATGCACGAGGTCAGAGCTCAGCTGCTGCAGGACCATAAGATCCCTCCTGAGCTGGAGAGAGCTCATCCTTGTTTTCATGAGCCCTGATCCTGCTGTCAGCCTCTTTTGAGTGGTTTCCTCACTAGTAGTAGCCAGCTGTCCAAAGGCAAGCTGGAGGGTGGGCACACCCAGATGCCACACGGGATCGAGGGCAAAACTGTATTTTAATTCCAAGACAAACACTGACCACGGTAGCTGGCTGCACTGAGAACTGACAGTGTGCAGCTGGCAGCTATTGCCTGGCATGTGCAGCCTTTACACTCCAAAGTTTAAAAGATGAGGATGAATGGCAAACTTGAGGCTTTGGTAGTGAAAACATTTTCCCCGTGGCTGAGTGGCTGTTGAGTTTTTTCCTGGGTTTGGTTGTTTGGCTGCGGGTTTTGTATTTTTACTCTGATGGTAACTGAGCCACTGGAGGTGTGATGGTAATTGCTATTCCTCTGGTGCTGCTAGAGCACCATCTCCTGTCTCTTCCTGGGATGGCTCCACCAGGGAACAAGCTCGGTTTTAAGCCATACTGGTTTCTTTTTTGCCTCCACATGCAGAGAATCTTTCCCAGATTTTGGGAAGAAACTGTAGTGAGTGGAGACAACTGGGTCTCCTATTGCTGCTAAACACTAGATGCTTTGAAACAGGGCACAGACACCTCACACAGTGCTGTCCTCTGCCACACACAGACCACCTTTCCCTCCTCTTGCTCTGCTTGGCTGGGACTTTCTGTCATTTCACCTGTGAGAAATGCATGGCTGGACCCTCCTCAGGCACACTGAGCCCAGCTTAGCTTGCAGCCTGGAGGAGACTAAGAGGGATTTCACAAGCTCCAGAGGTGGTGTCCAAGTTCTTGTTGGAAACATTCACTTCCACCATGAGAAACTTGGTCATTGCACTTTACTCACTCTTCAGGAGGAATGGGGAGGACAGGAACCAGAGCTCGAAGCTCTCTTCTCTTTCAGCTGTTAAACACAAACCAAGTTTGGGCTTGTATAGGCAGCCTGTGGTGTTCTCCTTTCTCCCACTTTTTGAGCAAGCTTGTGCTTCTTTCAGTTAATGCTTTTGGGAAAGCTTTATTTTGGGTTATTTGTTCCACAGACAAAGGGCTTTAAGGTTGTGCTCCTCTTCCAAATTGCTTTGGTTTAACCCAGCAGACAGGTAAACACCACACAGGTGTTCCCTTACTTCCTCCCCAGTGGGATGGGAGAGACAATTGTAAAAAAAAGTAAAGCTTGTAGATTCACATGAAGACAGTTTAACAGGGCAGAAAAGGAAGGGAAAATAATGGTAAAAGATTATATAAATCATGTGATGAACAATACAGTTGCTCCTCCTCCTGATCATTGCCCATGGAGTGCCAGAGCAGTGGGCTGGAAACCAGCAGCCAACTCTCCCCAGTTTTATTGTTCAGTATATGATAAGGAATAAGGAATATCCCTTGAGCCATTGGGGATCAGTTGTCCTGCCTTTGTCCCCTTCCAAATTATTGTGCAGCCCCAGCTTCCTGAAAAAAACCTTTCAGGTTCTTCCTGGCAGGAAGAACCTGAAAAATCCTTGACTTAGCATAAGAATTGGTCAGCAAGAACTAAATTGTCAGGGTGTTATCAACATCTTCCTAATCCTAAATCAAAAAATGCAGCACTAAACCAGCTCCGAGGGAGGAAAATTAATTCAGAAAGTTGAAAGCAGGACACAAACTCATAATAGTTGCTCAATATTTTAGTTAATCTAATGTTTGCAGGGGGGTGCACTGTGGCCTTGAAGCCCTGGGTCCTGGTAAGACACTTTGCTGCTGAGATGTGGCAGTGGGAGGAAGATGTAAACAAACAAACAACTTCAGAAGAGCAGATTTGCTTTGCCTCCTGCTTGGACAACCAGTCCTGGGCTGAGAATGTTCATCCTACACCTGACAGTGTTAGCAATACTAGTAATTTGAATTTTACACATTTTAGCATACACACATCAGTAGTGTGCTACTATTAGTATGAACTAATGTTCACCTCAGACAGCATTTCATTTTGCTTTGTTTTGGACTTGGAACTGTACTCTGCACATTCCAAACACAGATTTCTGTTGCATTTAAAAGAAAGAAAAAAGGAAAAAACCCAAAAAAACCAACAAAACCAAACCCTAGAGCTGGACATGGGAGACCAGACTTGATCACAGGGCAATAATTTCCTTTAAGCAATGGTGGAGCCGTGCCCACATGGAAGCTTTGGGGATATTTGTAAGCTGACCACTGCATTGAGCAGATGTGGGGGTAAAGCTCGGCCAGGCAACAGAGCGGGAGGAAAATCCGATGGATTGTCCCTACCTTGCTGCTGGAATGGAGTGGCCTCATGACTCTACCAATGTGTGTTGCTGACCCAGTGTGCCCAGGGACAGAACCCTTGGCCCAAGAGAGGAGCTGGGAACTGAAATTAAGGTGAGACTGTGTCGGTTGCAGTTTATTTCTTTAAAAAGTGTCTCGGTGTTATTAGTGGAGTGCTACTTCTAATTCCTTCCCAGTGTGAAAAACACCAATCACCTGTTATTAAAATTTTAAAAGTTTAATAGTAATAAAATGGTTATAAAAATAGTAATATAATTAGAGTAAAAATAATTTGGACAATTTGAATTAGGACAATACAAGACAATAAAAACAAAGACTTACGGACAGTCTGGGTACCTCTTGCTGGGCAAAATAAGCCTGAAAAAGGACACAGGTTAAGAGAGGATTAACCCTTAAAAACAACAACCTGTTGCACATTCATACACCTCATACATGATGCATAAATTCCATTCAAACACAGGATTCTCTCTGGTCATCACCAGCTTCTTCCTCATAATCCTAACGGTGTCTTCAAGCCTGAGCAAGGTGAGAAGTTCATTTCTCCTGATAATGGAGCAATAAATTCTCTTTCTCTGAAAGATTTAGGTGTCCTGTGGCTGCTGTCTCA
>JAXCLO010000170.1:10205437-10223625 GCA_035583995.1 Arremon aurantiirostris
AAGTTCATTTCTCCTGATAATGGAGCAATAAATTCTCTTTCTCTGAAAGATTTAGGTGTCCTGTGGCTGCTGTCTCACCGTGAGTCCTTTCTTTTAAAAAGCATCTTACATAGCATAGTTTCTATTTTAACATTTTATTATAACCTAAAACTATATTTAACACACTACTTAAGAAAAATAATACAGTGTAACTTTCTAACACAACACATATAATATTAATTTCAATATTTGCGAAAAGCCAATCACAAAATACGCGTTTTTCACACCAGGAAGTTCTGTGCTCCCGGCTGCACACGACAGCGCGCTCCCAAGCAGCCGAGCCCCGTGAGGGCAGAGCTGCTTCCCTCATGCCGTGCCAGGGGAGCAACGCGGCACCGCATCCCACACTCCGCACGGACGTCGCCATTCCAAGGCGGAACCTGCCGCCTTTAGCCAAGATAAGCTCCCTGCCGCCGCCGCCCCGCTAAGTTTAGTAGGGGCACGCCTCTCCCCTCCTTCTGAAGGGCGGTGTGGCGTGCCCTCAGCTAAGATGGCGGCGAAGCCTCAGCAGGCGTGCCGCCGCCATGTTGGCGGCGGGCAGCGCGTACCGCTGAGCTGGCCTTGCCGGGCGCGCGGGGCGTGCCGGGAGGGAACGGCGCGAGCGGCGGCGCGGGCAGGTGGGAGCGGCGGGGCTCCGAGGGAATGGGAACGGGAACGGGATGGGAATGGGGGGGTCTGTGCCCCCTGAGCGACACTGGCGGTGTCAGGCGGTCAGTGACGGCCCCTGTGAGGGGGAAGGGGTCGTCCCTTGTGAGGGGAGCCAGTGGCGTCCCCTGCGGGCGGGTGTGGAGGGGGCGGCCAGCGGTGTCCCCTGAAGGGGTGTGGAGCGTGGTCAGCGATGTCCCCTGGCCCGGTGCTTTCATGGGGGTCACCAGTGTCCCACAGAGCAGCAGGGGCTCGGTGCTGTTCGCTTCGGCCGGGCTGGGCATCGGCATTGGCATTGTCCCCCAGGGCAGGGCTGGAGTCAGGCATGTCCCCTGCGGAGGGTCCCCGATGGTCGTGCTGGGGATCAGTGGTCGGGGGGCGGAGGTGGCACCTATGGCTGTACTGGGGTCTGTGATGTCCCCCATAGCCATGCCAAGCACACCAGCTGGGCCATTACACCTGTCCTGACCCCAAAGCAGGGCCACAGCTCATGGCAAACCCAGCTATGCCTGGGGCAGGGAAGTGATGCTGGGCTGCAGCTGCAGAAACATGGAATAAATTCACCCTGTGGCTGTGCTGCATGCCTGAGATGTCAAATGTGTGTATTGCTGTTCTGGTGTGCGGGGTCTTTTACAGGCAGTCCCAGCTCAGAGTTTCACCTTGACACACCTGTTTGTGTTGTGAACCCTTCTGTTTGTCCATCCAGTGAGGGGGTGGAAACATGGGGCAATTCTGCCTAAGCTTGATTTACATCCTTAATAGCATAGAGGAAAATGTCAGTGAATTTGGAGTTCTGTAGGATAATATTACACCAAAATTTCCCCTTCTCTGAGGGGACACGTTGCTTCTGATTTTTCATGTGTGTGGCCCTCCTGAATATCCCACCTGCAGTGAGGACCAGGAGTAAGGTAGTCCTGGAGCATCTGCAGCTGTAGGTGAACCTCTGAGTTGCCTTGTCTGAAGCAGGTTGTGGAGCTGCTGCTTTTGGCTCTCTGAGTTGCTGCTAGTGCTGTGTGGTGGTTTTGTGGTCTGGATTTGACAAGTAAGTTTTTTGGTAAGCTTGTCCTTGCCTTTCTCAGAGAAATCAAAAATAGTGATGGCCTGGAAGCTCTTGTTTGTGCCTTATTTTGAAGAGCTTAGTAAGACAACACAGGGAATGACTCCTCTGTTGTGTTGGGGATATTCCTCCTTGATGTTTTCTGAAGTCTTCTGGACTCTCAGTTCCTTCCTTGCAGTGGGACAATGATGCCATGCAGAGTGGGTGTTTTTTGATATTTTGTCATGTACTCCCTTCCCTTTGTAAGCAGGTCAGGCTGGCAGCCTGGTGACATTTGTGACTGGTTTGGTGTCAGACTTGGCCTCCTTTTCTCCCTGCAGCATTTCAGCTGAAAGCTCCAGGATGTGTTGCAAATCTGGCCTGTTTGCCTTTACTGACCCAGTCAGGCAGGATTGCCTTGAGGCTGATTTTGAGATGTTAAAATTGAATCATAAGAAAAAAAAAAACAACCTCTTGCATTCCGACTTTGAGTGTCGGCTTTCCTTGTTTCTTTGTTGGATTTGCTGGTGGTTTAATTGGCTGTAACGTTGATGAGAGCACTGGACAGAAGAGATTAATGGAGTCACATGGTTTAGTTGATAATGGGATTAATGCATTGTGCTATGTTGGCTTTGTCCTGCAGTGCCTTGTGCCCTCACCTGTAGTTGATGTGCTGAGCTCCTTTGCAGGCCCTGCTGCCCACACCAATGACCTGAAAGTTCATTTTTCTGTCCTTCAGGAGCTTCTGGGGACCATGGCGACGTACCTGGAGTTCATCCAGCAGAACGAGGAGCGCGACGGGGTGCGCTTCAGCTGGAACGTGTGGCCCTCCAGCAGGCTGGAGGCCACCAGGATGGTCGTGCCCCTGGCCTGTCTGCTGACCCCGCTGAAGGAGCGCCTGGACCTGCCCCCCGTGCAGTATGAGCCAGTGCTCTGCAGCAGACCCACCTGCAAAGCTGTGCTCAACCCTCTCTGGTAGGAGTTGCTCGGATGGGGAGGTTGGAAGGGGCTGGGTAGGACCTGATTTTCATCTGGGCTTCATTGCTTCCTTATTCCCCTTTGTCTCTGCCCTGTGCCTGGCAGCCTCCTTGATTTAGATGTGGTGGGCTTGTTAAAATCCATACATCAACATGCCTGTTACTAGAGCTGACAGGAGCAGAGGGCACAGGAGGCTCTGTGGGGGAGGCTGTTAAGGCAGAGTCTGCTGTCAGCATCCCAGAGAATTTAATGCTGAATGAGGAAACTCATAATAGACAAAGATGCCCATTATAGTGGTATACTCAAATCTAATGATTTGAGTGCTCTGGACTCTGATGTTCACTTGTTTTCCTGCTTCCTGCACATCCTGCTGCTTGTAGGTCAGCTCCAGTATGAGCATAATGAAGTAATTTTAGAGGAATATCTGAGTCCCAAGATCATGTGATGATCACCATGCTCGGAGCATGGTGTTGGACTGAGAAAAAGCCGGGAATGCCAGTAAGAGGAAGTGAAATGAGATCAAAGCCATGGAAGGAGAACGTGGCATCCTGCACTAGCAGGATGTTGTACTGGGCTGAGGAGAGTAAACTGTGGCCCAGGGAACAGCCTGTTTGTTCTGTGTTTGCACAAGATCTGGGTGGATGGCTCCTGCTGCTCTGAGGCTGCAGCACTTGTGTGCTACAGCTGCACAAACAATAGGACATGAGATGAGCCTAAGTGTACTGAAAGAATTATTAGACCCAAGTCTGTGTCTGCCAAGGGCTGAGCTTCAGAGAGCTGTCAGTGGCCCCTCATGCTGACAAGCCTAAAATTGGCAGGGCTGGATTAGCTAGTGAACTTCCTGGTAATTGAACCAGAGTCTGAGTCCCTAAAACACTTGCTGTTCAAGCTGGAGTGTCTGTTTCTTCCTCAGTGCTGTGAACCAGCATGGATTAATGAATTAATTGCTGTAAAATTGTTCCTGAAGTGACACCAATGCCTCATCTTTCCCTTGCAGCCAGGTTGACTATCGGGCCAAGCTTTGGGCTTGTAACTTCTGTTTTCAGAGAAACCAGGTAAGTTGGAAAAAGCACTTCCACCTTTTCAGTGATCATTTTATTGATGGCCTTCCCTGGACATTAAACATAAATTCTGCTTCTCTAAATCCCTTCCCTTGGCCTTCTTCTCTTGCTGAACCCCCAGGCTAGTGTACAGGCTGCTGTATCTGACATACTGCCAGTGATTTTACTGGCATGCAGAGCATAGCAAGGAGATAAAAATGCTTTTTTGTTCCATGTATCCCAGTGTGTTTTTTGCATCTGATATTTACTATTCCTGCAGATTATGGAATTCATGAGATTTGAGTAGACTTTCGCCATCAGAAACTATGGCTAAAAGAATTTCAGCTACTGCATTGTTGCTGTTGTAGCGTTACCTTTTATTTACACTGGATTGAGTCCATCCTGCTGGCCACTTGTCTGTGCTTAGGAAAAGCACTGTGGGTTTCTTGTAATGAATTAATGAGGTTGGTGCAGTGGCAGTACATAAAAAGTTGTATAACCACATCAGCAGCAGGGCAGGCTCTGTGCTGCAGGAGAGAGCCCTACATTTTTGCCCTGCAGCTTCCTTGTTCTAATTTTTTGTTCTCTTTTTCAGTTCCCCCCAGCCTATGCTGGCATTTCTGAAGTCAATCAGCCAGCAGAGCTTATGCCTCAGTTTTCAACCATTGAATACATAGTGCAGGTAAATGAACCACAGGCAAGTCTGGAGCTCCCAGAATTGTCTTATTTGTGACAAATGATATATGTGTAAAATATTCTTGGGATAATGCAAATAAATACCATGTCTGCAAGGTGCTTAAGAAGGGGCTCATTTTATTCCTTGGCTTGAGGCTTTATAAAATGTCATTTCTTCCCCCGTCAGCGAGGTCCGCAGACGCCGCTGATCTTCCTGTATGTTGTGGACACATGCTTGGAGGAGGAGGATTTGCAGGCCCTGAAGGAGTCCCTGCAGATGTCCCTGAGCCTGCTGCCCCCTGATGCCCTGGTGGGGCTCATCACTTTTGGCAGGATGGTCCAGGTGCACGAGCTGAGCTGTGAAGGGATTTCCAAGAGCTACGTGTTCCGGGGCACCAAGGACCTGACAGCCAAGCAAATCCAGGTGTGCTCTGCCATCCCTCAGCCCAGGGGCTTGTACCTCTCAGCTCTCTTGGGCTCTCTGGGAGAAAGGAGGGCTTGGTGCTCTCAGCTGTGAGCCTGTTGCCCTCCCAGTATCTGTCCTGTCTTTTTGCCTTTGTAAGTGTCTTGGAAGCTTGTTCAGAATTGAGTTTGTGTATCTCACATAATGGACCCATGATCCATTCCTAATGGCAGTGCAAATATTAATAATCTTATAGATTTAAGTATATTTAATGCTGCAGTATTGCAGGCCTCAGGGTATATTAAATAATAATACAAGTGATATGTTTAGTGTTTGAATAGTAAATCTCTGCCTCCTCTTTACTGTTCTTAGGATATGCTTGGGCTTTCGAGGCCAGCTGTCCCCATGCAACAGGGAAGACCTCTTCAAACTCCAGAGCAGCCTGTTATTTCCAGCAGGTAAGCTTCACAACGCACAGCAGGGCAGATGTTTTATGCCCCTTTATATCTGTAGGCCATGCTTCTAACCCTGGGTTTCCCAGGAGGGGAAGGAAGATGTAAATGGTATTGTCTTGTCACAGTTATTTACCTCCATTGAACACAGTTTTCTCTTTTTCAGTGGTAGCTCTCATGCCTTTCAGCAAACTCACCTTTGAACTTCTTTCCTGTTCTTTATGTGACTTTGCCTCCTTGTCAGTTCCTGATGTCTTGCTTTGATCAAATTTTTTATTTTGCAGAGGCTTGTTATCTTGTAAAGTCTGCATGTAAGAAGACAACCTGCTGCATGTCTCTTTATTTCTGATTATTGTCTCAGTGCAATTTATGTGTCTGGCAAACAACAGAGGCATTTTTTTTTCTTCTGCAGACTTAGAAGCAGGAAAACACTGTATTTATATTTTTGCAGGTTCCTACAGCCTGTACATAAGATTGACATGAATTTAACAGATCTGCTTGGAGAGCTGCAGAGGGACCCATGGCCAGTGACCCAGGGAAAGAGACCCCTTCGTTCTACTGGAGTGGCTCTTTCCATTGCAGTTGGCTTGTTGGAGGTACCTCTAATGCTGCTGTTTGAGATGAGCAGGCCAAAGAAAGCACATGAGTGCAGCTGGGTTACAGTGGGGTGCAGAGCTGCAGTTTGTCCCTGCTGATATTTGGGCTGTGCTAGCACCAGCTGATGTAGAGTGAGCTGGAAGGTTCCATCTAAATGGTAAAATTTGCAGGTGTTTAAAGGTTTCTGATTCTTATGTGTGTTGCCACACAAGGGGTGATACTAAGCACTGGATTTATCTAAGTATTATCTAAGATGTAAGTAAAGAGAACAGAAACTGCCTGCTTCCTGTTTTGAAGGCATGAAGCTTGATATGGTTTGAGTTTAAACTTTATCTGAGTGCTGTGACTGTCAGGAAGTGCATCACTGTTTATTGAGGTGGCCTCTAGCAGGGACAGGTCCCCACTGTCATTGCAGGAGCACGTGCACACCCTTCTCTAAAGAAAGCATTGTTGCTATTTAATCAGTTTCCCTTTTTTTCCCTCCTCCTCCCTCTCTCTCATGTAATTCTTTGTTTTTATTTTAGGGCACATTTCCAAACACAGGGGCCAGAATAATGCTGTTCACAGGTGGGCCACCAACACAAGGGCCAGGCATGGTGGTGGGAGATGAACTGAAAACCCCCATCCGTTCCTGGCATGACATTGAGAAGGACAATGCAAGGTTCATGAAGAAGGCCACCAAAGTAGGTACTAGGGCTTGAAGGGTGAGTTTAAAAGCTGAAACTGAATGTTGTGTCAGAACACTACATGGGTTGCATGGTTGTCCTTGAAATAATCTGGGTCTTTGTGTATGCTAAATTATGAGGATGGTTAAGGGAAGGGTAAAAAAGCTTCCTCCTGGTTAGTTCTCCATCATGGTCTTGTGCCTTCTCAGAGAAGAAAGTGTTTCAGTGTTGTTTCTTAGCTGGTGGTGGGTGGAGAGTTTGTTCATCCCCATCATTGTATCTCCTCCTGGAGAGGAACAAATCTCCCAAGAACTGCTGGTTATTTCCAGAAAGCCTCCTTTGTCTTCTTTCATTAAAATAGAAAAAATGTCAGATGTGAAATGTGCCTTACAGCTTAGAGAAAGCAGGATGACACCTGTTCTCTTAACTATCTTTGGGTTCCCAGCAAGTCATCACAGACTACATGATCTCTTGTCATTTATGTTTATATTTGAGACTATAAACTCAGGCTCATCCAAATGCATCCCTCATCCTAGAAGGGAGCAGTGTGCTGCAGCCAACATCTCTTTAGCTGCCACAGCCCTGGTGGTTGCCCCATGTGTCCCTTGTGCTGGCCTGAGGTGGGGGGCAGCACAAGTTGCCCTTTGCAGCCTCCTAACCCCGGTGTGTGTTCGCAGCACTACGAGACTCTGGCGCACCGCTCTGCGGCCAACGGGCACTGCATCGACATCTACGCCTGTGCCCTGGACCAGACCGGGCTGCTGGAGATGAAGTGCTGTGCAAACCTCACTGGGTATGTTCACAGCAGGGCAGCACACAGCTGGCACCTGCTTTTTGGGGTTTTTTTTGGAGGGGAAGAATACTTCAGGAAGCAATTAGGTGTGCTGGCAGGGCAGAAGGGTTTTTATTGTTCTGTTCTAAACTGTGGTTTGAATTTGCCAGGAATTATATGGCAAGCCTCACCTGATGCCAGTCCACATTTCTGGAGGCTCAAAGCAGCATGTGAATTAGCACTGCTGTTAGAAAACTCAATGGTGGGTAGAAGCTTTCCTTGTGTGGGCCAGATCTTCTCTGCTTAACAGCTCGCTTATGCTTTCTCCAGAGATTCTTGACTTCCCTGGGCCCAGTTTTAAGTGACATGTCTTAAGGGATAAATGTCTCTGTCCCATACTGCTAGAAGTTATTTCTGTGAGGAAGGCTGTGTGCTAACCCAGGCCTTTTGGGGACTTGGCATGTCTTACTGCAAGTGCAAGGTGTTTGCAAATAACCCCTCAGTGCTCAGCACTGTTTGACCCTGTGGATGTGTTACTGAGCTGCTTCTGGTCAGGCTTGCCAGGGCACTTAGAGGAGGCCCAGCACCTTCCCTGTGCTGCAGTGGTGCAGCCACCCCTGGTGTGGTGTGGGTGGCTCCAGCCCTGCTCAGGGAAAGCAGCCTGAGCAAAAAGCTTTCCAGGGTTGAAACACAAACGTTTTGAAGGAAGCAATGGCAAGAAACAGAGTTGAGAAAGGAATCTGACAAATGTGGAGCACTAACCCGTGTGGCTTTGTAGGAGGCACCCATGAATCTGCTCTCCCTGGTATGAATCCTGCCTATGCAAAGGCATGCTCTAAAGCAGTAACTGCATGTGTTTGCATGTGTCAGAGGTTCAGGAATGTATCCTTTGTACTTCTAGTTCCCAACTGCTTCAGTTCCCTTGTTTTCTTTCCCAGAGGACACATGGTGATGGGAGACTCCTTCAACACTTCTCTCTTCAAGCAGACCTTCCAGAGGGTATTTAGCAAAGGCTACAATGGGGAATTTCGGATGGCTTTTGGTGCAAATCTGGATGTGAAGGTGAGAGATGAGTTTGGTTGTGGTCTCTGGGATGTTTGGGGTGTAGGAATGTCTACATGTTTGAGGTCAGATGTAGTGCTTATTTGGGAGAAGAAGGGATATTTATACTGAAGGGATATTTATACTGAAGGGATATTTATTTGGAAGCTTAGTAATTTTGTTGTTGTTGTTGTGTGGGGTTTTTTGTTTTGTTTATTTGATTTGGTTTTGTTTTATTTAAAGCAGCCTCTTCTCACTCAACAATGAACATTTCATACTGTTTCATCCCTATAAATATGTCTTCATTATTAAAATGTGGTTCTGCAGATTCACTAATTGTAGCAGTGGGTGGTCTGGGAAAATACCATCTCATTAAAGCTGAGCAACTCATTTAGACTGTGTGTATTCTATTTGACTGACTTCATGAAAAAAACAAACTTTTTTATTTTTTACTTTTTTCAAGACCTCCAGGGAGCTGAAAATTGCAGGAGCCATTGGACCATGCATATCCCTGAATGCTAAAGGGCCATGTGTGTCTGAAAATGTAAGTTTCTGACATGGAAAAATCTTTAATAAAGAAATAAATATACAATGGAAAGTTTCTGTCTAGACCTACAGTTGAACCAGAATGTCACAGTTTTCCAGGAAACATCCCTAGGAAATTACAGCCTTTCTTTGACCAAATTCTTGCTTCTTAAGTCCTTCTTTTAACTGGATGGCCTTCAGTAACTTCATTCCCACCCAAAAGATACAGAATCTAGAAGGCCTGCCATTACTTGTACCTCTGATCAGAATTTAACAAAACCTTGCCTTTCCTGCTGCTAGATGAAAATTGCTGCTTTCTTTTTGATTCTGTGCAGGAACTTGGAATTGGAGGAACATCTCAATGGAAAATCTGTAGTCTGGATCCCAGTACAACTCTGGCCATTTACTTTGAAGTGGTAAATCAGGTCAGTCCTGGCTTTTTTTTAAAATAATCTTTTTTACTTCTTTCAGGTCTAGATAATGCCATGGCACTCCCTGTGTAGCAGGTGGATAGTTGCAAAGCAGCCAAGTGTCCTGTGATGAGGAAATAATTTCAGAATTTTTTTGTGTGTGTCTATTTCTTTTGTGTGCTGTGGGGGCTTGTTACAGCTGGGAAGAGCTCTGGAAATCATGTTTTGAAGTGTGCCCTTGTTTCATTTGCAGCACAATGCACCCATCCCTCAGGGAGGCAGAGGGGCAGTGCAGTTTGTCACCCACTATCAACACTCCAGCACGCAGAAGCGCATTCGTGTCACCACCATCGCCAGAAAGTGAGTACCCCGTCCCAGTGCTCTGCCAGAGTGCCAGCAGCTTCAGCTCCCATCTGTGCTGGGATTCCTGGCTTTTTGCTGCATTGGCACCCGTGGATGAACGTGGCATTAACCCTTTGCTCACCCTGCAGCTGGGCAGATGCACAGACTCAGCTCCAGCACATCGAGGCCGCGTTTGACCAGGAGGCGGCTGCGGTGCTGATGGCACGGCTGGGAGTGTACAGGGCTGAGTCTGAGGAGGGACCTGATGTTCTGCGGTGGCTGGACAGGCAGCTCATCAGGCTGGTAAGGCCAACACCCTGAGCTGGGGGCATTCTTAATTTCAGTGGTTTCAGTGAAAATACAAGAGACAACAGCAGTCTTTTTTCAGATTGCCTTGCTTTGTTTGTGCTCGGATCATGGTCACGTCGCTGTAGTGTGGAATAACTCAGAACCCAGTGTGATCAGCAAATTCAGGATGGGATAGGTGAACATCCCATCATGCTGAAAGGGATTGAATAAGGGATAGTGAAACACAGAATAATGCAAGTGGGATTGGCACTGGTTCAACCCTCCTGCTTAAAGTAGGACCAACTCTGAAGTTGGAGCAGCTTGCTCCAAGTCCTGTTCAGTTGTGTTTTGAAGATCTCCAAAAGTGGGATTTCTTACGCTTCTCCTGAAAGCCTGTTCCAGTTTCTGGTCACAGTCACTGGTTTTATATTTTTTTCCCCTCTTCCCTGCCTCTATCTCTCAATCAGAATTTCCATTTCCCCAGTTAGCAGTCAGGTAGACAGCAAGTTGACTCCCTGATCTCACTCTTCACCAGGCTGAACAAACCCAGCTTCTTCAGCTTCATTTTCTTCATAAGATGCTCCAACCCCTGACTAACTTGGTGGTCTCTGCTAGACCAGTTTGTTTGTATATGCTAGACCATATCTATGTTTCTCTTGCACTGGAGAGCCCGCAGCAGGAAACAGCATTCAGATATGGGCAAGTTCAGGATAGTAATCTGAATTAATTCTGCAACCTCCTGCTGTCTCTTGCTTTGAATTTCACAAGCCCAAATTGTCTAAATCAGTGCTGGTCTTGTCCAAACACCCATGTGGGGTTGGTACTAACACAATATGGCACGTCAGACCCTATAAAAACAGGGCCAGTCAAATAGAGATGGGAGCACAAGCACAAACAGGGGCAAACTGTTTGCTGCAATGACTGTGGGATCATTTAGAGTTTAATTTCTAAAACCACTGATACTTATTTTCAGTGAAATGGTGAAATACTGATTTGCTGTTCTGCAAGAGGTGTTCCATAGGGTACAGAACAGTTTAGGTGTAATAGCCCTGAATTAATGGAAAGAAAAAGGGTAGTGCTGTAGAGGCACCATTGCTTTCATTCTTGGATAATTTCAAATCTAGGGTTTATGAATATATATATATATAAATAGATTAAATCTTCATTCTCATTCCAGTAAGACAGAGAAACCAGTGACTTAAAGAAAAATAGCCTGTAAATACTATAATACTTATTCTTGTCAGGTTCATGCCTTGATTGTTTAAAAATTAGCAGAAGAGCACCCTGTAGAAAAAGGGATGTAAATTCTATTGAAACAAAAAGGAAAAAAATAGAAAAAAGAGATAACCAAAGTATCCATTTTGCTTCCAACAGTGTCAGAAATTTGGACAATACAACAAAGATGATCCCAACTCCTTTAGGCTGTCAGAATCATTTTCTTTGTATCCTCAGGTAAGAATGTCACTTCCCACAGCCATGGGAAAAGTGTGCAGGGGTGAGTGGGAATGGATGAAACATCTGGCACTGTTTATCAGATTCAGGAGGGGAGGAACAGTTGCTTTTTTAATGGACTGGTCCTGTAGTTCAGCACTGCAAGAGACCAATAAGGGAAAGAAGTCTGAGGAGTTACTAAGGGGCAGATTTTTCCCCAAAGAATTTGCTGTTCAAGAATTCTGGAATTGGGTTGAGATGTTTTGGCACTTTGGCTGACATTTGTTGTCTCACTCCCCTTTCTGCTGCAGTTCATCTTCCACCTGCGCCGCTCCCCGTTCCTGCAGGTCTTCAATAACAGCCCCGATGAATCTTCCTATTACCGGCACCACTTTGCCAGGCAGGACCTGACCCAGTCCCTCATTATGATCCAGCCCATCCTTTATGCTTATTCTTTCCATGGGCCTCCTGAGGTGAGTCTGTGTTTTCCAGGAAGAGGTCAGTCAACTCAAAATAATGAGTGGTCAGTTGAAGTAACACTATTTCAGCCAAAAGACCCTTGTAGATTTAAAAAAAAAAAATAATTAAAGGACAAGATATTTTTATTCAAGATCATATCAAATGACACTTGGATGGGCATAGAAATTGCTCTCTAGCATCTTGAGATCTGAGAGCTTAGGGGTGCCTGACTTTGTTCTTTATTTTCCCCAGCCAGTGCTTTTGGACAGCAGCAGTATTCTTCCTGACAGGATCCTCCTGATGGATACTTTCTTCCAGATAGTGATCTACCTTGGTGAGGTATGGTGAAATGCATTCTCTTTCTCTGTGCTCCTTGCCTCCTGCCATGCATGCAGCCAGCTTTGCTGCTAGTATGAAATATTAACAAACAACTTCTTGCAAAGCCCACACAGCATCATGACCATGTCATGTACATGCTGCTTGTTGGAATACAATTCCCACCACTGTCAGAATAAAAATAATACTGGAGCCACTAGATATGTTCTGCACCAAGTAGCAGTATAGGAATGTGCTCGCTGTTGATGGAGTGACAAAACTATCTTTTGTCTCCTTAAAAAGGAAAAAAGCCTAGAAGTTTCTTTCCTCAATTAGGTAAAAAACACCTCATAGGACTTGGGGGACTTCACCTCAAACTTAAGGATAACTAATTGGACAGGAGCCAAAAAGTTCCACCTAAGCAATTTACTAGAAGAAGACAACAAAGGAGCCAATCACTTTTGTGAGGTGTTTTACCAGGAGCAAGAGCCTCTTGCACCTGGCTCGGTTTGTCTCTGTAAGAGTTTTGTTATTTTGCCTTTTATAAATCTTTTCTATTTCCAACACTGCCAAAGAGCCATCCTGCTGATTTTATGCCTTCTAAGGTAGCTGAGCTATCTTGTTGTGATATAAATCTCCAAGAGCTTATGAGACCTAGCTCGAAGAGACCAGATATCATAGCAGCTGTTGTGTTGGCTTAGCCATGAAGGTGATCCCTTACCATGCCTGGAAAAGGCCAGAGAAACTGGAAATGAAGCAAGGCAGAGTTACAAGATGATACATACTTTAACAGAGTTGCAAGTATTTTCAGAGGAGTGACAGACTTTTTCTTGCAGGGTTTTCATACTTAAGTACTGAGACTCTTCAAGAAATCAGTTAGGCAGTTTTCCAGTTTTTGCTTTTAAATACTGAATGGGTTTGAAAGCTGTTGCTATATTCCTTCTCTCATGACTGAGGGAAGTGCTTAGATACTGTCCCTTTCTAAAAATCTTCTGGAGTTCCCTTAAGGAGTTTGTGTCTTCTGTTGCAGAGCAAGACACTCAGCAGGTGGGTAAAATTCGAGAAGGGAAGAGCTGAGTGTCTGACTTGTGTCTGTACAGAGGAATTGCTGCAGACATATGGTGCATGCAGTGATGCCTTGAAAATACTGTAAGGCCAAGTCAGATTCAAAAAGTCAGTGATTTATAAATGTTTCATTTCTGTGTTGGCACAAGCTGAAGCATATTGAAGATTTTCAACAAACTGCTCTGGCACTGCGCAAATTGCTGCCAGGTTTTGTGTTGGGTGCCTGTGCTTAAATTCAGGGACAGAAAGTAATGTTGTAGGCACAGCAGTGAAGGTGTGTGTTTGCCCCTAAGCAGAAGCACATGTAGCATTCTCAGGGTGAAAAGGGGAGGCTTGTAGACACCTCTGCTCCATTTTCCTTTCCTCCTTGTCCCATCAATAGACTATTGCCCAGTGGCAGAAAGCTGGCTACCAAGACATGCCTGAATATGAAAACTTCAAGCACCTCCTGCAAGCCCCACTGGATGATGCCCAGGAAATCCTCCAGACCAGGTTCCCAATGCCACGTTACATCCACACTGAGCACGGGGGCAGTCAGGTAAGGAACTTTCTGGGGGAACTCTTTCTGTTGTTGCCTAGAGCAAATGGCTCATTCTGCTTTTCTGAAAGGATTGTTCAGGTTGTCAAACACAGTTCAGCTCTTCAAAGTACAGAGCTTGCATATTTTCTTATCAGCTTTTACTGTCTGTCTTTTAATAGGCTGATCACTTGCAGGATATGGTTATGAAATCTGAGGGTGGAAAAAAATGGGAAAGCCAACTTAAATGTTTTTATTCCCCAGTAAAAAGGTGGGAAATAAATGATTTGGCTGTGTGTCTGTAGTTAGGTTGCTAGGACAGTAATGCTGAATGATTGACCATCTGTATCTTCATTCTCAGACACTGAATGAGGATATAAAATTGTTCTTATTTTCACTCTTCCTGGAATTGTAGAATACTGTAACTTGTGTACAGTGTACTCTACCTGTAGCAGTGAAGGGGTAGGAACTGATGCTCCAAACCAAAGATTTGGTGCTGATTTTTGATGTGACCCTTTTACACTGGTCTTGCACTGAGCCCATTTTGGAAGAGCAGATGTGGCAGGGGAAGAAGAGCAGTGCTGGTGTTTCCTGTGCCATGGAATCAGAGCTGCCAGCTGGGCACAGCCTGCTGGAGCAGGGCACTCAGTGCCCCTGGGAGATAAACTCTGTGGAGCAGGATTTCTGGGCTTGAAACCTGCTTAAATTAACCTAGTACCTTGCAAAAGCAGAGGAACATTGCTGCTCATGCATCTGGAGTGAGATGAAGCCTGAGGGAGCAGACAGAGCTCTCATTTTACCAAACTCCTCCTCTTTTGTCTCTATAGGCTCGGTTCCTCCTGTCTAAAGTGAATCCTTCTCAGACCCACAATAACCTCTATGCCTGGGGCCAGGTAAGCAATGGAGGAGCTGCTCATGTTTGGGAATGCTGTAAAATACACATGAACACGTTTGTGTGTGCAGTGGCCATCCCATCTCACCAAGTGGCCACAAACAGCATTACATCATTACAATTGTCTTTGGTTCCTTATCATGATAGCACTGGATGATCAGAGTGGAGTTTTCAAGCCTGGATGTCATGCATTTTAGTATTCTGGAAAAAGCAACTAGCATATGGATACATACAAATCTAATTTAGCTGAGAATTCTTGGCTTTTTAATCCTCTTTGCTTACCTTTGGGCAGCAAAATTCCCAGTGCATTAGGAGGAAGAGATTTCCATGCAGCAGTTCAGATTGTGTGAGAGGATAATGTCAGTGCTGTTGCCAAAGAGTGGCATCTGGCTTTTGCAGGAGAAAAAGGTTTTAGCAGGCAATTAGGTCAGAGTGCTGACATTTAATTTGCTATTAATTCATCCCCTGTGTTAGCAGCAGTATTTTAGGCTTGTTATTTGTTTTTTCTGCAGGAATCAGGAGCTCCAATCCTGACAGATGATGTGAGTCTTCAGGTGTTCATGGACCACCTGAAAAAGCTGGCAGTCTCTAGTGCATCGTGACTGATCACACTGAGCAGCAGCAGCAGATTTACATGGATCGTGTTGATGACAGAAGTGGACCAATTCATTTACATTTCCTTTCCTCTCTTTTAAACTAAGGATTTTAACTGTTACACGAAATAAACATTCAGGGAGAGTTTTTTACTTCTCCCTTCTAATTTATTTGTATTGCCGTTTGTCTATATTCTGTTCACTCTGCGTTTTCCATGCATTGTAATTAAAGTGTTTTAGCCAACAGAGATTTTGACAGCCTTTAGCCTAACTTTTAAGAATTCTTTTTTAAGAGTTCTTAAGAGGTCTCCCAGCAAGCAGGGGGCTGTATTAATGAAGAACAAAACGGGGTAGGAGCTTTGCTCCATAGCGTTGTCCCCAAATCCCGCAGTCGGTGCCACGGGCGGCTCTTGGCTCCTTTTGCCCCGCCCCCTGCGCTTGCCCCGCCCCTCCGCGCGTGCCCGTTTTGGGGGCGGGGCTTCCGCGCTGGCGGCCATGAAGCCGGCGCGCGCCGCCGTGTGGAACGCCAGGGCCGCGCTGGTCTATTCGCTGGGCGCCTGGACCACGCTGGGCGGCCTTATCTACTACGGCCGCATGGAGAAAGGCGGCACCGGCACCGGTACCGGCAGCGGGGCCTGCGGTCACCTCCGGGGGCTGGGGAGGTTTCGCTGAGGGAGAGCCCGCCCGGTGCCCGTCATGTCCGGGGCGGGGCTTGCTCAGGGGGCGGGGCTTGCGTGAGGGAGAGCTCGGTTGCGGGCGGCTCCTGGGCTCTCATGGCTCCCCAGGGTAGGGCCGGGATCCCCCAGTCGCGCTGTCACCGCTTCCCGAGAGGGGAAAGTAACGCTGGGTGTTGCCCGCCTGCCCCTCGGGGCACTTCGGGCTGTAAGGGTGCCGGCTGAGTGAGCCGGGTGTCCGCCCGGCCCGCCCCCGGCTGTCTCTCCTGAAGGGAGATACATCCCGTGATGATGGGAGAAGCTTGTGCTTATTATCAAGTCCCAGGAACGGGCATTAAGTTCTTCTCACCCTGTTGCTTTTATTTGCACCGTGGGAATGGTTCGAAGCTGTGCTGCCGGAGAATTAGGTTGGAAGCATTTCTTTACTGAGAGGGTGGTCACACAGTGGAATTAATGGGTGTTCGCACTGGGCTGCTTGGCTAGCTTTGATGTGGATAGCTTGGGAATCCTGTTGTTACTGCTACTGTAGTACTGAGAATTGTCCAGTACCAGTGCAGTTATCTGATCTACCCCATTAAATCAGTTTTTCTGGCTACAGTTAACAGATCTTTGCTATCTGAACCTCAGAATGGAAGGAAAAGCAAAAATAATACTGAATGCCAGTAGAAAAGCAAAAAGAATACATGGCTGCCATGATAAAAGGATAAAACATTTTTATTGTTGTGCTCTTTTTTGTCTTCCCTGCCCTAACCATCTTTTTTATTCCTTAGAGAATGGAAATGATCCTGAGGCAAGCCAACCCCGCAAGGAAGTACACACTAAGGAATATCCTTTTGGATTGACAGTGACAACAGAAATAACTTACAAAGAGGTTCAGCCTCCTCTTACTCGGCTACTCAGGCGTGTGGTGTCGTTCTTTGTTCCTGATGACGGCCCTCCTTCTGAGAAGTGAGCTGTTCAGAAGCTCAGAACGTTGTGCTGGACCTGTGAGAACATCATCCCAGTGCCTGGCACCAGAGCACTGCTGGAAAACTGTCCCTTGCTTTGCTGGAACAGCAGCTCTGCCCCGCTGGTGTGAAGGTGCTTTCCCAGCAGGACAAACCCGGGTGATCCAGGCTGTACCTGGGGTGGCTCCTCAGCTGGGCAGCTCTGAAATGGATACTTCAGGAACCATGAGTAAATGGGAAGGAATGTAGTTTAATGTCGTGGTTACTGGAGTTCTTAATGGTCCTTCAAATAAAAGCTCGGAGAGATGAGTTACAAGTGTGGAAATGTTTCTGTAAGCTAAAAACTTACTGAATGTTCTGCTCCAGGCTCTTGTTCTTTAGGGTTTTCCTGATCCTTGCACACGCTGTCCCCTTGTAGGGTGCTGTCCCTGAACTCTGTGGCCAGAACTAATGTTCATTCTGTAGGATTTTCCCTGGTCCTTATGGACATCACATTCCCTGTTTCTGTTGGGGCTCTCCCTACAGCCCTTTTAGGACACATCTTGCCCTGCCCAGGAGGGGATCTGAGGTTTCCCATCTTGCTGTTTGGAAAGCTGTCTCCATTTCCTCTGCTCACACACCTCAGCTTCCAGATCCTTCCAATTGCTGCAGGGATGCTGCAGGGATAGGGTGTCTTCGTCAGGAACTGTGGTGATACAACAAGGAGGAGTTGGTACAAATAAAACGAAGGGAAATTTAGGTTTGATATTGGGATGAAATTCTTGACTGTGACAGAGGTGAGGCACTGGAACAGGCTGCCTGAGGAGGGTGTGGATTCCCCAGCTATGGACGTGCTTAAGGCCAGGTTTTGGCTAAACCTTGAGCAACCTGGCCTGGTGCACAGTGTCCCTGCCCTTGCAGCCCACACCTTTGATTCTGTGGGAGCTTTTACAACCCAAGCCCCACCCAGCCCGTGCACCTACAGATCCATCTTTCCACATGGGCTCCTCAGCTCCTTACAGCCACCACCTCCTTTTCCCAGCCACTCATTTTTACGGGCACCCTGCTGTGTCCCTATAGCTGTTCCTATAGCGAAAGCCAGTCAGTTTACATGCCTTTTTTGTAAGGCACCCCCAAATCCCCACAGGAAGGGGATTAAGAGGAGTAAAAGGAAGAGGGGATTAAGGCAATAAGAGGAAGGCCAAGCACCCGGACACGCACCTGTCCCATGGAATCTCCCGTCGCGGCGGTGCCGGGGCTGCAGCGGCACCTCCCGTGCGCCGGGGGGCGCTGTGCGCCGGGAGCGGCCGCCGCCGCCGCCGCCGGGCGCCGCCGCTGTCCCCGCTCGGCGCCGGCCGCGCTGCGCTGCGCCATGAAGGCGATCGTGCAGCGGGTGGCCCAGGCCAGC
>JAXCLO010000170.1:10223725-10244201 GCA_035583995.1 Arremon aurantiirostris
CAGGCCAGCGTCACAGGTCAGTGTGTCCCGAGCGCGGAGCTGCGGGGGCCGGGCCGGCCGGGCGGGTGTCTGTGTACGAGGCTGGCTGTGGGGGTGTGCGGGCGCTCCCCTCGCCCTGTCCCCTCGTGGGGTTGGCGTGGGTCCGCTCGCCCGCGGCTCCCCCGGGGGCCCGGCCCCGCGGGTGTGTGTGTGTTTGTGGGGCGTGTGTGGAGCTCCGTGTGCAGCCTTGCCGGGCGGGCGTGGGCTGGCACACAGCTGCCATCGCTTCCTCCAGCGCCTTTGTGTCGGCAGCACAGTCGCAGTCGTCTTGCTTCGCTTGTGCTCGCGGAATCGCACAGTGTTCCGAGTTGGAAGGGACCCACAGCGATCGTGGAGTCCAAGTGTTAGCCCTGCACGGGACATCCCCGAGAGTCACACCGTGTGCCGGGGAGCACTGTCCGAACGCTTCTTGGGCTCCGGCTGTGACACCTCCTCGGTGCCGTGACACGGCCTGGGCGCTGTGTTAGCGGGGCTGCCCTGGCACGGCCGTGCTTTGCTGTGCGTGTGGTGGCAGTGCCATCCCGCTGTCCCTCTCCTTGGCACTGCAGTCACAGTCACCTCCGTGCATGGCAGGCATGTTGGCAGTGCAGCCCGGATCACCTTTTTGCACTGCCCGTGTGTGTGTCAGTGGTGCTGTCCCAGCTGCCGCCGGGCACTGTTTGCCTGGGTCTACCCCCGGTTCCTGCAGGATCGGTGTGTCCTGATGGAATGTCCCTGCTATTGCGCTGGTTTGCACCTTCTGTGACTTTTCTGGGGAGAATTGCAACTGTTGGGTTGAAAGTGGGGAGAGTTCCTGGCTGCTGAAGGGTTTGGTGGACAGTGCTGTACTTAGCAGGACAAATTTCGGGACTGGAGGACTCATACCCTGGTCCAGCCACTTTCAGCTTTCATTGGAGGCCTGATCTCCTTTGTTTTTGTGGGATGTTTGCAGCTTTTTGTCCCAGTCATGAGCCTGGATGCAGTTTTAGCAGCTGGGTAACTGGTGCTTATCTCAGTTTTAAGACCACATTTATTCTTACCACAGTCATTGCAGGGTGAGGCACATTAAGATAACTTAATTACATTAAGATAGTTTAAGGCATTTCTTAGGAAAACACTACCTATTTTTGTGTTTTATTGTAAATGTCATTAAAGGGCTTGTTTTCCCAATTAGGAGGGTCTAATTTGCAGGTTGTTGGAAGTCATGTTTCAAAAAATCCATAAGGACTCAGGTAGAAATCACCTGCTCAAAATAATGGCAAAGTATGAAGGGAATGGTGGAGTAGAGAAATTGAGTGCACTTAGTGGCATCAACTAGGTGGATAATTTTTCAAGGATTGGGGAGAGTTTTACAACGTTTCTGTTTAGGACAACTGATGCAATTGTAGTATAAAAATCTTCATACAGTGTTTTTAAATGCTGGAGTAAGTAACCCAATCTGATGAAGAAGTGGTAAAAGTGGCATTGGAAAGCTTTTGAAAGAATGCTTCTGTGTGATCTTTCAAATCTACAAACTTAAGACAGAGGAAACAGGGTTTAGAATGCTGTTTTCTTTAGTGGTTGCACTGCTGAAACCAGTCCTTACTTGTGCCATAAAATAAGACAGTGCATTTGGCCTTATTTTTCTTTTCCCTCTCTGTTTTCTCCAGTGGGTGGTGAGCAAATCAGTTCAATAGGACGAGGCCTCTGTGTGTTGCTGGGCATTTCTTTGGAAGACACACAAAGAGAGCTGGAGCACATGTAAGTCACTCCCTTCCTTTTGCCTTGTACTCTTCTGTTTGTGCATTGCTGATCCCTGTGCAGTAGCTAAAAAATCTGCTATTCCTGTTGGGAAATGAAATTCAGGTTTGCCTGTTCCTCTTCAGATTTTACCTTGAATACAAGTTTTCTCTTCGTGTTCCATTGTGAAAAATCTGGGCTATGTGTTTTTTATCAAGAGCAGACTCTTTTAAATCCTTTTTGAGTCCAAAAAAATCCATCCTTCAAGGGTGGGATTTATGAGCATCATCAGACTCTCCTTTTAGCTTGCACAGGAGTTTTGTTCTTCCTAAAGGCAGGATAGTCTTGTCAGCTGCTTGTCTGCAAACAGGAATCAGTTTTGGCAGCCTGGAGGACTGGCTGTGGCCATCTGCTCCATGGCCACAGAATATTGGGATTCAGCCAGCAAACACATGCAAGGGAGAGCACTCCAGGGGCTTCTTCTGTCTCTTTTGGGCTGGTTATTGCTCTAGGGCTGACCTCAGTCCTTGCAAAGGCAAAGAAGACACAGGTGATGGAGCTGACTGATGTCAAGAGGAAGGGGTTTTTGTTTTCACATTCTCCATTGGTTGCCTCAGTGTGTAACACCTGCTCTGCCATCACTTCCCATCCCTGCCTGGGTGGATGTGGAAGCTGCTCCTGAATTTTGCAGGCAGGAGATCTGTGGCTGCCATGCTCTCAGCACCAGGTTGTTGGGATGGCTGGCACAGGAAGGGCAGGAAGCCAGCATCTGGGCAGAGGGAGTGAGAGAAAGCAGCTTAACCAGGCTTCTCAGGTCCTATTAAAGGAAACTTTAGTAATCCTGTAAATGAATCAACAAACACCTCTATGAAGAAAACAGAGCAGTGGTGATGGTTAAGCCTTCTGCTGGGGCCTTCCAGTGGATGCTCTCAACAATCCTCTTCATTCAGGAGTTAATTCTGTTTGCTGTTGACACACACAAATTGGCAAGGATATTCTTGTTCTGTGCCTTAGAGATGGTAAAACCCTGAAGCCAGACCACAACAAAGTCTCAGCTTTGTCTTGCACTGACTGCCTGACCTCTGGTGCAGTGCAAAATGCCTGGCTGATGGCTGCACTTGAAACCCTTTGTACTTGATATGCTGCAGGTGTGGAGAAGCCAGAAGAAGAAACCAAAGACAGGAGAGTGGCTTGGATGCAGTCCTGACATGGACTGGGTTGCAGTTTCCTGCTGCTTTTCAGGATCCACTTGTGAAAGTCCCCTTGTTGTGTTGAGCCAGTCAGTTCTGTGCCTTATCTCCAGAAAATCAGCCCAAAATTCAAACCACTTTGCTGCCTGCTGCAGTTCTGCCCGATTCCTTGGATTTCCTCCTCTCATCCTGATGAAAAAGTGTTGTAATCATCTGGCTTATGGGGCCTGGTCTGGAAATAGTGCTAGGAAGTGACAAAGCAGGAGGAGTATATAATGAATCATGATTGGAAACAAAAACCCACAGTTTTAAACACAGTTTAGGATGATCTCATTTCCTACTGAGTGTGATTTCCTGGTCTGGTGGGAGGATTCAAATTCCCAAAGCTGTTCACACGTTCAATAATGTTGTGACACATCAAAGCAGATAGTAAAGAGTGAGCTCTCTTCCTTCCTGTGCCATCTTTATGTTGCTGTGGAGCATGCAGTTACTCTGTCCTGGTGCCACACTGTGAAATGATGGTGTGGATTAATGACCTGACACTTGTGTAAGGGCTCTCTTGGTTAAGGCTCTGCCTAATGTGATGAGATTCTCAGCCATGGGGCAGAGGGATAACTTGTTATGTGCAGGCAGGCTGAATATGCATCTGTTATTGTGTAGGGTACCTGTTGATCCTACCGGGGACAATTTAGGAATTAATTATCTTCTCCTCCTCCCAGGGTTCGGAAGATCTTGAACTTGCGAGTCTTCGAAGATGAAAGTGGGAAGCACTGGTCCAAAAGTGTGATGGATAAACAGTATGAAGTGTTGTGTGTGAGCCAGTTCACTCTCCAGTGCATCCTGAAAGGAAACAAGCCTGACTATCACATGGCAATGCCCACAGAGCAGGCAGAGTCTTTTTATAACAACTTCCTAGAGCAGCTAAGAAAAGCCTACAAACCAGAGCTTATTAAAGGTAAGGACAGAAGGTTGGTAAGGTCCTTGCTGTGACCAGTGCACACTCCTTGTGTGTGTCCTTTCCTGACTGTTGCTTTCTTTATTCTGTGATTTTCTGTACCTGAAGGGATGTTAACAATATTTTTACTAGAACTTGTCAGGGTGATTGCTCCAGTCTTTCTCTATCCAAGTCTTTCTCTGGATGGCATGTAGATGCTGTATTCCATGGCATGTAGATGCTGTGTTCCATGGCATGTAGATGCTGTGTTCCATGGCATGTAGATGTTGTGTTCCATGGCATGTAGATGCTGTATTCCATGGCATGTAGATGTTGTGTTCCATGGCATGTAGATGCTGTGTTCCATGACATGTAGATGTTGTATTCCATGATATATAGATGTTGTGTTCCATGGCATGTAGATGTTGTATTCCATGGCATGTAGGTGTTGCATTCCTTTTGGCTGCACAACATGAGCACCCCAGAGAAGCTGCAGCCATGAGAACAAGCCCTTGGTCAGGCTCCCTCAAAGGCTGGATATTTTGTGCTGTATAAATAGATTAACCCAAGAGAAGCATTTTTTCTGAGAAGTGTGTTTAGTTAGGCTCTAAGGTGTCACCAGTGTGTGATGGACAGCACAGTTCCATCTGTCACTTCCACATCCTGTTACATGGAATTGTGACAGTGGGAGGTGTAATGTGCTGCTTGAGAACAGGTTTTGATTTAGACTCTTTCCTCAACTCTGTGTCATGTGTGGAACGATTTTCTCTTTATCAGAAAATACCTGGCTTTCCTGTTCATTTGTGCTCTGTCCATACTCAATCTTTTCTGTTTGATTTTCTCAGTACTTTCTGTCCATTTTCATATTCAGATTTGACTTTTTGCTACACTTGACAGAAGACAAGTTTCTAGAAAAGATTATTTTTTAAATGGTGTCTGCTAATAGATAGTGGTTGGCCTTCCTTTCCTGATGAGGAAAAAGGTAAAAAAAGCTGAGGAAAGATTTAGAGGCTAATTTTCATGTTGACTCTAGGTTACGATAATTATTCCAGTGCATTCCAAGGAGGCACAGTGAAATGCACACATGTCCACATGTCCAAAAATGTCAATTTTTCAAGCTTTTCTAGCTTGATATGTTCTTCCACTATATGTTCCTGATAAGGAATGCATTTCTGATACCCCTTCAATCAGTTAATATTTTGAAAGCAGCTTTTTGAATTCATTCTCTCAGTGAATAGCAGTTGTGTATCTGAAAGGAATATTAAGTGCCCTTATTTTGGCACTTTTTTTGCCAGTGCTTTCTGCAAAATGAGCTTTCCCTTCTGCATTTTTCTTTCAGTGTTAAAAGCACAGATTTGGAAACCCAGGAGTGCTATTGTGTCAGATAACACATGAATTTAAAACTGCTGGCAGCACTGGCGCTACCTGTCAGTTTGTGATTTTGCTTTCTTATTAAGCTGTGCCAGTTATGGTGTGTTGCACCCAAGTCTGTTAAGATTCTCTTAGGTTGAAGTTTCTGCTGTGCCAATTGCTTTGCCAGTGGTTTTTTTTTGCTTCTTTGCTGTCTGGAAAATCTGTACTCACATTGCCCCTGCATACACACAGGCACACACACAACAGCTGTAGTTATTGGGAGATTAGAGTTTGATTCTCTGGATTGCTGTAGGTGCCCTTCCCTTTTGATCCTGCAGATTGCTTAATGCATTTTAGAGGAGTAATTTAATCACTGAAAGTGGAATTTGTGTAGATGAGGCTAAGACAGATCAATGAAGGTCTTGTCCTGTCTCCTGAGAGCCTTGTGTTCTCTGGTTCCAGGAGAGAATTTGGCTGTTGGGAGTTGTAGGTGCTGGGCAGGCAGCTCCTCTCTGCTCTCTGGAGCTTGCCAGCCAGGAGCTCAGAGTGGGAAGTGTTTCCCAAAGAGAGGCACAAACCATTATTCCACACCAAGAGCAGTGGGACACTTGGCAAATGAAATCTTGGAGAAGCTTCAGAGCCATGGTTCCCAGGTCAGCACATGGGCCCCTACATGTTGGAAATAAAAGGCTGCATCAGAAGTCTTTGCCTGTTGTTCTTCAGTGATTTCTTGTGTTCTTCAACATCCCTCTCCCCTCTGGGGAGCAGAGCTGGTGTCTGCAGGCCTGAGCACTCTTGTGCAAGCTAATATCCAAATACCAGACCTACCAAGGCTCCTCCTTATGTTGCAGGGCCTTTGCTCTCTGTCTTGAATGTGGATTTATTCTTCTGAGGTAGTAAAGTTTAAGATGGCAGTGAGTGTGAAATGTCTTACTCCCTTAGTAGTAATATCTAAGTCAATATGAGAGGATTGTTCCACAAGGAAGAGTTTAACTCAGATTAAGGTTTGGTACAAGTTGAAAGCACAATTATTCTCCCTGATTAATTCTCTTTGTGAGTGTTGTCATTTCAGAATAAGTGCTCTTATCTGGAGCAACAGTATTCACATGAGGTTAATTAAGAATAACTTTCCAAGTAGACAAGCTTAGAAGTATAAAACCAGCGTGAAATTTCTAGGTCATAAGGCTTGAAATATGTACAAAAATATTCTGGAAGTAAATGATGCCTCTTTTTCAAGTCTGTATGGCTCAGATGTGGCTCCTCTGACTCAAGTCAGGTGCAGATATTCCATCTGAGGAAGGCATATGTGTTGGGTTTTAGAGGCAAGGAATTTGGAGAGCTGGGTGTCCAGCAGAATGAACTTGTCACTTTAATAATACTTCTAGGATCCCGTTTTATTGCAGAAGATGTTGCAAGATGAATTGATCAGTCCAGAAGTCTTAAAGTGGGGAAGGATGAAGAGAGTAACTAGAAATTTAAATGTGTGAGGAGAATGGGAGGGAACTGTTACAGAAAGATGTTCCTTGAGAGTAGTTCTGGTGCCAAAACAAGATAGAAAGTGCTTATGACATGGGAGTACTTTGAGTGTTCTGCTGAAGTTGGGGATTTATTTGACCACTTTATCAGCCTCTGGAAAAAAAAGGTTCGTGGAGTTTACCTTTTTTTTAGGTCCATACACATGAATGGGAAATGGAAAAGACCAACCATTTTGTAAGTGAAGTACAGCAGAGGGATGGGAAGATTTAAGAGAGCAATTTGAAAAGTTGTGCTCCCACTAATAAAGTTTAAGATAATATTCTCTGTTTATTATTTTGTTAAAGAAAGATGCATTAATTCTGACTGGGTTTTGTGGTCACAGGGTTGTAGGTTACATCTATGTAAGTCTCCAAGACCAGCTTAGGTTACCAGCAGGAATGTAGAAATGGCTGTAGCAGATTGGGACTTATTGTATTTGCAGGGTGCCCCAATGAAGGAAGGAATGATGAATCTGACTCCATGTTCTCAGAAGGCTAATTTATTATTTTATGGTACTATATTATATTAAAGAATACTACGGTAAACTATACTAAACAATACAGAAAGGATACTCACAGAATGCTAAAAAGAGAATAATGAAAACTCGTGACTCTTTTCAGAGTCCCAACACAGCTTGGCCCTGATTGGCCAAAAAGTGAAAACAACTCACACCAGAATTCAATGAAACAATCACCTGTGGGTAAACAATCTCCCAACACATTCCAAATGAACAAAACAGAGGAGAAGCAAATGAGATAAGAATTGTTTTCCTTTTCTCTGAGGCTTCTAAGCTTCCCAGGAGAAAAATCCTAGGTGGAGGGGTTTTCCAGAGAATGTGAATGCCACAGGAACTGAACTGCACTCTGGTGTCCTCTGCTCTACAGTATTCAATTGTCAAATGCTTCAGACTAGGCTCCAGGTCTTCTTACCTTTTGGCTAAATATAAAGTTTCTTCAAAGCATCAAGTGGTCAGTTGGACTGGAGCTGTTAGAGCCTTTAAAATGTCATCTCCTGGCATTGAGAACCATCCTGCTCATCCTGAACTGTGGACACCCTGATTACCTGCAGACTTGGTTTGTTTTGTACATGTTTCTCTACTTAGCTGTGTATTTATCCTCTCTGAATGTCAAGCTACATACCTGGGTGCACATACACTGTTTTTTTTTCTTAGTGGCTTTCTGCAGTTCAATAGTTGGCTGCCCTTTTATGTATTTTTTATTTCTTTTTGGTATCACTTTTGGTAAAAACTTTGGTGTGTGTTATCTTCCCAAGGGCTTTGAGCACTTGTTGTCTTTTCCCTTTTCAGATGGCAAGTTTGGTGCCTACATGCAGGTCCACATCCAGAATGATGGCCCTGTAACAATAGAACTGGAGTCCCCAGCAGCCGCTGTTGATCCTAAACAAGTAAGTGACTCCTAAGGTGTGTCTGGAAAGGATGATGTATATCCTCTGCAAATTTGTAGCATTCCTGTTGTGAAGCAGTACAGCTTCCATCAGGTACAAGGACCTTGTCCCTTCTTCTGCAGCCTCTGAACAGACAAATAATTGCATTGTTTTCTTCAGTTCCCTGGCCTCTTGAAAGGTTGTGTGTGTGTAATGCAGAACAGCTTTTCACAGTTTATTCCTCCTCCTCATTAAAGCTGTTGTTTCATCATGACTCATTAACAATGTTTTTAATTAGTCTGGATCACCCCCCCTGCCTTTAATGAAGTTTCTTGCCATGTCGGTGGCTGGATGGAAGGGAAGATGTACCTCTCTGTCAGAAACAAGGGAATAGTGAATTTCAATCCCAAATTTAAGTCTGGAGTGGACAGAAGAGTGAGCTAGCTCTGCTGAGGAACAGCACAAGCTGTGCTGGAAACCAAATGCAGTGCTGAGGCTTCCTCATCCTCTAAACACAGCAGTGGCAAACTTTTCCAGGCTGAGAGAAAAGGGGGAAGGATTGTTGTGCTTCAGCAAGGCCACACCGGCCTTATTTGTATAATGCTTCACTTAACCTTGGTGAAATTGTTACTGCAGTTTATAAAAAGGGGCAGGAGGGAAGAATCAAAAAACTACAGGCCTGTTAATCTAACCTCAGTGCCTGGAAAAATGGTGGAGAAATCATGCTGGTTGCTCCTGAAAGGCATTTAAAGGTGAGGTTAAGTCAACATGGATTCAAAAGGGAAAGTCCTGTCTAACTGATTTAATGCTCTTCTACAATAAGGAAGGGAAGGTGGTGGATTTAGTTTTTCTAGATTTTAATAAAGCTTTTGACACTATCCCTCACATCATCCTTCTCAACAAGTCCTCCAACTATGAATGAGTGGATACAAGTGCCCTGTGTTGCTTTAAGAAGCTTGGTTTGAAGCTGGCTTCATTTTTACCTTCAAATTCTGTTTCTGGATTCTTGTGTCATGTTTTAGCCCCTGAAAAATCTACTTCTGTCTCTAGGCTTTCTTTCTGTAACCTCAGTTTTAGCCCAAAGAGTTCTCAGGCCAAACCATGCATAATTAGCAGCAGCTCTGTTTTTGGAGTGAGAACTGCTGCCCAGTGTGTAGGTGTAACATAACCAAGGAATTACCAAGGTGTGCAGGATTCTGCAAGGTTTCATTTCTTTCTTGGGGAATATTGACTTGTTTAAGGGTTTTGCCTTCCCAGTTCAAGGCTGCCTGCTTTACCCATCTGACAACACCTTCCTGGTGGTCACAACTTGGGAAGGATGCTGGATTTTAAACTGTCTCTGGCAGTGTAAGGCCCAAAACTCCCTTGATGAGCCTCTTAAAAGGGCTTAGTGTTTTTTCATGTTCCTGAGAAATTCCAACAGGATATTATCAAGAAGTCAAACCAATAAAAACTTCACTGGCAACTTCAGAAAATCAGACAGCTTTGGTAAAAATTTAGAGCAACATCCAGTTAACACAAAACATTTCACAAAGCATTGGCTTAACCCGTTCAGCTTTGCAAACTCTAAACCTCCAAATTTAAGTTGCTCAAAGCTCAGAGGAGAGGGAATTAGAAGGAGACAGAAAAGAGACAGAAAAGAATGAGTATAGCTCCCACTCCTGGTCCCAGCAGTGTTCAGCTGATAGAAATTCCAAGAGGAGGTGGGGTCAAGACATCCATCATGCAAAGTGTGATGAGGGAGAGCCAATTTAAATTGTTTCTTTCCTCTTCCCTGCCTATTGCATTCTTTTTTTGCTGACAAAAATCTGTTGATTTGTTTGTAGCATGGGAAGTAAGGCTTAGGGATGGTGTGGTTTTTATATTTGAGCTTTCAGCTTTAGCAAGAAGAGATAGCTGAACCATCCTGCAGTGTGTAGTGTGATGTTAGCAGGAAGAGATTAGACAAATAATTGCTGATAAATAGCTCTTTTATGTCATTGGATGTGACAGTGAAATATCTCATTTTGTCTGAGCAATTGTCTGTGTTTGTAATTGGTAATCAGAACTTTGTAAGTCATTTTTAATGTAATTAGTAAAAATACATTTGGATTAGTCAATCCAAATGTATTTTTTGTATTACTTGTGCTGAGGGATATAAATAAATCATTTCTCTTTTATACTTGGGGTGATCATGTTATGGTGATAATTCACTGTCTTTTCTAAACTTTTGAAAATCTCTGCCTTCAGGGTTTTTTTTTCTTTTTTGTTTTGTTGACACATGTATTGGTGTTGTGACTCTAAGTTGCAAGTTTTATACAAATGCTCACATTTACAATTTTTTAGAAATAGACTTCTGAAATCGTTTTATTATATGATGTATTTTTTCCCTTACTTTGTGAACAGCTGACAAAACTTGAAAAACAGCAACAAAGGAAAGAGAAGACCAGAACCAAGGTGCCCTCTGAGTCCAGTAGAGAAAGAAATGTCCCCAGAAACAAGGATGACCCCAGTGCCAGCAGTGGAGCAGAAGGAGATGTGTCCTCTGAAAGGGAGCCTTAGCTCATCCAAGGCAGGCCTCAGGTTTGGCTTCTCCTCTCCTCTGGAATGCTTGGCCCCCTGCCTCTTTTACTGAAGCAGCACATGCAGAGAGTGGCATTAGAAGTGCTGGAAGGTGAAATTTTATAATCTTGCTGGTTTTATAAATTTTACAACCTCTGCTCCCATCTGCAGTCACACACCAGAGTGTTGGGGTGGGTGAAAAGCTTTTCCCAGCCTGGCTGGAGTTGTGGGTCTGGCCCAGTTGTGACTGTTTCCATGTTGGCTCAGGAAATCTGAAGGTTTGATCTGATAATACAGCTGTGACTAAACTCAAAATCCTGCCTTGTGTTCTTCAGGTACACAGGGCTGTATTTCTGTCTGTCCTCACCTAGCAGGGAGCTCACTCTGGGACAGCCCAAACACAGCACAGTCCCCAGCAATGGAGGTGGAGAATAGCTCCAGAACTGCAGAACTGCAGCTTCCTTTCATGGTTCTTACCTGCCCCTGCTCAGTTTTGCTCTTTCCCAGGATGAATTAGTCACAGGCTGTTTCATAGACCTCCACCATCTAATAAGGACATTAGGGCAGGCATTGAGAGCCAAACTTGCCTCAGCAGCAGGAGATCTTCTCTCCCTTCAGGCACTCAACCTCCAGGACATGCCCAGACATCAGTGAATGGAATTAGGCTGAATACAGACCTGAATCCTCTGTGATGGATTATCTGCCTATGTAGATACGTGTTTATCATACTCTTCCAGTCAGCTTTAAGCCTTCAGGACACAGCTTTCATTATCTTCCCTCCCCCTTCCCGCTCCCAAAAAGTTACATTGCTGATTTTGACTTTTCAAAGGTGTCCAAGCTCTCAAGAAAGTGTTATTATCCTCATCTGCACACTGAAGCTCTGAGCTGGCTGTGCAGTTTAATTATTAACATCTTTGCAAAGTTAAAGTTTAACCTTCCTCTCATTTTCCTGTCCCCAGAGTTTAGTCTGCCTGTGATTTATACAAATCAGCATCGTTCATTGCTCACAAAGTTCCTTACTTTTATTTTTCTTTTTTAAATCCACGAATTTCCCAGGTGGTCAGACATTGGGTGATGATTTCTGTTCTCTACAGGGTTTTCCCCCCACTGTTTCTGGGTTGTGTGTTGAAATAAGGACATTTTAGGGGGTTTGCAATGTTATTGAAAAGATTGGGTCAGTCCAATCTTTCCAATAACATTTGGATTTCTAAGGAGCTGAACATCTCTAAAATGTGGTATACATATAACCTAGCATTAGTTTTCATGCTGTGACAATAAGTAAAGATTCTTTTCTCTGTGGGATTTGAAGGAATCCTGCAGTATTTCTGCTCTACCTACAATAATGTTCCTGTTTTTTGCCTTCCACAGTTTCTTACACAAAAGCTACACTGAATTCTTGAAGAAAGACCCAACACTGGCCTCAGCAACACTCTTCAACCACTTTGGAGAAGGATGGAAAATGGGAAAGCAGAGCTGAGCCATTAGAAACCTTTCATTCTGTATTGAACCAACCAAAGCAATGCTATCAGATCCAGTTGTTAATGTGTAGTGTCAGTAGTGAAAAGGACTTGTGACATTTCTGTGTTTGCGTTCTCACACGACTGCTGAGCAAAGGGTGGCTGTGGGCAGGCTGTAGCAGAGCATTTCACTCTCAGTACATAAGCTCCATTTAAAGAATAAATCAGGGTTTTTCCTTAAACTTACACTTGAATTCTGAAAATTCTCTGAGCAGGCTTGTGTATTGATTCTCACTCCGTGGTGTCATGTGCTACCTGTTTCCATTGCAGTGTGTGCAGATCTGTGCATATTTTGGTGAATTGTTAGCTGCTGCCTGGCATCAGGTTAGGCAGTCCAGTCTTTCTGCATGGATTAAGTTATTACAAGAGAAGATCAGCCTCTAGTTGTTTATCATGTGGAACACATCTGTCTTGTAAACTTTTTTAAAACCAGAAAAAAACTTTATTAAACAAATGATGCCAGCTGAGTGCCTGTTGGTGTTTGTGTATCACACTCCCTCAGTGAGTGTAACAAAGTGGGGGACGCAGAGATAAAGTTGTAGGCCAAGAAACACATACTGCTTCAACTTCCCCACTTTTCTGCTGGAAATCAGGCTGCTGACCTGAAATCTGCTGTTTCTAACTCATCTGAGTCATTTATTTTGTGGTGGCTACCAAAATGCCACACAGCTGCTCCACCTACTGCACCCAGGGCTGCTGACAGACACTTCTGTCACATCCAGGGGAGCATTTGGAAGCTGCCAGCGAACAGCAAGAGCTGAGAAGAAGCTGCAAAATTACCAAGGAAGCTTCAGGGGAAACGAAAGACTGCAGGTTGTTACACTTTGACTTCTTTCAGAGATGATGGCAGCTTTTGTATTTGCTGTTCCCCAGGTCTGCCTTGCCCTTCCAGTCTGCCCTGGGCACCTGCTGTGAATGCTATTAGAGCCAGGATGCAGAGCTCTCTCCCTGATTGTAGGGATAACTCACTGCTGAGAGCTTTTGATCCAAATGCACATCACACTTACAATGCTGCACATCGTGTAACCACTGTGGGTTTTATTGTTTAACTTGTAGGCTGCTTGTATTGTAAAATACCAGTCAACCAAGGCAGGAGATTTAGAGCTGCACCCTGACATGGTTTTTTAAAAACCATGAAGCTCAAGTAAAGATTTGGCAAGCTACACAGCTGGCATTTGAACAGGACTGGTGAGTGGGCAGGGTGGGTGGAAGTGTTACACTTAGCCTTGCCTTTAAGAATGACATAATTTCCCATGTGGCCATTTATCAAATCCAGGGTGCCCCTGACCAGGGAATGATTGGCATCTGACTCCATTGATTCAGAATGCTGAATAATTACTTTATTAGGACTGTATTGCATTATACTATATTAAAGAGATACCATGCTATGCTAAAGAATACTGAAAGGGTACTAAAGAATAACCTGTGACTGTCTCCAGACAGCCAGGACACAGCTTTGACCCAATTGGCCAAGGAAACAAAACAATCTTCAGCAGGATCCAATGGACAAATCACTTCAGGTAAACAATCTTCCTAACACATTCCACATGTGCAAAAACAACAGAAGCAGCAAGTAGAGATAAGAATTGTTTTCTCTTCTTCTCTCTGTGCTTGTCCAGGAAAAACCCTGAGAGAGAGAGAATGATGTCTCTCTCTCTCTTCAGAGAATATGAATGCCACTTCCATTATATGTGATATAAAGAAAAGCTGTATGTTTGGGACAGATGCTTCCTGTTCTCCTGTGCCCAGATTATTTTTAAGCATCACAATTAGTTTCAAAAAAACCACCACCCAGCCAAGCCCACTTCATTTAAAAGTACTGTTTACTTTAACAAAAGTTACTGCCTTACTCTGCTGCCAGCCAAACTTGGGCAAGGCCACTTTTCCAAGTGCACTCACGTGGCTTTAAAATTGGTTATTTATCCATGGATTTTTCTGCTTGTAGAGAGCTGCCAGCAAAAGCCAGGACACATGAATTCCTGTATCTTATTCCTCTGCTTGGTATTTCTTAGGAAAAAATGTTCTCTCAGCAGAAGACACTTCCAATGGAAATGTGTTGCTAATTGTTATGGACTGCTGAGAATCAGAAAATGCAATTATTATAACACTAAAAAAACTTTTGCAGGTGTTTTTCCAACATCTCCATTCAGATACTGGCCCTAGGGGCTATGATAGTTTGAAAAATAGGATTTTAAGAATGGAACAGTCAGAATAAGTGATATTTCTACAAAGCTGGAAAAATGATCAGAGTATTTTATTAATGATGTAAATGCAGTAATCAAAGTCAAAATAATATGACTGTTGATGTGAGTACCCAATGGCTAAGCTCATAGTGTGGACAATTAATTAAAAATGTTCTTATTTACAGAGATGCTCATTCATGGAGCAGTCCTACTCTGACTAGTGGAGTTTCTTCCTTTCAGTACCTGCCCAGCAAAGGGCACACAGACCTCCCCAAGCAGCTTTTGAGCTGGTGTGAAGTGTCTGCTCTTCTCTGGCTGCCAGTCCATCCTGAGCAGTGCCACAGTGTTCTCAGAAATGCCTTTCTGAGAGCTCCTCTGATTTAATAAACACTTCAGTATTTGCAGCCAGCAGTATCTGAATATGTTTTTGTTCTTTGTGAGTTTAACCTAATACCCACAATATTTTAGAGCTGCTCCTTGTATTTCCAAGCCCAAAAATTATTATTGATTTAATAAATATATTGCCAACACATAGGTGTGTGGGGAATGGGCCTCAGTTGTGACTTAAGGAGAGGAGATTTACATTTTGTGTAAGACAGTACCTTGCTATTCATGCAAAAGTGTTTTTTCCTCTTCTGTTTAGCTTATCTAGGTGATGCTGACCGGTGTCGGATGAGGTATGATGGTGAATCTTTTTCCTGTTAAGAACTGGGACTCATTTTATAAGGGTGGCTGAAAAGCCTGTGGCTGTATAGAGCACATATATGTCTTTTTATTAACCCTTCTGCACTAACACAACTGTATGCAAAACTTGGAGCACTTGGGGGTGAACAGTTCATAGGGCAGATGTTATTAACCTGTAAAAGCCTTCCAAGGCATCTCTTACAGAACTTTGAGTGTTTTGGTTTTGTAGTGACAGAAACGGCACATCTTGACTGAGAGAGGGTGAGATCAGCAGCAGGACCAGAGGTGTTTATTGCTTTGAGACTATTTCCCTTTGTGCCACCTGGTGTCAGCAGAACCTAAGAAACTGAAGACCATTACAGTGGATTAAGGTGGTTTTCATTAAATTGTCCTTCCCTAAAGAAAAATTATCATTCCGGTGATAATTGACACTGCTGTTTCTTCAGAGTGTATTTGATATAAGTATGAATGAATCTCTCTTCATTCTGGCATGAGTTTGTTTCTTTGAGGTGTTCTTGCTCCTCAGAAGCCACACACTGTTTGTTTTACTGTGGATTTTTATTTCTATCTCATGATAGCTCCACAGAAGTTCTCTCTAATTGCTTCCCTTTGTTTGTTTGGTGTGGTGGTGTTCACAGGGGTCCCAGGATAGAGGAAGAGATGAGAACCTTGACTCCATGTTTCAGAGGCTGATTTGTTATTTTATGATATATATTATATGAAAAGAAAATAACATATTAAAACTATACTAAAAGAATAGAAGAAAGGATTTCATCAGAAGGCTAACGAGGAAAGAAGTGGAATCATAACAAAAGCTTGTGACTCTCAGAGAGTCCAAGACAGCTGGACTGTGATTGGCCATTAATTAAAATTAACCAAATGTACCAATCAAAGATGCACCTGTTGCATTCCACAGCAGCAGAAAATTATTGCTTTTCTTTTCCTCTGAGGCTTCTTAGCTTCTCAGGAGAAAAAATCCCAAGGAATGGATTTTTCATAAAAGATGTCTGTGACAGTTTGGGATTAGGGAGACACAAGACAGGAATGTAAAGAGCAAACAGAGTTGTTGTCAATCCTGGAATATTCACATTCTAAAAGCTGTAGTTTCAGGGGGATGCTTCAAAAGGGCAGCCAGCTGGAATATTTCTCCCTATGGAGAGTTGGTGGTTGTGTCAGGGTCTCACAGGGCTGAGTTTGCTGTCCCTGAGGCAAGCACAAAGAGCAATCAGCCAGGCAGCATTCCCTGGTGTGCTTTAGGAAAAGGAACAATGTGGGCAGCAAGCTTGTGGTGCCCTGCTAAGGAACTCCTGGCCAGTGTGGAAAATTTCCAAGAGGTTGCTAAACATCCTTGGAAAAGAAACCTGAACAAACCCCCCTGTACCTGCTAGAATAGTTTATTCTATGCTTACTCATAGTGAAGACTTGATGAAATGGGAGGGAGGGTAGAGCAATACAGATGTTTCTTATGGATTAAAAGGAATAACAATGAAAACTTTAAGATTTAGGAAATTTATTGGAATATAGCCAATGCTTCATAAGTTGAAGTATTCACTACAACCATGAAGTTGTTGTGTGCCTGCTGCAAAACTGCCTCTGTGTTTCAGGGGAGAAGAGGGAGGTGAAAAACTCTTTTATTCCAATTAGTTTAACATCCATGTATTTTTAACACATCTAACAAAACATTTTATGAATAAATTTCCATTTCCCCACCTGTGTTTTGGGGAAATCCATGTTGTTCTTCTATAAAACTGATTAGAAATATTTCTGATTTCTGATATGATTTCTGGTATTTCTGATTTTCAAATCCTATTTTTTCCATTATGTTCCAGTGGTGAAAGTATACTGAGCTAGCCAGAATGTTCCTGCAAATAATTACAGTGAAATATAATGTATTATGGACTAAAATCCATAAAGAAAATTGATCAGAGTATTTAGATTCAGCCTAATATCTCTTTTTAATAGGAGGCATTGTTGAGAAGTCCATGGAGTCATATGCAGCCACATGCTGATAAGAAAACCATCTTGAAGAGCAGCATAGTGTATTCTTGCAAGGATAAAAGTGCCGACATTAAAACTGAAACTGTATCATTTGTATTCAACATGTTTTAGGAAAAATTCAACGTGTTTTAGGGAAAAGGATTTCAAAATAGCCCAGAAGTTCTGGCTACAACCTCCTAACTGCAAATCTTGTTTGGGGTTGGAACTGTTCTCTGTGTTGATGTGCTTGCATTTGTTTTTTACCTGTGCCAGTTCCAGGAATCTCCCAGGGTGAGCAGGATCTCAGGCTGGGGGAAGCTGTGCTGCTCCTGGTGTGGGCACTGGTGTTGGTGATGCTCCAATCTGCACTAGACAAGGCAGAAATGTTTTTGCATATCAATACCAGATCACTCACCATTTTTTCTCCAATTATTTCCTACCTGAAATACATGTGTTTGTAAAGATAAACACAGAATACATTTAATTCCTGTTTCTGCCTTGTGTCTCCTCAGGAAGGTGCCAGATGCACTGCTTTTGCGCACATTTTATCCTGCCTTCCAGCATCCCTTCTTTCCCCACATCAAACTGATCAGCTCCTGCTCCTCTGTCCATTGTAACCCCATGTTGAAAAATGGACCCATCCTCCTGGGGCTCCTCCATAAGCCCAATTTCCAGCACAGCTGGCAAAGTGGGCTTTGTTTTGGTTTTGGAAATGTTTAGAAGGATGTAAAAATAAAGTAAAAGATGCTGAGAAGGAAAAAAAACCTGTTTGCCTATGCAGGCATAAATCCCTTTGAGGTCCCAGTGGGGAAATGGGGAGTAAGGGAGAAGTGGAACAGCTGGAAGCTTGAGTGGTATCTGTGAGGTTTTTTCCTTGGAGTAAACCATGTAAAAGATGCTTCAGGTGTGAACTGGATGTTTCTACACTGATGGCAGCATGCCCAGCATTACCAAGTGCAAATGCCATAGGAGATTAATTCAATGCACCAGAATGGTGTTGCCATGCTGTTGTAAATAAAATATAAAATACATTGACCTGTAATCTGAGGAGCTCTGAAGTGGAGCCCATCAGCTGATCATCTGTTCATCCCTAAATGTACAGATGATATCTGTGACACCATCAGTGATATTATTGGTGATATTTTTGCCCAGTGTTCGAGAGAAATGATGAGGAGAACTCCATCTTATCAGAAAGCTAATTAATTGCTTTATTATACTATTTTATTCTATATTATATTACACTATATTACATTATATCTAAACTGAATCTGCCAAGCACTCCCCTGCACAGAATCTCGTGACTGTCACCCAACAGTCCCAGCACACACACCTGGATTCAACTGGTCAGTGAATCAAAACACTCACACAAGAGTCCAATCACCAATTCCCTTCAGGTCAACAATCTTCCACATTGCATTCCACTTGTGAACATCACAGGAGCAGTAAATGAGATAAGAATTGTTTTTTCTTCCTCTGAGGTTCAGAGAATGTGAAACCCAGAAATATTCTTGGGAAGTCGTGCCTTGCTTTTCTCTGTGAAGAGAAATGCAGGAATTTGGGCCATTGCTTGTCTGCATCTTTCTGGCCTGCTGCATTGGTGTAGGACAATATTTCCCAGCCATCTCCTGGATGTGTACATCTCTGAAGTGTGATGTGTGAGCTCTGAGGTCCATCCTCTGTCTCCTCTCTGCTGCTCCTGCTAAGTCTGTTTTACACCAAACCACAGTTCTGCTACAGAATGTTTCCTACAGAGGCCAAAAATCAGGGGGGCTGGAAACAGGAGCAATGAGGAAGAGCACAAACATCCTGAACTTTCTGCCACACAGTCCCAGACAGATTCTGCTCCTGGTCCTCCATTCAGAATGTGCAGAAGATGCTGAGGAAGACCTCTGGGCCCATGGCATGATTTGTATGATGATGGTTTTCACCTCCAGGTCACCAGTGTGGTCATCAGATTCACTTAATTCACTTTTCTTACATAACAGCATCTGGATGAAGTGAGGTTTAGTTCATGAATGTGGGATGACATAGGAATAATTTAAATAAACGGAAAATTATGTTTCTGATGAGGAAATCCAGAGATGCTGGAGAAACTGCAGCAACTCTTTGCATTCAGGAAATTTGTCAAACCACCTTGGATTACTGAATGTAGGTATTTTGTGTCCTCAAAGCAACAGGGTTTCATAGAGCATTTGTCCTTCTGATTGGTTTGAGATTTGGCAGCTTTTCTCCTTCCAGCCAGATCTTGCTGGAAAATGCATAAATACATATATAAATATATAAATATATAAATATATAAATATATAAATATATAAATATATAAATATATAAATATATAAATACACATATATACATATAAAAAGATATATAAATATATATATATAGTATGTATATATACATATATATATACATATTATTATATACATACTATATATATATATAATGTATATAAACTAAATGAAATTTGTGAAATGGCACTATAAAAGTGCCACTTTAAAATTTATATATATGCATATGTCATCTATATAAATATATGTAATATATAACATATATAAAAAAAATAAATATATATACACACATGCATCTGTGTCCTGCAGGGTTTTGAAGAGACAGTAACAATTTTGGACACAAAGAACTATAGAACACAGTAACATTTTGGGTTACCCTCAACAATCTGTCATGTCCAACCAGGGATATATAATATTTTCTTATTAAGATCAACCTTGAAGTTACCTTAAAGTTTAGACATGAGCAGGCCCAGCAGGTTTCTGCTTCACAGGGTGTGCTAAATTGTGTGTGCTTCTGTTTTTCCAGACTGATTTGATTGTCAAAATCCTCACTCAGAGACAATTTACTTCTGCCCTTGCTGGAGTCTCCTGTGATGTGATGCTTAGCATGGGTATTTTCCTCAAGTGGAACTGCTCATTTCTTGGGACCACTGGCTTCAGTTCACCTCATCTTATCCAATTCTCAAAAAGAATAAAAATATTTACTGTCTAATAAAACACAGTGTAATAATATTTTATGAGGTTTTTGTCTAGAACTGTGTTCTCACCCATAAAAGCCCTGTTTGCTGAAATCTTGAACAGCCTTTTCAGTAACAAAGTGGAATATATGGAATATATTTAGGCTCTTTAGGTGTTGCTGTACAAGCCTCACAATAATTAGAGAGAGAGAGCCTGCAGGTGTGGCAGTGTTCACAGAAGTCCGAAAATAAAAGATGTAGATCTGACTCCATATTTCAGAAGGCTGATTTATTATTTTATGATAGATATTACATTAAAACTATACTAAAAGAATAGAAAAAAAAATTCAGCAGAAAGCTAGCTAAGAATAAAAAAAGAAAGAATGATAGCAAAGGTTTGTGGCTTGGGCCCTGTGCCCAAGCCAGCTGACTGTGATTGGCCATTAATTAGAAACAACTCTATGAGACCAATCACAGATGCACCTGTTGCATTCCAC
>JAXCLO010000170.1:10245018-10258785 GCA_035583995.1 Arremon aurantiirostris
TATGATCTATCCATCATCTATCTTTATCTATCTGTCATCTATATATCTATATCATCTATATCTATACCTAGATCTATTTATATCGATATATTTATATATATTTTATATATACATATTAAATTATAATTATATAATATGCATTATAATTATATAATTAATTATGTATATGTATATGTATATGTATATATATGTGTATATATGTATATATGTATGTGTATATATATACATGTATGTATGTATATATATATATTTATAATATTTCCAGTGGTGGAAATATCCACTGTCCAGCTGATTTGTACTAAGAAAAGAATGAATTTCAACCCCAGTCTTGACAAACCAGTTCTGGGAAGAGCCAAGAGCTGTGAATTCCCATAATGTTGATGCCAGGGGTGCACCATGGAGGGGGATTTGTAGATCTGCCGTGTGGAAAGAGGAGGGGTGAGAGTTTATCCACCAGCCCCTTGGTTCTGTGCTCCAGAAGGGATTTGCTCATGGACAAGGTCCTGGGGATGAGGGTTGAGCAGCTGAATGTGAGCCCAGATGTGCTCAGGTGGCCAAGAAGGCCACTGGTGTCACCATGATATTCTCTGAAAAATCCCCTCACCAGGATTTCTTCTCCTGGCAAGATGAGAAGCCTCAGCTTCTCCATGTTGTGCTGCTTTGAATGTGATTTGGAGAATTGTTTACCAAGCATGTGAATTGTTTTAATTTAATGACCAATCACAGCCAGCTGTGTCGGACTCTCTGAGTCTGTCACGGGTTTTTATTATTCATTCTTTTCCAGCCTTCTGATGTCTCCTTTCTCTATAGTTCAGTATAGTTTTAATACGATATGATACGATATGATACGATATAATGTAATATAATGTAATGTAATGTAATGAAATGTAATGTAATATAACATAACATAATATAATATAATATAATATAATATAATATAATATAATAGCCTTCTGAGAACATGGAGTCAAATTCTCATCTCTCACCTCATCCTGGGGACCTCACAACACCACAGTGGTGGAGTCACCATTCCTGGAAGTGTTCAATAAAATACTGGATGTGACATTCAGTGCTGTGGTTTAATTGCCAGGGTGGTGTTTGGTCAAAAGTTGGGCTTGGTGATCTTGGAGATTTTCCCCAACCTTAATAATTCTGTGATTCTAAGGGTTTCTCCTTCTTTTCAGTGATTGCTTTTTGGGGACCTGACAATTTGCAGGTGTTTTTTATATATTGATTTATGTCTTGATTTGTATCAGCAATTATGTTTTACACATCCTCTTTAAGGTGAAGGTAAATAAGGAATCTTTTCTATGATTCTGTGCTCACCAACTATGGTGTAAATCACAACTAAAGCCCCTTGTTAATCTGGAGTTTTTATTGGGACGATCTGTGTGACCTGAATTGTTACTCCCCACATACTCAGACCATTCCATCCAATGCCTGGGCCTAAAAACTTCCTACAGCTTCAAATTTCATTCAGATGAAATTCTAATAAGGAAACCAGCATTTTCTCACGAACACACAGAGAGAATGATGTTTTAAGTGCTCCTTAAACATCATCAGATGGTAAATTTAACATTAATCCTGGCTGCTTTGCACAAGTGTTTGCCTCTTCTGATTTGCAGGAACTTCCACATTTCAGTGTGAGTGGGTGTAGTGAGTGCATTTAAAATAAAGTGCCTTAATTCTTGGGCAAGAAATCAGGTACTGATCAGTTTAGCTGTGATTTCTACTGCTGTGCCTCCTGAAGAGAGTGGGATGTGCTTGTCTTTTGTCTCATCACTGGCTACTCCTTTATTTTCATCTCTGAAATATTTTGTCCTGTCCAGCAATGTTGTAAAGAATTTGTTTGGCATGAAACCCAGCAGAAGTCAGGGAGGGGGTTTGTGTTTGGTTTTTAGTCCGGACCAGAGTTGGAAACCAGCGCTGTGTGATCCTTTAGGACAAATTAGTTTTGCTTTGGGGGATAAAGTGGCAGAAAAAAAGCAAAAAAGTTATGATTATTGCAGTAAAAATTTAGTGAAAAAAATAATTGAGTTGTGCACTGAATCCTTTAATTATATTTTCTTTATGAGAATGATTTCTTTTTTCCTGTTGGCCTTGAAGGTGCTGAAAATGGGCACACAGGCAATGCACATAGGTATTCTGGCCTGTTCCAACATGGATGTTGGATGAAATTCCATGCCCCAAGCTTTATGTCAGGTAACCTTGGAGTCTCCCACCCCATTTTCACGTAATGCCACATTCTGAATGACATTTTATATAGTTTTTCCATTGTCAGGTGATTTTTTCCCTGCCCTGTCCTGCCAGCTGCAAGGCAGTCTGAATGCTAATGGAGTTGGAATGCACTAAAAGAATACATTGAGACCACAACAGCAGTAATTCTTTAGGTATTATGAATATTGTGCCTATTTATGAGTTCATTTGTTATATTTGGGAAGGGAATCTGTTAAGAGATTTTTTTTGAGAAAGGTTTCTATTTAATAACTCTTCATAAGTGAGACACATGATCTATTTCCAGGACAGAAATGTATTGGCATAGTGGTTCTAATAAGCTAATTTGAGTTCCATTTCTGCTTATTGGCTAAATGAGCAAATGTGAAAAATGAAATTAAATTTGTCTAATTTGTTCCACCACCAATTTTTCAGGTTATATTTACAGTACTGAATATACTGCATTTTTTTCTGATTTCTGTTTGTAATGTGTGGGGAAAAAATGGGGCTGTGTCAGTTCTCCAGCATTTTTTAAGGGGAAAAAAACCAACTTATTTTAGGGATACACAAGTCCCTGAAGTAAAATAAAAACAGTCCAGGATAAAGGAGCAGAAATGTGAGGATAATTTTGAATTACATGTTTGTTGCTGCTCAGTGTGCAAAGCTGGAGAAGTTAAGAAAGTTCCTACCCCTTGGTGATGGTCATCATTCCTTTAGTGTGGGTTTTCAGACCTTCACTGATTTATCATCAGATACAGTTTTACAGGTTTAGTTGTACTTTTGGACATTGCAATGTCAAATTTCAGAGTTTTCAATCTAATTCTAGTTGCAAGCAGGTGTCCAAAACTGTTTGGAGGAGGAGTAGAAAACCACATGTAACACTTCAGTAGGACTGTAGTAGTAATGAGTCACGAATATGATTTACAGCTCCACCTCTCACCTTTTTTTTTATTATTAGCAGGCAATATGCTACTAAATAATATGTGTCTGTATGAACCCAACAGTCTGTCAGCTGAGGAAGATTATTGGCATGTGAATTAAACCACTGAGTCCTCTACATGGAGGAGGTGATTCTCCTCTGTATTATGTTATTTTAGTGCAGTTTTAATAGTGCAGCAGAAATAACTAATACCAAAGGATTACATTTTTAGATATTTTATTATTAACTCAATAACAGGGTGTGCACATTGTGCTGGTCTGGAGAGCTATGCAGCCCCAAATCTTGAAAATGCTATTCCTTGAGGACAGGGAAATTCTTCAGTACACAGAGAGGAGTTGTCACATGTCACAGGTGTGGATTTTGGGAAGGTTGGTTGGGATGTTACTGCAGAGGAGTTCACTCTGGAATCCCATGACTTGCACCTGACTGGCAGCATTTAGGAGGAAAGATATTTAATACGGATGAAAAAATGTTTAAAACTGCAAAATAATGAGGAGATGCTTGATCTTAACCCTTAGATAGAAGGAGATCTTTGGCTGAGCTGTCATTGAAGCTGTGTGTCAGACTGAGGGCTCTCACCAGGCTGATGAGGCTTTTCCTTAAACCCTTCAGGACTTGGGCTGGCAAAGTTGTCAGTGCCAGAAATGTGTTTGATTTCTTTAAATCAAAACCAGCCTTTGCAACTTCTGCAACAATATGAAGTTTGGAATGTCTGAGCAGCATCAATAAATGAGTAGCAGAGTGTCTCTCCCCCACCCTTGTTAGCTGGGGAGGATGCAGGTCACAGGGGTGAGGCATGGAATAAGATTATTTTTCTGCTTCAATATCTCAGTGTTCAGAAGAAGGAAATATTAATTTTAGCTGCAGCTCACATGCTCACCTCTGCACTTCAGGGAAGCCTGGATCTAAATGCAAACCGTGGGCACCCAGTACCAGTGCAAAAGGGGCTGCTGGTCATATCAAGTATGTGTTTCTGGTTCCAATTAAAACACATTTATTGCTTGGCTACTCAGAATAATGGAAAACAGGGTGTTAGGGGCACCTGAGCCTCTGTGAGCAGTGCAATTTACACAGCCAGTCAGAGATGTAAATCAGTGCTGAAGCACACGTTGTTAGGAGAATATTACTGAATAAGAAATGCTCCTTTTCAAAGCAATCCCAGTCATGAAAAAAAAAAAAAAATTTAGTTGTTCCATAACGTCTCCCAGATAATTAGTGGCTCCAGATATTTGAAGTTACCTGGAGTTGCTAATACTGGTGGCAGTATTTATTTAATACCTGGGTGTTGTGTGGGGCCACCTGCAAGAGCCAAGCCCCCCTTGCTGAGACCTCTCCTGTGGGAAGCCCAGCCCTTTGAAGAGGAGCCTTGTAAAACATAATTGCAGTCTAGACTCTGTGCTTCCAAAAGGCCTTATCAGCCTCATCTGTGTCTTCTGGGAACTTGGCTTGCTGCTGTAATTGAATCAAATTGACTCTTAATTAGCTGGGTTCCATTCAGGAAGGGTGGGTTGGTGAGAAATGCTGGCTGACTTTCTCTGTGTGCCATGCTGTGCACGAAGCCAAGGCTGCTCAGTTGGATGCAGATCCTAAACCAGCTCCCAGTATTAGGGCACTCCCTGTGTTTGAGATCCAGGGCTTTATTTCACAAATAAAGCACAGCTCAAAGTGAAATCTAAGCAGGTGGGGATGGTGCTGTCTGTCTCTAGGTTTAATTAAAATACTCCTGAAACATCCAACCCCGCTACTCTGGAGTAATTTAGGATACTCCTTGTGACGCCAGAAGTTTATTTGGATGATTCTTCACTAATGCAGTGGCAGCCCACGAGCAGCACGAGGATCAGCTGCCTTATCTGCTGTCAGGTGGCTTTAATTCAGTGAATTTACTGTGCAGGGCACCTGGTAAGCAGATAAAGCTGTGTTGCTTATTTAAATAAGGGCTGCTAATCTCCAAACCTCTTGCCTGGCTGGTCCAAAGTGTGCTTTCAAAGGATGGTATGTGGTAATTAATTACTGGGATTAGGTTTAGTGAGGGTTATGGAAAATCTGAAATAAAGAAGTGAGTGTGTGTAGGCTACATTCAGCAAAATTCAATTTCAAAAAATTCCATTGGTTCCCTCTCTATAGGAAGAAAGCCATATAGAAAAAATTACTTATTACCACCCTGGAGAAAAGCATTTTTTCTCTATTCCTATATCAAGCATCTTGTATTAGACCCTAGGTTTGGTTGAGCAACAAGAATAATGCATAGAAATGCATTATTCAAATGCATAGAAAGAGGTGTGAAGGTACAGGAGATGAAAGCAAAGGTCAGGAGAGAAGGAAATGGGTTCTGTTAGAGATTGTGTGAGACAAAACAACAGGGCAAAAATACCTGTCTGATTTTGGTATTTTCCCACACAGGAGTAATTGTGTGGCAATGTGTAGCTCCTAACTAGGCCTGATAGAATTAAGCTTTTATTTAAAAATATGGCATATTTGTGTTTTCTTCTGGTTTTTTTTATCCATGAAAAGATGCTTAGATTTCCATATTTATAAGCTTTTACCAAAATAATTTCAGCTTTATAATGTCATTAAAATTATTATTCAGTTCCATGAAAAGTGCAGGATTTTAAGACTTACTTAGTTTTAAATATTGATTTATATTTCCGATATCATTGAGACGTCCAATGTATTTCAGTAAAAAGTTTTTTAGCTGAATGTAACTTTTAAAAGTGTTTACAAGAGTTTGATGTTGTGTTCTTTGCAGTTTACCATTTAACAGAGACAAAACAAAATCACCAATTTCTTAAAGAGAGCTGGGCTTTTGGGATTCTCCCCTGTATATTTTTTGGCCATTGCTTAAAAAAATTATTTTCTTCTGGTTGAAATCAAACATGAAGTCCCATAATATGGAATGAGGAAACCATTTAAAAAAAACTATGCTAGAGTGTGTACAGGAGAACCTTTGACACAAATCTATTGGAAAATAAAAAATTAGTAAAGATTTTTGGTTTAATTTTTTTATATCTTTTTCCATTTCCCATTCAGGAGGAAATTCAGGAATGTACATCTAGGCAGGAATGACATGGCTTTTTATCCTACATTACACCATAAAAGTTGCTCATACCCACAGTGCTCCCCACTTAAGCCATCATTAAATGTTCTTCACACACTCTAAAGATATGAAATGTAAGTTAGACCAATTCCTGAATATGTACAAATGCAATCTCTGGTGGAAGGAGACTTTGAAATGCTTGTTAATTCTGTATTAAAAAAAATTAGCAAACCCCAAAAGCTAAATATGCTTAATCTGAGTTGTTTTTCCTCTCTTTTTCTCCAAAAGTGCCTCCCTGGTAGCAGGAGAGCTTGGAATTAGAAGTGGGAGAGCAAAATTCTGCAGAGGAAGGTGCTGCCTGAGGCTGAGGCATTCCCCTTGGAAAGCAGGTACACTTTCTTCCAGCCTAAGTTCCTTTCAAAAAGAAACTGAGGGATATCTGATTGCATTAGCAAGGGTGATACTGTCAAATTGACTTTACAATTGTTTTTGATGGTTTATTGTCCTTAGGATGTAAGTTGGGTAAGGATTTGTTAAAAAATAGCACAGCTGTCTGTGCGTTGTTTCCTTTATTATTTTAGTGCTGTTGTGTGCAAAAATTTGTGTCAAAATTTTAGAGGAGCCTGTTTGGCTATGTGGGATTTACCCTGTGGATGAGGATGCCCTTAATTTGATTTTGGAGGTGATGAGCTGGGAGGGATTCCCTCCAGCTGTGGAGCAAAACCTCTCAGGCTTTGTAGGGGATGCTGCCTGGGCTACCAGCAGTCCCTTTGGTGAGGGGTACAATTGGCAAAAACCCCTCTGCATGCCCCAATTTCCAGAACCTAAGTGGGAAACAGCTCTTTGTGCTCCTACTCAATAGCAACAGAACATCAAATAACCAACTGGAATTACCCAGAACGTGGGGAGAAACAGTTACCTTTGCAGAAAAAAAAATAGTATTTGAATGCATTTTGCTGATTGTGGTGTTTATTTTATACATATAATGATTAAAGGAGGTATTTTTGGTATGTGTCCACTTGCAAGTGATGTGTGTGCCTCATGCTGAATGCTCTGAGATGCACGCACGAGCCCCAGCACGTGTGACAAGGTGATGCTGAGAGCACACACATCAACCTGTGCTCCCAGTACAGCTCCAGGCTTAAATGAGGGAGAAAAATTGGAGATGGTGCCATGGTCTTGCTTTTTAGAGACCAGCTTTGGTACCCAAAAAGAGCTGGGGCTCACTCTGGGAACTGGGGAGAGGAGTTCACATGGGAAAACCTAGGGAATGTCAATGAGAACTGCACCTGTCAATGAGAACTGCACCTTCCTAATGTTACTTGTTCAGCCTCTTGGAAAATTTGGGGCATGATAATGAGTATTATTTGATTACATTTTCTAGGCAATATCCCACTGACTTTGTTTATTATTTTGGAATTTGATTTGTATTTATAGCAAAGTGTCTGCCCTGCTATCTTAGCACTTGGTAGCAACTAAAATGCAAACAGCAGAAATTATCATAATAAATGTTTGCAGCTTATTGTCAATTCTATAATCAAAACCAGGTCAGCCAAAAGGGAAAGATTCTATGGCTCTTTGTCTTCAAATGCCACCCTCCAGAAAATATTTAGTACATAGAATTTATGATACAATATATATTGTTCTTGAAAACTTGTGCCTTCAGTACTGCCTCACATCTAACAAAATTCTTCTTTGAAGGGTGATAAAACTGTGTTAATGTTATTAGAATTTCTTTGGAATATTATATCTAGTATTAATTGGCATAAGTTTTTTGGAATGACAAAGGGGGTTGCCTGGGGAAATTCAATTAGAGTTCTTGCTTTGTTTCCACTTCCATTTGAAACTTTACATAGGAAAAGCATGATTACCTCCTTCCATTGTTTTTGTGTGTATGCAAGTTGCCTGCCTCTGGACAAAAGCTGTGACAGTGAGCCTGTCACTAACAACTTTAAGGAAGGTGTTTGAGGAAAAGCAAGGATGTGAATTGCCCAGGCTTTTGGGAAGCATCCTTGATAGTTTTACTGAAATTACAGCTGGTGAGCAGCTCTGTCCCTGCACAGCAGGCTCAGCTTCCAGAGACTAAACCCAAAGAGAGGGAGGGGAAGGAAAAGCCCCAATTTTTCCCTTTTTCATTTGCTGAAGCAGCAGCAGGCAGGGAGGGCAGCTGCTCTGCTGAGATTGAGCCTTTCCCACCCCACCAGGACTCAGAGCTTGGGCTGAGCTGAGCTCATCCCACGGCTGAGCATGGGAAATTAAAAGTGGAGTGTTCATGCTGGCAATTTCAGGAACTGGTGTTCACAACTCCAGATGACATCTGCCCCTGGCACACTGAATTTACTGCCCATTGTGTCTTCTTTATAACAGAAATCAGATATTTTTTCTCCACCTATATGGGAGTAAAAGGTGACATAATGAAATTTTTTTTTGGAAAAGCTATTTCTTTGGAACCCTGCAATATTGTAAAATTAAAAAGTTTTGCTTCAAGAAGATGCTGTCTTCTGGCAGCTGTTACTTTGCTCACCATCATCCTTGTAAGAATGAGTTTATTTTCTTCTCAGCTGGGAGATTTTTAGGAAGAGAAGGCTGTGTTTTTAGAGGAAAGACAAAAGGATCTCTCTCACCTTTTTATTTAGTATCACTTTTGAGCTGGACAACACTTTAAAGTTTGATAACAAATCTAAAAGTTTCTGTGCAACCCCCAGCTTCTTTTGTGCCTTAAAAGAACTGTTTAGGGACTTGATATGTATGCAGTTGTCTTCAAAGATGTATTTCATGTTATGATAGGAAATAGCAAATGTGCAATGGAAGAGTTTGTTTCCCAAGAAGCTGAATTCTGCTGCAGTCCAAAGCAAGACTTTCATTTTGGAACACCAAAGATTCTGTAAAACATCTGAGTATTAGGATTGAACTGAGTGAAACAAACATCACTTTAAAAACTTTTATTCATGTTTTTTGACTGCTGGTGTGACTGAATGATGTTGTTTTGTAGAATCAATGGAAAAAGCTGAATGCAGATCATTACGGGAGTAGGCTGGAGCCAAGGTTTACTTTTGGGAAGCTGCTGCCTTTTTTGGTTTGAAAACAGCATCCAAACTACAAAACTGCAATAGGTTTTAGTGCTTTTTAGAGACTACCAAAAGAAATCCCACTTTTATTGGTAAGAATGTGCTAAAACATTTGATCTCACTGCCTCAGTCATTAAGGAAGATATTATAATTGAAGATTAGGATAATCTTGTCCTAATGTCTGCAGTGAATGACTCTAAATCTTCCCTTTATGCTCTTTCCCAGTTCCTAATTGCTATTACACCACTGGTGACAGGAGCAGTTTTATTTCCAGTTTTGTTCATATTCTGCCCACGTGGCTTTGCTGGCTCACAACATCCCTCAAGGTATTTAAATTCACCTTAAGACAGGGGCAAATTCTGAACTGTTCCACTGCATGTTGTGGATCTGTGTCTCCTAGATTGACCTTCTCAGGTTGTTTTGCTTTTAGAAGCTGAGTTTCCAACCAAATGCTTCCAGGCAGTGGCACTGCAGAAAAGAAGTGACATCAATAAGACACCTAACCAGAGGCAACCAAAACTAACATGCATAACAGGAATTGGCAGGAGGTGTGAATAAAACTCCCAGCCCAATGTCACAAAGAATATCAGGCTTATGGAGCCAACAAAAAGCAGAATCTTTCTCCTGAAACCCCTTTGAGCACCTCCACCTCTCCACCTGAGTCTGTTGTTAATCCTTGTGAGCATCCTGAGGGGTTTTGTAATTTTCCAACCCCCTTCCTACAAAAGGTGGTTTGTGTCAGTGAATTTGGGGCTGGACCAGGTTTCTGAACTGAAGCAGAATCTTCACTTTTTTCTTGTTTGCCATCTCCAGTGTCTTCAAAGCTGAGTCCTGACTGGTGACAATATGATATTCTCCAAATTGAAAGGCTGGCAGGGCCCTCACTTGTGGTGTTCAAACTGCATTGTGCAAAAAAAGGTGAGATCTCATGGAAGAAATCTGTGTAGATAGGGAGGGACTGAAGCAAGGAGTGTGTCCATGTCACTGTCATATTTTCTGAAAAATCCATTCGCCAGGATTTTTTCTCCTGGGAAGCTGAGAAGCTTCAGAGAAAAATGAAAACGATAATTATCTTATTGCTTCTCCTGTATTTTGCTGCTTTGGAATATGGTCTGGAGATTGTTTATCCAACATGTGAATTGTTTTTAATTAATGACCAATCACAGCCAGATGTGTCAGGACTCTGGAAGCAGTCATGAGTTTTTCATTATCATTCTTGCTAAGCCTTCTGTCTGTATCCTTTCTCTATTCTTTAGTATAGTTTTAGTATAGTATAACATACTATATAAAATATAATATATAAAATACAATATATAAAAATATATATAAAATAATATACTATAATATAGTATATTGTAGTATATTATTTTATACTATATTAAGCTATAATATTATTTTATACTATTTTATACTATAATATACTATCTATCATATCATATAATATGCTATAATATATTAAATATAGTATACTATATATTATATACTATAAGATACTATAATATATAATATATAGTATATATAATATATACTATATAGTATACTATATATACTATATATAATATAGTATATATATAATATATACTATATGTAATATAATATGGTATATATAATATATATAATATAATATATTAGCCTTCTAAGAACATGGGGTCAGATTCACTCATCTCTCACCTCATCCTGGGGACCCTTGCAAATACCACATGTCCAGTTCTGTGGAGGGCTCAGCTGAAGCCTCTGAATTCTGCAGGGTTGTTTGCCATACAGAAAGGTCCCTCTGAAGAGCCTGAGTGAACTCAGCCCTGTTAAAATCCAGAGATTGCCACTCAGGAGGGTTCTCAGGGTTCATTCCAGGTCTCTCCACAGCAGGGCTCCCACCCATCCACAGGGGAAATACAACAAAAGTGAACTCAGAGCTCGAGTGACTTTCATAGCACCACAACCAGGGGCTCCGAAATGGATCAGAGGGGATTAAAAACCAGCAGCATGAACTCCAGGTGACTTCAGTGAGCTCTGCTAATTCTAGAGACAGTGAGGAGCTCAGCATTGCTCACAGAATAAGTGTTTGCAGAAAAAATTAGCAGCTGCTCAGAGGAGAGGGCAAAAGACTAAGGAGAATGGCTGTGCATGTCTTTCACTCCTCTTATCCGTTTTCTTCCTAAATGCTGGGTTAATTTTTAAATTTTTTTTTTAATGTCTTTCTTGGCTTTTCATATTTTTATGAAAAAATTTTTTTTTTTTTCCTTTTAGAGAAGGAAAGCTTTTCAGGCTCAGGGTGAAAACTGGTCTCACCTGCAGCCCCCACACCTGCACGAAGCTTTTGGAAAACAGGGCAGCTGTGCCTGCGTGGCAGGAGAGAGCAGCTCAGGGCATTTGGCCCAGGGAGCACATCTGCTGGGGAAATAACTCCTCCCTTTGCTTTGCTCAGGCAGCTCTGTTGTGGAGGATCACTCCCAGGAAGGCAATCCATCTTCCAGGCTCTGAGCTAAACACAGGCAGGATCCTATTGATTTTTGTGGGCTCATAAAGGCACATTTTTAGACATAATTTTCTGCTCTCAGCTCTGGTCAGTGCTTTCAAATACTTGAATTTCATCAAATCGAGAGTGTTTCTGGAGAGGAGATAGTCTTTACTAGTTCTCGCTGCATGATCTTGAACAAATCATAGAGGCAGGAGCCTCCTATTTTATATTTTTTGGCCCATTTTCAGGTGACATCAATGAACTGACTTTTCAAGGTGTCAAATGCCCCCAGGGTAACAATCCCATGCTTTAAAACCAGGAGAGGATTTCTTCACTAAGCAGACACTGAGTTTGAAGGACTCTGTCCTGTGCTCCTTGTTGTACATATTTTAGGGTTATAGTGGTAAGGATGTGCAAAACCAGAGCATCCTCTGCACAGGGAGCTTGGAGGAGCAGGGCAGCTGCTCACAGAAGAAAACTGGCCCTGCAAGGTGGCAAGAAATGTCTCTTTTTTAGCTTTTCTTAGCAGAAAAAGCTAACTGAAAGATCTCAGGGCTACTGCTCCTGCAGAACATGTAAGTAGCACCTAGGAGGGTCCCTGGCTTCTAAAGTCTTGTAGGTGGTTTTTAGCCTTTCTTGTCCTAGGGTGGTTAACAGACTTTATGCTCTTTGCCATCAAAATCTCAGAAAGCCTGTGTGCAATTTTCACGTATTGTGTGTGTTACGTGCACTGAAAAATAATACACCTTGGGATTTGGAATAAGGAAGGAATGGGAATCAGACACCAAGCAAATGGAGAGTCTTTTTGAACAGATAAATTTGAAAATTCAAATTTTCCCCTGTGAGTGGAAACCCAGGACACCAGGAATATTTGTCTGCTCTGGGGTGCCCTGACCCCCAGGGGAGCACTGACTTTGACCCTCACTCATGGAGAAAGTTTCCCAGACTTCAGAATAGACTGGAATCCACAAAAGTGTGAAATAGATTATAGAGAGTATTGTAGGCGTATCACTTGGTGAGAAATTTATGTTTTGGGATTTTTAGTATGTTGTGGATGGAAGCAAGATGGAGGGCACAGGTTTGTGGTCCTGGGTTGCTTTTTCTTCCCTCTTCTTCATGGGTTTGGGTGATGTTTTGCAGTTGGGCAGAAAACTCCCCATTGTGGGCTTCCAGGGATCAGTTATTGGGTTAAAAGGGATAATAATCTAGGTATCAGTTCTTAATTGGATAGTTTTGTCTTAAAAGACCTTGTAAGAGATTGTTGGCCATTTTGTGCCTTCTAATGAAAAACTGCTGAAGTCACAGTAGTGAAGCTGTTTTATTTCTGATAAGAAACAATAAACACCTGAGTCAGAACATGAACTACCATCTCAAGTACCTCCAATCCAGACCCAGAGAAACCAATAAATGTGGGAAAGAAACGATCTGCTTTCAGTAAGAAAAAAGCAAGCCCCAAACCAGAGTGAAATTCTTGCTCTGCTGCACATTCTGGCTCCAATCATACAATTTCTCTGCAGGTGCCTCTCTTGCCTCCCCTGATGTCAGCAGGGAAAAGCTGCAGCTCCCCCAGCTTGGGAGAGCCATCCATGCCCATGGCTGACCCTCTCTTAGTTCAGTCAGGCCTGTTATGGATTCAGCATCAAGCACATGTTTAAAGTCCCATTGAGGCATGAATATAAGACCACTGGGATTTTAGCTTGTGCTAAATTTGTTGCTGGAGTGCCTGGCTAAATGTGTGTTTGAGCTGTGGCCTCTGAAAGAGCATGTTTGTATAATGCAGTATCCTGATTTGTGAAAGGAGGGAACATAACATTTATTGGGGTATGTGATGGTGTTCACAGGGACTCTTGGATGAGGGAAGAGATGAGGATCTGACTCCATGTTTCAGAAGGCTTGATTTATTATTTTATTATATCTATTACATTAAAACTACACTAAAAGAGTAGAAGAAAGGATTTCATCAGAAGGCTAGCTAAGAATAGAAAAGGAAGGAATGATAACACAGGTTTGTGGCTCAGCTCTCTGTCCGAGCCAGCTGGGCTGTGATTGGCCA
>JAXCLO010000170.1:10284759-10304547 GCA_035583995.1 Arremon aurantiirostris
TTCTTATCTCATTTGCTTCTCCTGTGTTGTGCTCATGTGGAATGTGTTTGGAGATTGTTTACCCACAGGCGATTGTTTCATTGGACTCTGCTGTGAGTTGTTTTCACTCATTGGCCAATTGGGGCCAAGTTGTGTCAAGACTGGAAAGAGTCACGCGTTTTCATTATTATCTTTTTAACCTTCTGTATGTATCCTTTCTGTGTTCTTTAGTACAGTATAGTATTCTTTAATATAATATAGTATAATAAAACAATAAATTAGCCTTCTGAGAATGTGGAGTTAGATTCATCATTCCTCCCTGCCATGGGGGTCCCTGCAAATGCAATAGCAGAGTTTAGGGCTGTTTTGGGCCTTGAACAACTCTGTCCTGCTGAGCCTGAAGCCAGCATGAACATGGCATGGAATAGGAATGGAGAGGCTGTGTTAGACATCACCTTCTGCAGGGCTACCTTGCAGTAGATCTTGGGCAACTCCCCAGAAGGTGCTGACCCATACTGGCAGAGTCAGGAGATTCCCAAAGCACAGGTTGCTCCCAACAGGGCACATTTGCCTGGAAGTTCTGGGAGAGGCATGAGTGCTGAAAAACAGGAAAAGATAGTGGAGGTGTACTGTATTTGCAGGGACCCTTGTGGCAGGGAGGAATGATGAATCTGACTCCATGTTCTCAAAGGCTAATTTATTATTTTATGATACTATATTATATTAAAGAATACTATACTATACTGAAGAACACAGAAAGAATACTTACAGAATGCTAAAAAGATTATAATGAAAACTCGTGACTCTTTCCAGAGTCTCGACACAGCTTGGCCCCAGTTGGCCAATGAGTGAACACAACTCACAGCAGAATCCAATGAAACAATCAATTGTGGGTAAACAATCTCCAAACACATTCCACATGAGCAAAACACAGGAGAAGCAAATGAGATAAGAATTGTTTTTCTTTTTCTCTGAGGCGTCTCATCTTCCCAGGAGAAAAATCCTCAGCAAAAGGGTTTTTCAGAGAATGTGAGTGCCACAGTCCCCAGCAAGGACCCTTTCCCCTCTGCTCCCTGGGATCAACTCAGCAGCAGCTTTATTCCAGATCCCCGAGCACACAGCCCTGCACCAGGGTAAGGATCAAAGGGACTGCACGGGATGGGGTCCAGGGATGTTCCTGGATGAACTGCTCCCAGGCAGGGTGGTTCTGGCAGGGGCTGGGCTCTCTGCCTGCTGCCAGCTGGCCTGAGCAGGAGGAATTTGGATGAGATAACATCACTGACTGAGCTGTAGCTGGGAATGAGGGATAGCAGGATTGGGAGCAGGTGTTCAGGACTAACCTCAATGGCCAGTGTTGCCATTGTTGAGATGAATCCACTTTTTGCCTACTCATGTTTTGTGTTTAGCATTAGATACAGCGTGGTTTTCCATTTCTATTTGGAATTTTAGAGGTTTGGCACTGTAAAGGGTGCAACTGCCCAGTTACCTGTTTGCAACCAGTGCTGTTTTTAAAATGCTGACCAGAATTCTGTGGAGCAGCATTCTCTCTTGTGACAGATGACTAATGTGATGATTGACTCTCAGAATTAATAGACAAATATCATGTGTATAGGTTAAGAAATGTTTTATAGATTTATAGTTATGTTTTACCTCCTCGCATGGTTATCAAGGGACAGCTGGAGTTGGGACATCTGGGAGGGCTGGCTTGTCCCTATGGCAACATCTGATCTCCTATCAGGATTTGAGGAGGAGATCACCACCACTGGACAGTGAAGAAGGGGTGGATGGACAGAACTTTGGGAGGATTTAAAGGGTTAAAAGGTGAAATCTCCATTGTGTGGCTGAGCACATGGTGGGAAAATGCTTTGCTCCTGGTGTCGTAACCTTTTTCTCTATTCAGTCTTCTGTTGTATTTTTGGTAAGGTTTAATGAACCTTTTAAAACTATGAAAAGTAAGTGACCATTTCTCACACTCTCTTCACTCAGTACTGAATGCAGCAGTCTGGGATTCCTGCTCTGCCTGAGGTAGCCTCAGTTATTTCACATTCACGGACACCAGCCTCACTTTAAGGTATGTTACCTGCATTTCCCAAACTGCTGTGACTAAGAGGATGCAATGCTGTGGTAGCCCATCTCTTTGCAAAATTCCATCTGCAACTGCCCTTCTTTGCAAGCCATTTTGCTTTCCAGTGCTTCACTCCTAGGATGGGAATGAAAATGAGGCAGTTTTGGAGGTTTCCATGGCTGTGACCCATTCCCTATGTGCCACCTGAGGCAGGAGCATTCAGGTGAGCTCAGAAATGTGTGGTTTTGCCTTGTCAACCTGTCACCATGCCTGAAAGACTGATGGGGCATGGTCATGAATAAACATATGGCATTCCTATGGAGTGTCCCTTGAATATAAAGCAATCCAGTAATTCCTGAAATAAAAGAGAAGTGTGGGAGGGGGAAGATGGGAATCAAATCCTGCCTCACTAGAGGTTCTTTCCTTTGGAAAGAAGCCAGCCACTATGTAAATAGAAGCAAAGGCAGGTAATGAAACAGAAAATAGGCCCTTAATCCTGCTCTCCTGGAGGTTTTGTGGCCAATCTGTAATTGCTGTCCATGGAGGGGTGGATCAGCCTGCTAGACCAGCAGCAAAGCCTTGTGCTACTTTGGCAATTACAGACATTGCCATATTTCCAGCAAAGGTTTAGCTTGTGGCTCAGGGAACCAAAAAACCTGATTAATAACTTCCCCCCAGACAGTGAGGAATCATATATTTTTCTCTTATCTATTTTTCATTTAAAGATAAAAGTGGCAGTAGCTGCTTTTCTCTGTTGCGGCTTGGAGTAGTGGTTTACATAAAATACACAAATTAATACAGGAATAAGGCTCTAAGATGAAATCACCCCACATGTTAACACAAAGGGCTGCTGAGGAATCCCCCACAGGCACACAGATAAGTCCTGTAAGATAACATGGTAACCCTCTGTGTATAAATCCTGACTTTCCTATAAAAATCTGTTCTTTTTCAATTTCCCTGGAGTTTACACACGCGCACTGCCATTGTCTGGAGATAAACCCACACAATAGCTCAAGAGGAAATTGGTGCAGGCAAAATGTCCTGTGGTGAACTTCTCACAGTCTGCTATGCTTTACTTCCTTTTTATCTTTAGAGCTCAAGTTCTGAACTTTCTGTCCAACTCTTGTCTCCTCCAAGGCTCAGTGATTTTTACAGTTCAAAGATTTTGAGGTTTAGCTGGGGACATTTTTCTGGTGATTCTTTTTTGAAATGCTCTCTTCAGAAGTGTCTCTGCTGCATGCCTGCAGCTGAGAGGCACATACAGTGTGGAAAAAGTCCTGTCCCTTGTCTGGAATGCTGTTGCTTTTTGAAAATCAAGGATGGTTTCCTCATAATACTTTCTTTTAATGTTTCCTTTCATAGTGCATGACAGGAAGCTTTCCCTTGTTTTGATCTTTTCAGGACCACAACCCTCTCCATTCTACAAATCCTCCCCTATTTTCTTTCTAGGAACCCTATGGGGGTGTTTAGGGCTCACCCTTTAATTCTTTCTAGGATTCCATCTGGTTTTGCTTTCGAAGCTTCTCCCCCTGCTTTTCAATTTCTTGGAATTTTCCACAATTTGCTGAAAGCCATTCAATTTGCCTTCTAGAAATTCTGTTCCTTGATGCTTTCTGGGAATATTTGATGTTGTCTAGGATTCCTGGGATGCATCTGTAGTAATTATACACATTTCCTAAGACATCCCACCCCAGGAACTTTCCAGATTGATTTTGCTTCCCCCCATGTCTCTGGGGAGCCCCAATGTCTTCTTTCCGCATCCATTTCCTAGGAGTGTTCCCATCCTGCTGCCTGCTCTGCTTTCCAGCAGTTCCTCATTGCTTTCTAGGAACCTTATGGGGGTGTTTAGGGCTCACGCTTTAATTCTTTCCAGGACTCCATCTAGTTTTGCTTTCTAGGCTTCTCACCCTGCCTTTTGATCTCTTGGAATTTCCCACAATTTGTAGGAACCCATTCATTTTGCTTTCTAGAAATTCTGCTTTTTTAGCACTACTCCTTGATGCTTTCTGGGAATATTTGATATTGTCTGGGATTCCTGTGGTGCATCTGTAATAATTGTCCACATTTTCTAAGACCACACCAGTTTGATCTCTAAGACATCCCAGCCCAGGAACTTTCCAGATTGATTTTGCTGCCCCACATGTCTCTGGGGAACCCCAATATCTTTCCCTATCAATTTCCTAGGGATGTTCCCTGACTGTGAATTTCTCTTCTGTTTCCAGCAATTCCTCATTGCTTTCTAGGCCTGCCTACACAGAAGGAAGTCCTCTGAAGTTTCTAAGAGGAATTCCTAATTTGCTTTGTAGAAGATAAGCCTTATTTTCTTTCTATTTGTTCGTCCTTGCTTTTCCAGGGATGGTCCCTTTTGAGGAAATATTGATTTTCTTACTGTCAGTTCTCTGTCTTTCCAGATTCCCTCCATATCTTTGTAGGGAATCCCCCAGTTGCTTTCTGTCACTTGCTTTGTTAAAAATTCCCCCTTGTCTTCTAGGAAGCCTCCTCTTTTTGATAAATTCAGTCTCATACCTGGGAATTCTTCTCTGCTTCCAGGAAACTCCCTACTGTGCTTTCAAGGAATTTTCTCTTTCAATTCCAGCAGTTCCCCAGTGCTGCCTGGAAAGTCCAGTGTTCTTTCTAGAATTTATAAACCACGTTTCTTTTCTTAGAGGGTTTATTTTGCTCTTCTACTTGCTTTGAATTCTCTGCTGCTGTTGAGAATTTAGTGCTTGCTTTTCTTACAAGTCCTCACGTATTTTCTAATAATTCCCTTCTTCATTTCTAGGACACTTTTTTTTTTTGGAAAGCTGCCAAAGTGACACTTCTAAGCAACTGACTTGCTTTTAAAACCCTCCTTTACCTTCCAGAGAGTTAAAAGTCATTGGTGCTTTTGATAAAAGGTGGCTCAGAGAACAAGTAAAGATCAGGATATCCTCAGCTGCCAAAGAAGTGGAGAAGCAAGTCTCAAAAATCCTTTACAGACTGACTCTCCATGATTAGAATTTCTTCATGCCAATACAAGTGTGCATGCCATATTGGTTTTGTGAGCACCTCCACCTCCAATTTAACCTGAACCTTAGCCAGGGCATTCAGATGATAGAGTTAAGAGTGCAGCATTTTTAAACAAACAGTGGAATCTCCTTTTTCTTCATGTAGCTGCTTTACACATTAAGGAGGCTTTGCTGGCACAGCAATGCCAGTCAAGGTGACAGCTTTGGTTTTGGCACAGAGGCAGAACTCTGCAGCAGGAGCCTCAGCTGCTCAGTGATTAGCGCTCAGTGACACCAAACACATTCAGGCTGCATTAATTTTAGCAGGATTTGTGAAATCTGAGCAGCTAAGTAAATAAGACTATCAAAGAGATGTGCCTCAGGGTGGGAACTCTGTAGAAAAGCATAGCATCTCTTAATTTTCTTTTCTGAAGTACAATGGGATGCTATCTTGCTGCAGCATGAGGGTCAAATAGAAACTATTCACAAGCCCCAAAACCAAAATGGAAAAAACTTAGGACTTTACATTTAATGCAATACCAAAATCCTCTGGTTTTTCAATACCTGAGCCTCACAGTACAAAACCATAACATGTTTAAATGTTTTCCTCTTTTATTATTTTTTTTTTTGGTCTCTTATTGCTGCAGACATTTAACTTGAAATCCCCAAATGACAGTGAGAAATGTCAAGGTAACTTGTTTGTTGTTTACCTGATGCAATTTAAGTGATGCTGACATCACACACTGACCACACTGTCAGCTAAAGATAAGTTTTAGTTCATCCACCACTGTCAGCAAAACGTTCCCTTATCATCTTTCTCAGCTATTTGTTTGGGTATCATTAAATTATTCAGGCTTTGGCTTGTTTAATCTTTCAGGTCACTGCTACCAAAAGAGATAAGGAAATTTATTGAGAGTGCATGTAGGATGAAGTTGGAGGGAAAAACTGGATGGAGAGTTTGTGGAGCTCATCTTTATTCATGAAGCCCTTGAGGGTGGTGGGGAAGGGGACCAGCAATCCACACGGGCTGTTGGCTCTTGCAGCTGTGTTTAACTCACTGATGCTGGCTGCCTCAGCTGGTGCACACAGGAGGCTCTGCCAGGGCTTGAGCTCTGCCTCCCTTGCATTATTGATGCTCCCAGAAGGGATTGTGCCACTGCCTGGCACTGCCACTGCTGCCTGAGGTGGCACTGCCACTGCTGCCCAAGGTGGCACTGCCACTGCGGCTCTCTGCAGGGCTTTCCCAGCCATGGCAATGGGGCTCTGTGAGTGATGTTAGTGATGCCTCAGGTCTGAGCTTTTCTATTTTTCAGGTTCTGTACTGCTTTAGTGTGTACACTGCTTTAGTCTGAGCTTCATATTAGGGGATGGTGAGCTCTCTTCACAAAGTATTTAGACAAAACAATTCCTTCTCTAGCTGGGGATCAAGGACAAATGATCCAAATTTCAGGCCCAAGAGCATAAACAATGGCAGAATGAAGAGAGAAAAACAAGAAGGATGTGACTTCATAACCTAAAGCTGTAATTGGACAATTAACTCCAATATGCTAATGGACCAAAACTTATACAAGTGAGACACCCTGTGACTGGTTGTCCATTTTGTGACCATTTTGGGTTCATCTTGGGTGCAGCCCTGGCTGGGCTCTTGTGCTGCCCAAGGTGTATTCAATGAAGCCTTTTAATAAATAAATCCCTATTTTATTCTTTAGCTCCATCCTGCCTGTGTTCTGGGTCAGCCCTCACAAGGCATCATTAGCACTGAGCAGGCACAGCTGGAGCAAAGCAGGGTCTGGTGTTTGCCAGTGGCAGGAGTCCAGAAATTCAGGCCTCTTGGAATTCTGATCTATTTAATTAGAGAGATAGTGCCACGTGCAGATAGCAAAGCAAATCTGGCTGCTCTTATCCATAGTGTAATTATACCGTGTGTCTTAGGATTTGTGCCTCTATCCTTTCTTAAAACTGAAATAATAATTAAAAAACTCTTGCAAAATCTTCTAGGCATTTAAAAAATGATAATTTTCTAGTGCTTATCAATGCAGACAAAAATGTAAAACATGCATATGTGCAATGTAGGAGCTCTGAGATAATTCCTCATAATTATTTAAAACTGATCTCATGGATTTTGGAACCAGATTCTTTGCTTATTTGGCACCAATAACACCATGGATAGATGTATTTTGGTATGTTCTTTTTTTTGCTGAATGGTTTTGAAGAGCATATTCAAACAACCTGCTCACTCAAAGCAATGATGTCTCACCTGCCTGTTTTCTATTTATTTTTATTTTTATTTTTATTTTTATTTTTATTTTTATTTTTATTTTATTTTTTATTTTATTTTTTATTATTTTTTATTTTTATCTGCAGCATTTGACCTATTTCTAGTAGGGTAGAGATAGATCCTTTGGAAGTTTGGATATTGAACTTTCTTTCTCTATTCCCCCCTTGCTGCACAATCCTTTGGAAGAGCTGATAATGTGCTGACATGAGGTTTCCATAGCCAGGTTTGCAATGTAGGTAATGTGTTGTGTGTAATGTGATGTTCCTGCAATAAATTTGTGCAACTGAATTCTCTTCCACTAAAGGCAGATGAGGGAAGCAGCAGTGTAAGCTAGGACAATTTTTTCCAGTTTAGGAGGAATTTTGGGCTGGCAGAAATTGTTCCTGTCCAAGAGGAGTGTTGTTTCTGGGCACAAAGTGTGAGAATGTCTATTCAATAGGTCAATGCAGGGTCTCTCCCTGATCAGCTTGCCTCTCCCAAAAGAGTAATAAAGGAAACCAAAGAGATTGCTTCAATATCTGTGTGGTACTGCCACCCTCAGGCCTTCCCAAACTGCAGGAGTAGCTTCAAAATCAATACATATGCCATGGCTTTTTTTGCTCTTCCCCCAAAAGCTATCTCATAACAAGTGGTTAATTTTAATTTTTACCCTTTGCTCCACAGTGAGGTTTAAAAACTTAATTATAAAGACCAAAAAAAAAGTGAGATTTGCTGATAATAGACCTCAAAGAAAGACAAAGTGTCATGGGACTTGTGATTTAAAGTGGGGTAACGTGCTATTGTTAGTTTTGCATGAGCATTCCTTTGGGTTTCAAATATACCAGCACCTGTCTAGAAATCTAATTGATTGGGCTTTTGTTAATTTAATTTAGCTCTCCCTCCTTGCCTCCCCATGGCTGATGCTGTCTCCTTGTTCACTATCCTGAGATGGAGGGCTGTGAACAGGCACAGGATTAGTGCAAACCCATTTCCATGTCCTGCTGCAGGGTTAGATCTCCTAGGTACAGGAAGGAATTTCACCCTCATCTGTTACTAATGTAAAATCACTGGAAAAGTCAATTTTTAATTAAAAGTGGAGAAACAACAGGACAGCTACACCTTAAGCTGCAATAAGTTTAGGTCACACTTCACCCAGACATCAGAATTTCATGCTGAGCCCTCAGTGGGTGTCATGCCTGGGCAGGTCAGCTCTAATTCCACCTAATGAAGTGGGTAATTCAGGTAAGTGGTCAGCCAGAAAAGTGAGACATCATTTTTAATTGCCATGAGAAATGTTTACACTCTTGGTACATCAGGGGGCTGTGAGAGGACAGGAGACTTTGAAAAGGGCTGTTCTGTAAAACAAGCCTGTGGCTTTCTCACAACACCTGGCAATTTTTTTAAAAAAACAATCAAATAAGATGTTTTTCAAACAGGTGCTAAAGAACATTTGTGCTGAGCTTCCTGCAGAGCATCTGAGATTTCTCACCTTGCAGGGAAATGGCCCTGGAGAGCTTTGTGGAGATGCTGGAGCTTCTGTATGGGAGTGCTAACCATTACATATTAATGGCATAATTTGTCATTAGGTGATTAGTGCAGCACACCCCCGTGGTGACAACCAAATGTTTGGCTCATTCCTGGGAGCAGAGCTATCCTGCAAGGTGAGCACTGAAATGTTACCCTGGAGGAAAACAGCTCCTTGGTATTAAAACATCATGAACAAGTGCCAGCCTCCTGCTTCAGACCAAGGCTGCTTGTGAACCCTCCCTGTGTCAGGTTCTGTGTGCAAATTAAGAATTGATTATAGGGAAAAAGATAAAGCTGAAAAATGACTCTCTATGGATCTTGCTTGCCAGCAGACAAAATATTTGTTTCATGTTGAATCAGGCCCCTCAGATCTGGCCTGGCAATGAATGAGCACCTCTAATGTGGGTTACTGTAATCATTTGGAATAATCTATTTAAATAATTCATATGCCTAAGGAGAACCCTCAATATCCCTTCCTGCAGTGCCCTTTAACTCTTTTTCCCTCTAAGCTGACTCAGCAAGGTTGTGAGTTTTGGGTTTGGGGGATTGCAGAGCTCTTGCTGCTGTCACACTGCTGCTGCTGCAAATGATGGGTGGAGGAATGATGGCTGCTGCAATCAGTATTCAAAATGTTTGTCTACAAGCTGAGTGACTCATTAATTACAGGCTGTAAAATGCTACATTGCTTCTCCTGTCCGCCTCAGTCTAATTTGCAGGCATTTAGCTCAGCCTTCTCCAGACAACACATTGATGCAGGGAGTGAAAAAATACACAGTAAAATCACTGTTTTAGCTCTGTCAAGTTGCCTCATCCTTGAATTGATCCCACAGGAGGAGGGTAAAATATAAAGCTAAAATAAGGGGATGAATTGTCATGGACAGTTTCGGATAGGTTGTTACCATCATATTTTCTGAAAAATCCCTTTTGCCCAGGATTTCTCTCCTGGAAAGCTGAGAAGCCTCAGAGAAAAAGGAAAACAATATTATCTCATTTGCTTCTCCTGTGTTTTGCTGCTTTGGAATGTGGTTAGAGATTGTTTATCCAACAGGTGATTGTTTGATTGGTTTCATGTGAATTTTTTTTACTTAATGACCAATCATGGTCTGGCTGTGTCATAACTCTAGAAAGAGTCACAAGTTTTCATTATTATCTTGTTAAGCCTTTTGTAAGTATCCTTTCTCTATTCTTTAGTATAGTTTACTATAGCATTCTTTAATAGAATATCATAAAATAATAAATTAGCCTTCTAAGAACATGGAGCCAGATTCACCTTTCCTCCCCACAACAGGGGACCCTGAAAATACCACAAAAGGTGAGGATTGTTTGTCCTTCTTCCCTGCACACTGCTTTGTAAGTGGGATTACTCTTTCATCACAGGCAGATAAAACTGGGTTTGATCTTGTTGGTCAGACAGATGTTGTCAGACAGATATTTTTATTTTTGTTTTGCCTTCAGTGTCTCTGAGGAAGGAGATTCCACAGCATCTCTAGGCAACCTGCTCCACTGCCTGACCACTCAGAGTAAAAAGCTGGTTCATTATTTTAGGTGGAATTTCATGCCTTTTAATGTGTGTCCCTTTTGTCTTGTCCTGTCACTGAACACCACTGACGAGAGCCTGCTTCCCTCTTCTCCAGGCTGACCACTGTCAGCTCTCTCAACCTCTTCTTGTGTGGGAGATGCTCCACTTCCTTCCTCATATTTCTAGCCCTTTGTTGAAATTACTCCTTGTATATTGTGCTTTTTCCCTTTCTTTTTAAGTCAAAGGAAACTTACATGGCATGGTTAATTACTGTCTATGCAAGCAGCTGAAAACTTGGGGGGAGATAATTTTTAATATCATTGTTACTCAGAAAGTTTGAGCACTGAGGTTTGTCCTCAGAGAACCTTCACCTGACAACAGGCTGTCCAACAGGAAAAATGCCTGTAAAGGTATTCCTGCAGTAAACCAAGAAAGTCTAGTCAGAGGAGAATGCTGAGATAAAGTATTGCTCCAAATATTCTTTATGGATTCTTAGATGAACAAAAGGTACTGAAGTCAGCAAGTGTTTATTTATTACCTCTGATGTGTGGCTGTGTGAGCCTGCACAGGGAAAGTTCATGCTGTTAAATCTACAGATCCAGAGCCTCCATCCCCACAGGACTGTGCTGTTACACATTCAGGAGATCTGACTCCTTAGGGTGAATACAATTTTTTTGGATCATAGTTTCAAGCAGCAACACATATGGAGATTCTAAAAGATCTCTGGGACAACTGTTTGCTGTGTTTGACCACCTCCAAACAAAACAAAACAACAAAAATCCATCAAAACCCAACCCAAACAAACAAAAACCCCCTTTGCATTCTCTAAGAGGAGAAAAAGGAACTTTTTTCCTTTCCATTTCCATAGGAGGCTCCTTGTGCTGACATTATGGTAAGAAGTTTCTTCAAGTAGGAAATGTTTAAGTAGACCCACTGACAGTTTTGGAAGTGCAGTTAAAAGGCAGTAGAACATTTTGAAGGGTAAGAAGAGTGCTTGGGAAACAGTATGGGAATTTCTACATAGAAATAATCTTTTTCTCTGAGTGGATTTTTACAGTTAGACTTAGAGGATCCAGGTTGAATTCAGGCCCAGTTGGACAAAGGGACTAAACTGATCAAATGTCCTTTAAGATAAACTCATGGCAACCTTTTGTTGTAACCTTAAAAGTGGGACAAGAGATGCTCAGAGAAGCTTTTCCAGTCTAATTTATTCTCATATGTGCCAATCTCTCTTGCTCAATAAGAATACTTAAAAAAAAAAACCCCAGCAACTAAAAGCATCCAACATTTTCCCTTTGAGAAAAACCAGCTCCAACTGAGAAACTCTCAAGTTATCTCAGGGACAAATCTCTATCTTTTGTATTGTTTTGGATTTTATAGAACAGTGCATTGTTTAACACCCCACTTCCACTCATTGCCTATCAGTCCTATGAATTTCCAAAGGACAGAGAAAAAATTTCATCTCTTCCACTTACCTGGGTCATTTCAGCTTGTTATTCAAATTTATATCCAGTTTTTGCCCTCATGAACTTTAAGGTGAGGATGGTTTGAGTAAAACCCATGACCCAGCTGACTCCAGCAATCCCCACTGCTTGCCTGCAGCAGCTCTGCAGTGAACACAGGCCTGTGTCATTTCTGCCCTTTGTGCTGGCCCTCTTCCCAGTAAAACCAAAGCAGACAGCAAGCAGATTTCCATACAAGTTCTAGAGGGAGATTTTCCAAGGAAATTGTGCTGAAGTCACCATATGTAATCCCAAAGCAAAAGGCCTTTGACCAAGGCTTCCTGGTCACACCAGTAGGAGCGTTTGACCTGCCTGGCAAACACTGGGTGCCAAGGTAGGGCTGGACCCAGAATTCTTCATTTCAGTCAGCTGAACTAATTCCCAGTGGGCAGGAAGATTTCTTCAAGCCAAATCATTCTGGTTTTTATAAGACATTAAAACTCTCCTGATGTCACTGGCATTACATTTTCAGAAACACTCAGAAGTCAGAAACTACAGAGAGTGAAAAACACAAAGGCAGGTAAAAAAAGAAGGAAAACTTTCCAGTCTGCCAAATCCAGATGGAATAATACCTGGGCTGCATCTTTCCCTGGGAATGTGAGCATTGTTCTCTGTTTGCTGTATTAAAAATACTCATGTCTCTTGTATATGGCTGAATGGGAGCAATGGACTCTGAAGCCAGTATTACAGGCAGTGAGATGCTGTTTTTCTGTCTATGACAGGATTTCCTATGCCATATTCTTGATGCTTTTCCTCTTGTGGGTTGGGCTGTATTTCAGAGATATATTTCATCCACAGCTGTACACAACAGTAGAAAGGGAGCACTGAAATCTTCCCATCCTAGCAGCAACCCCCTGAGGTAGAAATTCCTGTTCCAGAGTTGTTGAGAGGCAGGTTGGCTCTGTTTGCTGTCTAAAAACCACCTGTAGCTAGATGATGAGTGATCAGCTGCATGCAGTCCTTGCTATGAAATAGCACAAATTCATGGAGCATAAATTGATTAGTTCAGTCCCTTCCCCCAGCAATAACTTTGTTGAATGCTGTCTAAGAATGCAGTTTGTGCAGTGTCTTCTAAAAGGCTAAAAAATGTGTGACAAGGGTAATTCAGCCACTGCTAATAGATTATGTCAGGGCTATGGGGGAATGTGTATCAGTCTAATGCAGGTCTGCTGTGCAACATGTGCATTAAAAAAGAGTCACAGAGTCAAGTGTGTGTAGCAGAAAATATGGAAGTGAAAGATGATGGTGGGGATGGATGAAAGTCAAGTCTCTATCATTATTTATAGTCTAGCAGTGTTGTTTTCTGAGTGTTTTTGGAGAAAAACTTGGAAGGTAAGTATTGTATTTGCAGGGTTCCCAGATGAAGGAAGGAATGATGCATCTGACTCCATGTTCTCAGAAGGCTGATTTATTATTTTATGATACTATATTATATTAAAGAATACTATACTAAACTATACTAAAGAATACAGAAATGCTTACAGAATGCTAAAAAGAGAATAATGAAAACTTGTGACTCTTTCCAGAGCCTTGACACAGCTTGGCCCTGACTGGCCAATAAGTCAAAATAATTCACAGAAACTCAATGAAACAATCACCTATGGATAAACAATCTCCAAACACATTCCAAAGGAGCAAAACATAGGAGAAGCAAATCAGATAATTATTGTTTTCCTTTTTCTCTGGGGCGTCTCAGCTTCCAAGGAGAAGAATCCTGGGCAAGGGGATTTTTCCAGAAAATATGACTGCTACAGGTAAAGGGGCAGCCAGAGTGGCTACTTCAGTTTGAATAACAACAGTACCCAAATGTCTAGTGTAAAATGCATTTTTAGGAAATCATTTGTGTGGCTCCTCATTGTGAACCTCTTGATCATGGCGAGCAGCATTGATACGTGGCTCAGAGAATGAAGGAAGGAGAACAAAGACAGTGCTGGTAAGAAATGGATGAGCCAGGAACAGCAGGTAATGAAGAGGAACACAGCAGATAGGAGGCTTTAGATCATTTAAAGCATAATAGATGAGAAAGATAGTTCACTGTAGATAAATGTGGAATAACGATGACTATGATGAATCCTTTTCACTCCAGACTCTCTGTTTCACAAAACAGAGCTTTAAAAAAATAAAACCACCAAAACTTAGAAGTTAAAAGGCACACCTCTGTGTGCTGCTAACGAGATGGAGAATCTACATGGAGAATCTACATGGAGAATGGTGCTGGTGGTGAGATTGGGATCCAGGTGCTCAGGGATGGGGTAAAACAAAAAGGAAGAAAGAAGAAGGGGAGGGAGAGTGAACCCAGTGGCAAAATAAAAAGGTCAGCTAACTGAAAAAGGAGAAGTTTCGAATAGCACACTTGTGTATGCAGACTTTTAATGTCAAGACAAATGATTTGGTTCCAGAACTGTTCCTCTCAGCTTATTGCTGGTGGTTACATTTTGAAAGCAGTTATATTACATGTGTTTAGAAGGCAAGTGTCTTGGTTTAAGACAATTTAAGGAGTGCACTCTGAAATCAGTCACCTCTCCTTAGTTTTAACCAATCCCTTTCCACCAATAAGGAGAAACAATTATGAATAGATTAAACTGAAAAAAACCAACAGTTTACTAAAAAATGAAACAGCAACAGGCAAAAAATAACAATAAATGATCACTAGGTACAAAACTGGACTGAGATAAACGGGAAAACTTTGAATGAATAGTGTTAAAGTAGAATCACACTTTCTAGCTGGAGAGTGGGGATGGCAGGAACATCTAGCCTAGAGTCAGGAATTGGATTTTTTCTTAGGCTGACTTTGTCAGCTTTTAACTCTCTGCTTGTATGAAGAAGTGGCAGTTTTGTATATCTAGATAATACTTAGCCTTACTGATCTCTTTGTAATTCTTGTGCACTGGAGCTGTGTCACAGGGCACACTATTTCATGTGAGATCTTTAAAATGAGCTGTTAAAATGAGATGTACAGAACATACACACCTTTTAGTCCATATTTTATAGCCATCTTGAAGGTCAAATGAAAATCTGGTGAGTCCTTTCTGAGCTGTTTCTCTGCTCCATTTCACAGTACATGTGCTTGTCTTTTTATGATCCTATTATACTGTTTTACTATGCTATTATTGGTTGAAATTAGTAAAGACATAAGAGAGAGGGTTTAGTATCCCAAATGCAATCTTTGCAGCTTGGATTTTTACACTGATAGAAAAAGCTCCATGGTCACAAATGCCTTTAGATAATAGTGGTGCTTCAATGGAAGTGTCTTTCTATCAAAGGAAAAAACATCTTTATCCATCACTTAGGACCCCTTGTCAGCCTTTAGCATTAGCAAATTAACCAGCACATCTCAAAAAGAAATACAGGAGGCACAGAAGTGTGAGAACTCATGGCACAACAGGCCTTTCATTTCTCTAGTTAATATCAAAGAAACAAACAAATAGATATTAATTGTGTTTTTGTTAACAGGCAGAGGTGATAAAAGATTTTTTCATGTGCTCAGGGAGGGATTGGTCTTGTGTGGTTGTTTTTAATTAATGGCCAATCACAGTCCAGCTGTGTTGGGACTCTGGTCAGTCACAAGATCTTATTATCATTCCATTCCTTTTCTTGTTAACCTTCTGATGAAATCCTTTCTTCAATTCTTTTGGAATAGTTTTAATATATAATTTTCTTTTAATATAATATATATAATAAAATAATAAATCACCCTTCTGAAACATGGAGTCAAGATTCTCATCTCTTCCCTCATCCTGGGACCCTCAAACACCACCACACTTCATGGCATCTGAGCTGGGCACTGTCAGCTGAGGAAAAACGCCCATTTCATTCCTGGATTCATAGGGGGTCATTTTTGGGAGAGGGGACAGTGATGTTTGTATCAAATGTTCTTCTTCTCCCTGGCAGGACAAGCTGTATAATCACAGGTGGGCCATGCTGGAGTTGCCACACACTTCCAGAAAATGACACTGGATATTAGTGATTCTGCCTCATCTGCAGGAAGCAGCTCAAAGCTGCAATTCTGCAGAATCACTGCACTTTCCATATTCTTACAGTCCTAAATTGGAGCCCTTCTGACTTGGAAATTAGATCCCCAGTACTGCAAATGGTGCCAGAGTGATTATTTGTCCCACAGCAAAACGGGAATAAACTTGCGTAAATGTGTTTTCTTTCTCATGTTGTCTGCATTTATAGGTATGTAGATTTATAGCAGCTATTTTAGTATGAGATATGGGCTAGAAGTGCTTTGGGGCCTTTAAAAAAAGGCTGATATGTGACAGAAAGGGAAGGGTGAGGGATATGGAAAGGGATACTTCCAAAGACAACGATGCAGTTGTGGGAGACAGAAGCTAGATAAGACAAAACTCTTAAAATGATGATCTACCAAAACCAAAAAGTCTTTCCAATGGTGTCATGGGAGAGGAATATTAATGTGGGTTGTCTGGGGCAAAAGGTGACCTCTGATGTGCCTCAGGAAAGATGCCCCAGTGCAGGAGGCACAGTCCAGGACCACAGGGAAGGAAAGGGAACATTCAGGAACAGGTAGTGAGAGAATGAAGGGTAGAAAATTGACTGCTGGCACCAGACACTATTGCAGCAGAATTATCATTGGGCTGGAGCTGTGTAAGTGTCAGCAGGAACCTTTAACCACAGTGCCGGAGGATGAGGAAATGCACTGACTTTGAACTGCAGTCCTAATGTCTTTGTTCAGTTAAAGTTTGCTTTCTGGATGGTTTAAACAAAAAAGGGAAAAAAAAAGACCTTTTATTTTCCACTCCACCTTTAAACTCTAAAAGAATAGCACCTTTCATACGGCACTATAAACTGTGGAAGTACCATCTCCTCCCCTTTTCCTCAGTCTTTTCATGTCAGAGCCCTCTCCTGTGAACGGACTCTTCTATAAAGAAAGGAGAGCTCCGAGTCACCTGCTGGTTTTACCTCTGTCATTGGCCAGAGTGGGCTCCTTCTCCTAAAATGATCCCTGGACCTTTCAGCCACCTGCCTTCTGGTGGGCAATGCCATGTCAGGAAGAAAGGCAGTGTGTGAGACAGCAAGAACAGGGCTAAAATAAGCAGCAAGGTCTGACTTCCCCCTTAGTCCCTGAATTCTGTTTGCATCTCCCAGAGGTTCTGCCTTCCCATCACCACTGCTGGCAGTGCCTGCTACCCTTGGAAAGAATACAGAGTGAAATCAGGAGGTGTTCTGTCAGTGCAGTTCCTGCTCACTTCTCCCACAGGATGCGGTTTCACTGATGGAGACACAGGAGATACTTCATTGTCACAGACATACTTTATGAAAAATCCTTTGCTAGGATTTTTGTCTCCTGAGAAGCTGAGAAGCCTCAGAGGAAAAGAAAAACAATAATTATCTGCTTCTGGTGGAATGCAACCAGGTGCATCTTTGATTGGTCGCATGTGGTTGTTTTTAATTAATGGCCAATCACAGTCCAACTGGGTCAGTCACAAGATTTTATTATCATTCCATTCCTTTCCTTTCAAGCCTTCTGATGAGAACCTGCATTGCTCTGCTCTCCTGTGGTGTCAGCTCCTCTGCAAGCACAGAATTTGGCTTTTATTCTCTGTTGTTTGCTGTGGTTGGTGCTTGAAACCAAGGGATTTCTCAGAGCTGGTTGAGACAAGGCCTAAGTCCATGTTCAGCATCTCTGTGAATGTCAAAACCCCTAAGTATGCTTTTCTGGTTCTTAGGGAGTGTAATTTTTCAAGATGCATTCAAGGAGTTGGAGCACACTCCTGTCTTTAATAGAGCAGCATTTTTGAGATGCGATGTTCAGGACATTTCTTATGAAATACAAAAATTCTGCCTTAAAGCAGCAGCTGGATGCAGGACATTCAGTTGTACACACAGCTGCAGATGTGCTACTGATATTTGAGTAGATGGGTTTATTCATACATGCTTTAGAAAGAAAAATTGTGTGGGATGATTATTTGGGAGAGTTGGGAGAGGATAAAGGAAAAAAAAAATGTTGGGATGGCAGAATGGAAAGGAGTTAACTCAGCTGATGCTTCCCCTTCCTGTTTGTGTCCACTACCCTGGATGGACTGATCAGACTCTGCTCACAACTGCTTCCACCTGGAAGTGAAAAGAGCAGAACCACTTTTTATGGCACTTGCAAACCACTTGTCTGACTTACAGGCCCTTAGGTTTTTATAATTTCTATAAATACAGTACTTGTATTTTTATTTTTCATAATTTTTGTAATTTTTTGTAAAATTTGTAATTTTATTTTTTCCTTTATTTTTTCCTTCAGTATTACACTGCTTCCTTTCCTTTTCACTTTGACCTGTTGAGTGAATGATCTAGTTCATTCTCTAACAAATCCTCAATGATGAAAACTGTTATGTTCTTTAGAACTTTTCCCTTACCTTTACATCATGATACATCAATCTCTCTTTGCAATTCTTTTTGTTTTTTTTTATTTTTTTTCCCCACAGGTTTACATCCTTGGAAATGCATTCTCACTCAGGCCTATTTCAGTTAATATAAAAATTAGGTTTTGCCTGACATTTGTTTCAAATAATTTACCTAAGGAGCAGAAATAATACCTGGAGCTAATTTTGTTAATTTCACTGATATTGCAGAGGGCTGCATATAAATCACTGTGTACATTTCATTTTCTTGACCACTGATTTTGCTGTTCTCTCTGGAAGTGCTGACTGAGGCTGGAGAAATCATTATCCCAGACTTTCATGAGACACACTCTGTTATTTTTACTTGTAACAGGATCTATGATAAATTGAGTTCATTAACTTCAAGCCCGTCCCCAGCTCTTGATTTCTAATCAGTTTTTATTTTGCTCAGAGATCACGGGCTGCTAAAGCATAGCATCAGTCTTCAATCAGAAATGAAATTAATCTCTTTTTAGAGCTGAGAGGCAAAGGGCCTTTTCTGAAGCCTGTCTGAAGGAGGTTTAGTTTTATGCTCATGCTTTTCATAACCTGCCTTCCATCAGAGGCTGCTGTCTCCAGAGTCCTGCCAGCAGAGCAGTTTGTGCCAGAGTTCCCTACCCCACCACAGGCGGAGTCATTTGGGTTTCTCCAAGCAATCTGAAGGGCTGATACTTTGGCATTTCCTGAAATTAGAGGAGGAAAAGCCCACAAGATTCACCCAGCAATGGTAGGAGTGGCAGCAGCCCCCAAGCCCTCTGTGGGGCTTTGTGGTGACCGTGCAGTCACCAGTACTCTGTGTTTGTCCTTGGCAGGTGATGGGCAGCAGAAGGGCTGAGCAGAAATGGCCCCACCTAAGCCAAGATCGGTGCTGTGACATCCTTGCCATCCATTCTGAGGTCAGTCTGAAAAGCCAAAGAGGCAAAGATGTGTTTGTGGCACTGAACACTGATGTGCGTTGGAGGAGGTGGTGGAGAAGACTCTACAGCTTTGGGAAACTCTGGAATGTTTAGGTGAAAATTACTCATTAGCTGGAAGGTTCCATGTGTCTCCTTCTGCTGTTTTGAGGGCAATGCTGCTCTACACCAGTGCTGATCCAGTGCTTTTCTCTCCAGGGTAGGCAGATCCATCCCAAAGAGCCTGGAGCCACATCTGGGGAGCCTGTCTTGGCCAACTGCATCCAAGTGCAGTGTGTCACTACAGGCTGACTTTGATTGCAATCTGCAACAATTAAATAACATCATCCTCTTTGCTGATAACACCTGCAAGGATCAGAGTTTAAAGGGAAAAGTTTTCTCAGCACTTTCTTCATCAAGAAGGATGGGCCTGGCTGACCATCACGTGGGGGAAGCCCTCTGACAGTCACACTGTAAGGATAAATAAGATGTAATGCTTCATTCAGTAGGATTTAAGATGACTTTGTAAGATGCAGGATTGTAAGAGCTGAAATGAGAGATCCAGGGGCTCTCCAAAATGCAGTTTATCACATCCAAGAGGTTACAGCAGCCCAGGGAGGTGGGTGACAGAGCTGTGCCCACAGCTGTCAGCTCCAGCTGCAGGCAG
>JAXCLO010000170.1:10304647-10317207 GCA_035583995.1 Arremon aurantiirostris
CCAGCTGCAGGCAGGCCTGGAGACCCTGAGTTTAGGTTACAATGCATTATATACTTTCCTTTGCTGAGCATCTTAATGCAGTAGAACCAATCTATACCTTAACTTTTATCTATAGCCTATCATAACCACTATAATTACCATATTCATGTTACTATTCTCCAATCACTGAAAGTTAGTACATAACGGTTTAAGCTAGAAGTTGTTTTTCAGTTTTCTTGCAGTGGAAAATTCTGAGACCTTTTTTCTATTTGCAACATTTGCGGACTTGTTTGCCTGTGTTCTCTTCCTGCTTGGTAAAAACATTTTATTGTTTGAGGTAACTTTATCTTTTGTTCTAAGATATAAAAACCCCTTCTAACTAACACCCCCTTTGCCTCCTTGGTTAGCCAGTAAGACTGGCTCAGCAATTCTTTTCCTCTATATCAAAACTTGCTTCTATCTCTATTTCTTCATCAGACTCTACATTCAAAAATCTTTCTGTTAGGCATACATATCTGTGAGACTTTGTTGTCAAACTTTCATCTTTCCCAGCACAGGATGAGTTTGCCTGCCCCTGAGGCAGGAAGGAGACAGCCAGCTTGTGGTCATGCAAGTGGAGCGGACATGCTCAGGAGTGAGCAGCTGTTTCTGATTTATTGACTAACAAGACACCCTTGATGCCAAGCACACGAGGCTGAGCTGAATTCCTTGCAGCTGAGCTTGGCCTGGCAGGTTTTCCCAGCCTCATTTCCCTCAGGGTGCTCCTGCCCTTCTGGCACAGGAGAGCTGGGATGCTGCTGGGCTCTCTGTCTCTGCGTGTTTGCTGATCTGCTGAAAGGTGATGTGAGAGACGGGCTGGCAGCTCTGTGACTCCAGCCAAATCCAATTCATTCAGGATTTGTGCTGCACTCCTTGCTGTTGTAATTTAGCAGGGCTCTGTCGATTTAGTAGTAAATTTAGCTTTTTAGCCTCTAAAAAGCACCGCTCCAGTAAGGTGCAAATGAAGCTGGCAGTCTGACAATTTGGTCTGCAGCCCAATCACTAGTCCTTGGAAACAAAATAACCACTGTAAATTTCCATGCTAATAATGGCTGAGACAAAATATCTGTATGCTATACCTCATTAATATTACTATGTGTATCAATAAATACATGGAAATGGACATTTTGAGTATCTCAGATTAATTTTTTTCCCTCAACTGAGCTGTATGATTTTGCCTTAGCTCTTGGAGGAGGCTTTGCTGACCTTGGATGATGTGAAAGGCCAATAAAATGTGGTTGTGTGAGATGTGTTCTGTCTGCCTGGGGAGCAGAAAATGCATCTGAAGGAGGTAAGCCTGAGGAACGGTCTTGGTTTAAGGCAATTTGAAGATGTGGACACTCTAAAATGAGTTTCCTGCCCTTAGTTATAACCAATCCCTTTCCACCATTATTATGGCATGATTATCCTAGAGCAAAAACGTTTGGATTCCCTTTCCTGTGTAACTCCTCGGAGAAAGGGCACAGCCAGAAGTTCTCATCAAGAAAAACATCAGCTGTTTCACAAATTATTAGATGCCTTCTATTGACACACACTTAAACCTTGCTCCTATTGTCTTCTCTCTTGTGTGTGGGAATCAGAAAAGTCTTATTTATTAATGTTTCAGACATGACATAGTTGTGACCAGATGGAATCAGGAGAGACTGTTAGGCTTTCATAATTTATAGAACAGAATTACTTAGGCCATTTGCTAGGAAAAAGGTTTGGATTTTTCACTGCCCAGTCAAGTTAAAAGGTCTTTGTATCCTAGAGAGCTGTAAGATCCTGAGGAGATGGATGAGTTTTACTAAACCTGTGGTGAAGGGCAAGGGACATTTCCTTAATAAAGACTAAAAAAAATTTTTTTGGGTTAAATTTCAGTCAGGTATTAGCAGGGGAACTTAGAAGAATATTGTTAAATTAACTACACACTAGGTTCTTTGTGTTAAAAACTTATAAAAATTCAATATTTTATTCCTACTTTTTTAGTGTTTTATGGATTAGCAGTGTAAAAAAATGTTGTGGCTATAACAAGGCCTGGTAATTATCTGCAAAAACTGGTGGGGAATAGGAAAGCTTAAAATCTGAGTGAGGCTCAAAATTATCTGGGAGAACTTGGGTCACAGTCATTTCCATCACTGGTGCTCAACTTCCAGCCTTCCTAGTGGCAACTGGGAATCTTTCAACCCTGATTTACCCTGGAAAGTGTGATCCATTTAGAGCTCAGCTTTCAGCTGGGTCTTACAGCCAAATTAAAAGAGATGAGGGGATAAAGACACAGCATGGGGATGCCAAAATGGGGCATTTGTTCAACAGCAAACCAGTTTCTCTTTGAAAATATAGTGCTCAAACTTCACAGTGCCTAAATCCCAGCCTCTGACTCACTGGGTGTGAGGAGGAAGCTCTTACAGTTTCAGAAAAAAACTTCCAAAAGCTTTTTGAAGGTGTGCACTGTCAAGCCATACCAATAAACAGAAACAAGTATGTCTTGTGACTGCTGAAGCCAGGAACAACTTGTTCCAGGTCCTGGGGAAATTCCCTGTGCCTTGCAGGATGAGGTACCCATGCAGAAGTACCACAGTACCTGTGAAAGCAGAATTACTTTCTTCCAGGAATTGCTGGTGGCTTCCCCCAGCAGTGTGAAGTGACAATATAGGGGAAGGCTCTTTCTCCATTGAGGATGAGAGTAGTAAATACATGGTTTGTGAGTTGTATTCCAGCACAGAACACTCAGGCAGACAGCCAGAGTACAAAGTGTCTTTCTGCTTGTGTTGTTTTGTGTAAATTAAGGGCAAGGAGTGCTGCATTGCACTTAGAGCAGCATGGCTTACAATTTAATTTTCTTTTGTTTGGTCGATTGATTTGGTGACTTTGATACACAGATTCTGGTTTCTGAATTATCCACAGGAAAAAATTCTCAGAAAAGGCCTCTTTCCTTGAAATAGGTTTGGCCCTCACAGTATGCATTATTTCTTTATCTCCTGTCAAGGAAAAAGTCACTAAATTATTCAGAGGGTGCAGGGAAATCCAATGGCATCTTCAGTGTCTTTTGGTTTGTTTTTCTTTAAAGCACTATCAGAAAAGGGACACATCACAGTAGCTGCTTGGGACTCCATGAGGGGAATCTGCATCTTCTTCTTCTCATTGACTTTGACATCAGGGATGTCACAAATTGCTCACAGAATGTGGTGATCCTTCTCCTCCTCTCCTGCTTGAGGAGAAGATGAGCTGCTGGATGTCTGTCATGTTAAAACACCCCACCTGGTAGCAGCCTGAGTGCTCTGAGCTGTTTCAGTGTACCTGCACATGGCCATGGATGGGTAAATGAAGGTAATGTAGAATGTAATCATGTCCCCTAAAGAGTTGCAGCTGGACCCTATTACTAAAGATTAGGAGCAGGCTTGGATGATAACAGGCAACACCTGTAGCCAATGAGAACAGTATTATAAAAGAGTGGATTGGTGGGAGCTGGACTCAGATGGCTGCTGCAAGGACCAGGAACAGTCAGTGCTAGAGGAGCTGCTTACAGAAAACATTGAGGAGGTATGAAACTCTGGTGCTATGGAATCCTTGCACCATAATGATAATAGAGCTCTTGATATATAAGACAACAAATGGTGACCCCTGACGTGATTTGGCAGAAATAGGATTTAAATACTAAACTATATTGCTCCGTGGATTTGAGATGACCCCTGGATTCAGGACTAAACCATATAACCCTGTGGATTCAGGGAAACAGGATTTGAATACTAAACTATTGGCAAAATATATCAATTTCAGCTATTAGTGTTTGTTAAATATGAAGATAAGCACTTTGTAAACTATAAAACTGAACTAACATCTAGAAATATATATATATACCTGGACTATAATATGCTGTTTGAACACTTGTATAACTCTAAATGCTAAATGAAATGTACAAATATGTCATAATGTTAATTTATTTGAATGTGTACTTCTAGAAAAGCTGCAACTCTGTGGTTAAAAGAAAAAGGGGGAATTGTAGGGGGATACAGTATGGGTAAATGAAGGTGGTATAGAATGTAATCTTATCCCCTAAAGAGTTGCAGCTGAACCAACTACTAAAGATCAGGAGCAGGCTGGATGATAACAGGCAACACCTGTAGCCAATTAGAACAGTGCTATAAAAGAGTGGATTGGTGGGAACTGGAGTCAGATGGCTGCTGCAAGGACCAGGAACAGTCAGTGCTCTGAGGAGCTGCCTACAAGAAACATCAAGGAGGTATGAAACTCTGGCAATGTGAAAATCTTTGCACCATAATGATAATAGAACTCTTGTTGTATCAGATAACAGTGGAGGATGTCAAATACCTCTTCTCGGGGTCTTTGCAGCTTTTTTATTCATTGCTATCAGTAGTGTGGGGAAACTTTGGAAAAAATGCTCCAAACAAGTGTAAGCCAAGGTAGGAGGTGCAGCAGGAAAGAAACTCAAAACGTTAAATCTGTGTTTTATATTAAGTTACACCATGGCATCTTATTGTGGGTTTATCATATAAAGTGACATGTAATCTATGGGGAGAATCATTGAGCTAGGTTTCATGGGAGGAATTTTTGTCTGTCCTGAAATATGGATGGCTGTATAGTGGTGGCTCCTACTCTCTGAAAATAAATGCACTCCTGTGTTGTGGGTTGTTCTTGCCCTGAGTGACCTGAATAATCTCTGAGGAACATTTTCTCTGACCCTGATGTCTCCTGGGAGCTGCAGCAGATGAGGCTCTGGCAGTGGCTAGGAGGAGGCATTGGGAATCATTGCAGTAGATTGAACTTGTGGGCCATTTTCCTTGGTGTCCATATCCAACAGTAATGGCTTGTATCGGATGAAAATGTAAGCCAAGATAATGCCCTCCACCCTGTAATTATTAGAGTTTAATTATTGAGACATCAAGGTTAACACCATTCCTGTTTTTTGGTGTTGTGTCATTTCATTAATTGAATTGAACAGCAGAGTAACATGTGAGGCTCTGGATATATTTTTAAAAATCCTGGGCTCCTTCTGCCTTGCAAAAGTACCAAGTCTCTGTCTGAGTTCTGACTGCTCCAGTGGATTTTGGTATTTCTCACAAATACTCCCTGGACAATGTAATCTTTCTGTTTATCCAATCTTGATGAAATACAAGAGAAGTGCAAGCTTCCCGCCATTGTGGCTTATCATTATGCCACAAATCAGGAAAGGCCAATTTTGAATGCAAATTTTGTCTTTTTGAAAGGATTGCCTAGATGAAATGTGCTGAGTGGAGCTGCCTGCATTCTGAATGCTCAGAATGTGCTGGATTTGGTAAAAAGCTATAATTTTCTGTTACAATAATACAGCTGTGGGGAATTATGTGGTAGCTAAATTCATATGATTTTCCCAAGAATTAGAAACAGTTTTACTCAGCCCCAAAGACAAAGAGGAATAAGGAGGTGATGGCATCCAGCAGGATGATCATAGAGCAGATTGTTTTGGAATGTTGCTGAGAAGTCATCAAAGCTGTGAAGCTGGACCTGGCTTCTCAGTTCAGTCCCAGTTCTTCATTGTCAGGAGAAGACAGCAGAAGGAAGAGCTGGGGGATGGCAGATCACAAATAATTTGAAGATAAGAAAAAGAAAAGATAGCTTTATTTTTACTTTTATGTGCCTGAGGGTGAAAATGAAAAAAAAAAAAAGGTTAAAAATACAAATTTCAGGAAAATATCTGCTGAAATGAAATTCTTTGTAATCCAGCTCTGAGGAACCCGTTGAAGTCAGGGGGACTACACACCTTAAGAAAATGCTTAAATACTTTAATGCTTTGCTGTATTTGTAATATGGACAGAAATTACACAGCTGGAAAATTGCAAAGAATTAATGAAAGCAAAGAAAGAAAAGTGGGAAGAGGCTGGGATGAGCAGCAGAGCAGGCAGGGCTGAAACCTGCCATTTTAAAAGAGGAAAGCAATGAAGTGGCTTTGTTGGAATTAGAGGAAAAAAATAATCTTACACTGCATCCTGTACGTTAATTAGCAGCAATAAAAATAATTGTTGCCTCCCGCTTGAAACTGTGGCTAATTGCACTTAAGTGCTCATTGCAAGCTAACATAATTAGACCTTCAGTGTGTTTCATAAATACATGGCCTAAATTATGCAGGGAGGGAGGAAGTGTCCTTTGCAGCTCTTTCCTCTCTTCCTCTCCCTCTGCTTCCACAGCTGTTTCTCAGTTTTCCTCCTTAGATGATCCTCCTGTGTGTGCTGGAGCTGATTGTGGAGGCAGTTTTGTACTGAGACAGACTTTTGTGCTGGTTTTGCCCCTGGTGACAGACAGGTTTGGTAAGATTCAGCTTGGCAGAGGATTTCAGGAACTTCAGCATCACTGAAGCTGTGCTTTCATGTCTCTGATCCCCAGCACAGATCCCAAATGCCTAGTTTAAATAATGAGCTTTTGTAAAACGAGGGAAGAAGGCATTAAAAAGGAGAAAAAACACCAAGCCAACGAGCCCAAAGATTCTCTGCCTTTCTAAAAATGCAATTTCCTTATAAAACAACTGGTAATTATTTAGGTGATGTATGTTCCTGTGCCTGCAACAGAATTGTGCTGATTCCCCCCCCGAAATATAGAGGATAGAAACACATTATGCATTTCATTACTTTTGGCTAGAAGTTGCAGTGATGCTCCCTATTGCTATTTGAGGATAAAATATCATCCACCCATTCTCCATCCTTTCTCTCATGTGCTAATTTAGATGCATGCAGCTCCTGAAAATAGTTCCATTTAGCCTTTTCCCTATTTTTGTCTCTCTTCCACCTTTATTTTCATCGAGTCATGAGACTAAAAATGCAGACCTGAGGCTGGGAAGCAGGCACAGAGCTGCTCTGATGGCTGGCTGGCAGCTGGAGGGTGTCACACAGGCTCTGTCACACTGCTGCCAGCTCACAGGAGCTGTGGGATGTCACCTGCAGCTTCCCCTGGTCCCCGCCTGTCATCAGCTCTGCAGGAGCTGGAGGTGACAGATCTGGGAGGGGTTGTGGCTAAAGGAGTGCTTGCCTGGGGAGAAAGGATGGAGAAAGGATAGCTAATTGATGGGGATGGGGAAAGGATAGCTAATTGATGGGGATGGAGAAAGGAGAGCTAATTGAGCATGAAAACAGCCATGGAAGTAGACAAATGGTTGAAGGAGGAGGGAATGGTTGGAGAGGAAAAGGCTGTTCAGCAAAATAAGCAAACAAAGGGAATGCCCCAGGCTGTGATTCCACCAGACTGAGCAAAATAAAAGCGAGCCTGGTTAGTAGGTGGTAGGAGGCAGTGGGGATCCCAGGGTTTAGCATGGCTGGCATTCCCTTGCATTTGTCTGGGTGACACCTTAATGACTGACTCTGTCACAACAGAGATTTCCCACCTTGAGCCTCAGCAGTTCCCATCTGGTAGCTGCCATAATATTGTGCTGATTGATTTCTAATGGTTTTATTGCTCTGCCTCACCTCCTGTCCTGACACCCTGTGTGGTGCTGCTGTGGACTCTTGAATTTCTGCTGCACATTGAGCTGAAGTGATTTCTGCCACATTTAGTGCTTGTGGCTGGGCTCTGGGATGAGAGGGACAGGTCAGTGCTGTCTCAGAAGGTTTTACCTTTGTGCAAAGCCTTTCAACCTGGAATAAGAGTGTTTGTGTTACAGAGTAATGATAAAGTAAGGACTGAAACTGAGATCTGGTTTTTGTGCTCCTTATTGGGAAACTCGGTTTCAATTTCTCTTAGCCAATTTCGTGGCTAAACTTAGAGGGAACATCTTTCACAGATTTTTTTAAACAACATACCCATAAATGAAAAGACGGAAAGCGATTCAGGTAAAAAGGAACCTCAGAAGTTCTTCACTCCAAACTCCAGCTGAAAGCAAGGTCAGCTGGTCAGAGAAGTCAGGCTACTCAGGGAATTATTGATTTTGACCTTAAAAATGTCCCCTATTGGAGGCTATTTTCCTGGACAACCTCTGTCCCTGCTTGATTGCCCCAAGGCAACAAAGTTCTTCCCTGTGTTCAGGTCCCTTTCTGTTTCCATTTCTGTCTGTCCATCAATCCTCGTCCTCCTCACAGTGCTGTGAAGAGCTTGGCTCTGTGCTCTTTGTAACATTCTCAGAGATGGTTCTTCCTCCAAATCCAACTCTCCAAGCCCAGGAACCTCAGTCTGTGCTCACAGGGTGATGCTGCAGGCACCAACCACAGGGCGACCCCACACTTCCCTTGTTCCAGTGGTGCCTTGTGCTACTTTTCAATGTGTGGTGTCCTCTGCATCCAGTATAAAGCACAGGCTTGGGGCACAGTGTAAAGAGCTAAAGCTGAGGTACATGATGTGGATTGCTCTCCCCTTGTGCCCAAATTCACCCATTTTCACCATCAAGTTGTTTATGTATTGTGTTTTCTCGGTAAACACAACTGCGCTAAATTGAAGTGAAGAAACCAAAGCGCTTCTCTGTTCTTTGTGCAGGAAAGGGAGGTGGTCAGAGCACCAAGCCTGCCAGAGTCCAATGAATGTTTGGACAGTTCTCTCAGGCACATGATGGATTCTTGGGGCTGGTCTTGTGTAGTGTAGGAACCCAGGACATCCCTCTGGTTGTCCTGAGCAGCCAAGACCCCTGCCAGGAGGCTCAGAAGCCCAGGCATGGAGCCCAAAACACCTGTGGTTTTGATTATGACCCGTGGAGCAAATTGCTAACCTTCTATTAAGATCAGCAAGCCACAACAGTTTAGGTAGAATAATAGTGAAGTTATCACTGGGTGAAAAAGTAGATTTTGGGGTTTCTGGAATGGGGGTTCAGGGGGCAAGATGGAGGGAGCTGGGCATGTCCAACTTTTCTCCTTCTTCTTCTTGGCCTCCATCTTCTGCTGTGATGTTGGGGTTTTAGATTGGATTAGAGTAGAAGCTCACTGTCTAACAGAGGTGATAGGTATTGGGAAGTAATTGCAAATATTGTATATGTAGTTTTTAGTATAAAGACATAACACCGCCCCAGGGGCAGGTAGAATGCCTGGAACTGGCCTGCTGGATGGACCTGGGCAGGGCAGGAGAAAATTTTTTATAGATAAGATACAGTAAACAACCTTGAGACCGAGAAATGAAGAGCTCTGACTCATTCTTCAAGCTCCAAGCTGGGAAAAGAGACTTTTAACATTCTCAGGGTCACAGTGACGAAAAGATCCTGAGAGTGTAGGACCATGACCTTTGTGGGTTCCTTCTAACACTCAATATTCCATAATTCTGTTATCATTGCATCTCCGGTGCTGCCTTCAGATGCATTAAATTCCAAGTGCCATGATTCCTCATGGATTTCAAGCTGAGTAGTGGTTTGTTTTTTTTGGGAGGCTGACCTCTAGTGTCTCAGTAAGACAAGCTCAAGAGAAGAGGAACAGCGGAGGAATGAAGCCCAAAATATGTCTGCACTGACTGGCATTTTATGAGCCTACAAGATACTTTATTTAATAATAAAAGAGCAAGTGTTGCTATGGTATCTTGAGGTGTATTTTCACTACTATGGCCACATAAGGATTCCACGATATTTTCTTAATCTTTGTTTTAATTACTGAGTTCAGTTTTTGAAATTGCAAGGACCTCTTTCATTTTTTTTGATTATGCAGTGTTCTGTGAGATTGGAATATTAATTGAAACGAGCTGTCTTACTCTTTCTTGAGAAGAAATCAAATAATCTGTGAAGCCCCAGCTCTATGCAAGAATTGATTAAAAGTCTCATGGAGGTGAACAACACAGCCAGTGCTCAAACACAGTTATTTTTCATACACGAAAAGCATGAGCTCAGCCTTAGCAGCCAGACTGAGATATCTGTTATGCATGGTGGGTTTCTCTGTTTGCCCATGTAAAAATCCAAAACATGGGCAGGTTTTTATTGCTTCAGGTCAGACTCCACAGTGCACCATGGTTCAGCTCTGGGGACTCTTGGCCACTTTTGAATTTCCTGCTGATTTGGCATCATTCTCCATCTACTCTCAGCTGATGTCTGGGGTAGTGAAAAAGGTGTTTGATTGTTCTGCTGAGGCAAAGGTGTTTGTTTATCGGGCAGAATGAGAAGGACTCCAGTTCTTCCTATGGTATTGCAGGGACAGCTGTTTTTTCCCCTCATCTGAACATGTTCGTGTACGTTATGGAGTTATTTTTATTTTTATGAAAATACATGATTCCAGCTGCGGGTAGAGAGTATAATTTTTTGAAACAAGAATGAGGTCTTCTCCAGAACTTATTTAAAAAGCAGCAAAAATCACTGGCTCACATAATATCCCCAGGCAAACAAATACCTTGTGTTACTCTAAACCAGTTGTTGCTGCTGTTGGGAAGTTCCTGCAGAAGGCTTCTTTTCCATGCAGTGCATTATTCCCATCCCACACCAGCTCAAACAGCCTGATTTTTTTCTTCTTCTGGCAATGGTGCTGGACATTTATTTATTTTACAGGAAAGCTGCTGAGAAAAATCAATCTTGCCTGAAGGGCTGTATACTGAGACCATGCCTTGAAAATCTGCTTTATTTTTACTGCACAGAACTTTAGTGGCTGGTGTTTTCAGAGATGCTATTTTGACTTGTTTATGTTGTTTTCCTTAGGCATAAAAGTGAGAGTTAGTTTAAGAAACAAATGAGCATGCATTTTTTCACAGAGAAAATAAAATGTAAGGCCAGACAATTGAGGAGTTCTAGAAATGTAGAGGCAAAGCTGTTTATGTCCTCGGAGCATCTCATTCCATTGCAATATGCCTGAGATTTTGTAGCATGATTGTAAAAGATGTGTGTTTCTGTCGTATTAAGGGTTTTGAAGTGTGCTCCTCACTCAGGCACAAGATCTCTGTTATTTTGGCATGATTTGGTCTGATTTTTCTGGATATCATTACATTTGGGATGATTTTTCTTTTTTTTTTTGTGCTGTAGTACATGACTCAGTAAAAGAAGACACCATTGACCCTTCTAAAGTCACTCCATGTCTGTGCTGTTAAACTTGACTATGGCAACCCTCAAATTCTGGTTTGTAAACCTGGGCCTACATTCTTTCTTTTAAGCATGGTTTAACTTTTTTGGCTTCATGGTTCTGTGGTTATGTGGAAATCAGATCTAATGTTCAACCTAGTGTTTTTATCTGGGAGGCTGAATAAAGTGGGTCAGCCTCATCATCCACATTTCTCATGTGCAAATAAAACTTTGTCACTGTTAATTATTTAAACTGAACCAAAAAGTTTGGGGCCTTTATCAGAAATTATATAGGCTCACAAACGCAGAAAAATTTTGGTGGTTTTTTTTTCCTTTACTTCACCAAAGTCTACGAAATTTTTGAGAAGCAAAAAATGTGCTGCATTAGGAAAAATCCTATAAGCATTGTAGGAAATGTTACCTAAAGACAAAACTGAAAAGTCTGGAGTTTTGATTTTTTTTTTTTTTTTTTTTTAAGAATGATTGAGTTTATTTTTTGTTCTACCATACCCTGGATCGGACCCAGAGCAGCCTCAGTTTCCAGAGGTGGTGCCTTGTGAGGCTGCACTTGTTTTGGAAACAGATCTAAATCCTACCTATTACGTTTGGTTTTAGCTTGTAGGTGATACTTTTCCTTTACTTGCTGTCTCTGAATTTTCTCTAGAAAAAAAAATTAGGTATGGTAGCGTGCTCATCCTCTTTCTTTCTCTGCCAAGATATTGGGTTCTTCAGCTGAAATTTTATATTCCAGGCTGTGTGTGAACAGTTGTTGAATGCCTGGTAAGACTTCCATTTGCCAAGCAAATCTACTTCTAGTACTTAAAATTCAACTTCACATGAAATCTTTGCTGATGGAAGATCTACGCTCAGTGGAGCCTGTGATAGCTTGCAAAGAATACTTTAAACTCTAGGCTGTAGCCAGAGTTATAACTGCAGAGGAATTAAAGCACAGGTTGCACCATCATGCTATTTCAGGAGAGAGAAATTAGTCATAAATATTTGTTTTTTTAAAAAATATAGATCATACTGACAAGACTGGATGGCTCTTTCTGCCAGCCTGCTTAACAGTGAAAATTATGTAGGCTATGGCTTGAATATGGAGTGGAATATATTAATATTAATATTGTTGACTAGCTGAGATATTCTGGTACATTGCAGTGCCAAGTCTTTGCTAAGTTTAAGGCCATAACAGTGGTTTGATATAATTTCCCTAGCCTGGTTATCCTGATAAAAGATATCAGGACATATATCTGTGTTATACAACTTAAAATCTGGGAGTGTATGCCAATATTTTTCCTCTCTTAGTAATAAAAAACCCTCACATCATGAGGTGAGATTGCACAAAGTATTTAACAAAGAGCAAAAGGGTTAAATCCACTCCCAACCAGGTGACAGCTCTGTTTATAAGGTAAAAAGTATTTTTTGGTGCTACTTTGCCCTGATGAGATTGCTGGTGCTGCTCTTCATTAAATTGTGAGCCACATGTCCCATGAGCGTGGCTCTGGCTGTCTCAGTTGAACATGATGCAGGTTGGAAGTGCATTGTTTCTCTGGCTCCTCTGGTGTTCCTCAGGGGGAACTGAATGAATTTTCTCCCAGGTCCTTTTCCCGCCTGTTTTGGGCCGCCCGGG
>JAXCLO010000170.1:10317307-10337293 GCA_035583995.1 Arremon aurantiirostris
CCGAAAAACCCCGTTTTTTTTTCCCTTGCCCCCCCCGTTTTTTTTTCCCTTTCCCCCTTTTCTACTTTTCTTCAGGCACAAGCCTTTCATTCCTGAATTTGCCCTTCTCGAGTCCCTAGTCCTCATTTTAGAAAAAAATAGTTTAGGCAAGAAGTTTTCTTGCCATGCTCTCGCGGGATTTGAGTTCTGGAAATACGAATGTGCTAAAATTCAGAATTTGTAGGTGCACAAATGGTTATTTTAATTGCTGTGCAATTGCATGGGGAGTAAACACATCAGGGCCTGCAATTAGAGACTCAGTAAGAAGTTGAAAATGATTTTCTAATTTTTCAGGTGCATTCCCAAAGGCACAGGTATGCCTGTTACAGCACATTCTTATGACTCTGAAGGGTACAGGGGAAACTGACTTTGGCATGCACGGGTAGGCTGAATATTTTAGTTCTGGAGACAACAGCAAACATGCATATTTTATGTTTGAGTACAAATTAGCCATGCAGGATATCAAATGAGTGCCTGAGGGAGGGTGCCAAGTGCTGAAATTAGAGTCTGAATGAAATGTATTTAGTATTAAACCAGTCAAATCCTGAGCTGGCTTCTCCACTGGTGTCAATCAGTCCAGCTCCATTAACTCCAGTAGAGCTGTCCTTCTGTGTCTTCTGGGGAAGAGCCCTGCTCTGAACGTTTTCACTAAACACAGCACAGTTCTGTTGAGAGAGGAAAAATGCTTTTCTATGGTATTTGGGCCGTAAATTCACTCCCAATTTCTAAATGAGCTTTGTGCCTGGTCTTTCATCAGCCCTGCTGGGGTGTTGTCATGGAGAGCTGCTCAAGGTCTGGTGGGAGAGGAAGGATCTGAACGGGGGCCAAGCAGGATTGGGTTGGATGCTGAGCCTCTGTCCTGCCAGCTGGCATGGGAAGTGCATGTCCTTACCATGGGGGAGAGCTGCACTTGCTCTTAGAACGTCCTATGAGCTCTCCTATCCTTTAATGGCCACAAATTGTGACTTTGGACTCAGGCTGGCTTTTTCAAAATTAACCAGATGACTTAGAAGTTTACAAGACATGTTCCTTCTTAGCAGGACTCAGGGTCCTCAATATGCAAGATTTTTAATTATTGTTTCTCAAAGCCTTGAGTAATGGAGGTACTTTGCAAAATTTCTTCCTCTGATCTGAAAGAGATAGGTATTTGCAAAACATCACAGTTTCATTAACTGAACTCAATAAAATGAAGTCAACTTGGGCATTATTTCAGTTTTAATTACCATGCAGAAGAAAGAGGAGTAAAAATGCAGGAGCACATTTGTCCCTTTTGAGTTTGATGATCTCTCAAAATAGAGACTGCCAAGTGTCCTGGGAGGAGGCAGAATGTGTCCTCACAGCAATATAAAACAACTTCTCTTTCATTAGAATACCAGGAATTTTGGATGTTTGTGCTCTAGCGATTTAGGTCAGCATTGGGAATGAATTGAATTGTTAGATTTGACAACTAATTCTTTCAGGTTTTGTTTTTGCGTGGTTTCTTGAAATCAAGGCAGAAATCTTTGCTCTCCAGCACACAAATTTTACCTGGCTGTGGTTATGACTTGTGTCATGCACTGCCTGTTCCCTCACCCTCAGCAAACAGCAGTAACTCCTTAATTATTTACCTCACATTGTTGGAGTTGTAAATACTCCATTTAATCAGAGGCAGACAATGAGCACATTTTAGCTGCAGTGTCTCTTTTCCCATCTGAGGTTATGGTTATTCTGGAGGTGCCAACCAAAAAAACCCCTGTGAATACAGCAGCAGCATCTTCTACAGAGGTGCATGACAGGCACATGCTCTTGCAATTAATGCCATTAATTATAGAGATAAGATAATCCTGATGATGCCAGTGACATCAGCTGAGGATTTTTGTTCTTTATAGTCTGACCTGCAGGCTTTGCTCTCTGCCAGAGAACCTGCAAGGCCCATTGGAAGATGGGGAAGAAGTGTGTAGTATTTAAAATAGAATAATATCCATTGGCAAACAGGGAAATGATGTGGTATTTGAAATATTAGAATCATAATGAATTGAAGTTAACCTTTTTAGCTTCATATTTGCAGACAATTAATACTGCACACATCACCAGTTGCCACTTCTCAGAGATGGGGTGTGAACCTCCTGATAAAGTCTAATTTGGTTTCTTGCACCTCACTTTCTACAATAGGATAGTAGAAATATCTGATTTGCCATGAAAATTTTTGTTGTAATGGTTATTCCTTCCACTTGGCTAAAAGTCTCATTAATGCCCAGGGATTCACTTATCTGATCACTTTCATGCTCTTTAACTTGTTCATGGAGAACTCTTTATATTTTGCATATACACAGAGTCTTTGTATTGACATAGGCTTAAAACACAATTTATCTTAAATTAATAGAATTCCTAGATGTAATTAATGCAATTGCATTATTGCAGGCACTTTCTATGAATACTCATAATCCACATTTCTATGAATACTCAGCACTTAGCAGATCCCAGACCTTGCCTGTCTCTTTCCAGCATCCTTCTGGAGATTTTTAATCAGACTTGGATGTCCTGTTGAAGGGAGGAAATTTTGATAAAATAATCTCCCAAATCAATAAACCCTACAGATTTATTGCTCTGATCCACATGCAATGTTATGGAAATATCTGCTAAGTACGAAGTATAACACTGTACAGAATCAAAATTCAACTCATTCCAGAAAGTAAAAAGAAGTGCAGGATTCACTTAATCTTGACATTTACTGGATTATACTTCCAATAAGGAATTTTGAGTATTTAATAAATATTTTTGGGGGTTTCTTTGCTTACTAGTATTGCCCTTAGGCACTCAAATAGTCAACATCTTTATTCTTTTACAGATCCAGGTCCTACAAACAAACCTGAAAATCCATATATTGAGAACTTTTTTCCCTCTTGCCTTTGATTCTAAAAGCTTTCAAGACATGGTATATATAACATTCTGTTAGACACAAGTCAGTCTAACAGTAATTGTCTCACAAATGCAGGATAATTTCTGATAACAATGCTTCAGAAATTATTACAAAAAAAAGAGAAAATATTAACAAAAGGGCAGTTGAGAACCTTCTTGTTTTGGAGGCATCACAATAATGACTAATAAGTGATACCAGTAAGCTGGGAAATCTGTCCCACTAAAACTTCCTGCCTTTCTCAGTTTGGAAGTTTGTGTATTACACTGGGGATTTTTCAAGTATTTCCTGAGCTTGAGTATTTTTAGAATGGGCTTTCAGAACAAACAGATCCCACCTGTGCAAGAGCTGGGGCAGTTGACATGTTTTTCATGAGGGGTTGGAGCTGCTGCACTTTCATGAGTGTGAGATCACATCAGCTTAATCAATTAGGCAATTCTGGGCAATACAGCTCATACATTTTCTGAAAACAAGCTGCCTAATTCAGTGTTACATATAGAAAGTCTTTTTGTGAGATGCATTTTATTTAGCAGCTCTTCTAGGCTGAATGTTGCTGTGGGACTTTCGGGTTTATGTCAAGAAAAACTTTAATTCAAATATAGGAGCTAGTGCCTTATACCTTGTAACTGCTTCTTTCATTCTCTGCTCCACCTCAACTCTCTTCCAATGCTAGAACCAGAAATTTCTATAATAAAATCCCTAAACATTATAGTTTATTCAATCTCATGCACAAAAAGAGTTTAAAAACCCGTGGATTTCATAATTGTCTTTGTTTTTCAAATATCTGCTCATTAGCAGGTGGCAAAATTGATTTTTTTTTCCTGTCATGAGACTAATAGTTTTAATCCATGTAGTGACTTGACTGTCTTTTTCTCATTGACAGAACTAAAGACAATATAATAGTAATATCTAATAAAAAGTGTTTTAAGTTTAAGCCTTTATTCAGCATCCTCTACTTATTAGAAGCAAGTTTTGATTTTCTTAAACATTTATGATCATATTTCACCTTAATTAGCTGCTGAGAAAGTAGGAAAAGTAAAACAGGACCTTATATATGCAATAAACATCATTTCAGCACCAAAATCCCAGTGCCCAGAAAGGTGTGTGTGATTGGAGGGACCTTACAGTGCCACAAGGAAAAAGAATAAGCTGGAAAAGAAATACTGCAAAATCTGTAGCACAAAAACCTTGGTGGTGTAAAAGCAAGATGATGAAGGCGCCCTTTGGAGGAAAATAAAACCAGCATTGGTGTTCCATTTGAGAATATAACCCAGTCAGGAAATAGGAATGTTCCACAGCCATTTTGTTCTCCACACTGATTTTCCTATTTTTGGTGTTGTTAGAGCTGTCTACATAGGGTGCTTCCAATTTTCACTTTAATGTGGATATTTTTATTTTGAATTACTGGCTCTTGTTTTTCCTCTCCTTGCTTGGGTGCATTTGCAGGTGAAAGATCTCTCTTGGTGTGAGGCTGCTCTTGCATCCCAGCTGAGAGTCAGGAGCTGGACTCATTTTCCTGAGCCATACACCACTGGTGTGTTTTGCTCCTTGGAGGGATATCACAGGCTGTGGAGAAATGGAAAGGCAACCACAGACATAAAGGAAGAAAAAGGGGAGAGAAGCAGCTGTAAATGCAGTGTTGTTGAATGGCAGACTATTCTGGGAGCAGGGTGGTTTAATGTTTCACTAATGTAAGGCTGATAAAGACCCAGAAGTTGGTCATTTCAAGATCTTCACATTCAAAGAGCCTTAGGCAAGTTTACTTTAATTTGCTCTGGTGTATATCCATGCCTGTACACAGAGCAGGAATAAAACCAGAGTTACACTTGTTTCAGTGTCCCATTTAATATGGTTCCTGGATATCAGGGGAATTGAGAGTAAAATCTTTTTCTGGCTTCCAGAACCAAGGCAGCACTGTTCTGTGCCATCAGCAAAACCCCAGTTTCAATGACAGCCCCCGCAAGGCCATTGTTCAGGGCTAAAGGGAAAACCAGAAAATACCTTTTTCTCTTGTAGGTAATAATAATTAGTAATAATAATAATAATTAGTGCTCTTGGTCTTTTCAGTTGGTTCCAATTGGGGGGAATGAAGGCTCTCTTGCACTTCCTTGGCTCTTGGTGCTCCAATTTTGCCACTCTTGTAAAAAAGAAGTATTCATTCCCTCTTTTGGAAATCCTGACTAAATAATGCCTGTGGCTTTTTGGCATCCAGCTTTCCAGATATCTCAATCCGTGTAATATCATACTTTAGAAGTTTTTTTTTTAATTGATTACAATCATTACATCTCCATGGGATTTCTGGTAGTGGTATTATACTGGAGAGATGAAGTTCATGTTATGGCTGCTGTTTTTTTTTTTTTTTGGTGATTTTTAGCTGATGGTGATTATAACCCTTGTTTAGCTTTTCACTAAAACCATGCCTGTGATTTTTTTGCATCCTATGGAGTGGGTGCAGTGCAAAGCTGAAAATTGTTTCTATTTAGACGTCTGGATCCATAAGCCCTCTGAATCCAGCACAAAACTTCTGTTGGCTTTGTAGTTTCCCCACACTTGTTCAGTATTGTATTTGCAGGGCACCCCTGATGAAGGAAGGAACGATGCATCTGACTCCATGTTCTCAGAAGGCTAATTTATTACTTGATGATACTATATTATATTAAAGAATACTATATTATGCTATACTAAAGAATACTGAAAAGATACTGAATGCTAAAAAGATAATAATTAAAAACTCATGACTCTTTCCAGAGTCCTGACACAGCTTGGCCCCAGTTGGCCAACGAGTCAAAACAACTCACACCAGAATCCAATAAAACAATCTCCAAACACATTCCACCTGAGCACAACACAGGAGAAGCAAATGAGATAAGAATTGTTTTCCTTTCCTCTGAGACCTCTCTTGCTGCTTTTCAGCTTCCCAGGAGAAAACCACTGGGTGAAGAAATTTTTTCAAAGAATGTGAATGCCACAGTTCAGAGGTAATTTTCTCTCTCTCTCCCTCTCTCTCTTATTATTATTATTTTTTTTACTGTTACTTTGTGGGATTTTGCACTATGGTGTAATTCCATGGCAGTGTTGAGCTTCTGACAGCTCTAGAGAGAGTGAAGTGGTCTGAATAAACCATTTAGGCTTGTTGGGTATGACCAAAGTGCCTCCAGGATCCCCAGTATTCTCTCAAGATAAAAGGCATGAGGAAGTTTTTTGGGCTGGGAATTTTAATTAAATAATAGAAGAAGAAATGATATTATGTAATAGCATAGCTTTTGACTAATTGGTACTCAAAATAATGAGGAAAAATGAGATGTGAATATTTGCCATGGGTGGAGAGATAGCATGGAGCAGGGCAGCAAAGAGGGAGTGATTTCCTGTAAATGGTTGGAAAATGCAGTCTTTTTTTACACAAATTTAAAAAATAAACATAAAAACAAAACCATGGAGGTGAGAAAATGGAGGAAAGACCAGTTCTGTCTCTGAGTTAGTGTCCTGGTTTGGGAGGGGTCTGTGAAACTGCTGAGCTATCAGAGGTCTGTCTTGCACTGGTAACTTTTCTATTCCATCTGAACTGATAGTATGTAAAATATGAGACATATAATGCAAAACAAAACCCCAAGGAAACTCTAAAACCCCCAGAAAGCTTTTGACAAATCCCAATAAAAATATAAATAAAATCCCATTCAGGATTTCAAGCCCTTTCTCCTGATCAAGTAACAACAATGCAAATGCAACAGCTGAATATGTTGAATACTCAGTATATTGCATGAATATGAATAACAGCATATATATATATTCATTATTATATTGAATGAATATGAACAGCTGCAATGTTAACTGATGAAAATTATGTTATGTCCTTCTCTAGTCACCCACAGGGGCAGTAACAACTTGGTTGTCAGAGTTGGTGAAGCACCCAGAGCGCTTGTTCCATGCCCATAAAGGGCATAGAAATAACACTACAAATCAAGGTGGTGTATTCTGATCCTGCATATGGAACATATTTTGAATAATATATTTTTTGGAGGGGGAGAGGCTCCCACTGTTTTTACTCTGTAAAACTTGGGTGCTGGTTCAATGTCCCTTCTGGCAGCTTGCACGTGGGCCATAAACACAGCCAAGGATGGACCTGTGGCAGAACACTGATTGAAGGCTGACTTTTCATGTTGTTAAATGTATGATCAGATTAAAGGCCTTAGTTCAGAAAACAGAGTGGGTTTTTTTTCCCTCTAATTAAGCAAGCCATTTTAATATAAAATTGTAGGGGGATAGAATATAAGAAAATAGTGTAGAAAATAATCTCACCCCTAATGAGTTGCAGCTGGGCCAATTACCAAAAATTAGGAACAGGCCTGACTTTAACAGGCCACAGCTGTAACCAGTGAGAAGAAGAGTGCTATAAAAGAGTGGAGTGGCTGGGTGAGAAGGGAATTGGAATTAATTTATGAAGAAGAGTCAGTGCTCTGAGGAGCTGCCCATGAGAAACACCAGCAAGGTATGAAACTTTTGTGATAAGGAGACAGCAGTATGGAACCCCTGCAATAAGATGACAACATAAAATTGGTACAGTAGCCTTATATATAATTTAAGATTGTCAGAATTTGGAGTTATTTTGGAGTATATTGAGTTTAACTTCTTTTAAAGAGCAAAGTTTTATTGTGGTGTAGGTTCAGTAAGCCTAAAACTGTATTCTGAGTTAACAACCCAGAGACTGCTGCATTTCTGGCCTGCAAAGGCTCATAAACTCTACAGCAAATTTACTAGGGACTCTATCCTACAGCTTTTTAACAATAAAATATTTTAAATGAACTCCATGAAAATATTTGTAGGGCTTTGTATCATGCTTTAGAATTTTTTTTAATTGACTGGAATCATTACATCTCCATGGGATTTCTGGTAGTGATATTATACCGGAGAGATGAAGTTCATGTTATGGCTGCTGTTTTTTTTTTTTGTTTGTTTGTTTTTTGGTTTTTTTTTTTGTTTTTGTTTTTTTTTCTTTTCTTTTTTTTGGTGATTTTTAGCTGGTGATGATTACAATCCTTGTTTAGTTTTTCACCCTGCCTTTGTCAAGTTCTTTATCAGGCACTGGGACTGAACACAGTCCTTCAGATAACTGAAAGCAAATCTCTTTGTTGAATGCCATTAACTCCTGATGATTTGTCTTAGCAGCTGAAGATGGTAGGTTTTTTCCCCAAATTCTTCTGTATTATTAAGGTGCTTTTTTTAAAAATTCAACTTCCTTATAAATCAGAAAGGTCTGCTCAGCAAGAGAAATCTTTCCTTTTAAAGTCTCAGATTTGACCAATGCCATGTTCCTTGGGTTACTGTTTATTTGACATTTCACACTATCATGGTGCATTATCAAACAAAAATCACATCTCCTAGTTACAAAGTTGACTGTTGTGGGTGTTTATACCCTTTGATGTTTGCTTCTACATTTTTATTATGCACCACATATCCTTCTGGAACTATAACCTTATTCTGATTGTCTTAAATCTAAAGCAGAGGTCCTAGGATGTTCCTCTGAATAAATCAGATGATCCATGCTCTAGGTAGCATCTTCTTAGGGTGGAGCATTATAGAAAATTCAGGATGGCCATACTGAAAGCTTCCAGCACAGTCAATGACTGGATTGGAAGCCTCTCAGTCTCAATCATGCTCTTTGTATTTGCAAAATCAGATTTGACTTGTCTTCCCTAGCACTTAATCCAATATCCAGGTCAATTTAAGATGGCCATGGGCAAAAATCTTCAAGAAGTGGTTGTGTGATTTGCATGAAGTTTTAATCTGCTTATTTTTTCTAAAGTCTATGTTGATACCTTTTGTATGAAAACTGAGTAAATGGAAAGATTTTCTGGCTGGATCTGGAGTTATGCTTAACCAGGCACATACACAGCTCAGAAAATGGATCTTTCTTTGTGTGTTCGTATGTGTGGATGGATGAATAAAGTGCAACTTTAATTTCAATTTTGGTACTAAATTTGTAACATAACAGTGAATTTATCTGTGCTCTCAAGCATGTCTTGAGTGAGTGGTCTATAAGTAGCTACATTTTCAGCTGTGGGGATTTTTAAAAAATTCTTTTTCTCATATGTTTCTTGATTTCTAACTCTAACTGCAACTGCTACTCTTGGCAAGCTACTCAAAAAAAAAAAATCAGTTCAGCAGAAATTCAAGCTCCCTCTTTTGCTAATATCTTTCATAAAACTTCAAAAGGTTTTAAATATTCTTATGGTCATCTCCCTTTTTGTGTCAGCACAGGGGTGCTTTAATTGCATCCTTTTTCAAATAGGCACTCTCCCCTTCAGTCAAAGAATCTCTTTTCAGGAGATGGAAGAGATACTGAGGAGAACATGGAATTTGAAAGTCCCACAGACTTTGCTTAAGGAAAGGGGGATATTCCTCTTTGTGAAGCCAAGAACAGAGAAGAACTTGCAGGCCATTAGGAGGGAAGATGAGAAAATGAATCTCTCCATTGCTTGATATAATTTTTCAGGATTTCACAATTTCTCTCTTGTACAAACGAAAAGAATCTCTAAGGTTTAGTTGGAGCACACCATGGGTAGGTTTTCTATCTAGGTACAGAAATACACACATTAAGGAGGGTGTTTAATACTAAAAGGTCACATATCTGGAAATAGTTTGGTTTAAATATATATATGTATAAAAACTGATTCATTGCTGCATAATTCTAGTTTTGAAGTCAGTTGATTTCAGTGTATTTTGGGACTGAAGTGTAATACAAGAGTGAATCAGTTCTATAATTATTTTGGGAAAAAATGATATGCTTCTAGTTCTGGGGTATTTTTTTTCTGTACAAATCATTACTACTTAAGGAGGGAAACCATACCTTTCTTCATACGTCTAAATTAATTTTGTCTTGCATATGCAGATCTGTTTCTTTTTAGATTTGATTAGGGAAAGATTTTTTTTTCCCTTTTTTAAATGGCAGATGTCTCAGATGAGTAAGAGAATTAGGCATGCTGTTATGAGCAAGAATCCTAAAAAATGAGAATATTGTAAGAAAGAGGATCTGAAAGTGTAGAAAAAAGCTTGCTTATTAACATCTCTAAATTTAACTTATTAAAAGAATAAGATATTTTCTACCTTTGACAACTGAAGCTGCTAATCAAAAAGAAATAATCAAATACTTAGCATTTTCTTAGTAACAAAGGAGAGGGTACCATTTGGGGTGTAATTTAATAAAACATAACATTGGCTGATAGTGAGGGAGAAATTTTAGTAGCTACCTTAATTGCTATGGAAACACTGGCCTTAAGGCAACTGGCAGGGTATTTGCTGAGGTTGTAGGTTCAAAATATTTTTTTTTCCTTGTCAGTCTTCGTTAAGGTGTAAAAATTACAGTAATAAATGTGTTATATGCAGTTCTTTAATTAGCTGAGAAATACATACTGATAAGTGTGTGGTAACCTAGCTGTCAAAAAATCTTAGAGGTCTGAAATATTATTTAGTGTTTTTGTTGAAATTGTCTGAGATGGATAGACAAGTATTAACAAAAACTTAAAAAAAATGTTGCAAAGAGAAATATTGGAACACTAATGGGGTCTTGTCAGCTAAATATTATTACTGAGTATCCACACAGAAATGTAAAATCTTCTGTTTTATTGATTAAAACCTTGTCAAACTGTGTGAAAAGACAGATGATTCAGGAAAAATAGGGAAGAATACATGATTAATTGCTACTAGAATATATTTGTGGTTAATGTAAATCTACCGAGTACCACAATCTGTTTGCCACAGGGTTTCAAAGGTGCATCTCTGCTTGCAAGAAGCACTCAGTTGAGGTCAAACTTAGAATTCATGACAGAATTCATGTCACCTGTGGCTGCCCAGACTTTAGCAGGTCTGGAAAAAGGTTCTGCTAATGTTGTTTTATTCACAGACAGAGAAAGTGCATCCTGCTGGAGCTCCAGTCTGAAAGGGCACAAGAAATTAGGAAATTATGTTCTCAGCATACACAGAACACTGGTAGGAGTGTGGCACTAAGGACAGTGGTGGAAGACCAAAGAAAAATTATCTTCCCCTGACAAATGGAGGCATATTATAAAATAGGAAATGTGGAAATAAAAGGGGAAAGCAGTTTCAGGTGAAGAAATCTGAGAGTAGAAGGGTTGCTGGGGACCTGTTTTATCTAGAGATGTTCTGAGAACTATTGATAATGGACAAAAAAAATCACCTTGATTGGATGTGAAGAGTCAGATGAACTACTCCTACATAATGCTGTCAGCCTTTATGTAAGGGTTTTTTTACACAGTAAGAAAATAGATTATTAAAACCTGACCTTGTTAGTCTCTGCCTGTGCAAAGATTTATTCATTCTTCCAACCTGCAGAATCATGGGATTGTTTTTGCAGCTAGTAAATCAAGCAATGCTTTTAATATTAAGAACCTAGAGTGGAGCAAAAAGCAGTGGTATTATATCACAACCCACATCTATGGCAATGTATTATTTTCATGTTTTATTAGATGCAGTTGCTGCTTATCTCCCTAACTTCAAGTTTTCTAGCTGACAAATTTACTTCAGTGATTTCTTCTAGAATTTTGTGTTTCCTTTTTATTGTTGATGGGTCACAGTTCATTGATGATTGTAGATGACTGTGATGTATTAACTCAGGGCAGTTACCTTTTCAGTTTTCCTTCCTTTAAAGCATAAACTTATAATTGTATGTGCATATGTAAAACACTGCAAATAAAACTTGGAAAGCCAGGTGGGCTGGCTATCCAAAAATCACTAACCACTGACATGGCGGCTTTTGAAAGACACTGTGTTCTACTTTGGGATTTTATTACTAATATATGCCATTTCATCATCTCTTCACAACTGGGAAAACCAGAAAACAGTCTTGGTGGAAAGGTTTAGGTGAGATGAAGATGCAATTAATGGAGACAGGTATTGGTAATGGCACTGTGGGTGAGTGGTGTAACTCATTTAAGCTTTATTCTCACTAGTACTTCAATGATGTGCCTAGTACTGAGAATGCTCTTCAGTATTTCGCTTCTGGCTGTTTGAGTCTAGGCTTGGTTTTATGAAAATTAATGATCTGTTCTACTTCAACAGCCTGAATGGGAAATTGCAGGATGGCCTGTTTGTATAGCTCTATTGTGAGAGCATTGGAGCTGAATCATAGAGAGCTTGTAGCTAAACCATCATTTGTGGGGAAACATCCAATGGTAAACATGGAAATGGCTCTAATCCAATAAAAAAGATTAATATGTTTTCTCCATGCATTGTCCTTGGTATAAAAGTATTATGGTCTGCTGTAAAACCTGCCATTTTAGGTGTGCTTTGGGCAGAAAAGAGAATTAGGGAGCAGAGGGAAGGACATGTGTGGACATTTCTGGGGTCCCCAGGATGAGGGAGGAATGATTGAATCTGACTCCATATTCTTAAAGGTTAATTTATTATATTATGATGTTATATTATATTAAAGAACACTATACTAAAACTATACTAAAGAATGGAGAAAGGATGCAGAGAGAAGGCTTAGCAAGAATGAATAATGAAAACTCGTGACTCTCCTCACAGAGTCTGACACAGCTGGACAGTGATTGGTCGTTAAGTAAAAACAACTTGCATGAGACCAATTAAACAATAACCAGTTGGTAAACAATCTGCAGACCATACTCCAAAGCAGCAAAAACAGGAGAAGCAATCAATTATTGTTTTCATTTCTCTCTGAGGCTTCTCAGTTTCCCAGGAGAAGAAATCCTGTCCAAGGGATTTTTCAGAAAGTATGGCAGTGACAGACATGGAATAACCATGTGAAGTTTTTTGCATGCACAATTTAAAGGGGTGATTTGCAGGACCTTATGCAGTGCCTGCTCAGCAGGAGAGGTGGTGGGAGAGGATGGAGGAAATGCACTCCTGTGCTGGGATGGGAATGAGACTTTGGTGCCATTCTGGTGTCCCCACCTCAGGCAGGACAGAACTGAGGAGGTGTGAGGAAAAAAAGGCACTGAAACTTGTGTTAGGGATAGAACTGCTGCTGCACAAGGAGGCACTGAGAAGGCTGGTTTAACACACCTGTTTTAAAGGTGGGAAGGGGTAGGACTGAGATTTGTAACCTCTAGGGGTTGGTGAATACAGCATTTGTAAAAGAGAGTGCCCATGTACCCCCTGAGCAGGGGATGTGAGCCTAGCTGGGATGGATACCTGTAAAAACCTGTCCATGGTAGAACAGACCTGTGCCTGGGATAATTTATTTCACTGCTTACACAGGTTTTCCCTCCTAGAGTGATGGCCTTGAGCTATTTGTGGCCTTCAATCTCTTTTTTGCTGTGGGTCAGTGAAAGGCTAAGCTGTGCAACTTCTTTACCAGGAGACTGTAGGAAAATTACAGGAAAGGGATTTTGTTATGAACTCTAATTTTGAAGTTGCTCTGACATTTATTTGCCTTACATGACTATGAACTGTTCTTTCTGCTTGGTCAGAAGTGCACAAGAAGAACAGTTGCAGGTGGAAGGTTGAATAAATCATTGATTCTCAACAAAATAAGAAGACATTTGCAAAGAATAATTTTTCCTTTCTTCTCAGTTGCTGCAGCCTCTTGCTCCCTGGACACTGCCCTCAAATGAAAGAGGGTTAACTTTCTTCCAACCCTTTGGACACATCTTCCACCCCTTTTCCATGGCAGCCAAGGTGTTCTCCAGGGACTACTGGTTGCTGTAATTTCCACATTTTCATGATTCCATATATTTAAAGGGAATATAAATTAATATGAGGTGAGATAAAATTGAGATGAAGAGAGAAGACTGCAAAAGCAATGGGAAATTTTATGGCTAGTAAGAAGATGATCAAGTTTAAATATCCTTGTACCAGCACTCAGTTAAATGAAAATAAAGTGAGCAGTGATGACAGGTTTGAATTTTGGGTAGCTGGTGGAATTTCACTTTTCCCAATCCAAGATTTATTAATGCCAAGACAACACTATCCTAGGGTTCCTCGTGGACTTACACTCTCATACCTTTACCTAGAAATAATTTTTTTATACTATTTAAATACACATTTTCTAGATTAAGTTTGAGCTTTAGAAGTCTAAATTACGGATACACTTTTTAAGGAGAAAAAGGAATTACAAGATATATATATATATGTGTGTGTATATATATATATGTGTACACAATGAAAAAGCAAGGAGCTTGGCATTGTAGAGTCCTTGTGGTCCCAACCTCCCAAATTCAAGGCATTACACTTTCTGTCTCATCTGGCCTCACAGGCACTGTTATTGCTTCACAAATTGCAAGTTGATTCAGATTGCCCTTAAATCACCCAGCATCCTTCTGTTAACTCTTGCCTGCCTGAATTGGTTCACACTTTGCAGGACCCCTGACAGATGAGGTCCCTACCTAGGTGAGAGCCACAAGACATTAATTTTCTCCTCGGACTGCATTTTAGAAAGTACCTCTGTAACAGCACAAGTTGTTTCAAACAGCAGAAGGATTACAAGGCAAAAGTCTTGGTGCTGAAGGAAATGAATTAACAAAGAAAACCTTTCATCACTCAGGTTATTTAACAGCATTAGGTCAGTCTGATGTATACAGTAAGCTCTCTTAAAAGATACACAGAATTTTAAAAAATTCTAATATTTTCTTTTTCTTCTTGAATTTCAGGACTTATGCTGTGTCCTCCTAAGGATTTCAGAGCAGGGTTTGTTTAAAGAGAGTACACTGTATTTTATATGTTTTCTTTCTTTCTGGATGGGATATGTTCAGAGCATGACTGGAAAGAACTTCAGAGTGTGATCTTCCCTCTCCAATCTTACCTTTGTTAATGAGCACTGACTTTTGATGAGGACTGACATCATTGTGGCCACTGAAGCGTCCTCATGGCTCCTGAGATCACACACATGGAAATGCATGGGATGTCTTGGTGAGAGCACTGTCGGTCCTTCACAAAATCAGATAGATGTCACTGTTTCACTTGTGTTCTGTGTTTTCAAGGTTTTCTTGTAGATTTTTTTCTGCTTTTAAAAGAAAAAAAAATCCTGGATGCACTGGGGGACAACCTGAGCTTTCCCAAGTGTTTTCCTGGTTAGTCTTTCCCTGCATTTGCTGTAATGGCACTGGCACTGAAAATTGTTGATAGTTGGTTGGACTCCTGCAGTTTCTCTTAGAAGTCTTCTTCTGAGGCAACCCTGTCCTGATGGGTTATTTCTCTAATACTCATATTTACCCATCACGGCAGATGTATCTGAAACCAGCTGCCTCAAGTCCTGGTTTGGGTCTCTAACAATTGGGCCATTGTACTGTCTTGTCAAACACCCCTTTGAAAAGCTAATTGTGTCTATCCAGGTGTTTCATGCTGATATTCTTTGTCATAGAAAGTAATTCTATTTTGGCAGATCTCTATTTCCTTGTGGGGTCAGTCTCTTTACCAATCCTGCTTCAGATTTCTCCTTTCTGTCAATACTCCTGGAAATGAGGGGTTTGTAAGAAATGCTGTTTTAAATAATAAGCACAGCTTGTTAAATTGCAGTCACAACATTCATAATGTCCAAGTTTAAACAAGGAAATAAATAGTTAAAGCACAGTACATCATGTATTTTTCTTACAGTAAATATTTTCTATCAAATGTAAGCAAACACTCAGTAAATCTCTCCCTCCTACCTCGATTTACCTGTTGGGGTATGCATGACAGGTTGATTTAAGGGCTTATCACTCACTTCGTACCTATAAATTGACAATTGTTGGTGTTGTCATAAATCTGTTAATTTCCTGTGCAGTAGCTCTTATCCTTTCTTTCTGCTTTCTTGGTTTTACATTGTTGATAGTTGTGTTAACAGTACTGAAGTACTGAATAGGGCACTTGATTAAAGGCAGAGAGGAAAGTGGCTGAGATGTTGTGGAGTGGTCTTTTAGAAAGTGTACATAATTCAAAACCTGCATATTCATACCTGTTAGCTGCTTTGAATGCTCAGATGAAGAGCTAAAACAAGGTGACAGATTTGATGTTTCTCTTTGGAGGAATAATTTTATTCCTCCAAAATCCTTCAAGGGTCATATATTTTGGTTTTGGTGGGTTTTGCCTTTTTTTTTCATTTTCAAGATTCACAGATTCCTGTGGCTGTACATGGGTTTATGATTTTGAATAATAAATGCCTGCAATAGCTGTATGTGCCTTCACAACATGGTCCTCCAAAATTAGCATCAAACCCTTCATCCAGGGGTGTAGTTGATAAATTTGCTGCTTTTCAGTAGCAAATAACCTGTTTAGAGGATGTTTATAATTTAAAAGCATTGTGCTAGTCATTTTGAAATTGCACATCAGCAAGAATAAAATACTGGATGTGAAAGCAGAAACTGCAGTTACAGAACTGCTAAGGAAAAAGATTGTATTTTTTAAAGAAATACAAATGTTTGAACTTTGAAGTGCTCAAAAGAACAGAAGCAGGAATGTGCTATTAAGTGAGTTAGCAGGGATTCCAGTATGTACTGGGGGTAAAATGTGAGTTGTCTACCAATGTATTCAATAAAAATTCCCTTACAGTGCTAAGAGCTTGCACTGAGAAAATCAGAAGAAAATCCAAAGAGGAAAAAGGTCAGAAAGTTACGACTTTGTGTTTTGTGGCTATTTGAGTGCACACAGCCCTCTGCCACTTGTTTTGCTGCAGTTGAATAGAAGCTCTTTGCTCAGTTTGAGGTTTTAAATCCTCAGTTTGAGATTTTAGTTCAGGCTATATAATCTGGGCTGGCACAGATGAGGAAACTCCTTTGGCTTCAGAGAAGGAGCTCAGAGAAGCTGCTCTGAATGCTCAGTTAAAAATTATTTCAGATTGACTTAAGGAGAGCATTGCCACATGGCCTGAAAGCTGGAATATCCAGCAACAGATAGAAAGGAAAGACATCGAGTCAATCAACTTTCAGATATGACTAAATATCTTTGGGTTTGATCTGGAAGAGAATTAGAGTGGAATTTACCAGAGGCAGCTAAATTGAGGAAAGTGGTGAGTACTCGTGAGGGTGGACAAGTTTAATTTTACACAAGCACTTAGAAGCTGAAGAAAGGGGCAAAAATATATTTAAAAAATTATAAAGTTCAAGCAAGTGAACTTTATATATCTGGAAAATAATTTAGCTAGTCAGTGGGAGGGAAAAATCAGCGAGACATCAAGGAGTGAAACTGAACAGCAATTTTCATTTTATTATGCAGATGAAAATCTGGAAGAACTCTTTTCTGAGTAACAAATTATACCTTGCTGACACCTGCATGTGACTCCTATTGATGCATCTGCATGCAGCTCCCTTTAATAGCTGAGAGGAGGGATTGTTGCAGAAAGTACAGGTGGTCTGAAATCAAGGGATGGCTGTGCCCCAGTCTGCAGGCTTAACTGAACCTCTTTCCAGCCAAGGTCTGAATTATGTGTTTGGTTTGAAGCTGGCTGAAGTCCACGACCTTAAATTGAGCTTTCTGGAGTAGAGTGTTGGTCTCTTCAGTGTAGAAGAAAAGCACAGTATGTTACTCCAATCTGATCTTCCAGCAAAGCATTTATCCTGCACACAGGCCTTGCTGGAAAAATATAAATTCCATTCTTGAACTGGATTAATCCTAATGAAAGTGCATAGATAGTTTTGCTATCAGACTTCACTTTTAACCTTGGGCAAATCACTTGAATTATCCACATCTCTGCTCTCAGCATATGCTTTTAAGCTTGCCCTTCCTGTTTATTGCAACTCAACTGTTTCCTGTGACTTACCTGCATGGTGGAAGTACTGTAGACTCTGGACACTGCTGGGATTTTAATAAGAGTAATAGCAGGATGGAAAAGAAAGAGATTAGAAAAACCCAAGTTTTAGGTGCACGTTGGACTGTCCCTTAAAAAGATCTTCCATTACTTGGCCTGGAGAGTGAGGCATTCAGCAGTGCCTGTTGCTGGCATCTCATTTATGCTGCTGAGAGTCACAGGAAACACCAAAGGCAAAGTTTGTGTCTATCATAAATCTTAGAGGGTCACTGGCATGGTGCCATCATTAACTGAGCTGCTGATTAAATGCTGTGCTCATTATAATACATTTAATTTTGCATGAATTTTTATTTATATAATTCAGTGGACACCTTTCCTTTTGTGGCTCCTCCTTTTGGGCAGTTTGAGTTTTATTGAGATGGAAGCAAACACAGTTCAGAGTTCACCGAAAGCCTCAGGCTGACAAAAAAAAAGTGGCTGCTCACAATCTCAGCTGTTGCTCTCCAAATCACAATGTCAAATGCCAGAATGCCTTTTCACCAACTCTCCTCATTCTTTTCCCCCTCTCATCTTGGTGACAGAGTGCAGCACACGCAGACCTTCATCTGTGACAGCTTCGTGGATTCATGGGTTGAAGTTGTGCAGGGAATGGCCAATGTGTCACCTAATGAGAGACAATAGACTTAACCAGGCCAAGGCCAGCTGTTCCCTGGGTCTGGGGGGACAAGGAGGGTTCTACTGATGTGCAAGGAGATGGGCAGGGCTGATAGGTGGGCAGAGAGGTGCTCAGAAGGTCTTTGAGAGGTTACAGCAGATACAAATACAGGCTTGTGGTCTTTATCTGTGTAGAGCAAGACTCCACCTCCTGGGAGTGGGGCAATATTCCACTGTGCTGATGTGTGACAGAGAGCTTTGGCAGATTCTTGTCCTAACTCTGTAATTTCTTGCTGATTTAGCAGGAATATTGGTCTGGAACTTCTCAGACTTGCCTGCATTGATTTCTCAGCATTTACTTTTTCTCTCTTCAGATTGTGGTTTTGTGGTCTTTGTGGCAGAATGACGTTCTCTGGTTAAGAACTTTAGAGCTTGACTACATAGAGACTAAAAGTTAATATAGTTGCATTAAAAGAATGCCAACAGAACCTCAAAAAAAATTCTATTGTGTTATCTTCTATGATATGTATTAGACTCCCAAGCAGCACCATAATCACATTGTCCTTCTTTGCTTCTCCTTTACTGTTCTGTTGACTTCATTTGTAAGCTCTTTTGTAGGAGTGGATTAATCTTCACAGACAGTCGTGAAATCTGTGTCTGTATTGCTGTTAAACATTGTCTCAGAATGTGAGAATTCCTGAGTAATTCCTGACTATCCCTCATAGTTGCAACTGTTCACATCAGCTTTTCTTTGTCCTGTTACACAAGAGCCTTGCTGGCTAGGCAAGAAGGCCTCATGCCCTTCGCATTTTGGCGATGCTTTAGTGTTTCAAAGCAAAAGAATAATCAAGATTTGTAGGTGAAACCAACAGATAAGGGTAGAAGACGGATTTGGTGCTGCTCTCACTTCAGCAACTCTTTGTTACCTGGAGCCTTCCACCCTCAGATGCTGCTGCTCTTATTCAGTTGTCACTGTCTTTTTCCATTTCTGTCCAAAACTGCCCATGGCTGAGCACAGTTGACATTTGTCACTGTGGAGATGGAAAAGACCACAGAGACTTTTCCCTGCATTTCACCCTCTGTGGAGTTTTGGGCTGTTTGCTGGGTACTAGGGGCATCCAAGGTGGCAACCAACAAAGTAGTCTGTAACTTTATGCTTTTGATGTAAAAAACCTTTTTGTTTTAAATTCCTGGAGTACTGCAGGTTACCTTTGAAGCTTAGAGATCAATCCTCAAAATCCCTGCTCCCTCAGAGTTAAGAAAAGATGAAAAAGCAAACAGAGGTGTGGAGGTGACACGGATCAGTGCAGGTTCACCCAGCAGGTCAGTGCTTGTGCTGGGACTGCAGCTGAAATCTGAGGCATTCCAGATCAATCTGCTCTGCCTCATCTCCCTGCCAGGCTCAAGCCACCTGGGCAGTGATGGAGACACTCGGCTGCCTGGGCAATGTGCAGATTTGCAGAGCTGATGCCTTGTGAAGGCTGACCCAGAACAGAAGCTAGATGGAGTCAAAGAATAAAGTAGGTGCAGCGAGGTGTGGCCTTGAAGTCGGGTGTCCGGCTGGCAGAAGAGCGGCCAACACGCAACTGCAAATGTGGGAGCACCCCGCGGCATCAGAAGGCTTTGGGCTGTGCTCACAGCGGATGGAATCGCTGCTGGCCGACGAGAGTTAAGAGTCCGGACACTCACTGGGGACTTGTCA
>JAXCLO010000170.1:10350763-10361170 GCA_035583995.1 Arremon aurantiirostris
TAATGTAATATATATCATAAAATAATAAATCAGCCTTCTGAAACACGGAGTCAGATCCTCATCTCTTCCCTCATCCTAAGACCCCTGTGAACACCGTCACAGTTTCACCAACTTAATTGCAATTTGCCCCACTCCACAGGAAATAAAAGAAAGCTGTTTGTTTCCAAACTTTCCAGTGATGCTGTCTCTCACTTCTAGGGAGGTTGGTGTGTTCAGCACACCTGGGGGCAGACTGGGGCCAACCTCATCTTCCTGTGCTTTTGGCCCTTTCTCTTACTGAACAGGGACATGCCCACCTGATATATGGTCTCCTTGAGCTAGGTCTCATAAGCTCTTAGAGATTTATATCACACTCAAGATAGCTACCTTAGAAGGCATAAAATCAGCAGGATGGCTTGGAAGTGTTGGAAACAGAAAAGTGGTAGTGTTGGAAACAGAAAAGTTTTAATAAAAGGCAAAATAACAAAACTCTTTACAGAGAAGAACCAAGCCAGGTGCAAGAGGTTCTTGCTCCTGGTAAAACACCTCACAAAAGTAATTGGTTCATTTTGTTCTCTTCTTTTTCTAGTGAATTGCTTAGGTGGGACTTTTTGGCTCCTGTCCAATTGACCATCCTTAAGTTTGAGGTGAAGTCCCCCAGGTCCTATGAGGTGTCTTTTTACCTATTTGAGGTAAAAAGAAACTTCTGGGCTTTTTTCCTTTTTAGGAGACAAAGGATAGTTTTGTCACTCTGTCAACAGGAGGCACACTCCTATATCCACCCTAAAATATGCCCACACAAAACTTGAGCATTCTGTGTATGCAGATGGAATGCAAAGCAACAACATTCATGGGAGGATTGTCTCTCCTGCTTTTGTGCCAGGTTTTTAGATAGGAAGGTTCTAGAGTGAGTATTTCGACATTCATTGCTACTCTACTAAGCTCAATTTGTACTTAGGTTTTGTGTGCTCCACATTGTGGGGCACCACATCTTGGAAAGCAGACTGCTGGAATTTGGGTGAAACAAAATAATCAGTCAAATTGACAGAGTTGGACATCTGTTTTGGAGAGGCAGCACTATTTTCAAAGCACTTGTCCAGCCATAGAGTAAATGTTTGACATTGCCTCTGTCCTAAGGTTGTCATAATGATGAAGCTGCCGGTGACTTAAGTGACTGTCCCCTGTCTGAATGTGGCTGTGCAAGGGGTTAATGCTGCTGTGCTGTAAGAGACTGGGGGTGGGATGCTGTTCAGTGCTGTAGGAAATACAGCCCTCTCAGAAAGACTGGCAGTTTACACCTGTCTGTGTTTTGCACACAGCATCTGAACACAGAAAATAATGTCTCATTTAGAGCTCTGTCTGCTGCTATGTTTAATATGTTTATTTTGGCTGGTAGAATGCAGTTTTTTTACATTAACATACTGAGAGGGGCTGCATTAGGCTGTTTACATGAAATATGAGGCAATCTGGTGTCTTGCCTCAAAATATTTTGAAAAACTGTCCAAGTGTGCAAGTTTCAAGTGTCCTTCACACACTTGTCCCTTGCCCATCTTGCAGCAATATGTTTTGGTAGCCACAGCTGCATTGCAGGGGTCACTCAGAGAGATGAATGCTTTTAGGATTTTTCTGCAGCCCATTAGGCATGGGCTCTCTGTCTTCACTGTCAAATGTGGCTGTCTTTCTGTCTATTGTTTTTTTCCTGAAAAGACATTTCTGTGGGCACTGCAAGGAAAATTACTGTCCCTGCTGATATTCAAAACCTGTCTGATTGCATCACACAGCCATAATTGAGTACAGGATGTCATTCAGTGATTGTAGTGTGTCTTTTTCTTTGGCAATGACACTCTTCAAGAAAGGTCTAATGACAAGGGGAAGCTCGTGGAGTTCATTATTCTGCTGCATCACAGCTTTTCTTTCCTCTGTGCCCCTGGGCAGAGGCAGGCTTATCTTACTGTTGATGGTTAAGATTCAAAGGGTACAAGCAGATTTTTCTTCTAAGCATGGAGGTCTGTGTTTTATGGTTTGGCAAACTTCTGTGGAGAGTGCAGTGAATGTTTAAACTCCTTTCTCTTTAATCTCTGAACAGAAACCTATAGCTGATGCTACAGAGTGATTTCCATTCTATTTCTATTGCCTATTAATATTTGCGTGATGTTCATGATGGCTCCCACCTTCAATAGATTCCTGGGCAACATGACTGCCTAGGAAGGGTTGAAGCTGGTTGAAAAAAACCCCAATTGTCCAGGATTTCCCTGGAGTGCCTTCCTCCATTTTTGATTTAGCCCATTTTAAGACAGAGAAATCATCAAAGCCCCCTATGCAATAAATTAAGGTTATTAGGAGGCATGCACTGATATTTGAGGTCAGATATATAATGTAAATAGTTAACAAAAAAGAAACATTTTTAAATAAACACCTTATTGACATTGCCTCTTCTAACTTAGATGATTTTTTTTTCCATCTCTAAGGCTATTGTATGCTTTCACACATCAGTGTGAATCAGTACAGCATCATGTCCTGTTACATCTTAGGAAATGTGAAATTCCCCTTTGAAATCTAATTCCTCCATCATAGCTACTGGCTGTGATTGCTTTCCACTGTGTATCATGTTCTCTCACTGGGCATGGTCACTTGCCTCCCAAGTTATTGCTCTGCAATCTGATTTTAATCTAGCTCTCCCAACAAAGAAGAATTTTAAAAAATAATTAAATGTAGCAGCTACTAAAACTAATTAGAACCCAAATTTATTAAATTCCAGCACTGATCATTCTCACTTTAGATAATTCCCTAAGGAGAAGATCACTTACATAAGGGAGAATGAGAAAAAAAAATCTCTTTAGATGAAAAATTAGTATGTAGGGGAAAAAAAAAATCCTTGGAGTTGTGAATAGTGTGGGAGCATCAATTCTTTCTTCTCTGCTCTGTTGCCAGTTTGGAGTTTTGTCTTCGTGCTTTTCTGGGGGAACAGTGTCTTTTATTCAGGCAGCTCACCTTGTTCTGCCTGTCACTGATTTGAAGCTCTCAGAAATACAAAGATTGGGGGTTATCCAGCTCTTTTATTCCTTCCAGAGGTGATAATATCCACAGCTGAAATGCAGCAGGCTCTGTATTGTGTCTGATCTCACTCACCAGGAGCCCGCTGTACCTCCCTGCTGTTGTGCTTCCCCAACACCTCAGGGAGAGGGGTTTTTCTGTGCTGAGTCTCTCTGATGGGAGATATTTCCCTTCACTATGATATTTTTAGACCTGCTGCTGCAAAAATGTGCTCACCTCCTGATGTCTGATGGGTTTGAGTTGGGGGAACCATATGGTCTCAGTGACAGGCATTGGGGTTTCCCTGACCTGAGAGCAGCCCAAACTGCAATTCCCATCAACAAACAATTCCCAGGTGCCAAGTCAAAATCTAACAGTGAGCTAATCCTGGTTAGTCCCCTTAGTTGAAAGGAACCCTTAATTAGTCTAAATGTACGTTCCTGACTCAATACTCTGATATTCTGTACACCCATTATAATTTTCCCCTCCTCATTCCCTCCCCCAATTTAATTTGCTGTTGCCTCCTATAGTGGAAGACACTTCCACTTAAAAGAGCTTTGATGCTTATGTGCTAAAGTCTTTTGCAAATTAAGGAACTAAAGCACTTTTGTATGTAAGAGTCATATTTAACAAACAAGATATTAAAGTAACTTGCAACTGATGACACACCACCATAATTGCTGGGATAGATTCTGCAGAAGTAGGCAAGAATTGGGCCTTGAAATAATCATATGTTTTTCACTTAATTACAGTAGCAATTTCAGCATCCAAGGACAATTCTTTTTTAGCAGTAAAATATTTATTGACTCTCAGCTTCAGGTGAACATGTGCATTTTTGGTGACATTGTCTTTTTATAGGCAGAAATCCCAGTAAAAGTGCTCCATGCTGAGATGTGGGGAGAATGGGAGTTATGAACTAGAATTTCTTTCTGAATCTGATTGAAAACATACTTTTTTAAAAATACCTAGACAGGAAATGAGGTCTTCTTTTTGTCTGTTTTTCATGACAGCAAAGCTTTTACAATAATTTTTGTTTAAGTTTGTTTTGAACTGCTTTTACTATACCAATGATAAGACAGTACAAAAAAAAGTTTCAAAATGTTTCAAATATAAAATAGTAATGAAACATTCAAATATTAAAACAAACCATTGGGGGATATTTTTGCAGACCAAAGTCCTATTTTTGCAGGATAGTGAGTGTTTGTTTATCTCCATATCATGAGATTAAAAAAAAAATTATTTTGAAAAATCTCTGACAAATGGCTGCTCAGCACCCCAGACCAGAAGCATATGTTTCTTTTGTTCATTTTGAAAGCTGGGTTTTAGCTAGGCAAACATCCAGTGGGATGCATTAGGCTTTCACACATCAGGTAGCTCATTTTCAGTCTGACCCTAGTTGTAGGTGTTGAGTGTCTAAAATTATGGCTCTGAGCAAAGCTCCTCTCAGGTCATAATTTCAACTTGCTCTACTGTTGCTTCATAGAGTAACACCTGCTCCTTTTCTGGTAAATTTTCACTTAATTTTCCTTCTTCTTAAAGAAGATAAAATTCTCCAGAATTTTGCTTCTTTAAATTTTCTTTTAAGCTTTCTAACAAAAACCTGCTTAGCTTCTGAAAGCCTCTCTATATAAGAATACTTCATTCATGACATTGAAATAGAACAGTTTTCAAGAAAAATCAACAGAAGTGAGGAATTTTATTTATTTCTGCACCATATTCTTTCTTCTGGAGCCTTCTCAGACATGTTACTCCACACAGCACTTTGCTGACACAAGGATATTTGTTGTGATTTAGGAGCATTTGTGCCTCTCTCTGAATTGAGCCAATGACCTCAGGTTTTCAAGATAATAAATACTACAAAAACCTTTGTAAGGCAAAAATACTATGCAGGGATGAATGTCCAGGAATGGTCACTTAATGCAAACAGATTTTTTTCCCTTAGAAAGAAATCTAAATCAGTACAGCAATATTTTATAAGTAAACAAGTAATTTCTATCATAGTAAGCAGGTATGACACCTTTAATACAAAGGGTATGTACCCTTTAATATTGAGTCCCTGTAGGGTAGAGTGGAATTAGGGGATCTATAAATTCCAGCCCAAACCATGGCTCTATTATTGATATTTGGTTTTCTGTGAAAACCCAGCAACCCAAATCCTATTATTTAAAGGCAGTAGAACAAATTCATTGAGAGGACAAAACAGCCTTTAGCCCTTAATCTTGCCATAGCCTAATCATTCTCTTGCCTTGGTCTCTGGAGAAGCATGTCCTGATTTTTGGAGATGTGAGCTGGCATCAGCTTTTCAGAGGCTCTTTTTGCACCTGTTGCCTGAATAAATTCCCATTGAATTAGAGGGAAGATGTTGCTGTAGTGTATCTGCCAAGAGATAGAATTTCCTGGCAGGACTGCCTGCCTGCCTGCTAACTCCCTATGGAAATGTGTTTTGGGTTCAAAATCCGTGGTTGGTCATGGTTTAGGGGCAGCACTGAAAGCCTGGTTTAGTCAGGAGGAGACAGCTCACCATGAGGGGATTTTCATAAATTTATTGCTCCAGGCTGCACAAGCATCTTGTGTCTCTCCTCTGGCCCCTCAGTCCCTCCCTCAACAACAATTAAAATATTCAGGCCAAGAGCCTCGTGGGTCTGGGCACGTTCAAAGCAATGAATCTCAGCACAGAAGGGGTAAAGGGACAAATGCTGCCATGGCAATGCCCTCACAGTGCCTGGTGCAGAAGCAAAATTTGTCTTACTGTCACATCCAGTGCTGTCAAGCTGTACACTTATTGAAAAAAAATAATTAGTTCAAAGGGAAATTTCTTTCATGTGGACAAGGCTAATGAAAAGGTTACTGTTTATGGCCTCGTTTATGAACAGTTTCATCATAGGCATGGTTTTGACTGCTTGTGTTTAATATCTATAGGCCTTTTGAAGAATTCCTCGAAAGAAAACAAAACTAAAAAAAATGGGTTTAATCACTTCTATCCCTAATTTTATATAAAATAAAATGCCATTACATCACATAATCTAGCAGGGACTGCACTGGAGATCTTCAGCCTGATTCAATATTTAGAGTGAAAGGATTTCTTTTGGCAATTTAGATAAAGTGAAAAATATTAGATTAAGTGGAAAAGAATCTGTGACTAGTCTAAGAGTTTTAGCTTGATTTATATTTACATGGAAAATATTGTTGATGGACAGCCCAGGAGGTATCTATGCCCCAGTGCCTTTTCTTTGCTGGTAGCCAGTATTGGATGCTTATGACAATAATTTAGGGACTAAAACGTGCAGAGTTATATTTTTTTCTACTTTACCTTCTCAATCTGAAATGCAGAATGTTATATATAAATTTTAATAGCCCTTGCTGGACTTCCTGATAGGGTTTTGAGGTAATATATTTTCATTTCCACATTTTCTCATTTATTCCTTTATAATTCCAACATCTTGTGGCACTGAATCTCACAATATAATTATGTCTTTTCTGAAATAAAAGTCAGGATGAAACATCAGCACAAAATCAAGTGGCTATAGAGTAGTATGAATATATTTAAGGCTAGAAACTAGAAGAACAGTCCAGTCAGACATCTAGGGCAGCCTGAAAAGGAATATGAGAAGTTTGTCACATCAATTATATAGTAAATTTTCAGATGACTGGACTTAATCACCCAGGTATTTTCCTACAATAAGTTCCTTCTTCCCTCTAACTTTTAAACTAGTGATGGTACATTGTAGAAACCATGAAAAACTAGGGAGCACAGCTCCTGTCAACATTAATTACAGCAGTTATAAAATCAAGGTACTGTTAGGAAAAAGGCATTAAAAAGCATTTGTAACTTTTAAAAGAAGGACTGATCTGATGCTGCCATTAACAGTCTCACATTTTGGAATGCACAATTAGTCCTGCAAGCTAAATGTAGGAAACATCATTTTGGCACTCTGGAAAATTGCCTGTGGAGTTTTAGTGTGCTCTCTTCAGCCTTTGGTCATGCACACAAGAACAGAGTCATGAAATACCTGAGGAAATTGTTATTTCCTGCCTCATCAGGATGACTGCTCTGCTGTATTTAGCCTCTCATTTGCCTAGTTTGTACACACTTCCCATAAACTCTGTAATTAATTGGCAGGCAAGACTACACCCTGGCTGGCAGCAATTGCAGATTACTCTTAATTGTAAGAGCTCGCTTTGGGTGGATCGTTTAAGACACATATACAGATTAGAGGCAAATGTAAGCAATAATTAACCTGTGAATGTAAACAGTGCCTTGGTCTGGAAGGTGTGTGCAGAATTCACTTATTTGCTTGTCCAAATCTCCATGCACTCCTACTTTTAGGCTGGAAAGGCTCTGAGCAGGGGGAGAATATTGTCAGAGAATATTGTCAGAGAATATTTCATTAATAATGAAGAAACCACAAACTCGAGGCATTCCTCACCTGACAGCCACCCAACCCAATTCCACCCCTCCCAGCCACACTCTGTCTCCTCTTCTTGCCAGCTGGAATAAATCAAAAGCTGCAGTGAGTCAGCAGAGCTCAGTGAGCATTTCTTTGTAGGATTGCAGTGACTGCTGAGCAGCCTGAGCCTGCAAAAAGCAGCCGGCCTCTCGTCAGGGAGATGGATTGTTATGTTGATATAATGAGATTCTGATTTAAACTGGTATAAATCAAGGCAGAATCAGCCCCTGTGAAGCTGACTGGTTGAAATTGTTGATTTTCATGTTCTGGTTCTTTACATGCTTTCCTGCAGCATCCCCTGAGGTGGGTGTGTGTTGTCCATTCAGAATGTTTATTTATTGGTTTATGGAATGGCCTCCTGCATCCTCAGAAATTTGTTTTGATTAAAATTCCTTGATAACTTCCTTCTATTTCAAGCTCAGAGTAGGGCTAGAAATTATTCATACTGCACATAAAATTTGTTATTTCTGCAAGTGTGACCATGTAGTGCTTTAGTATTTCCATGTTTTTCCAAGTTGGATTTCCCCCAGAAATTGCTGACAGAAATGATGGAAACTTCATCTAAGTAATCATGTAGTAAATATTTAAATGACACATACCTGAAGAGCATCATGCTGTCAAATAGCTTTAAAGGTGTATCTATCCAACCTCAGCAAAAATGAATAGTGTGTGTGATATTCCAGTTCTTGTGTGTGATATTTGGCTGAGGTAAATTGGTAGATTTTGGCTGAGTTCTTTCTATAAAACGACTATGTTTTCTTGGAAGTGCACGGTCATACATTAGGCTTCTGTTTGAGTAAAAACTTGTGTGGGTTTTTATGACTTATCTGTTGAATATAAATCAAAATCAGAATTATGGAAAAATCATGGACTATAAGAGTCTATTACATCTTGGGTACATTTTCACAGCTTATTCTATAGGATTCATTTAAGCTTTATTTTGGAGTTTTTTCTGTGAGATAATGGGTACTTTATAGAAAGAACTTTTCAAGACTTGCAGTTTTTATATTCTGGTTTAAGAGTAGAGATGAAGATTTTTTAAAATGCAGCTTATGGGACAAAAAGTGTGCATTCTGACTGGAAATAAAACCAGGACACAAAAATAAAAAGGATCATATACTGTGACTTCATAAATTCCACAAAAAGAGTTTCCTTTGAAGAGTTTTGGGAGTAACTTTATCTCCACTATCAACACTGAAATTAATTCTTGTTTAAAAAAATAAAAATATTGTAGCTTTCCTTTCTTTAGTTCCAAGAAAATTTAAAAAGTGATAAGAATTATCTATAGTCTTCTAACTGTAATTAGTGTGTTTATTATAGTGTATGTATTAGTCACTAAATTAGTCATTAAATTTGAAAATGTTAAGGCTATGGACTCTTAATCACAAAGTGAATTTTAAAATTTGTATTCAATTTCAGGCTGCTGTAATTAGATTATAAAAATTGTGAGTCATTGCATTAAACACTGGGATTGCCTTTGACAAGGTGCCCAGTAAAAGCTGTTTTGTTAGCAAATTTAATGACAAAATATCTGAAAATCTATAGTGGTACATAGATGGACAATATCAAGACAGAAAGATAAATCACCTGAATTACTTGTTGGACTAAATGTAATAATTATCTATTTATTAACTGACTTTTACTGTCTTTTGCTCTGGTATTAAAAGCTCAATTCTAATCACATTTATGGATGTTTTGTCAGCTATACTATAATTTTACTGCAGCTGTTAATTTGGGTAAATCCAGCAAAATATATTTTACCCAAACACATTTTCTGTCTGATTTGGCTGTGAAACACTGGTACCATTTTGAGTATTTGAGACCCGAAATACAAAATCCAGGCTAAATTGTGTGAATCAAATTATTTCAGTTCTCTGCTCTTTGTGCACCTCTCTTTAAATGTAGCAGCATATAAATACACTTAATTAAAAACATTGAGTACCCAAAATGTACACAGTGCTTGATGGAGCTTGAAACTAAAGTGTTGTTACCTAAATAAAATCACATGAGAGATGGAAGGCCAGAACAGGCTTGCTTTGAACCCAGAGCTGCAGGAGCAGCAAACCCCACCTGGTAATTGATTATCTGTTTGGTAACCTTTCATGACTGGAGTCTTTTTTACCCCCTTGTTTCCCAGTTTCTGGAGGAAGGACAGTTGCCCTGTCATGATCTGTGCATGTCATTACACCTGAGTGCTTTATTTGAGGTATCCCCTTGCCTTTATTTCACATGGAAGTGCCATGGCTTGTGTGGTTTATGTTTTGTGCTCACATATGCTCACTTGTGTGGTTTATGTGTTATGGACTGCTTCTCCAACACAGGATATTTCATGTGCTGCAAAATTCACTGGAGACAGTTTGTCTCTTGCTATCTGTTTATCTCTTGATAGACTGGCTTTCTAAATGTAGGAATAATGTGTAGCTACATGCCTTGCCCTGGGTAAAGAATGTATTCAGTAATCAACAATGTTGTAGTGTGGTGTTTGTGGGGGTCCCCAGGAAAAGGTGAGAGATGAGAATTTGACTCCATGTTCTCAGAAGGCTGATATATTATTTTATATTAATATAACATAACATGACACACAACACACCACAACACATAACACAACATAACATATAACATAACATATAACATAACATATAATATATAATGTATAATATATAATTATATAACATATTATATATTACATTATATATGATGTAATATATATTATATCACATATAATATATGATATAATATTTACACATAACATATATGCTATGTACATATATAATATATACATAACATATAGTATAATATATTATATTATATATATAATATATAATATATTATATATTATATATTTTATATTATATTCTATATATAATATATAAATTATAATTTATAATATAAAATGTATTATTATATAACATATAATAGAATATATAGTGCATATTAGATAATATAT
>JAXCLO010000170.1:10361270-10486179 GCA_035583995.1 Arremon aurantiirostris
TTCTTTTCTGAGGCCTCTCAGCTTCCCAGGAGAAAATCCTGGGCAAAGAGGATTTTTCAGAAAATATCATGGTGACATTAGTGAGTTAGAACCTTCCTGCAAGTTTCCCAAACTGGCAGTGCTGGGGGTTGGTGTGCAAATTAAGGTGCTTGGGCATCCCATTTACAGTTCTGCTTCTCACTGGCATTGGGGGATGGAGAAAGTTCCTCACTGCCAGTTTTTCACTTTATCTATTCTTTTCTTTTTCTCATTATTTTCCTGTCCAGGCAGGGAATTGCTGTGTATTACATTTAGGCAGCATCATTTCAGCTGTCTTTGGTTGTGTCTTCTCTGGCACATGTGTAAGGCACAAATAATCATCTCAACTCCCTGTTGCGCACGTTTTAGCATTCAGAAATAGGCAGATTCTTTTACAGTGTTATTTCAGTTTTTTTGTCTTAGTTTTAGGGTGCATAGTACATTCTATCAGGTTCACTTTAAGAATTGTTCCAAAACAAGATAAGATGGGACTCCTGGCTGCAGGGCCAGGACTCAATAAAATATTGTGTTCAAAACCTTGTCAGCAGGAAATGAAAAGCACTCTTAGCTTACTCAGGCCATTTGTGTCAATGAGAAATGAATCAATCAATTGACAGCAAAGCTGGCACAAGTCCTGTCCCAGTATCAAGTAGTCTTATATTAATTTAAAAAAATATTTGAAAAAAAAAAAATGACCAACCTCATTTATACTGCTCAGGCATAAAACATAACAGGCCTTCAGGCTTAGCTCTGAGAACCTTGGAAGAGAGACACAATTTTTTTCTTCTGTTTTCCTCTTCCTGTTTTACTGAGGGTACTTTATCTTTTATAAATGACAATAAAGCAATACTGCCTCCCACAGTATTATAAATTATTTCAAAAATTCATGGGTTTGCTTGCACTGTTAGGAGAGGAGGATTTTATCTCATGATCTAACTTCAAAATCTTTGTTTCCCTCTGAGTTGGCACCAGCACTGTTGGTATTTTCAGTATGCACAGTTCCAGGAAAATATTACTATATTTTCATAGCTTCAGAGATTCTGATAAGCAAGTCTTTTGTGGAGTGCCCAACACAGCATGATCTGCACTCCACAGATGTCATTCTTTCTGTGCTTCCCATTTCAAATTCAGCAGCAAAACTGGTGGCATGAAAATTGCAGGCAGGGTGAAAATGTTTCTGTAGAAATAGATTTCCTGGTCAGAGTCCATGTAAAATAAAAACCAGAAAATATATGAGCATAATTCAGAGGATTACATGGGTTTTGAGGAATTTTTATTGTATGGATTTCATTTGCTGTTCATGCTCTTTGCCCCTCCAAGCAGGAGTTGCATACAGATTTTTTCCTTAGACTGCTTTGCAATTCAAAAAATTGGGCTGATAATTTTCTTTCATTTTAATGAAAAAGTCATCAGGGAAGACTGGTTGATGTGAAGGGAATGAAAATTATGGGTCATATTCAAGTATTCAGGAAAGCTGAAGTTCATAAGCACAGGGTCAGTCCATGTGTGCTCTTTGACGTTCCTGTGATGCCTGAATCTGCCTGGTAAAATCAGGCTGTTCCTGGATCAGGTGAGCAGATGTTTAGTTACACCTATTTACCTCTACCATCTTGCATAAAAAAATTTATTGGATAATGGTCAATGGGAGAAAAAAAAAGTGGTTTAATCAATCAATTATAATTTAGTATATAAAGATTTTGCAGTGAGGTTTATATTTTCATTTAGTGCTTGTGAAGTGTAACAGAGTATTTTTTTTTAAGAATAACACTGATTTTTATCTCTTTGGCAATACTCTGACCTTGGTTTCCCAAGGACAGTGCTGCAGATCTAAGGAGCAACTTTTTTATCCCCTCCATTTCCATTTTGAATTGCTCTTTACCATGCAGAATACAGATTTAATCTTTAAAACTAAAGGATTCAGGCATAGGCACATGTATGATAATCCACTTCTGATGATGGGATGATGTGTTTCCTGGTGGATACTCTGCAGACAGTATTGGGAAATCTGGTAGGATTTCTACTCTACTACTTCTACGGGCCCCAGGTGATTTTTTTTTTTTTTTGGGGAGGGTGTAGATTTCTTTTATTTTTAAAAAATATATGCTTTAGCATCTTTAAAATAAGATACTATTCAGATTTCCATCCAATGTCCCCACGAAACAGGAGGAATTTTTCAGTTACACTTCTAAATGGCTGCAGGTGAAATTTGAATAAGATTATTTAACATAAAATTCATGTGAAATCCTGCCCTGGTTGGGCTTAATGTTAAAATTGCCCTGTTCAGCAGGGCTAGGCTTTAAGAAAAAATTTGTATCATATTTTCATTCTTCATCTATCTCTTCCTTCTCTTCCTTCTTCAAAAAACTAACATGTTAAAATTTTGGATAAAACGTTGAGATACAAAACAATTGATAAATACGTGTTGAATAAACATTTTTTTTAGGTTGCCTAGGACAATAAGAGAGCTATGTCACTTGTAGCCAATGAACTCCAAATCCTTTGTATGATAAGATGCATAATTAGTAAAAATTTTGATAGCTGACATGCTTGATCTGTGGGACACCACTGAGCACCCAGGCTTGTGCAGCTCTGAAATCAATATTCTGTGTCTCTCTCGTGTAATTGTTGGCTTGGTGCATGCTGGCTAACAAATCCAAGTTTTGTAGTCAACACTAATAAGAGCATAGCATGAAAACAAAAGCTCCTGAGGAGCTTTTGCCAGTCAAGAACATTTGTCTCTTTTCTGCAATTGACAAATGTGCAGCTGATAGCAAAGTTCAGGACCTGGGCCACCAGTGGATTTCTCTACTTGGTGGTAATTGAATTCGGTTGATCTTCATGTTGGCTTGAAGTGTCTTGAATCTCCAAATGTATCTTCCCAAAAAGATGTCCTGGGATTCAGCAGTGTTTTTAGCACTGAAATTTCCTGGGAAATTTCTCCTCTTAACTCATTATAAAATAATTGGACGGCAAAACCGTTGAAAATCATATTTATGATTACCAGTTTAACATTCAGTATCTGATTGGTGTTTATGAGTATAAATAATGTGTTTTATGTCAGTCAATGGTCTCCTCATTCTTCATGTCTTGTTTTGAGAGTCCTCCATTTCTATAAGGTTTTTGTTTGTAATTTCTGTAATTTCAGATTTTTGCCTCCTTGTCCTTGAGCTTTACATAAAAGGAGAAAAGAATAGTACAAAGATTGCATCTGGGCAGCAATTTTGAAGTGTCTCCCTTTTCCAAGGATACCAGAGTCATCCATTTAATTGTCTGCTATTGATTTTCATTCTCATCCACATGCAGGATATGAAGATTTTCATCACAATCCTCTCTTTTAAATTGCTGATTTTAGAAAACTGCTTTGCCTTCTAATCTTTCTGTGTTAATCTATGTGGAAAGTAATTTTGACATCAGCCTTTTCAGTCTGTTTCACTCTTTTTTGCTAAGTATGTAAGACTAGAAGGATATTTCATCTCTAGCTGAACTACTTCAGTATTTATTTGGAGCTAAGAAGTGTTAGTTTCCTCACGAAATGACATGGTTAAAAACAGGCATGAAAAAGACTGGATGGAGGCTTCTGGGAATGACTTATGGATGTGACTTTTTCATTTCACTTGGCATTCATTGTAGATAACCAGTGAGATTAAGTTTTATGCACTAGTGATATTGCTGACTTGAATTATGAAGGGATATGATAAACTAGGGAACTTGAGCTGTAGCTGTGGACACCAGGAAAAATACAACATAGATGGAAGATGTGCAAAGGCTCTGCAACCAACAGGAACAGGGAGAGCAGATGGAATTTAAAGGCTGTGGCAGAGGAAAGAAAACAAACCTTTCTGTCAGGATTCTTCTTAAAATTAATGCTAGGCACTGAATTAGAGGTGTGAAATAGAAGTCTCTGGCAGTTGGGTGCCTAAATTACACATTTAGGTTAATTTGTTTGCTCTGGTTTGTTACCTTTACCTTTTTTTTTTTAACTTTTAACACAGTGCTGAAGATAGGAACAAGAAGTAAAATGATGGGGGAGGGAGGCTGCAAAAATTACCTTGTGATAAGTCCCTATGTATGGCTGTTTTAAAGTGATGACTAAAATTAAGTATATTTATGTTTTTAGGCTTTAGATGAAAAGCTTGCAGCAGCTCATATCTGGATATGTAATTAATCTTCTTTTTCATCTTTTAAACTGGAAGAAGCTAGGTCAGATTTTGAAGTGTTATGTGACCCCCGTTCCCTCTCCCCCAAAACCCAACCAAGCAAACCCTCCCTCAGTCAGACCCTTTTTCTTCACCTCCATCCAAACAATTTTGCCCCTACTTTCCCCTTTGAGTGTGAGGACCCTGCAAGCAGCACAGGGGTTTTCCTTTCACAGTTCTCTCTCCTCAGACACTAAAGGGGGTTCCAAGGTCCCATTGAAGTGTCACCTGAGTAGAAAGAAGAATTTTTTTGTCTAAATTAAACCAAAAGGGAGAAGGGTTAATGAACTGTGCAGGGATAAATAATGGTTGCCAAAAGGATGGTTTTGTAATGCTACCACTTGAGTTAAGTGTTTTGAAAGGCTTGAAAATGCAGAAAACCATGTATTCAAAATGTATGAGGGAAACCAAGTCTTTTCCTGGCATAATGATAGCTGTGTGGGAACCTCTGTACATCACCACTGAGCTGAGAGGAGCCTGCACTGAGTCACATCAGAAATTACTCGGAAAATGGATGAAAAGGTGGCTTTGTTCACCAGTGTGCACTGTACATACAATCCTAGTAACTAACCAAACAGCGTGACTAAAACACCTTCTGAAGAGGCACCATGGGCCATTTCATTCCTCATAGAAAGCAAAATTTGGGGAATTATTAGACCCTGTCTAAGGGAACATTTGGTACAGTGCATGATTTGTATTAACTTGTTACCATCTCAGTCTTTGTGAGTCATGTTATTCATCCCCCATGACTAAGCAGCACATTTTTGAGATTTTTCTTCTTTAATTTATAAATATGGTGTATAAATATTTATATGCTGAAGAGAAAGTTAAAAAGTAGCTACTGATGCCTAAAATCTCCATTGTGAGGAAAGATACCTGAATTGGAAAATTCCTTTATGAAACAAGATAAAAGTATCAGCTAGGTAAGAGAAACAAAAACCAATCATTTGTTGCTCCCTGAGGGAAATCTTTATATGGAACTGGATACTTTTTGACAGACATATGCGCTGGTATATCTGTGAATTATTTTGACTCAACATGGAAACTACTGGATGACTTTCAGTGGCTGTTGGTACTCAGCAGCTCAACTAGACCATTATAATTGGGCCCTTCTACCTCTAAAATCTAGGAGGAAAAGCTTGCTGTCATTAGGCCATGAAAGTTGCTGTCAGTCTCAGTGTAACTGGCACTGTGCCATATGAATTGGTCACAATATACATGTAAATATTATGTAAATGTGCTGTTTTGATGAGAAATGTTCTTTATGGCATGCCAGAGGTTTAAAATTCCTGACCTGCACAGGTGATTTCCTAGGAAGCCTTGTAAATTTTTCTGGTATATTTACTTCCTAAGAATGCTGAAGAGGCTTGATTTTTTTTTTCTTCCAAAAGACAGAAATGCAGCATTAATTTGCTGCAGTTTTGGAGAATATTCTCCATATTGAAGTTTTCTCTGTAAGGCTGAGTTGTGGAAGCAAAGCCAGAAACTGCACTAGAAAAAAACTTAGGGGAAGTGAAATACAGCACAGAAAAGGAAATATAAGCCACACTACAAATATGACACTCATTAAAGTGTTCTTCTTACAATTTATGCTGGAAATAAGGGCTGTTGGGGTAAAGAATTTTAGTGGCAGAAACAGAGGGCTTTAAAGAACATCTTTTGTGAGTGTTGACATTGTCAACTTTGATCATTGTGAAGCTTTAAATGTGTTTGGAGTGGAGTGTGTTATCAGGACCATGGTCTGGAGATTCTATTTGAATCAGAGACCACTTCAGGAGACAGAGTTGATGTGTCTGAGGGGGAAAAAAATGGAAGGATGTTGATGGTAATATTTATTGTTGAGCTTACCTCGATTTTATAAACTCCTTTATAAGTAGTTGAAATTTAACATCTTCTGGAATAGCATTGCTGGAGTGTGTTTAGTTCCTTCTGCAGGCCTCAACAGTGTCTGTAGATAGTAAGAAGATAAATCTGTGGGGAAAAAAATGTACAGAGTCTACAGGGAATGAGAGCCTTCTGAGAGGAAGGGAAGAGAAATAACTAAGCAGAGGGAGGCTTCAGAACAGCTCCCTGCATGATTCAGAGATGCCTTGTGCTGTTACAGGTACTTTCTGTGTCATAATTTACAAGCTGAAGTTACCACTCTGTGTATGTGGCAGCAGTTGTCTGTGCCTCCACCACTTCCATCCCACCAGGGCCCTTCAAACACATGCTAAATAGAATGAGAATTTCCTGGCTGAAGGGTGATGGAATTGCAAGTGATTTGAGGATTATTGTTTCTTCATAAATCCACCTCAAACCTGCCTCCCTACTCCCCTGGCAGAGATAGAAGAACAGCCTGTTACCCTGTAAAATACAGATTAAAATCAGCAGCACTCAGGAAAGAATTGGGATGATGAAATATCCAGCTTCAGGAGCAGGATTGCCTGCCACTCTGCTCACCATGATTTGTTGATTCCTTTACACTTTGCCAAAGTAATTAATGGAGAGAGCAGTTTATAAAGGAAAGAAGGAATTTCTGGGTTAAGAGTATCAATGTGGCACAAAGTGAACAACTAGGCCTTGGGCTGTTTGGGTTTGTTACTTACTGGCGTTTAATTTGGTATGCCTGTTCTACTGCTAATTAAACAGCTGATGGACTGGTTCATATTGGGCATGGTCACATTAAACAGTGAGCCTTAGCCCTACAAAGCAATAAGGTTCTCAAGTTGTGGTTTAGCCAAAAAAAGAGGTGTTCATATGTGGCACTCACATTCTCTGAAAAAATCCCTTTGCCCAGGATTTTTCTCCTGGGAAGCTGAGAGGCCTCAGAGAAAAGGAAAACAATTCTTATTTCATTTGCTTTTTCTGTGTTGTGCTCATGTGGAATGTGTTTGGAGATTGTTTACCCACAGGTGATTGTTTCATTGGACTCTGCTGTGAGTTGTTTTCACTCATCGGCCAATTGGGGCCAAGCTGTGTTGGGAATCTGGAAAGAGTCACAAGTTTTCATTATTATCTTTTTGGCACTCAGTAAGTATCTTTTCTGTATTCTTTAGTATAATATGGTATCCTTTAATATAATATAGAATTATAAAGTAATAAATTAGCCTTCTGAGAACGTGGAGTCAGATGCTTCATTCCTGCCTTTGTTGGGGCATCCCAGCAAATACAAAATTCATAGATAATGCTGGGTTTGATTTTGGTTTACATTTTTGCAGGTCAGGTGTGTTTGGCAATAGATTATCATCACTTGCTTTTGCACCTTTGTCAGCTTTTGCAGCAGAACTTTACCTAAGGCTTTCTAGGGGCTGTTTAACTATGAGTTTTGAAAGCATCACTGTCACATCAAAGAGATCCTGGGAGATGCCCTTTATTCTCTTATTTGGGTGTTTGGAGGTAGAAGAATATATGACATTACACCAGTAGTAAAAGCAGAAAGCATTTGTTGGTGTTGATGCCCTGACTTGACTTTCTGGCAGCAACCCATAATCATATATTCATGTGAGAAAAGTGTGAAATTTTGTGAGATCATGAATATTTATCAGACCACAAAGGGATCCATGGCCAAGCTTCACTTTTCTGCATGCTGGCTGTGGTAAATCATAAAATACCCTGAGTTGGAAGGGTCCCAAAAGGATCATTAAAGTCCAGCTCTTGGCCCTGCACAGGACAACCCCAGGGATAACTGTGTGAATCTGACAGAATGTTCTCCATTGCTCCACATGCCCTGGGCAGGAAAACCAGCATCTGCTTGCAGGTGGGCATGGGCAGAGATGAAAGATAATTACTGAATTTCCAAAGTTTGATGGCATACGTTGGTTTGGAAGAAGGTGCTTTGCTGCATGGCATCAGGAAGGGAATCACCACCAGTCTGGCATCATAGGAATTGCTGCTAGGTCTTGAGGCACTGATTATATAGAGCAGTCTTGTTGGATAGCATTTTTTTTTTTTTTGACTTAGAGATAGGGTAATTGAGAGGTGTTTTAAAAATTTTTATTTTTAGTCTTATGAGAAGGGTGAGATAATATAGATGTTATAATTTATGCTATCACAATCAGAAGTTAATAATAACTATTTATTTATTACAAAATACTATAAGTGTTTCTTGGTTTATTAGTTTTTTGTCACGCTATATTGTAGCTGTTTTCAAGCCAATCGTATAAAACTATTTTTGTAGGTTTCATGACAATGTATCTTTTATAGCTTTATTTTTTTAAAGTTTCCTAGTCTTATTTGCAAGGTCATCCTTTGAAACTTTTTGCTATCTCAATTTCTTTCTCAACAATATCTGTCCTATTCCATGGCATTTCTAAGTCAGCATTTCTTATCCCAAAGTTTGCATACAGATGCACACTGTGTGGGCCTTCTGTCAGGCCCTGAGAGCTCTCTACAAGCCCATTCCCCACGTTGTCTGATTACCAGATAGTTCCAAATTAGACTGGGTGTTGGAGCCTGTGAATGTATTAGGCAGTGAGGAGATATCTCTGTGTGTGACTTTTGACTTTTGTTATTTCTCACAGGACCAGGGGGTTCCCAGGAGAATGCTTAACCTGGTCTGAAGCATGAAGGAATTACATAAAAAGAGGAATAATTACCTTCTTCTGTGTGATTTCTGGCCAAGTGGTTTCCACATGAGTTAATAATGTTGCAGGCTAACCAGAGAATGTCTCTTCTATCTTGTCTGCCTTCCTGGGTGGACAATGGGGTGAGTTTATGCTGTAGGGATTATGAAAAGGGTCAAAAAGAATTCACTCATTTCATAAACTCTTGGAGCTAAATCCAGTGATCAAAAGTGCAGTGTTAGCATAGTAGAAGGCATAGAATGACTTTTTAAAAGCCCATTTGATGTATTTTTGGCGCTACTACATTTCTAGTTGAGAAATCTTTGAAGCTCTTGAAGCATTAGAGCTGTCAGCTGGACTAAATGACTGGTTAATACTTTTACAGAGCAGTGCTTTATCATAGTGATGGCTTTCCTCCTTCCTCTTAATGACAAGCAATTTGAGTTTCTGTAATAGTTTGCTCATATTCTATGCTATTTTGGAGTTTTCTTTTTTTTTTTTTTGTTTTGTTTTGGTGATGGTCCTCTGAGTTGAATGTTGGAATTTGCTATTTAAAAACGATCTTTCTCAGAGTGTTAGTGTAAGTTGTCAGTGAGATCAGTGGATTGTCTTATAGAAATATTTGTATCCTGGTTGTTCTGGCTTGGAAACAAAAGCCCTCAGCTTTCAACTATTGTTCACAGTTTTTAAAATTAATTCTGCCTATAGAGAGAACTAAAAAAATGTTTTTGAAAGTCAGACCATTATTTTCAGTATGTTGAAAATATTGATCAAACAATGACTCAAAAAGGGGTCCATAATCTCCAGTTTTCAGAAATTAGAAGACAATAAGGCACACATCAGTTTTTAGTGAACAATATCCATTCCTATTCAGGTAGAATATTTTTTAAATAATTCAAAGGGATTTCACAATCAGATCATGTATGTTCTGGAAAATAAACTCAATACCTATAACTTTCACAAAAAAAAAGAAGAAGATTTAGAAAATAGGACACTTTCTGATTGTCAGAGTAATTATTAGGAATTTAAAATTTTGATATAATAAGGAACTTTGAAATAAGAATTCAAGGTTTGAACCAAGGATCCAAGATTTGAACAGAATGAGACTGCTCTTCAGTAGCATTTACATAAACATCAACTTATACAGGAATAAAATAAATAGAAATATTGTCAAGTCTTTAAAATGTTTTCATCTGGTAGGAGTGCCAGCAGCTAAGGTGCATTTAGCAGTGAAACCCATATAAATATGTTGATGATGGTTGGTCAGAGGTGGTTGGCAAATTCCCTGCATAACCAAATTGTCAACAGATAACTGTGATGAATTTATTTTTATAATTTAGATCTTTTTTCCTTAATTTTGGAAAAAAACCTCCAAACCAAACCCAAACAAATCAACATACAAATGTTTGCTATGATGAACAGCAAAACAAATATTTAACTTTGTGTTAGTACACCTGAATAGAAATAGCTCAGGTTGCTTCATTAATTCAGAAGGGTTTGTGCTGGATCACTCCAACATTAAACTAAATCTTCTTGTGTAGTGACAGTATATATATACTATGGCGGATATATTTCAGATTCTTTTTTTCCCCCTCAGATATGCAAAGCTTCTCACCAGATCTACAGTAAACATAAAAACATCCACTCTGACCAATTCTGCCAAACAGAAATCCCATTGTTTTTGTCTGTATTACTGTAGATCAGATTTTAAGTACAGTAAAAAAAAAAAAAAAACCAAGAATTTTATGGGTTTACTAGATTTTAATGTTTCCTGAGAAACTTAGGGAAATACCTGCTAAAAGCCAAATATTAAAATTTCTTAGAGAGAAGTGAAAACTTCTTATTGCTTATTTCCTATTCCAGTAGCACTAAAGAATAAAGGATTTGCAGTTAGGCCTCTAGCCAGAAAAGACCATAAACACATGTTCAGACACATGAATAGTCTCATCAAAGTCAAAACATTTAATTTTTATCCTCAAAACATGTGGGCTTTTATAATTGGAACTTGCAGACTAGACTGATGAATTAGCAGCAGATTTACAATTTAATAAAACCCTCTTACTTTCCATATTCACATGAATAGGAGTTTGTTAGTATTTCACACAATCTGAAAACTTTGGCCACATCCTCCCCGAGTGAGACATCTCTTTGTTGAAATGAAAGCAGAAAACCTGGCCTGTTTATGGAAATATCTAGACAGCTGCCCTATCTGGGTTTGGATTGCTTTGTTTTCTTCCCTGCTTGTCTTTGAACTGAATAGCTGTGCCATGTGTCTGTACTCAAGAATGTGATAACCAAGTTGTTGCATTTTCAAGCCTTCTTTGAATCTACAATTTAAGCAATTTAACTCACTTTTTGGCTCTTTGGGGGGCAAAATATCTGAGGTCACCTTTGGCAACTCCCATTCTGAATTGGCCTCCTGCCCATGTACAATATTCTACATGCTGGTAACAACTTCCTCCAGAGAGGTTTTTTCTCGTTAGGTCATGATTTATTTGAAGCCTCCTGGCTTCCAAAATAGGATAAAACACTTTATAAATATGATTGCAGCATTAGAAGGGTCAAGACTTTGTAAGTGGGTAACTAAAATTTAAAAATTAAGTAAGTAACTTGGATTTCAATAATTCATGAGTCAGCTCCTCCTGACTTTCCTGTTTCCCATTTAATTTTAAGGCAGGTAGGTTGCTGTAGTTCTGCAAGTTTTGGATACAGAAAGGTGTGGAACACCTGTTACTGCTTTTATTATAAGGATTTGTAAAAAAACTGTCTTCTTTTTCCAGTTTCTGTGATGCCTGTTTCTCATGCACCTTCTTTCTTTCTCTCTGTCCTGCTGCCACTCCTGGAAGCTCCAGGATGCCCAACCTCTGAGTTCTGCAAAATGAGCTGTGGACTTCTCTATTCTCCCTCTGAATTTCTGATTTTTGTTGTTTGCAGCCAGTTTCTCTTTCCTCTTATATGCTGCTGTTAAAAAAAAATAAAATCCTGGCTTAGCAGTCGTCCTTTTAGAGTCTCCACACTGGGGCAGAACATTCCCACATATCCTAAGATGAACTGTGTGTCCTCATCCCCAGGACAATCAATGCCTCTCCCGTATGTGTGTGTGCTCTTACCCTCAGCATATGGAAAGGTCACCAGGAAAGGCTTGACCCACAATGCCAAAGTAGGTGCTTGTCAATCCTGTGATGAACTTCAGCTCTACAGAAAAATATTTCAGTTAGCAGCAGCAGAAAGAAAAAAGGCCAAGGAGGTGGAATGCTAAGTGGAATTAGTATTATTAAAATCTAGTAATTGAAAAGCAGTTCCAAGCTGTCAAATGTATTTGATATTCTCTAGGAGGATGTTCAAGTTGGTCAAATAAGATTTGGAGGATTTTAACACTCTGCTTGGAAGAAGGAGGGAGAAGAAATCCATGGTTGGGAAAACTTGGAAGGATTTAACACTGTTAGAAACCTGGCGACTCTCGCACTCTGCTCAGGAGCTGTGCTCTCAATGAAATGATCCAAAGGAGATGCCAGCTTGTGCAGACATTATCTCTGACTGCACTGCAAGAGCAGGCTCTGTTTTCAGCCTTTGTGTGAAGAAACCCAGTGGGTAGGAGAGGGTTTGGGATGCCAGGTTTCCCAAGGGATTCCTTCTGCCGTGCGAGCCGCGCTCGGGCTCTGCAGCCTGCCTCTCCCTCAGGCGCTCCGCTGTCAATAGCATCGGTGATTACAATTCCTGACAAATCCATGTTACCGATTCCCTTCCCTCTGGAACGGAGCTCGTGTGGGCTTGACCCGTCCTTCCAGCGGCCCTTCGGAGGGAGCTGTTCCAGCAGATGTCACTGTGGGCCCTCGAGTTACAGCCGCCCCAGTGTGAGCTGCTGCTCGCCTTGCTGTGGGCAGACACACAGACGGACACACGGACACCTGCTCTGAACGCCTTGGCAGTGACGGGACCGAGCTCCAGCCGGGCCGATCCCGGTTATGTGCAGGGCCCTGGGGCTCAGCTCCATCCCGGTTGTGTGCAGGGCCCTGGAACTCAGCACCATCCCGGTTGTGTGCAGATCCCTGGGGCTCAGCTCCCATCCCTGCCCTGGGTCTCAGCTCCATCCCGGCTGTGTGCAGGGCCCTGGGGCTCAGCTCCCATTCCGGCTGTGTGCAGGGCTCTGGAACTCAGCACCATCCTGGTTGTGTGCAGATCTCTGGGGCTCAGCTCCCATCCCTGCCCTGGGGCTCAGCTCCATCCCGGCTGTGTGCAGGGCCCTGGGGCTCAGCTCCATCCCGGCTGTGTGCAGGGCCTTGGGACTCAGCTCCATCCTGGCCCTGGGGCTCAGCTCCATCCCGACTGTGTGAGCTTCCATCCCTGCTGTGTGCAGGGTCCCGGAGCTCAGCTCCATCCCAGCTGTGTGCAGGGTCTTGGGGCTCAGCTCCCATTCCGGCTGTGTGCAGGGCCCTGGGAATCAGCTCCATCCCTGCTGTGCGCAGGGCCCTGGGGCTCAGCTCCATCCTGGCCCTGGGGCTCAGCTCCATCCCGGCCAAACCTCCGAGGCCTGGGGGCAGCCCAGGTGGGATGAGAGCTGGAAGGTGATGGAAGCATGATGGCATCCGTGTGTGATGTGAGAGAGCTGCAGGGTTGGGAGTTGTCCCTGAGTGACAGCGATGCTACAGCAGAGAAACAACAGCTTTACTCTATTTAGTAGCAAAGCCTTGGGCTCCACTGATAGAGAGCTTAAAAACCCAACCACAATCCTTAAGAGTTTTCTAAATATCGTGTTTGGGCGGTCCTGAAATGAATATTTTATTTGATTGGCTTATGGTGAGGATTTTCCTGGCACGTTGCATACGAATGCTGGAAGCAGAATAAACCTGGCAGTGTTTTGTAGGCTTTGAGTTTTCCTAAATAAGATAAGAATTCATAGCATGTGAGGCAAAACAAAAGAGCAGACAAGGGTAGAGTTGGAAGCAACAGAGGAGTTACAGGCTGTAACAGGAGTAACAGGCTGTGGAGATGGGGAAAGAAGGAGGAGGAGTTGAAAACAGATGTCAAGAAGCTCTGATGAAGAGCACAAAGGATACCAAAATATCCTGATACTGGAGATACTAAATGTGGCTTTGACCAATACTTTTTAAAATGCAGGCCTGGACAGCAAGGCTTTTTAAATTCAGACCTTTCTAAACCTCTCAGCTGATTTCTTTACAGTGCTATTCTTCATGGCCTTTGCTCTTTTGCAAAGGCACCAGGGAGACACTTCTATGGGCTGGCAGCAGCCTTGTCAGCTCTCATCCCCTCTTGCCCCAAACTGCACCCATCCAGAACACATCAGTGCTGTACTTGGATCAGATCTGCTGTCAAAGAGGGGTTTCCTTTGGTATGTGAGGAAAGTTGGCATGGTCCATGCAAGATATTTCTGTGTATGGTGAGAACAGAGATCAGGAGAAAAACTGGGAAGTTCTCTTTCTTACTTGGATGGCTTAGTTCTGGTGATTTATCATATTTACAGATGTACAGCTTATATGGCCATGAGTATGCTCCAGCATTTTTTTCTTTTAATTATATTGATTTCAGATTGCAAAATCAGGCAACAAGCATTGGTAGAAAGAGAAATCCTCTTCTTGGACTTGATAGATAAGAAAAAGCAGAAGAATTATTCAAGTATCTGTTCTCCCTGGGCTTCTGAACCTACACATAACTCCTCAGGAGTCTCAGAATGTGATTATTACAAGGCTTGAGTCAATATTCAGTCAGAGCCCTCCAATTTTCCTTTATAAATTTCTATAATAGACTGATTTTTATCCACTCTATACTGGTGTTGATACAGAAATGAGAGAGCTCTGGTCCAAGGAAAAGCTCTGGCCTTTATGGAGTTTTCAGCTAAGAGTTTTTTTCATTTGTTGGACCTCAAAGTGATCCATTTGAAGGAAGCTTTATTGCTCCTATGAATGCCAAGGATAAGGCACTTGTTTGAAGGAACGAGTTTGAAGGTTTGAGGTGAAGAACTTTGGTGCAAATGTGATAACTTTACAATAAATAAGTTGGCTCAGACAAGCTTGTTATAACAACTCAAAAAATGAGACCCAGAGGGAAGTAAAGTTGTGTTATTTTAATACACCCTTGGCTGCAGATGTGCTCCTGGGGTGTCAGGTAAAAACATCTGGGTGGCTAATGAGAATATTTTCAGTTTCTCAGGCCAGCATGTATTTTTACCTTCTGGATGTTTAGGTCACTGAAAGCTCAAGCAACAGCTAAATGAACACTCTTACAAGTCAGTGACAGAGGAAATCACATATTGTATGTTACTCTTAACTGGCTATGCACTGCTTGCATCTAATTGTTAACATATCACAAAAATATCTTTGGCATTTATAGTAGTTCAGCTGGACATAGAATGTGTACTTGCACATTATGCACAGATACTTTCAGCATTACCTCAGTTTCTGCATACATTTATTATTGTTGCTTTTGCTAGGTGTGTGTTGAGGAAGAAATCTGTATAATGCATGGCTGAAGACAAGAAGTTTATTTTGCAGTTCCATCCTGGAGCCTGGAGGAGGATCACCTCTGCTGGGAAAATTTCTTTCTTTGGCAGAGAGATGTGCAGAGACAGGTAAGGGTTGTGTTTGCATGTATGGCTGTCATACCTGAAGGTGTGAAAATCCTCCATGACCTCCAGGGAATGGCTGGAGTTAAAACTGTCTGACAGCAGAATTTATGTGTGCACAGGCTGCAGGTGGAATTGAGTCAGGAAGGTGAAATGATTTCCTGATTTGCTTTCCTCTGTTCCTCTGTCATGCAGCCCCACCAGGCTGTGGTCTCACAAGGGCTGTGGCTGAGTCTGAAGAAATCCATGAAAGCACAGTATGAGTTGGTGCATAGAGGTTTATAAAGGTTTAACTTCACTTTAAGGATTCCAAGTGACCAATTTGTGTCAGCTTTACCTTGAAAATCGTAGCCTTTAATGACCCTTTATGGTGATTATCAGTAAAAGCATAAGAACAGAAAGCTTGTTGTGCTTTAGCAGTAAAAGGCACTAGATGCTCTTAAAGTTTTCTTTCACCTTTTGAAACATTGACAAATTTGATTTGCCTCCCCCTGCAATTACGTTTGAGATGAGTGAGAGAAAGACAGAATCAGACTTTTGGAACCTGTGGCCTGTTCTGCACCTTCTACCTCAGCCCCTTAATGACTACAGTAAGATATTGACTGTTACCCCAGCCCCTCAGCTGGTCTGGATCAGCAAAGCTGCCGTGCCTCTAATGGAGAAAGCGTGTTTGGCAGCAGCTAGAAATGGGACTCAGGGTATTTACTTAGGCCAGACCTTTATTTTAATTGTCTCATTCATGCCTTTGGAAGTGGGCTATGTGCAAGGTGAAGACGTCATCATAACACTTGAATTTCCTGAGATTTGAGTGCTAGATTTCTCACCTGATGTTGCTTTGATGTTTTTTCAATGCTGCCAATCTCATCCAGCTATTTTATGGCTCCCACTCCCAGTATCTCATATCCTTTTGCCATTGCTGGACTTGGCTTGCTCTAGAAGAGATCAGGGCTTCTGCAGGGTGCCATATTTTCCTTTTTAAAAACACTGGTTTATGCTGATTTAGACAGTGCAATTCTAGGCACTTTTTCATAGAGAGCTTATGCCACAGGTTCTGAAACAGAAAGCCCTTGAGTAAAACTATAATCCTAGCTTGGAGCAAGAGGCAATAGACCTGTCAGTAACACAGTGGCATGGGAAATGCTGCTGTAATTAAAGTTCACTCAGCTTTTCCTTTATAAATCTCTGTAATAGAGGCTTTGTGTGTTAGTGCAGCCATTTCAATTTATGTTGTTTTGAAACTAGGTAATCAGATTGTCAACTTCAGTGGGATCATTTCTCCATGAACGTATTTAGCAAAAGTATGCCTAAAATAATCAAAACCAATTCTTGTGTGTGGCGCTGTAAAAATAACAAAAATGGTTTTTAAGCCTGCCAGCCAAGGTTGTTTGGGAAGCCTGTAAGCTCAGGTGCTAGACTAGGGAGACTTACAAAATTATAAAAAAAAAATTATAATACTCATTTCTTGTAGGTGAGCAAGATTTTGCCTAAAGTTAATAGGTTTTTGATAGCTCATGAGCTTTTTAAAAAGTACATCTACTGGTTACTGTGTTGCAAAATATGTAAATATCTTTATTTAGGCGGTTTAAACAACACTGGGTTTTTTTCCTATGGAAAAAAAAATCTATAAATACTGGACTTTAAATATCTCTTGGTACATGGAGTGGCCTAAGATCTCATTGAAGTCTGATACTGGATGTAATTAAATGTAAAGGTTTTAAAATTTTTAATCCTGGCATTATTATTATTCTTATTCATTTTTTTCAAAGGTAGCGAGAAAACCCAAAGCATATATACCGTGCCTTCATGTGAATGTTTATTTAAATTGTTTGTAGAATAAAAAGCCCACAGAGAAATGAAAATCTGTTCAGTTTGCAGTAGCAGAAGTGGCAAAAATTGCCACACAAGTCTTTAAAAAGGAGTAATTCTTCTTTCTGGAGGATTGACCCATTGGATTAGAATATAAAGACTTTGCAGTGGTTCAGAATTTTGCCTCTGGTAAGAGGTAGAGGAATATTATTATTTTTAATTTTTTAAATTTCTTTTTTTCCTGTCTTCTTTTTTTATTTTTTTTTTCTAATCTGCTTAATACAGTCTGAGATTGTCCTACCTAATTTTAGGTGACATTGGTTAACTCATTCTGAATTAGCTGTAAACTCCTTCCAGATGTAACTTACAAATACAGAGCTCTGCAGTTGTGTCCAACGTCAGACAAAGAGGTTTGGATTCTCTTGTTTGGCAACCAGCACGGTAAATACCAAATTCTTGACTTAGGTTATTTCATTTCAGTCAAAAAGGATTGTTTGGAGGTAAAGGATTTTCAGTAAGGCTTGCAGCTCAGACATTGCAGCACAGTGCCCAAACAGAACAAGGAGTAACCAGCAATTCTCACTTGGACTCTGAAGGAAGTGTCTGTGGCTCTGCAATACAGAGTTTGGGAATTATTGTTACGATCTGGTATCTGTAAACTCATGGCAAGCCACTGGTCCTTATTCATCTCCAGAAAGTGGGAACAAGTACAATCCCTTTTAAACTCTAACCAGATTTTGATTCTGGAGATAACGACAGAGGGAGCAGATACTTTCATGATACCTTCTGCTGGACCCAAGGGACAGGAAGGGATGGAAGGGAAAAGAAGGTTACTGATGAAACTGGTGGAAGAAAGGGAAACTGTGGATTTATATCTTCTTTCAGTTCCTCTCTCATAAATATTGCCACTACTTCTCTGAGGGTTGCTATAATTTCCTGCCAGTGGGCAGCACTGCTGGCAAAATTAGGAAACAAAAAAATGTTTACTTTGCCAACAAAGTTAATGATAACTTTGTTAACTTTGATGTGTATGGATAAGCAAGAGCTCACCTTGGCACCTCCTCTGAGCATGGGGTATCCTTGTATAAAGACAGGTTAACAGGGTGGGTGAAACACTGGAAAAATCATTTTTACTCAGCTGCCTGTAGTTCTTTATATTCTGCATTACTTACGTGCCAATGTGTAGGGACCTCAAGGAAGGACCTACTCACCCTGTCACTTTGTCCTCTGATTCTCTCCTCCTTCAGAGTGGCCTTGGCTTTCCCCAGAGTGAACTGGTGGTTTCAAATTGGGCATTGGCCTCAGTGATCTGACCTTGGACTAGCCTGGATGACATTATTAGCATGAGGCAGAACTCTGGTGAGGAAGGGATGCGTTGAACATTTCACATGGCAGAATGTGCAAGACAGGCTGGAAATTCAGTGTCTTATGCTTGTTAAATAGCGCCACATTTTCAGCACTTCAGCCACACATGAGGCATGGCCACGCTTTATTCCCCCAGCAGTCAAGACTTTTTGTTATGATAGTAACTCAAACTGGCAGAATTTGTTGGTTTTTTAAAGTGCCTTTGACTTCTTGTGTGTTCTCTCGAGACACATCTTATCCCTGAAACCACATGAAATATTCTGAAAAAAGTTTAAGCAGTAATGTCATAAACTTTCAGTTTGCAAGATTGTTGATAAGGTTTTCACCAAATTTATTGTAGTAGTAGCTATAATAGCCTTGTAGTTGAACAATGCTACTGCTATTTTCTGCTACTGCTTTTTTCTTTGATTGTTTATATAAATAAATTAATTTAACAGATTAGGCAAATAAAAACATTCTTAGTGCTATTAAATCAGTAAAAGCTCTCACTGAATTTTGTGATCACCTTCATATTTGATAAATCTTGTTGTTTAAACAGAGATATGAAAATGAGTTCCTTCGTAATGGTAGATTTTAATCACACAAAGACTCTTCACAAAGAGATTTGCTTTTAATTTAAAAGAAATTGAAGCATCAGCTCTTTAAGGTTCTGCATTGTACTCCTCTTCCATCACCCAAGACTCAAGCTATAACAGTAGTAGGTATGGTTAAAAGATACTGACTGCTTCTTTTAATATCTGAAAGGTTTTTAATTAATAATTCTACTGGAGAAACAGGCTGTATTTTAGACCTGAATTCCCTCGCCTTTTACAGCTAAAAGGATGAATATGAGGTTTTAGAAAATATATTAAAAATACATTGCATATATTTTATGTATTGGTAGTGTCTGTAGTCTTATGTAAATCCACTGTATGTGGATTTTTTTTACTTACTGTTGACTAAAGATGCTAAAAAAGGACTGTTGGGAATACCAATGAAAGGGAGAATTGCACTTGTTTATGATTGAGGGTGAGGCTGTGTGCAAAGCTGATCCAACAGAGGTTTCTAATTGCATTTTTTTCCAAGTTTCAAAGCATGTCTTTGATATTTACTGTGCAAATAGTTTATTTCACTACTGCAGGTGTATTATTCTCCATCACTCCTCTTCCTTTTGTCATAAAGATCAATATTTCCCCCACTGGAAATCCCATATAACTTCGGTGATTTCTGTGGCTTTTATGAAAGTGCACTGTTAAAGTAATATTTGCACTTAGTAACTGTAGGTTTGGGACAATCTGTAAGGAAAAAAATATTCCATTTCTCCATGAGACCATTTGTGTTTTATTCAAGATCAGTGGGAATCTGCCATGTTGGTGTCCCAGGGAGAAAATCAGCTGCTACTGGAAGTTCAATAACAGGTAAAATTGCTAATTTTGAATGCTTGCAACCCACTTATTAAAAAGTGCAATTTTAAGGGTAGCAAAAACAGTAATTACTTTGTTTGAATGGTTTTAGAGTTCTCGGTCTGAACATTTCTTTCAAAGTTTCTTTGAATTTTTAGCCAGAAAGGAGCTGATGCAATTAGTGGGAATATTATTTGAAAACACATTTATGTGTCAAACCATATGAGCAGAATTTGAATGAAATGAGTTCAAGTGTGATGGTGTATCCTGTGGTGTTCTTCAAAAAATATTAACCACCTTTACCCTGTACAAGTGCAAATTATTATTCCAGAGTATATTATTACACTGCATTGCTCCTGTAGCTATAGCAGTACTCAGTGTACTGAAAATGACTGGGAAAGTACTTTTCTACACAGTAAGAATAGCACTGTGGTCTTAATTAAGTGATTCATTTCAGTAGAATATGGATTTTAACTTGATAATAGTCCCTATCAGCAAGATAAATGCTAATTTATAGGTGGGAAATTATAGGAAATAAGCATCCAGGCAAAGTGGGGAAGCATGAGCCAGTCCCAGTGTTCAGTGCCACTGACATTCCTGTTATTGCATCTAACAATTCACGTGGAAATAAGAACATAATAAGTAAGAGATGGCAGTGGCAGATGGACCCCATCTGGAGTAAAGGACTTAGAGCAGCTCTGAGAGTGTAAAAAGGCTTTTTTTTGGCTTACTCTTGAATTAAACACCTTTTAGTCCAAAGGAGCCTGAAACTACTTTCTCATACGATTGTACAGACTTCTGGTGGTCCCAATATTGGCCACACACATGGGACCAGCACAAATGTCCAAACCAGGTCCCTTCTCACCTTTCTGTAGTGGTAAAGAAGCAACAAACCAGGGCTCCAGCTTGGGAGAACATGGTTGGGGTGGGGATAGAAAGAAACCAAGAAGGGTTACATGAGCAGGAAAGGAAAATTGAGTTCATATCATGCACACATCAGGGAGAGGTGTTAAGTTGCACAAGGAACAGAAACTCTTCCATTTCTGTGCATCTCTGGCTGACTTTGAGAGCACAGAACATGTTTTGAATCTGGTATCTGTCAAGTAAACAAACTTCCAAGTTGGCTCTGTGGCCAAAAGGTGCCGGGGTGGGTGAGGCATTGTGGGGTCTGGAGCAGCTCTCCTCAGGCAATCTGCAGGGAAGGAATAACTGTGCACAGGGAGTGGAAACCACTGCTGTTGTGGAGAGCTTTTTAATTTTGGGCATGTTTTCTGCTGCTTATCAGAAAATGACTGGATTATCTTTACTCCCTTATAATTTGAATAGCACCTGATTGCAGTGCTTGTACAGCATATTCAGTAATGGATTCTGGAGAGTGCTTATAAAATTGTTTATTATGCTGTAATCAGTTAAACACTTCCCTTGTTACCAAAATTCTCTGAAGTTGTTGGGATAAATAAGACCCCCTAACACTGTGTTTTAATGTTGGTAAGGCCTTGTTTTATTCTTGTCCAGGAGGTGTGTGTGGCCCACAAAATTATGGCCTCCACACAGATGTTGATATAAACCTTTTTCACTTATTTATACATTTTTAGCAGTTGAAGAAATGAATGCTCATTGGCTCTAAATTTTGTATTTAACTTAATTAATTAGTATTCTATTCTCTATTGGTTATTGATTTCTCACTTTTCATACTAATTAGTTAGAAAAGTTATATAATTTACAACAACCTGGCTAAACTCCACAATGGATCTTCAGGTGTTACAAATGTGTGCAGGTATGAAAATATTTTCTGCAGGTATGAAAATTAGAAAAGCAAATCAAACAGGTATCTTTAGTTAATAACTATGTAAAATGGTGTCATTTCCATTTAGGTACTAAATCCTCAACACTGTTAAGCTTGGTGTGCCACTGTGACTATTTATATTTATTTCATATATCAGTATATCTTTCTTTTTGGAGTTAGACCTCCATAGAAGTGTATGAACATCATGTTAAACTTGGAAGGAAAATGTGAAACCAGGAGCAGCAATCACATCTTGTTTCATGATTCAGGCAAAAAGAATTCTGCTCTGTATAACAGTGAGAACTTTGACTCTTACTGAATTTCCTATGGTTCTTTAAATGCTGAAAAGAAATGATGTATTATTATGTTTGCAGCCTTTCTTTAGGGAACAACAGGTCTATTGAAATTTGTGAACTGCCCTTCAAGTCCATTTGTAGGGTATTAAGTCAGCTGGGAGATTTCTCTCTTTGCCCCCAATCAATGTTTTATCCTTGACCTTTAAAATGGAAGTTGTTTCTTTGACGTAAACAAACACAAAGTCACTGAAGAGGTAGCTGTAAACATTAAAGAAGTTGAAATAAGTGAAATGCAGTTAACTTTTTGGATAATAGCTATTTTTGTTAAAGTCTTATTAAAGACTAGAATTTGACACAATTAGATTTTTCTATCTCTTGGCATCTACTTGGGAGATTTGCTTGTTTTTTTCTTAGTAACTGAAGCCACAAATTGTAACACAGTATGAAATAAGTTTTTGAAACCACTAATTAAAGTGCATTATGTTTTTTCTAATAAAAGAAATAATGACAGAGTCTAAAACACACACTTCCAGAGAAAAGGTTTAAGCGAAGACCTTTTGCTGGTGCAAGTTGGCTTGACAAAAATAAATTCCATGAATATCAGACAAGCCAGGACAAATTCTAAAGTTTTCAGGAATACAATAAGCATCTTCAAGACCTACATATCAGGTGTGTAACTGGGATATAAATTGTCATTAAGTAATTGGCTTGTAGGGGTCTCATTTTAGTAAAAGGTGACACAGGGTAGCAATGACTCCTTAATAGGGCTCCTGTGCTTCTCCACAGGAGTGTTCATTTTCACCCTCTGAATTTTATGAGATGAGGGAAGTATAAATTTGTCTGACAAATATCTGATATTGGAGCCCAAGACCTCAGGGAATACAAAGTTCCAAGTCAGAAACACACTGCTGACTTTAATTGAACTTACTGTGGCCATGTGCTGCCCAAAACTCTGGAGCACCAAATCTCCATGAATTTGGCTAAGATTTTAGCAGGCCTGTCAGAGCATCAGCGATGCTCATATCTAGAGATGTTCCCTTATTAAGGATTCTCATTCTGCCTTGTATATTTTGACTGCCTCTAAGCTCTATTTATGGTGTACTATAAATGTTTTCACATCAATTTGTCAGCCAGGAACAGTAAAATCAACGCACTCTGATTGCTATCAGTTCCCCATAAAAGCCTTTTTTTTTTTACTTTTGCTCTTAATTGCAATGATGTGAGGATTGAATCTTCTTTACAACCCTGTAGTAACAGATTATTTGTGTCATCTTTCACATTATTTATATGAATGAAGGCTTCTTTAATAAGAACTTCTATGAAAAGCTCTAAGTCAAACCCCAAAGGCCAGAAATTACTTTTAAATACTTTTGCATTTCAAATTACTTCCCACTTGTCAGTAAATATAACCAAGCTATATTTCAAACATTACCAAGCAACTTTAAAATTTTATCCTGCTTTCTTACCCAATTGAAGCTATGCTTGTTTTAAATGTATCTATGGTGAGTTTCACAGTCTTGTTGTGGAAAGGTTTCATTTTCTTTTGAATATTTTCCAGACACTTAATTTAAAAATGGAAACAGAATTCTAGCTATTTCATGTGGAGTTGTGGCCCTGATCAGGACTCTTTTTTTTTTTGTAGTAATTAAACTGGGGATTTAATTAAACTGTGAATGGAGTTATAGAGTATTTATTACAGAAATTTGTGCCACAGTTGTTGGCAGCTTCTTGGTGTTAGCAGTGCTCCTTTGCTCACTTCCTGTTGAAGCTGGGCTTTTGCCAGGCCTGTTCCCAGGGATGGGTTGGACATCCTCCTCCTCAATAGCATTTCCCTCCACCAAAATATGAGTAGCTTTGGCCACTGAACCCACAATAAGCAATGAATAGATGTGGAGCTGGTGCAGATAAATTGTTTTCATTGCCAGTTTGCCTGATTTGATCAGAATATGTTGGAAGCTTCTAAGCAGCAAATTCAAGTTCTGAAGAGTAATTTTCTAGCAGTTTTACTATGAAAACAGCTTGTAAGAGGGTGATGGGTCTTGCTTACTTTTCTGTCTTGTAATTGTAGAAGTCCTGCTTTTTCTTAATGCTTGCTCAGGTTGCCCAGAATCATGTTAGAATAAATGCAGTTTGTGCAAGAATGTGAGTGTTGGATGAATATGTTGCAATATCTGGATTGATTTTACTGTTCTGAATGCAGTGGGATTTCATGTAAGGTCCATGATCAGCAGCCAGTGGAGTTCTCAAAAGTTTCTGGGTAGGTAGTCCTCTATGTTTATTTATAGTGTATGGAGTTTTTTGAGGAGGGATGGATGGCTTTTTGTTTGGATTTTTTTGATGATAATGAGAAGATCCATGCAAGAGGCTCCAGCTTCTCTCATATGGAAAAGGAGACGTTTGGCTTGTAATAGATTGTCCCACTCACTGACTAATAAATGAACTCATTAAGGGAATGAGAGAAAAATAGGATTAAACTACTGCAGGCCCAGTGCTTGCCTGACCACAAGTATGAGATGGCTGAAGGTGATTTATAAAGAAGTTAGAAGCACATCAGAGGATACAGGGTGTAGAGAGTTAAAGACTATAAATTCTCATTTACCTGCATTTCACTAAAGCTGACAAACAGCAGTGAAGTTTATTCACTTCTGGGGAAACTTCTTGGGTTGTTTCCCACCAGATTGTCAAGACCTAGACAGACTTATGACAGATCAGCCAACTGGTCTAACAGTTTAGGAGGAGACCTAGAGCAAAGCCCATTGAACAGTTCTGACAGGAAACAGCCATCTTACAACTTATAGACTGCAGGGCAGGCTTTTGGAGAGTCATGTTTTTCTATGCCCTGTCTACCCTTGTTTCATAATAAGTTATTGCTGCCTTGTGTATGTTTTTTCTACCCTGTCCAACTCTGTGATGACTGAAACCAGGAATAAAGCACTGAAATGTGGCTGAGCCAGCTGAGATTGAACTGAAGAACTTTTAGGAACATGGTGTGCCTCAGCACAGCCCTTGCTTTCATCTGAGAATTGGGCCAACAGTAATGAGGCAGTTAAGTGACTAATTATGAAGATTAAGGACCTGCTGGGATTTTCAAAATGATTATGAGTTCTATTCCTAGCTTTAAGCACCTTTATAAATCAGGCCCTGCTCCTGAAATTTGCATCTAGATGCCTAAGTGCCATGGGAATCCATGGAATCTGAATATAAGCATGGATAACAATGCAGGCCCACTCTTGGATTCTTCTTCTTTTTTATTTTTTCTTCCAGCGTTGCTATTAAGTTTATGCATCTTTATTGCTATTAAGTTATGCATTTATTGCTATTAAAATTATGCATCTTAAACATACAAATGAATCCTTGCAAGGTGCTGATATGAGCTCTTTTAGGTGACATGAAACATCCAACTCATGTGCTTTGAGTAGCTCATAAATGTGTTAAGGAATATTTAATTGTTTGATTTTGGTCTATTGATCCACACTAGTTGGTTATAAACAAAATGGGCTGGTTATTAAAAAAACAGCTGGAACACAGTTGCTCTTTTCACCCTGGGTGTTGACTCTTTCCAAGGAAGACAGCAGGTATTCCCTTGGAAATGTGGATTTTTGCATTGTCTGGGTGTTCTCCCATAAGAGATGATTCTTTTTTGTGGGGCCCTCAGCTGGTGTGCAAAAATACTGAAGAATTTTACTTGTGCATCATAATGAGAGGAGAAAGTGGGTTTTGGGCTTTTTCTATGATATGAAAATACCCTTGGTATGTCAGGCAGGCTTTATTAAAAGAAGCGAGACAATCAAAAGAAACCAGAAGATTGCTTCGCAAAGTTCTTATAACATTGAGTGAAACATTTTGCCTAAAAATGATGACTGAAGGAATTTTATATGATAGTCATGTTATAATGGGAGCCTGAAGAGAGAGAGTTACAACTGTAGTGCTGAAATCCATGGCATAGGAAGCACAGAGAGGGAAATCAGTCAAACTCTTGCTTTGTGTCATAAGTCAGTAAGTAAATAATCTTGGAAATCAGTGAATCCCAAGAAGAAGAATTGAATCCCAACTAGAGAAATGTAGTGTAATAGTAGATAGTGCTGGCAGCAAATCACCAGGCAGTTGTTAAGGAAAGCATCTATCTTAGATATGTCCCTGATATATGGGAAATTGTCTTTTTCTGGCACTGTAGGTGTCTTGTGGAACACATTTTGCCAGCACAAATGTCTCTGTGGCTTAAGGAAATGATTCATTAAAGTTGCTTAACTCTAAAAAGGCGTCAGTTCAACTTTGGAAAAATTTATATTAAACTGTCTCTCTGACATTCCTACCTTTTAAAAAAATAACCTTGTAACATTTTGGGAATTCCAGAGACAAAGTTTTGTCACAGGATAAGTGGAATTCCTGTCAGTAAATCTGTAATACACGGCAATGGTTACTGGGAGACATGAATGATACAGAGTTTGATGAGTGGGATATAATGAATGCTCATGCACGTGGATTTGTGGAAAATAGACCTTAACAATTTAGACATCCCTGTTTTGAGACTCTATATTTAATTGATAAAGCCATTGATTTAAAGTCTGCCATAAATGTTGTCAGAGTCTAATATCCTCAGACCAGATTCTTTTAAATATTCCATGAATGAACAGTGTAATGTTTAATGTCAAACTTACTTATTTAAAGATATTTAATGTTCCATGCAATTTTTGGTTTAGCAGAGTGGTACAAAATATATAAAAAACACAATGCAAATGTAAATTACCCTTAGGAAAACATAAAAATTGCACTAAATCTGCCCATTTAAATCAAATAAGGGAATCAATCACAATACCAATGTGATTCACTTACCTGTCTTAACATTCTTGGCATCTTCAGCTCTCAGGAAGGAATATCTGGGCTGAAGCCAGCTCAAACCTGTTGCTCTGTTTGCAAGTATTTTGTTAGTTTTGGGTGAGCCACATCATTGCTTTTGCCATTCTGGTCTGATCACTGCTGTGGTTCCACAAAGTCAGCTGCTTTGTGCTGTGCTCTGAGCTTCCTGGGCACTTCACTCTTGCCCAGCTTTGAGTGTTGCTCATTTTGAGGGATTCATTCAGAGACTTTCATTCCACCCTGAGGGGTTTAGTCAGTCACAGATATCTGTGGAGGTTTGAATTCAATAGATTGTGGCATTTTTGTTAAAAAGTAGTATTTCCATGGGCCCTGCTAAATGGAATAAAGCAGGTAAATGTTATTGTCATATTTTCTGAAAAATCTCTTCACCAGGATTTTTTCTCCTGGGAAGTTGAGAAGTCCCAGAGAAAAAATATCTCATTTGCTTTTCTTTGTTTTGCTGCTTTGAAATGTATTGGAGATTGTTTCTCTAACGTGGATTCTTATAACTTAATAACTAATCACCATCCAGCTGTGTCAGGACTCTAGAAACAGACACAAGTTTTTCATTAGTATCTTCTTAAGCCTTTTGTAAAGATCCTTTCTCTATTCTTTTGTATAGTTTTAGTATAGCATTCTTTAATATAATATCATAAAATAATAAATTAGCCTTCTAAGAACATAGACTCAAATTCTCAATTCCTCCTTCGTCCTGGAAACCCAGGAAATACCACAGGTAAATATGTCTCAGAATATATTTGTTAGCAGCCAATAATTTTTACACACCTGTGTTTCTCATGTGGTCCCTTAAGGGCCTGCTTTTTAACCCTAAGGTATTTTACATCTTTCTTTTACTCTACGAGTAAAATCATCACAAATATATATATATGCAGACAACTCCAGTTTGGGAGAAGTGTGTCACTTGCAGAGAGAGCAAACTGAAAGCTCTGAGTAATGCTGAATTCCTTGGTGAGGCAGGCACAAGGAGACAATATTCAGTATGGCCACATGTAAAACCAGGCTGGTGGCAAGGAGCACTGAACACACTTAAAGCATGGGAACCTCTGTCTTGTGGAAAAATGTAATGAAAGCTGAAAAAACTTTGAAGGCTGATATAACAGTTGGATTTAAGAGCAGATGAATCCAAGACTGAAGTGGGAAAAGTCATGATATTTGTCGTGCAGGAGCAAAATGCATGAGCAACTCATCCCTGGTGTGTTCTCCAGTGCCAGAAATTGTCATCAACAGTGGTTGTGTCTCTTAAAAAAATACCTAGTTCAGATTAATTAGAACAAAGGTATTTTTGCACACCAGCTGAGGCCCCACATCTCTCATCAGTCAGACTTGCTGTGAGAAGGCAAATGTTTCTCTCACCCTTGGTTTGTGAAAGCAGTGGCGAGGTAACCCTTGCAGTATGGCTGCAGAGCTGTTTTTGCTTACCAGGGCACTGCAAAGCAGTCAGAGTGCCCCACTCTGTCTCCTGAGGGTGTGACTGTGCTACCAAAATTTCCATGATATGTCAAATTAACTCTGTGTCTACAGCATGGAGATTTAATTAGGTTTTAGGCATGATTGTAGGGAAATACTGGTTGTGTTGTTTCTCGGGTGGATCATATTTCCAGCCTTGACTTCCTTCTGCTCTTTTACCACCCCAGGCTCTTCTATAAGCTGTTTGATGCCCTGTAGATGTAAATTTTTTATCTGTTTGTCATGCCTTGTACAGAAAACTGATGCTCTGCTTTCCCTCCTCTTTCTGTTCCAGCTTCCCCCACGTAATTGTTTGCACTAAATTATGTTCAACCAAAATATGACTTATATTTGCTGCAAGTTCAGTTTGTTTTCAGCTCCTTGCTTGCCAGCTTATTTGACCAAGTGTTTTCTGAAAACCAATGCCACCTGTTGATAATATTTACAGCTTTAACACGAAATGCTGCAAACATTTTGGCAATTTAAGATTACTACCTTTGACCCCTCTCTTCTGGTCAGATAATGTGTGAACATTGAAGTCCATTTTAGAGGGCTTTAAAATCTGCTTTTTCTTGTACACAATTGATGAGAATCTCTTTGTGTCACTGTCAAAATTATGTTCAGAATGAGTGTGTGTGTATAGATATGAATGAAGGTTGATAATGCTTGATAACTCATAAGTGAGGATTTATATTCGTGGAAGGATTTAATCACAGGACTATCTGCACATAAATATGCACCTGTGAGAATGGAATTTTTAAATAAAGCAGGCAGCAATCTGTAGCTGCAGGGAGATAGCACTGCTATCTGATGAGGTTAATGGCTTCAGCACTGTGTTTTGTTAACACCTTTGTTCTTCTCTGAGCTTCTTAAGAAAGGAAAAACGAGCATCTGATCTCACATCTTTCATGAGAGGAGTGTATTGATTTCTTTTTATTTAGATTCCTTTCACAGCTTTTGGACAGTGGATAAAATACTGGTGAAAGCAGAATATTTCTGCCTTCCTCTGTATCTCTCTGCACCTTATGCTAACCAAACCATCTCATCATGACTGTATATTATTATGTATTATATATTTATATATAATTTTTATATGTAGACCCACATTATACTTACATAAAATGTTGCAAACTGTTGGTGACTGGCATAAGTAACCAGGAAAAGTGAAGGTAAGGAGTTTTTTATTAGTTGGTCTTTCAGTTTAGGTAATGTGGAAAGCTCATCTGCCTGCCTTCAGAGTGTGTAAGAATTACTGAACAGGCATCTTTCAAATTTCAGTAAAGTTCTATAATAAAATCCAGGTTCTGAAGGGGGAAAAGGCAATAATTGGAAAAGTATAATTGAGAAGAGGCTACATGAAGTACTCATTTAGAAATATGTTGCTGTTTTCTGAACAGTGATAATGAGAAAGTTAAGGTGGGAATTGTCTGCATGGAAATTCAAACTTGTTCACTACATTGGTTAAAGGAAAGAAATTTAAATTGCTGTGGACAGACTTAGTTAAGAAAGGCTGCTCCTAATTGAATTGAGCTATGCTGAAAATCAGGCTTTAATGGAAATAAGAGGTTCCACATACTTATTTGCAGCAATTTAGCTTATGGAGTTTAAAATTCAACAGAGGCAAATTACAGTGTAGATGGCCTTTAATAGATTTGAACTACAAACAAGGGAGTAGGCTCTCAGCTGGTGAATATGTGCCTGCTGAAGTTCCCTTGACATTCACAGTGGGATCTGCAGGCTCTGCCTCCTTGCCCAGGTACATTGTGCTGCCTTTCCTGGGAGCAAACACAGAATTCCCTGTGAAGCTGAGGTCTGACTTTGTCCCTAGGGAGATTGAAATGCCATTCCAGAGCCGTGTTTCAGCATGGAGCCTCTTCCTGATGAGAACAGATGGGCACCAGAATATTGCCCAGTGGGTTGGGAACCCTTATGTAATAACACTTTTTTGCATCTGCTCATATGAATAAGTAACCATGAAATTGGTTTGTTTAATTAAAAGCAATTCCCAGTCCTCCAAAAGAGCCACCCTCTTAGAAGTTTTTAACAGAAAGGCAGCTGCATGAATTTATAAAATTTCCTGAACCCTGCAAGAGTTATGAAAAAGAATTTGTGTGTATATACTTACAGATGTGCTAAGAGTGACAGAAAATCAGATATTTGCACTAAAATACTGCTGCTGCTGACTTCATTCATGTAGTTGACATCCTGGGTGTCAGCAGAGGATCCTGGATACAGAGAGGGAAGCAGACTCAAGACTAGTAGTGTGCAGTTGTAAATGCGAAGAAAAATATCAAAGCTGTTTTTTTGTTTGTTTGGTTTTTTTGTTGTTTTTTTTTTTTTTTTATGGATGGAGAACATAGGACATTTAAGTAGATTCAGACAGTATTTGAGTATGCACAATATAAAATATAAATACCATAAAGTCAGTAGCATCACATACTTTATAGAATAATATTTCCTCATACTGCTGCAGGCGCTCACAACACTGCACCTTCACACAGAGGGAGGAGAAACCATGCAAGGAGAAGTTTCAGGCATCTGCTCAAGTGTTTCAATCAGTTCCTTAGTTGAGACTGCAGCTGTCAGCTGTATAATTTAAACATACATTAGTGGGGCTGTAATGCCCTCCTCGTTTTTAATCATTTCCACCAAAGCAAATCCCACTCCAGAGGTTTGGCTGTTCTAACAATGAGTTTGATACAAACCTCCCTAAGATATAAAGCAGGATGGGCAAACAATTTGGAAATTATAATAATCCAGTGGAGGTTAAGGTTGCCTTGCTCTGCTGGGACGTAATAAAATTGGAGCCTTATACATACATCTGAAATAAATTAGCTGTGGGTGGTTGCTGGAGCTTTATTACTCTAGGGTACTCTTCCTTTAAATTTGAGATACATTGGAGCTTACTATTATCTGGAAATCCATTAATTTCAGTGGCATATATTTCTAGATTCATGTTGGCTCCAAAATTATTGGAGTTTTTGGGATAAAATGGGATCATAAGAGGTCATTTTGAAAGGCAGACAATATAATTATTACTTTAGAGTCTGTGACTACTGGTAAGGAGATACTTTGCAGTTCCTTTCTGTTTAAAATATCTGGTTTGGTGTGAAGGAGGCTACAGAAAATTACTACTTAGCTGGTTGAATGTACTGACAACGAAATTTTAAAGGTGGGAGAGGGAAAAAAATGAGAGCAAGTCAGCACAGGTGTGCTGAGAAAAAGGTGCATCTCTTATGAAAACCAGATAAAAAAAGAGAAAATGAAATCTTAGGGAGAAGGAAAAATGATGCTTAAGTGTTTGTTTTGAGGCAATATACCCTAATGAAGGGCCGTGGAGCATGGGGAGGAGCTGATGATGGAGAGGGATGGAGTGTAGGCAGGAGTCAGTGGGGTTAATGACCTGAGAAACAGCAGAGAGGGGAAACAGGAGACACTTAGGAGCAGAAGAGACAGGATGAGATATGAGATGGAGAACTCAGAAAGGAGTTGGTGTGGGTTGGAGCTTCCTGGGAAGTGCCCAGCAGCCATGGGGAACAGGAGGCAGCAGGAGCCAAGGGGAGGTGAAGGATGGCTCAGTCCTAGGTGTGTGCTCAGGGTGTGAGTGATAAATTGCCTTCATTTGCTCAACCACCCTGCTCACAAAGGGCAGCTCAGTCCTCCCCTCCTGCTGTTACCTCTGCATTTCTCACTGTGGTGTCTCTGAGGAAAGGAGTCCCCAGATCCACCCAATCCATTGTGATCAGCCTAATCCACTCCCCTAAAAACTGTTACAGGCCTTTGAGGCAAATTTTCAAGGAGCCTCTTTGGTCAGAACAGAGACTTTTAGAATATAATGAGGCTATTTTTGCATGTTTACTACCATTTATTTTTTCTTTTTTTTTTTTTTTTTGTGGTGTTTTGTGACCTCTAGAACAAAGTAGTTTTAGAAAAACAATAACTTGCTTATAACCTTTTCCCAGGCTATCTAAGCTCTTATGCATAATATCACTCATGACAATTCTTGAGGAAGTGTTGTTTTCTCTTTCTTAATGATCTCAGCCTGCACATGAAGCAAATGTAATTAAACAAGCAAACCCAGCCCAAGTAGCTGCTTGTCATAAAGGTTTGTGCATCCTGGAGTTGGTGTGTGTTTGAATTTTGTGTTTCTTTTCTGACTCCATTTCCTAATTCAGAGCTGAGTATTCTAGAGCCTCAGGCACTTGGCCCAAGCTACATACACTCTGTTTTTTCCCATGTGCTCACTGACAAGCTTGTGTAACTCTGAGGAGCACCTCCTGAGGAAGGTGCCTTGAATATAAAGTCTCAGTGCACTGAATTTAAAGAAAGCCTTGCCCTTGGAGTGCACATCAACCCTTGCTGACAGGAGCACTCCATAATGTGCAGCCACTGTAGCAGTATGGTCAGATGGGAAACAGCATTAAAGTAATAAAAAGAGTTAATAAAGAAAGCTAACAGTAGCCTTGAAGTATTTTTCACATTGCAGTATGTTAGAGACTAGAGCCTTTGTGTGTCCATTTTTGCAGAGTGAAGTGAGAGCTTCTCTCCCAAGGACCAAGTTAATTGGCTGGCAGACAAAAGTGTGAGTGTGCAAGGAGGGAGACACACAAAGCATTCAGCCTCATCATGTTTATTACCCCCTGGGAGTGTAAAAGAGTTTCTCTGCATCCCATAGGAAATGGAGCAGTACTGCAGCATTTACACAATATAATCAGCATATATTGTAAGGCAAATTCAATTCCACTTCATAAAGCTCTCACTGTGTGCTGCCATAATCAATAGGAATAGTACTTATAGGAGATGTTATCTCAAAGTAGTTTTTTATTTCCTTCAAGTAGCTGTGGGTATCCTGCATCTTGCTGATTCAGTTCTTTGTGTGAGTACTGTAAGTTTTAACTATTTTTATAAGCTAAACCCTCAGGTTCTTGGAGGGAATGAAACTGCCCATTCAGCAGTTGCCATGTATTGGTTTGTGAGTATCCCACCTTGTTCTAAGGAGCAAAATCAGCTCTGCTCCAAGACCAGTCTCAGGTTTGGCTCTTGCCTTCTGTGTAGAGAACTTTTTATGTCCAAAATCTGGCCTGACCTTTGAGATGAAAGAGAAATCTATGAAAACCATCATGCTTGCTGTGGTTTCAAGCACTAGGAGCAACCTGCTTGGAGATTATCCTGTTTTCTTCCCTGTGGAGAATGATAACAACACAGTTTAATGTAGAACACTTTAAATGTGGTGTTCATCTCTCTTTATGCCAGACTAATAAATTGTGAGTCAAAATAGTTCACTAAAAGGAGAACATACACTGGCTGGATTATGGAAACTGTACATGAGCAGAAAGTGAAGATATCATGTTGAGAAAGGAGGTCAGGTAGAGGGACTCCAGAGAAGAGAAAAACAAGGTGTGCAGGGAATAGCGAAGGTAAATCAGGTGTCTTTCTTGGTAATGCAGGACAAAAATCAAAGTCTTATAATTGTGGTCTGCATACAACCTCTGGTTTTAAAGAATAAGTTGGATGTTTAGGTATTTTAGGAGTTGATCTCTACTTGCCTTCCAAGGAGATGTCAGTATAAAAATGCCACTGGAACTTGAAGCTTTAGGTCATACATCATTAATTTGCAGTTGATTTCAGTGGCAGGTGTGTGAGGTTGGTAGGGCTTTTCTTTTTCCCAGAGATCCTGGGCACCAGTCACTTCAAATGACATCAATAAAAATGACCAAGGACTGGTTTTCCTGAGAAGATTTTTTTTTTTTTCCCCACATGGATTTGTACTCTGGAACACAATTAATAAATAATAGAATGGACTTTTTATTTACATGATAAGGTAAAGGCTGAGGCTTAATGTATAATGGCATAATTACTGAGCGTAGTTTAACAAAATAATGCTTAGCTTCATTTTTTATGTTTATTTTTTCAAAAACATTCTTTTTTAGCAACACAGACACCAGTACTGAATTTTGTGCCAGGACATACATTTTGAAGAAGATTGCACAGGGTTGTTTGACCCTTTAACAGGATAGTTAATTTCTTTATAATGAAACTCAGAAAAAGAGAAAGGAAGAAGAAATAATAGGTGGGGAAGATGTAGGCAGTGGTGCCTGCATGGCTTTTGAACCTTCAATTACTCCTTCCACTTTATTCTGTTGTTCTGGAGTTACACCTTTTAAAATATACATTCTATTTCTTCACCACTATAAATCCAAAGTGCTCAGCTGCAGGTCTGTTTAAAACAAACTTTATTTTTACAGTGGAGATTAAATGTTTTCCTTTAGGGATAGTTTCTGCATTTTATCCATGCTGAAATCCACGAGAGACAACTCCATACCAGCAGTGCAGCTGGAGCAAATCAATACTTTTTAAAGTCTGTCTGGGTTTATCATTCAATATCTGTGGTAGGTTTTTTGCTATTTATATGTACTTATAATAGGTAAAAGTATTAATGATTAAAAGGCTTGGTATGTGTGGAAAAAGCCTTGAAATCTTCTCAAATACATGCAGAGTACTTTTATCCAACACGTTTGCAGAGTGATTTTTCATCTCACTATTCAAAAAATGGGTTAGGTGTGCATGTGTTTCTGGAGATGATGAGTTTGTATTCTAAAGTATCATGACAGCAAAGAAGATTTTGGATATCCTTGTTTGTGATAGGAGAGGGTGGTTGTGATTTTCCCAGATGTCACTGTAATAGTGCTGGGAAAGAGCTGGAGCTGGGAACTGTGTCCAGATATCTCCAGCTGAATGTCCTTGCCTTGGATACAAAGCCCATCTTCCTCTCTAATGGAAAGGTTTTGTTGCTGTTGTTGGTTTTGTTGTTATTTTTTTTTCAAAATTATTTATAGTATGATTTCAGATAGGCAGAGTTTGAAAGGAGTTTTACTGTTCCCTCCTGCTATTTGAAAAATACCTGGTGAGCATCGTCCTGGTTTTAGGAGGAGTCCTGATCTTGAGGAACTCTGGCACTTCCAGAGCAGCTTCAGATCTTGTCTTGAACTGAAGGAATCTTTGTTACTGAAGGAAATAAATGTGATTTGGGTCATAATAGAATGACAGTATAAAAGGAACTCATTATCCAGGCAGTTTTGCATAGTACTGAAGAACTGAGCTCTTGGTCTGACATGCATTTGAGTTTCTAGAAAGATGTGCTTGCTTTTATTCCTCACTTTTCTGGGGGCCTATATCTGGTTTTCTGCAGCTACATTTGACATATTTAAACAATTGTGTTCAGAAATTATTTCACCTGTCCTGCTCCTTTGTATTTTAACAGAAATAAAAGCACCCAGATGCCAGACAATGAAAGATATTTACCAGTGGCAGGATTTTATTTCTTCACAGAGACTAAAATGAGGTAATTGCTGTGGTGGCTTCTGGAGCTGCCTTTGGAGTGTGTAACACTGATGTAATGATGAAATGATTGGATTATCTTGTCCACCTGGACATGCTTTGGCTTTGATTCTCTATCAGTTCTGTGGGAAATCAAGCTGCTTGCCAGTCCCACTCAGTGAGGGACTGTCACAGATGCCTGTTCATTATCAAAAGGAAATGGTATTTTCTTGTGGCCATATGTTCTTTGGGATTTTCCTCTGCAACTCTCCAGAAACCTGCCTGTCACCCTTAGAGATGGTGTATGCACAGAACTTGAACACTGGAACTTGTAAAGGGACTAGAAAACTAATAAAAGTGTGACTAAATAAGTCCTTACCCTAAAAGGAAAAGGGCTTGCATATTGATAACTCTGAAATGAAATAATCAAAAATTCATGATGGTGCATTGTGGATTAAATGCATGTATTCATGACTAAACCAAATGTGAAATTGGAACTTAGAATATTCTGCTGCCAACAGAAGTAGAATTTTTTCCTCCATCTGTTTTACTGGTAGCAGAAACTTATTCTGGTGTCTGCACAGCACTGGAAATTATTTTAAAGTTTTTATTAATATTTTGTTATCAAAATGCTCAGATTAATAAAAAACTATACAATGACAGTAAACAATGCAAAAAAGAAAGGTACTTTGTGGTTGCAATGTAAAGGTAGTGTAGTGTAAAGAACAGGATCTGTTTTGCCAGCTATGAATCTCCCTTACATCCTTGTATGTGGGAGCAAGTATTGGGATTTACCCAATAGGCGGAGTAGGTGACGTGGAGTTGAGTGTTTTGTGGAACTTTTTAATTTCAGGGGATTTCCAATGAAGTTTTGACACTGACCTTGAATGTTCTGCATGCAAAACTCTGAGGTCATGAAAATATGTGGTAAAATGAGAGTACCCAGCTAGAAATGGCAAGAATTTGATGCTTTAGAACAGAACACTGAACAAAACAATGCACAATTTGGTCATGGTTTTTTTGAAGGCCTGAAGTAAGTACATGCTTTGGGGCCCATGAGACATCTCATTGATGTCTCAGTGAAATACTCTTAAGTGTAACACATTTCATGGTGACCAGGATCCTGGCTGGCCTCGGTCTGCAAGCCAACAAAACACCTGTGCACACATTAAATAATCTGTTAAAATAATTTGGTGTTAATTAAAACATACTGAGTGGCCCAGTGACATTTAGAAAAATGATGAATGGATGCCAGTGATGCATTTTGTGAATTCTAGCCTGAGAAAGTGGGAGATTTTAGCTCGCTCTGTAATTCATTCATTAAAAGTGGCCCCTTCTGGTGTTTAACCCTGCATGGGCAGCTTAGAGCAGACTGAAGAGTGTCTGACCTAAGGGAATCACAAAGGGAATTTGGGGAGGCAGGAGGCAATTACCTGTACTGGAATTTGGCCAGGAGATGGGAGCTAACATTGCAGTGCTCATTAAACACTGTGAGTAATGAAGAGCCATCTTTTACTGCCAAGCAGAAATGAATGTGGTTGATCTTGGAATGACTTGGCAGGATTCACTTTTCCTGGGCACAGTGAGATGACTGACACTGTCAGGAGCTAGGAAGTACTCCCTGGATAAAGCAATTCTTTTGTCTAGTGGGCTTCTCTCTGGCAAATTCATTTTTCTCTGCAAAAGACATGGTTAGAGGATCAAGAAGCCCATAAAGAGCATTCTTCTTTACTTCATAAGTGAGCAGCCTCTCTGTTGCCAAAAACATGTTGGGCATTGCAAGATGTTTCTGAAAACTGCCAAAAAGGGGGTTTGCAGGTTATCACTTTCTCAGTATATTCCAAATGGTCACACTTTGTGTTTCATGACAGAATCTTTATATTTGATTATAAAGTGTATTTATCAAAATTATTCCACAATTTCTATAAATATCCTATTATTATATTATAATTTTTATTTTCAGTGTGAAATCATGATTTTCAAATATTTAATCAAGATTCTGAATCCTGCATTTAGCATAAGTATTTAACTTACAGGTTAATGTGGTTTCTTTTTGGTTCTTCTGTCTCCTTTAGCTGAAAATTCTTTCAAAAAAAATTGCAAAACTCTTTCCTGGAGTATAAAGTAGATCTGTACTAATTTTTTGTTGGTTTTTAAGTAGAGATGAAATAGAATTATTTCAAAGGCTTACATTTCTCAGAGGAACATTGGGACCCAAGTGATTTCAAGGAATTCTGTAGGAGATTGTGAGAAATCTAAATTAGCACTGTCTGTATGTTGTGCCCACCCAGAAACTATCAGAATAACCAGCAAAGTTTGTCTGAGGAGGCAATATGGTTTTATTTATGACCTAAAGATCACAGATCTTCGTTTTTATTCCACTTTAACTTCCCACTCTATATCTGTTTTCTTTCAGTTTTTTCTGCTGTTTTTGTTTAATTAGGCTGCCAGACCTTTGGTCAGGGACTGTTTTACTGTTTTTATACACTGTAATTATAATAAGAGCATGTGAGATTGTCAGCGCTGTGTAGAATAAATTTCAAGTACTTTAAACCAATTTGAAATTACCAATTTCACCATGATTCTCATTCAGCAAGGCACTTGACTGTGGGGTTCTCTTTTAGCGTATGAATGCCACTCTTGATTATTTTAAGGGTTGAATTCAAACACCTGCTGAAGTGCTTTGTAGTGAAATATATTCTAGAGTAAATCTGCTCAGAAATGCACTTATAAGCAGAGTTTAATTCATTCTGGCTCTACTTCTGAGACAGAATGGCATGCTTGTGGGGAGGAGCTCAAAGGTCTGGTTCACGTGAAAAGGGGAGATTTCCTGCACCCTTTGTGTTTGATTTGTCTGTCAGCAGCCCAGGAAAACCAGGACCTTCTTGCCCAACCATTCTGCCAGTGTCCCATTGCAGGGATCCTTCAGTGAACAGTCCTGCTGGGTCAGAGGTGGCTCAACTGACTTGTTCAGGGACACACACCAGCAGCATAAAGGAGACCCCTCAATGTCTCTTCCTACTTTCTGACCTCTCAGCACATCACCCACTTTATTTGTGTTGTGTTCCCTGCTGCTGGTGTCAGCCACTGCCTGGGAAGGACTTACACTGACAGTTCATGGAATAACATTCCTTATCAATGTAAAATTGTGACAGGTTAAGGTTCAGGGGCTGCCAGTGAAAGTATCTGACTGCAAAAACATGTTCAAAACAATTCAGAGATGCTCTAATTCCCAGGAAAAGTATCCAGTGTGCAGAGTACATTTCTTACCCACAGAGAAGAGGATGGATTCAGCCTGTTGACTGATCCCTGTAGTTACAGTGGGGTCTTCCCTAACTTACTCCTATTCTCAGCTTACTTTTGTGCTATTTCTTGATGTTTAGGTGGAGCTCAAGTGACTCTTAGTCATGCATGCCTTTGTTTCTGATTGGTGTAAAATTCTCTTGCTTTGCTCAGAGGTGTAGTCAAGTCAGTAAAGCACAGAGCATGTGCCCTGTGAGGGGTGCTCACACTCTGGGGTGGGGAATTTTGGGAAGGGGATGTGTGTTAATATAGTTGTGTTATGGCAAATTGGGGTCATCCAAGGAGGATGATTTTGGGAAGGGGATGTGGGTTAATACAGTTGTGTTATGGTGAACTGAGCTCATCTAAGGAGGGGGATTTTGGGAAGGGGATATGTGTGTGTAGGGGATACAGTATGGGTATATGAAGGGGGTATAGAATGTAATCTTACCCCCTAAAGAGTTGCAGCTGGGTTAATTACTAAAGATTAGGAGCAGACCTGATGTTAACAGGCCACACCTGTAGGCAATAAGAACAGTGTTATAAGAGAGTGGATTTGTGGGAGCTGGAGTCAGTTGGCTGCTGTGAGGACAAGGAAGAGTAGGTGCCTGGAGGAGCTGCTTGCAAGAAACATCAAGGAGGTATGAAACTCTAACAATAAGGAATCTTTACAATATATTGACAATAGAACTCTTGCAATATATGACAGTGTTTGTTAGTACAGTTGTGTTGTGGTGAACTGAGCTTACCCAAGGAGGGTGATTTTGGGAAGGGGATGTATGTTGGTACAATTGTGTTATGGTGAATCCATCTCATCCAAGGAGAGTGATTTTAGGAAGAGGATGTGTGTTAATACAATTGTGTTGTAATGAACTGACCTCATCCAAGGAGGGGGATTTTGGGAAGGGGATGTGTGTTAATACAGTTGTGTTGTAGTGAACTGAGCTCATCCAAGAAGGGTGATTTTGGGAAGGGGATATGTGTGTTAATACAATTGTCTTGTAGTTAAAAAAGCTCATCCAAGGAGGGTGATTTTGGGAAGGGGATGTGTGTTAGTACAATTGTGTTATGGTGAACTAAGTTCACCCAAGGAGGGTGATTTCATCCCAGTTCCTGGTTCAGCCACAGGACACCTCCTATCTCCCATGGCTGACAAGGCCCTGTGCAGTTTATCAGCTGCACAGCACCATGGAGATCCCCTCCCTGCCAGGACTCCAAGGGAGCTTGGCCAGGGTGTTTCCCCTCTGCTCCACCCTCTGTTCCATCCCTTCAGCAGGGGCTGTGGCTGCAGGTTGTGCCTGTGGGGAACCATCCTGGAGCAGGATTGGAGCACACCAACAGCATTCCATCCAGGGAGCAGCAGCTGCATTTTGCACTGTGAATCCTCTACTGTTATAGCTTCTGTTAGGATGTGAATATACCTTCTCAGTGTCCTCTAATTTCACCCCCAGCCATTTTTCCACAGACTTCAGAAATCTATATAAAAATGAATTAGGATCATTGCCCTTGAAAGTTGGAGAACTTTTTCTCTTCTGTAAGTGCATGACAGATGCATTTAGTTAGTCTATGAGAGATGTATTTTGTTGCAGTGAATTTCACTAGCCCAGAGAAGACCTCCAAGTGATATGATAAGGCAATCTTGCTGTGTTTTGGTCTATTAGACTGTCAGCTGTTTGCACTCAGTGTTTGAATGCTGAGGTTTTTACATATTTAAATGCAGGTAGAAGAGCTAGTTAATAAGAAAAAAAAAAAAAAGTGAAATCTTTGATCACTTTCCCAGACCATTTAGCCAGTTATGGCATAAAATCTTTTAAATTTAAATGTTCCCCCCCCCACCTTCCTTCTATCTATTTTATTTTTGGTTGAAGTTACTCAGAGCACAAGTCTTATGAGAAAGTAGCCGAGTGTACCAGGGGTTCTTTAACTTAGAAAAAAGAGGCTCAGAGGGGATGTTGTCACTCTCTAGTGACCTGAAGGGCTCTGGGGGATCTTATCATTCTTTGCAACTGCCTGAAAGGAGTTTTGTAGCAAGGCAAGTGTTGGTCTCTTTTCCCAGGTGACAAGCGAAATGGCATCAAGTTATGCTGGAGGAAGTTTTGATTGGATATTAGGAAATATTTCTTCACTGAGAGTGTTGTCCAGCATTGTAACAGGCTGCCCAGGGAAGTAGTTGAGTCACCATCCCTGGTGGCATTTCAGACACACATAGATGTGGCACTCAGGGATGTGGTTTAATGGTGGACTTGGCAGTTCTGGGTTAACAGTTAGACTCAATGATCTGAGAGATCATTTCCAACCTGAGTTATTCTTGATTTACCTGGAATAAAGCTCCATTCTACACAGCTTTATTTAGATGCAGAATGCTATCAGGAAGATGTGTTAAATTTTATTGCAGCATTTCATAAATGGATGCTGCTTATTCAAGAAAACCCATTTCAGCGGGCTAAGTGAAAATAAATAAAAAGATATGCATTATTTACAGGCCATAATGTGAGTAAGAAGGCTGTATGCACAAATAGCAGATGAAAACCCAGCAGATGTTGCAAGGAAAATTACTGTTCAGGAAAAGAGCTTGTCTTCAGGCCCACATTATGTAAAAACCAAAGGTAAGTCTGTTTTACACAAGAATTGTCAACCCCAGATTTTACTTGGAAACCCCAGCATTGACTTCCTTCAGCAGTAGGACTGCATCTTGATTGCCATCTTCTTTCTTTATGTAAATAGGAGGAAGAGATTAACATGTGTAATTAGGAGATGGCTTTTGCTTGATTTTCCTAACTGTTATTTCCACCAGACCTAGAAAATAATCAACAGCCTGCAAGATGTGCATAATACTGACATGATAGAGTCAGCTAAGCAAACTCTTCCTCACACACATGAATTGCACAGGTTGATAGGTTGCCTGCCAAAACTGCTCTATCCCTCCCCTCATCATCTGAGCAGGGGAAGGAAAATGTAATGAAGGGCTCAGGGGTTGAGATAGGGCAAGGAAAGATCCCTCACTGGCTGGTCTCATGGGCAAAACAGATTTGACTTGGGAAAGGTGTTTGAGTTTTTTACCAATCTCAATCAGAGCAGGAGAAGAAGAACTGAAACAAATCCCAAAACCACCTTTCCATCCCCATCCCCTCCCTCCTTCCTGGGCTCTACTTCCTATCCCTCACTGGTACAGAGTGGTAGGGAATGGGAGTTAAAATCAGTTTATAACACGTTGTTTCTGCTGCTGCTTTCTCCTCAAGGAGAGGGCTCATTTCCCTTCCCTTTGTCTTTACCACAGGAGACAGTCCTCCACAAATTTCTCCAGTGTGAGTACTTCCCACAAGCTGCAGTTCCTCATGAACTGCTCAAGCACAAGTCCTTTTTCCTTGGTTTAATTCTGTTCACAGTTATATTTTTCTTCTTGATGGGTAATTAAGCAGCTCAAAAAATCTCCCTCCCAAAATATCTACTCTGTCAGAGATAACCTGTCTTGGATGTAGAGTGTGTTATGTCATTGTCAGGTGTCCCAAGTTAATTAGGGAGGATAAAGCAGGGCATAAGAAGCTTCTTGAGAAGTGAAAGGCCAAGAGTCAGGGAGAAAAGGATGGAGCTGTTCTGCAAAAGAAATCAAGATGGGAGCTAGGGTGACAACTCTGAATGCAGGGAAAGCCTTCTAAAGGGACATCTCCTGGCAGTCTAATCCCAGATTGTACAATGTCCTAGCAGAGCAGCCTTGAAGGCAGTCTCCAAGTATTTGAGGATTTTTTAAGCTTTTCTGACCATACAAGAACTTCCTCCATCAGCAGAAGGTGGCCAAGAACCTTGCAGACACGAGATAAGGGGAAATGATGCTCAGGACGACTCCATTGTTCAAGATGCATATTTTGTATTATTGTCTGGTTTAGACTTTCTGTGAGAAGTTACAGAGCACAAAATTAAGAACATAGGATAAAAATACATAATGAAATATTAGGATTTTTATTCTACTCATTTTACTCTTGATTTATATCTGTGCACCATGGTCTTAAAGCTTATACAAGGAACCTCCTGAGGAAGACATGAGCTCTTGATAGTTCCATGTTTTTCTCATTAAATTGTGATTTGTGAGTGGACCTCTGTTTTTCAATAAGAAAGTTCAAAACAGGCACCTCATGGAATCATAGAGTGGATCATTAAATTCCAACCCCAAAATCTGTCTCCAGCTCTTCGGGTTTAAAAATGCAGAACATTTTAAATGGAGACAGTTTCATTTAATCAGCATTGCAAAACAAAGCAAGCTTTCCACAAGGTGCCATATATTGACTTGCCTTCTTTTTTGACATTGGATTTAGTGTTGAAGTGTCAGAGATTCCCCTGGGACTGAAATTCTGTTTTCCACCTAACTCTAAGTGGATCTGCTTCACTTGCTGTACTGGTTTGATTTCTTAATTTTTAATGCAATTACTCTTGATTTATATTGCTAAATGAGAAGGTGTTTTTCAAACCAACAAACATGAGCCACCTGGGTGTTCCTAATTGCCAAAATTAGTTGTTCACATATGCCTGCTTTTTATGTGATGGAATTATTTTATTTAAAGCCCAAGTTTCCATTCAAGAGGAGAAGGAGCAGGAGTTCCTATTTGCAGTGCTGGTGCCAGCTGAAGTGATTTATCTGTGCACTGCTGTGCCATGTTGTGTGGGTTTTCTAACTCTGCTCAGGAACCAGGGCTTTCCCTGGCATCTTTAAAAATCAGAACATTTCTGCTTTTCTTTCCAATTTCCAGACCAGTGTCAACCCCAGCACAGCACTCAGAGTATTTGTGTTATAGATAATTCTTATTCAAGTCTGTCTTGCTTGAACAGGTACTTTGTTTTTTTCCCTTTATGGGGCAGGTCCATGCCCCAGTGAAGACACAAGTTACTGGAAGAAACCTCTTGAACCTTTTCCTTTGTAAGGTTCAGTATGTTCACATTAATCCAGCATGTCTGGGAGGCAAGAGTTTCAAATGAGACATTCCTAGAGAAAAAATGTTTTAATTTTTGCATCTTTCAAGGAGCATTGTGCATACATTTGGAATGGCTCTGTCTGGAAGATGAGAAGTAAATCTGAGTCCTGTGAGGACATTCTGAGTGTTCATTAATATTTTATTCTTACAAAAAGAGGGTCTAATTAAAACAATGTTTGAGGGTCATTTCACTGTCTTCCATTGTCTTTAGCTTTGTAATTACACCCTGAATGAATATAGAATTAGATAGGGGTTCTTTGTCCCACTTGCCTTATGTTCCTGAGAAACACCAAGTAGAAGGAGCTTCCTTCTTGCTAGTCCTTGCCTTTCTGGTTCTTCTTCACTGTCATTACCAACTTCTTGATGAAACATAAATATTCCATCCAAATATTTGTAAATTCACCAGTGAAAAAGAGCTTATTTTACACAGAACATTCACACTATTCACTTTCTATATAGCTAAATTTAATGAGCAGGCTATTTGTACATTTTTATTGATGCTGTTGAATGACTGAATTGGTCAAAAGGATGAACCCAGCTTCTGTTGAGGATGGCAGTAGTAGTGAGATATATATATATAGTGATATAGTTAGAAAGAAAGATACATACTTTCCTTCTTCCTTTTGTATATAACATGTCTGTTGAGACTTGCTAATATTCCCATTGAATAGCATCAATGAATAGCTATTTCTAGACAAATTAAATGTTAATAAGTCCTTGTTATAGGTGTCAAGAAAAGTAGCACTAACTGAATAATACATGATGGCTCACTGATAAGAATCAATGACCCAGTCTATAAAGCCTAAAAAATTCACATTCAGGTACTTGCTTAGGATAAATTACCATGGAATCCATGTTACAAACCCAGCCTTGCAGGCTTGTAAGGTTCTGCTTTTGTTGCTTAAATGATAATTTGTTGCAGTTTCTCTGTCATGATTTTAGAGTTTGCTTTCTTTTAAAAAATAAATACCTATTTTAAAAGGTGTTACCTATCCAATTCCATTGGAAGCACAGGAGAATAATTACATTATTTACCAAAGTCCTAGAGAAAAAAATGGGATGTGAAATGTGTTTCTTAGTGAATTTTTTAATGAGGAGGGCTATCTTCATTAAGCTAGGGAGAAAGGCTTGGATAAGATGGATGTAGAGTTTTCTTTGTAGTGTTCAAGTCTATTCTTTTCTTCATACTGCAGAGGAAAATGCAGTATTCAGAGATGAATGCATGATATGGAATGAGTCAGCTCTCATTTCTCAGAAGAGAGAATGTGCCTGTCATGTTTGTATCTTGATTATAATATTCCATGAATCTGAGGGGAGAAGCCTGCAGAATAGTTTTATTAGTTTTCTTATATGTGACAAATAGCCCAGTTTTGAAAAGCTACTTAGCATGCCTTGTAAAATGTTATTTTATTGGCTGTACTGATAGTTTGATACTATTCTGGGTTTTTTTTCCAGTTTCTTGCTTGTAAAAATACAGATATTTTTAGTGTATGAGTTACAAGTTTACACAAATTTACAAAAATTTGTACCACTGCTGGGATTTGTCTAACACCTTCTTAATAGCATTTTATGTTGTGTGATAGATCTCCAGACCTATGCAAAGGTCTGGAGAATTTGTTCTCTGAATAATTCCACAGTTTATCCCAGTTTCTGCTGAAAGAAATGTGATGTATTTGAAATTTGAAGGGGAAATCAATGCATGTTTTACATATTATCCCTCAAAACATTTGTGAATCCTTCAATAGAAAAATATAGCTCCACCCTTTGTGTTCCATTTCAATGAAAGATCTCTGCAGAACAAAATTCTCCCTTTTTAATCTGTTTTCATAAGTGTGAGTGGGGAATAAAGGAGGGCAGAGATGAGCAATTTCTCCCCTTTGTTTCTTGAAATTTTGCTACTGTAAAATGCTGTCTGGGGAGAGACCAAGATAAAGAACTGAGCTCAGAGCTGAATGCTCAGGTGTTGGAAGCTGTGGGAACTGAGCACACCAGGAACAGTCATGGTCTGTCCACAAGAACCTGTTGTCTCCATGGGGATGGAGCTGGAGAATTCATCTGGAATCCACCAGATCAACCATATTTAAATTTACAACATCGATCTACTGACCTTAATCCTTGAGTGCAGTTACTGGGGTAGAGCCTGTACTATATTTTCTGTACTGAACAGGGGAGATAGTGCCTAACAAAAGAAAGAAATGGATGTTTGTGATTTATGAGGTTCCCTCCCTCCAGTGTCTTCCTTGACCATGACAATGGTCTCATATATCTGGTTGCTTGGTTTATAAGGCCTGTCAGCAGAACATCAACATTTCATGCTTTCCTTCCCTGCACACAGTGAACAAAAAGCTCTTTTTTCTGGGCTCCTGTCCATGCTGCTGCTGTTATTTTGTTTTAATTGTGTGATAGGGAACAAGTTAAATTGAATCTAAAGTTAAAAACTGTTGGGTTGACAACAGATTTATTTAGAATGCATTTAAAAAACATTAGTGGGGGAGAAAGATAAGCTCGATTTGATGGATAGAAAACTCTAAATGGCCTTGAGATTTTCAGTGTTTCTGTCAGTGAGGGCTTGATGGAAGATTGTTTAACTCTTATCAATGAGCTTTTTCTTGCAGTCTGAATGAAACTGCTTTTTTTTACTCCACATTGAATTCCTCATAGTAGTGGTGGCATTTTGTCCCACCAGCACCACCCACATTTTTTCCCTGTTGATCCAGTTGTTCTTCCCACAGTCCATTCCTCCTCTCTATTTAAATATGTTAATTTTTAAATTTTAAATATGAATCTCTCCAATATTTTTATCTTAATAGTGTTAATATTTTAATTATTTTTAACCCTCTCTTACTGTTGACAAAATGAAGCACCTCAGCTGCACTGATCTGTTTTGGAACATTTGAGCATCTAAATTTTCCATGCATCTTTGAGATGTTGGTACAAGTGTGGTCTGCTCAGTTACTTCAAAAGTAATGGATTAAAACCATGCAAAGAGATGCCCTGAAATTGTTGAGCATCCTGATAGAATAAAGCTGGATTTAAATATCTTTGTGGAACACAAGAAGCTTCCAAAGTAAAAAGTACCAAATTATGATGAAACAAGGTGAGGTGGCGGGTTTTTTTTTAGTTTTTTTTTTTAATCAAGTCTGTGAAAACCACTTTTTTGGGATATGATTACAATAGTTACAATTACATGGCTTTGTGCATTTGCAGCATGAAACTCTTGGTGAACTTGCAAGAAACTGGATAAAAGCATGAAAGCATTTCCAGATACAATAGGATTTTGTGGAATATTATTAGCAACTCCTATTTTTAAATGAAGGTATATTCAGTTATCCTATATGTGTCATAAATATAAAAGCTGATTTTTTTTTTTTTGTACCAGTGGAAACAAAATCTGGAAGTATCACTAGGTATTTCTGTGTGATTTGGAAGAAAAGAATCTCCTAAGAATTGCATGCCCATCAATTTTTACACATTCAACTCCACTAAAATAAGGATAATATTGCAAGTGGGCCAGATTATTTAACCAATTTCTGATGGGTGAATCACCACAAGTAATATTTTAACATGAGTAGAGGTTAAAATAGCATCTGAAGAACCCTGGCCTGATTTTGTAGATCTACTGATCTTTTTTTTCAGTAATCTGCAAACAAAAGGCCATAGTGACTTTCTTTAGTCTTGGCTCTTGTGGCAATCTGTTCTGATCCTCTACCACACCTGCTGAAAGTATTTTGAAAGTATTCCTGTTATTCCTTTAGCCACAGTCTCCTTGTTATTTGTTATCTGTAGTGTGCTTGTGTGAATGCTTCCTGCATAATAACTTTTCACTGAATTTTGAGTTATACATCCCCATGGCAATAGTCTGTTAATTTTTCTTGGTACAGAGAAAAACATTGTGTTTGGGGCAAGCAGGTTGAGCATTGGCAGGGAATGGTTGTGAAGTCATGCTGAGTAACTGCATTTTGGTTTTGCATGCTTGAAAAAATGTTGGAAAATAATTTAAAAATCTATTTTAAATGGGCCCCAGACCTCAAGACACCAATTTAGTTTTTATTCCTGTATCTGATATGAGTTTTGATTCTCTGAGTAAGTCTGAACTACTTAAGAAATATAGTGGTAGAAGTCCAACTGGTAAACTATCAAATTAGATTAAATTAGGTTAAATTTCCGTTGCAGGTTATTTTATGTCCATGCTGTATTTGGAGTTAGAGCTGACCAGAGTAGGGATTTTTCAACCAGGGAATAAGTAAAGAAAATAATTTTTTGAAACCTTTCCTTCAATAACAGTAGAACAAAACAATTTCAATGGTGGGCATACATGATACTGACAGGCAGGCCTTAGAAGGAAAGCAGAATGAGATACAGTGAGGAAAAACAAAAAAATCATTGTTTATGGATTTTCTGGACTATCGTGGTATGATCCTTTCACAACACAGAAATGAATGTTGCTTGAGAAGCATCCATTGCATGCTTTGTTCTCTCATGAAAGCCTCATGTCCTGCGCTCTAATCTGACTGAAATGCTGACTTCTTCCTCCTTCTTAGAGAAACTTCTGTCGGATTCCAGGGAAATATAGGGAGTCAGGATGTTGTTTCAAGAGGGAGGCCATGCTAGAACTCTGGGAGGTGATGGGGACTATGGGGACTGAGGTAGGTTTTCCTGCAGTGAAGTAGTGCAGAGGCTCTCAGACGGACATTGTGAGCTGTCCTGGGGGACCTCAATGTTTTCCTGCTCTTTGACTGCAGAAGGATTAGTTTCCCTACCAACAGTGCCTTTAAACTGACTTTTTATCCCCCTGAATTGCACAGTATTTTATAATTAATGTATAAAAATAGGTGAACAGCTACAACAAAGCCCACACAGGATCTTTTTAAAATGCCCCTTTTTAGGATTATTGACTTGTGCAGGGCTGAAATCGATAGAAAATACAGTCTTGATTTCCTCAGTGCACAAACCCATGGAAATCTATAATAACCTCTAGGGAGAGAACATCAAAGTTCATGGGTTCAGCAGCTGTGGGAAGACTCATCAGCTCCAGAGCTGAGCATGCATGTTGTCAAAACAGTTTGGTACTAAACAAAAGGTAACTTTTTGAAGTATTTTGTTTGGCTTATTTGTGCAGTAACCACACTGGCTAATCCTTATTAAACTGCAGGAAGGAAGGGAAATAATTCCTCCTTGTAAATGAATCTAAAACACTAAAGAGCACCTGCAGGAGTACATGGATATATCCTTAATGGACTACTTTATGAACAATGCAAAAAATACAACGAAGTGCCCATGTGGTGGTAACTGGTGGTTCCTTTGTGCATTTCACTAGGAAAAGGAATGCCTGAGCCTAAGGGACTTAAGATCCACATCCAAGGAAAGGACAATACAGAAAATTAGAGGGGCTACCTTGAAATAGTTTTATACCTAATTCTTTTATTATGTCTGTCCTTTTATAGATGTTTAACTTCAGCCGAAGAATCAAATTGAAGTTAGCAGGTTGAAATAAATATGATGATATTTACTTAATATTATTGAAAAGGGAAATGTGGAACTGATAAAATATTTTTCAGTACAACTTTTGATTTAACTGTAGAACTTTGAGACACGGGAGGCTGTTATGTCATGAACATAATATTTATGAAATGATAAAGTAAGTATTTATATTGGATATCCATAGCTGCTCTAATTAATGGCCAGTACTTGTGGAAGGATTTCAAACAGATCTTTCTTGAAGATGAGGTTTGGGATCTTTTAGTTTGTTGGTGTTGCACTGAAGGCCAGCTGTAGGTGCTGGTTTGCCCAGCGGAAGGGCAGATCTTATTACCATTTACAATGCAGAAATTCCAAAGAATTTGGAAATTCTTTTTCAGTGAGTTTTTTCTTGCTTATTTCTTTAACAATGAATGTGCCAAACATCCCCTGACATGTGAGGGTGACTTAACCTGTTTAGAAAGCCTATGGGATCTCTGTTCATAGATGTATTGAAAAAGTGCTAAGAGAAGACCATGAGCCACACAAACTGGCTATAATTCATAGTTAAATAAGAATCCTATAAAAAAAGCTTAAGAAATCTTTTCTTGTCAGAAACTAACCTGCTTCTGACATTTATCTTCATGCTTAGTATTTGTTAGGCAGAAGAGGACAAATCTCAAATGTTTCCAATAGTTACATACATTTTCAGGGGGTTTTATACCTGGAAAGGGGTTTTTAGCTGTTATTTAAACACAGTTGCTTTTATTTTCTCTGTGTGTTTTCATTGAGCACTTAGGACAAAGAAGTGGGGGGAGTCCTGGCTGATACATTATGAATGTCTCTAAAACTCAATGCTATTTTATTTGAAAGGTCTGTATGTGACTCTTTTTGAGCTAGACTGTCCTACAGTGCTTCAAAGATTCTATGAAGATGTCAGTGTTGCTCTTGTGCATCATATTGTAATTTCTTAACTAATATATTTTAAAAAAATTAATTCTGTATTAGAACTTGGAGTCATTCTGTACCCAGTTGCACAGTGGTTATATTAAGCACTGCCAAAACAAATCTTCTATAATTCTGAAATTTGTCCAAATTATATTTTATTCAGCTTCATAACACTTTCAGCTAATTTTTAAATGTAATCTTTCAATGATTCTGTCATGCGGTTGTCTAACAAGTTGCTCATGACATAATGAAGATTATTCTTAGACGGTAAAAGACAGAACAAAGCCACCTCCATGGGATTTATGTCTCCTTTTTTTGGAGATTCATTTTTGTTAGGGAAGAATATATATGAGGGTTGATGCTCTGGGAAGCTGATTCTGGAATAGTGTTTTGGAAACATAGCAGAGGGGGCATGAGAGGGAGTTGTGGGTAATGGGATACTGTGGGATTGAAGGCAAGGAATATTCCAGTATGTTCCTGAGCTTGTTAGCACTGGGAAAGGAGGGATTTTAGCAGCAATGGAAAGATGAAAGTGAGAGCATGAATGGACTTGTGGATTCAATGCAGAAGGGGAAGTGAAAACCGAAGATCATGGAATGGTTTGGTTTGAATGGGATCATTAAAGGCCATCTAGCCCAAACCCCCTGCAATGGGCAGGGGTACCTTCAACTACATCAGGTTACTCAGAGTCCCACCCAACCTCCTCTCAAATGGAAACACAGGGCATCTGCAGCCTCTCTGGGCAACCTGTTGCAGTGTTTGACCACCCTGTTCATGAAATATTTCTTCTTTATGTCTATTCTGAATTTAGTTTAAAACTTCTTTTAATTTAAAACCCCTTGTCCTGTTGCTGTAGGCCCTATTAAAATGTCACCATCTTGTAAGACTTCTTTAAGTACAGAAAGTACTCAGGAAGGTGTCCATAAAGCCTTCTTGTCTCCAGGGTGAACAACCCAAACTCTCTCAGCCTTTTTTCCAAGGAGAGGTGTTCCATCCCCTCGATCATTTCTGTGTCCCTCCTCAGGACCTGCCCCAGAACTGAACACAGTAGGGTTTCAGCAGACCAAAGAAGAGAGGCAGAACCACCTTCCTCACCCTGCCATGCCATGCCTCCTTTTGTGCAGCCCAGGATACAGTTGTTTTTCTGGGCTGTGGATGCATACTGATGGATCATGTCTAGCTTTTCATCTGCTAGTCCCCTCAAGTCCTTCTCAGTAGATCTACTTTCAACCCCTTCATCTTAGCCTGGATGGGTGAAAGGGGTTGTCCTGTAAGGAAGGAATCAGAAAAACCTGAAGTTTTTTTTGGTGGAATTATTCACTTGTAACCTAAACTGCTCTTAAAACTCAGATGTGTGCAGAAATGTGGAACACTTGAAGCAGCGTGTGACTTATAATCACCAAATATTTTCCTTATGCCTCTTTGCATTTCTAGCACATTTCTGCCTGCTGGTTCTGTTTCTATTTGATAGGAATACCAAATGAAGCATTACTGTAGTTGCAGCTCTGTGAAATGCTCTGTGTTCATTTGTGGTGCTGCATTAAACTATAAGGGCATTAATGACCAATATGATATGAACAGGGAATGATGTAATTAAACAGAGGCTTAAAGAGACAGAAATCATTAGTGAAACCAGGGGATAGGAGGTACAAACTTTAGGGACATATTAACAGCATTCATGTCTTATAAGCTACCACCATAGGTGATGGAGTCACCAGCCAATCTCACTTTTCTCACAGAAATTGGCCCTGCAGATTTGGAACTGCTCTGGATGGACTCAGTTCCCTGCATTTGCTGCCAGACGTTCTCTGTACACTCTCATCTTCCTGTTTTGCTCTTCTGAGGGAAGGTTGAGTTGAGAGGGGCTTTTTCTGCCATGTGGTTTCTTTTGTTCCCGGGGACTCCATGGCATTCAGCATTTTTCTGTCAGGTGTTTATTACTGGTCTTAGTTATTGCTGTTTTGTGTTTTAGTAAACTGCTATTTTTTCACTTATGTCTTCTCACATTCATCTCTCCTTATGGATGAAAGGAAAGGGGTTTAAAATACAAGGGGAAGTAACTCATTTTTGAGTGTCTGCCCCCTAAATTGTCTTAAACCAAGACAAAAGTGTAACTCCAAATTCCCACAAAGACAGATTGCAAGACTTCAATTTCCATCTCAGAATGCATTTTGGCTTGCTTGTGTTGCCCAGTCATGTAAATACTCCTCAAACTCAGACCAGGATGGAACTCATCAGGCAGGCTTCAGAGATGTGAGATAGTCAAGGCCTCTCGTTTGCTGATGTAAAGAGTAAGGGAATAAGGATCTAAAGACAGGGCTAAGAGCCAGCCCTGGAGCAGGGAGACTTGTGGGGCCAGAGGAGCTGTGAGACTTTAGAAAAAGCAGCTTCAGGGACCAGATTGTTCAGCAAATCTTAGCTGGAGAACCAAGGAGGATGTGATGTGGTCCATCCTGTGCTGGATGCTGAAGAGGATCAGTTTTGTTAATGTGAGATTACCCACTTGCCCATGTAGTGTCCCTATTATCACATTGCATCCTGCTACTTCAGCTCTGCTTCTGTTGTCTGAGTAATCCTTTAATGTGGTCAGAGCCAAACACAACTGGACAGGAAGCAGAGGAGACTCAGACAGTGGCTTGTGGTAACCACAGAATGAACAGAGTAGAAAGGAATTGGCTTGAGGCCAGCGTGCTCTAAGGTACAGGGCACCCCTGAACCCCTGGGCAGCAGGGGTTTGAAATCAGGGTGGGGAAAACCAAAGGCCAGAAGTCAACTTGAGCAGTTTAAACATGGGACAGGCTAGTTCCTGACCTGGGGAAAGACTCATGTGGAAGCAGATCTGCCTGGAATGCCTAAATCTAGAGGTCTAGGAAATGGGACTGTCTGGATGGTGAAGATTTCATTTTTGCTTTTTGAATCATAGAATCACTCGGGTTGGAAAAGACTTCTAAGATCATCAAACCCAACCATTAACCCAGCACTGACCACTAAGCCATGTGCCTAAATATCTCACACCATATTTGCTTGTAAATTTTCATTGTCCTTGCAATGATCCTTCTGGAAGGCAGATGAAGTAAAATTCCCGATACCTTTTCTTTCCAATGTCAGTTCCTTCAGTACCTCTCCAAATGCTCTCTGTTGGCATGGAAACATGATGCTGAAGCTGTGACAGGTCATCTGCAGGGCCCAGTGTTTCCAGCAGGACCTGCACCTCTCCTGGCTGTCTCCAGCTGATCTGTTGTCTTCAGCTAAATTCTAATTGGAAACTGAGCACAAACTGGGGTGGTGTTCGGAGGCAAGGAGAAAGAACATTTTGAGGTCTTAAATAATGAATACAGCAGGCTGTAAAGAAAAAGAAAAACAGGGTAGTGGAGGAAACCATAATAGGAAATATGGAATGCTATCTGATTTTCCCATTATAATTTCTTTGGCTCAGTCAGTGGCAGATTCTGCCCTGTTTTCACACATCTATGGCAGTAGCACACTTTGAGTAACATTTGCTTTTTGATCTGCTCATGTGACTGTGCTTATAATAATGCCCAGGTTAAGAATGAATGTCTGCTTTTTGCCTTAGAGTACATTGGCATAATTATACTTTTTAAGAAAATGAGTTAGCAGTTATTAAGAATTGTATCAACGTGCTCTTATTGTATTTATTAGGTCAATTTGTTAGACTAGATATATTTTTCTTATCTCATTGTAGAAATATTTGTGAATGCTGGTCTCTGCTACTGATGTCATCACCCCCATACTTATGCATAAAATAAATGTATTTGTAGGTGTTTTCTGTCTCTAAGCTCAGGAAAGGAAAGTTATATAAAAATTATGGAGAACATGTTAAAGATTTCTCTTTACTTAGTTGTTCTTTGAGCTGATGCGTTCTATTTTTTTCCCTGTGAAATAATAGTGATGACCTGCTAGAGCAACCCTTTTGTTCTGCTTTGCCTGGTGCCTTTTTCAATCATGTCATTTACATGAGATCTTCAGCACAATTGTGTGACATTGTTGCCCAAGTATTTCAGCAGGATTTTGTTGAAGTACTTTGTCACAGAGGTTCATTTAATGGGAAGACTTGAAGGGCGTATCACTCACATCTTTTATTGCACTGAACATTTGACACAAATCCACAAAATTGACAGTCACAGCTTCAAAGTGTCCCACAGTAGCACAAGAGCCTCTCATTGTGTTGGACTATTGTTTCAAGGTGTCAGAGTGTATTTGAGAAACAATCTGATTGCCTGTGGATAATGCTCTTGGCCTCGTTGTGCTGATTAAATGGATGTTTGGATTGCAGGGAGGTCTGTAGCTCTCTGTTCAGTCTGACCTCCTCTCCTGGCTGCAATGAGCTGGGGTCCATTAGCATTTGTTCTGCTCATTAGAGTGAGAGGTGATTGCAATCCTTGAAAAACACCAAATAGCCCAGTTAGTACATGAGCTGCTTTTCTTTTCCCTTGGCCTCCACCTGCTGCCACTGAGTATCCTGAACAAATGCTGGAGACAGTTGGCAAGATTGTAGAATAATTGATCTCTGCATCTGGCACAAGCTGGCTCTTCAAGAGCAAGTGTTGCACTTCTATTTGTCCCTTTGTCACCTTTTGTCTTACATAAATATTTGTGTCTTGAGTAGTGAGTCTGCCATGTAGTTGGGGGAACATGGTGCTAAGGTGCCATAAGTGGGGTTCAGAACAACCCTGGCATAAAAAGCAGCAAAAAGCTGATCATATATATTCAGGGAAAAGAAAGTGTAAAAGGGAAAATTTTGCTTTACAGCTCAAAGCACATTTCTTAACTGTTCCATCTAACATTTTTGGTGTTCTTGCTCTTTGGTGGCATGGGGGTCATTCACGACGGGGAATTAACGTGACCATGCCACAAGTAACAGTGCAGACCCACCTTGGTAAATATGAATTAACTTCTTTGGTCACAGTGAAGATGTTTCAAACAAACACTAATAAATGAAATCAGAATCCCATTATAAAGTTATGCAGTGTGCAGCAGCTTAAAAGAACGATATGTTGACCTGGCTGGGGCAGTGAGATGGGTCTGAGCTGCCTTAGCCCTTCCTTCTTTGGGTGATCTTCTTCAGGTCATCCCATTCCATGCTACAGGGCTTAGTACATGCTGCTGCACACTGCAGTGCTGGGTCTCACCTTTTGCGACCCCTGGGTGAAATTGGAAATGGCTGGAGATGTTACAAAAGAGCTGTACATCTTAACAAGACAGGCTTTGTCTTTTAAGAAGGAAAAAGTGGGCAAAAAGTGCTTTCATGAGATCAGAAACAGTTGGATAATCTGATGTTTTGTAACTGTTCTAATTGTCTTCCTGCTGCTAAAGAAAAGTGTCCTCTCAGACCCTGTGTTCTTTCACTTGGAGAGACGAGCCACTTCATTGAAAATAGGGGTCATATCTTCAGTTTGTACATATTACAATTAATAGTTATATTTGTTTTCTGACCTGGAAGCACATCCTCCATTGTCTCATATACTTGTTATATATATGGAAATAGATAAAAGCAACTTAGTGGGAAGAGATGGTTTCCATAGGTAATGAGGTGGATGTGCTCAGTTTCAGTTAAAATCCCCAGAATTATCTCCACCACAACATTATTCACTCCAGTGTCTGTTCCCAAGCGCCAGAGCTCCTGCTTTAGCAATGTGTTAATGCTTTATCAACCTTTGAAGCTTAAAGGTTTTAGACATAATGCTGAAAACATCTTCAGCTAAGAGGTGAACCAGAAACTTTGATATTCAGTCTATCATCCAGGTAGAGAAGATATGCTCCCTATAATTCCTGCAAGTTAAGAGAAATTGGCATTCCTTGATAAGAAATTAATATTTTCTTTAAATAAAAATAAAAATAGGGTGAATACATAGCTCAGAGATAAGAAGTGAATGACTGTATTTTTGCTGCAGTTCAGCTGTGAAGAATGAGCTGTGTACTGAAGCAGTGAATACGTGAGAGCAGTTAAGTTAATATTGCCTCCATCAGTAACTCTTACCCTTTAGCTGCATGTCCTTCACTGTATTTTCCATATTTTATTGTTTGAATAGCATGCCTTTGCCACAAATGGCTGAAAGCAAGCCAATAAATGAAAGCACTCTGAGAACTGATAGTTGCTCTAGTCCTGCAATAGCCCCATTAGTTATTGCCTGGACAGCCAGTGCTGTATTTCACTGCATAGTGATGCTCTTTCCTTCTGCCTACAGAGGCATCTCAAAGGGGGACTTTTTAAAGTGTGTGGAGAAATAAAAGTTCTGCCTTGTTTTCTTTAAATGCTTTTTAAAACTTCTTTGGAGAGAAGGGGATGAAAGCCTGTGATTTCTTGGAAAGGTAGTGTGCCTTTTGGGTTTTGGTCTGTGTTAGTGGTTTTGACCCTTAGGTCTTCTGGCTGTCCATTTAGCTTAGAAGAAATGATGGCTTAGATCTGGAGGACACATCTCATCAGGGCATTTGCTGTTCCTACAGCAAAGCTGTTCTTTCTCTGCAATTCATTTCCAGCCTTTTTGGTGTTAGCTGGGCAATGAAGTGACAATAGGGTATGCTGGCTGTTCATTTTTAGCTGTGTTATTTAGCTGGGGATGACAGGTCCTTCTGCTGTCCCAACTAATTGCAGACATCAGAAAATATGGTGTGATGTCTGGAAGGAGGAGAGACATCTGACTTCTGGCCCAGTTGTATGATTTATGAGCAGGTTCAGTTCTGCAGCTACAACTCTTTCATTTATTTGCATCACCTGAGTACGATGTGCTGTAAAGCAGAATGTTGTTGATGACTTAGAGTGAACTTTTGGACTTTTCCATGGCTACGAGACTACTGAAGTGCCAGACTGCAGCCTGAGGCTTGAATCAAGGCTGGATTTTGTTTCCCTGAGGAAGTCACTGAATCTTCCTTGCTTCAGTGGGTGAGAATTAATTCATTCGTGTTTCAGAAATGCTTTGAGATTGTCACCTGGATGGAGTCATAGCAGTGCAGAGTGTGAACAGGATGGCTGAGCAAACCAGGGGAGCACTGAGGCATGTACAGAGCTGAACAATATCCAGGTATTGCTCAATCACATTCATGTCCCAAGGGATTGGAGTGCTGAAGTGTAAATGTGGGCTCTTTCCTTTGAAACACATGGAACAAAATGAATAATTTGTTTACTTGCAAGCTGACTGTCTCTTTGATAGTCTTCATACCCACAATTTAAATGTTGCAAATGAAATGTAGTGTTACATTATCCACATGTCTCTCCTGACTTTTATTTTTTTTTTGAGAAATAGAGTGAAAATAAATTGTGCTTAACATATTGTTTGCAAAGTAAGCCTCCTGGGTTAAAATTCTGAGAGGACATCTTGCTTGACTAGGAAACTATACAAATACAATTGTGCGTCATTCCTTCTCATGCCCACTGCTGTGCTTGTATAAATAGGGCAGATCTGTTGATTCCTGCCATTTGTGGTTGGTTTAAAGGAGTGGTGTCAAATGTCAAACTTCTCCTAAACGTCCTGCCTCTTTTAAGACCTGTATATTCATAATTGTCTTCTAAATAGGATTTTCTTTCATGACCTGAACAGAAATATTAAATCCAGAACATTTCTGTTATTTATGGCAAAATGTAAGCAACTTAAATACATAGTGGGAAAGGAATTAATACTTTGCAAAGAATAATGCTTCGAAGAATTTTCCATTTAGCATCAGCAGTAAATTTGTCAGCAGACTTTGGTTTACTCAGGTTTTTTGATTTTTTTTTTTCAGCAAATGCTTTTAAATGTTTGCTCTCTTGATTGTTGGTGAATATTCAGTGTTTGAGCTCTGTGCCTACAGACTATTGATCAGAAGCATTTTATAATGCTTTTCCTGCTCCTTGATTAGACAAACATGTAAGCACTCTGGCTCAAATATCTGTGTGGGTGAAGCTGAAGCTTGGTTGCTAGGAGAACTTGAGTTTTTAAATTTTTCCAAAGCCTTTGGTCAGAAAAACAAGATCACTCAAACATTCTCTGAGAACCAAACAAAAGGACTCAAGAGGGGCTGAAAAAGAACTTCAAATAGCCAAAGAAATAGTGGTGGATATCCTTTTTTCCAGCATTTTCCTTGTTGTGTTTAGGCTAGAGAATAAGGTCACAGATTATGTAAAGTCAAATTATCACATCTCTAAATAGCAGTAGCATTAAAAATGATTGCCTGGGCTGGGAGAACCAGTTCTGTTGAGACTCATCTTTTACCTGTGACCCATAAAAATTCCCTGGGTTTGATCCCCCCAGTGCCAGTGGGGATATGGGCAGTGTGTACTCTGTGACTGAGCCTGCAGCTAATTGATGTCTGGGTGCTCCAGGCAGCAACTGAGACACCTGTAAAAAGAAGGATATGGTCTCCCTTTCCAACAAAGCCATGAGATCCCTGCCATGCTAGAGACTGGGAATAAGGAATAGAAGAAAACTGCTAACTGGAGGAAGAAATGCTGGGCTGTGCAAGACCCTAGTGAAAAATAAAGATCATTAGAGCTACAGAAAACACCGTTTCAACTCTGATCTGCGCCCTTTGAACTTGCCAGCTATATCTCACGAGCTCCCTGTGGTTCCTGCAGGGTGTCAGGGAGGAGAGCAGGAATTGTGCTTTCCATCCATCAGGCTGTTGGGAGATGTCAGGCTGCCATGCTCTGGTGGTGGGAGCCAGCACAGCCTCTGGAGTCAGAGAGTGTGAGACGGCGTCTGCTCCCTCCGTGGCGCTGCTCTAGACACGACCTCAGCCGCAGGCATCAGCTCAGGCTCGCACAGAGCTTGGCAGCAGAAGGGTGGGTGCCAATGAAATACCTCTGAATAAAATACTTCTCACATTCAGTGGTGCAGCTCTGAATGTCAGAGAGAGAGTTAGCCTAGCCCAGATTTTATGTATTTAACTGTTTCTAGACGCATGTTGCTTGTGTGTCTTCACCAGGGTTCACGAAGTGGTTTGTACAGGGACTGATGGAAACTGAATTGTTTACTGCATTTATTGCAGATATTCATAAACTGTTTGAAATCTGTGAGAGCGTTTGTTCTTATGCCCTGTTAAATGCTGAGGTTTGCAAAATATGTCATCTTTTTGAGGTCTTCTCTTTCATGGGGAAGCGAAAACAAAGATTTGGTGAAACTAAAATGAGAATTTTGCTCCTGAAGTTGGTAGGCCCAATTTCAAGGTGTTGGGCTACTCAAAAATTTAAAGCAGATAAACCACAAACAAATTGCAGATAAAAGGCCTTTCTAAATTAAAATCTTAGTACAATTCTTTTTCTGGTGTGCTGAGCAGCCCAGCTGACCAATATGACTCTCCTTTTGTTGCTTTCCATGTAGTGAGCTTCTTTGTTGGCAGGCCTGATCATTTTGGGACTATTTTGAAAGTACCTATTCATTTGAACTCTCTTGGAAAAAAGAAGAAAAAAATGGGAATACTGTGCTTCTAGTTCCCTGTAGTGAACAGAGAGCCAGAAGGCTGATAGGATAGAGCTGGAAAAACTGAGCTGCCCTGCAGAATAACAAGGTGATGGGCAGATTCCTTTTTGTCCACTTGATTCACTGCTACCCAGGCTTCTCTTTTCATTTGTTCAGCTGCACTTGCTCTCCAGCACGTCCGTGCTGCAGCCATTTCTCACCTCTGTTTGTTTGCCAATATGAGGTGTGTGCACATGATATTCCTCTTGCTCAAACTGAGAGTAGTGCTGAAAACTTTTGTGTAGCAGAATATACAGGGTGCTTTGAAGGCCCTTCAGCCAGACAGATGCAGTGATGGAAGACTTCAAGGCACACAGAGCACAAGAGGACACAGGTTGAAATTCTGCTCTTGGCCTCGAGCTTTGCTTTTACATGTTCTTGTCAGCTTTTTTTTTTGCTGCCTTTCAGTTTTGAAGTTGCTGATATAAAATGATCTAATACGATGATCTCTCTGTAGTGGCAAAAATTGCCAGACTTACCACAGGGAAAGAAGCACGGACAAAACTAAAAACACCAAGAGAACCCCCAAACCAAAACCCAAGAACCCAACCAACAAATCAAACAAAACCCCAAATCTCTGAGATTTCGGTGTTCCCCAAAATGGCAGTGGTGGAGGGGGTTCAGTCATTATAAAGATGGCCAGTTCTGGTTCACTGGGAGGGGGAAGCCTCCGGGCTTCTCCAGTGGCCCACCTGGGAGAAGGGCTGCAAATGGAGGTGAGTCAGTTCTGTGAAATAAAGGCCAACTTATTTTAAACCTGGCAGCAGCAAGCATCAACATTGGAATGGGCTTTTATGGGAATGTGAGGGTGATTATTTTTCCTTTGACTTGTAAATAAGCTTGCACGGTCCTCTGACTTACAACACAGCTATTCCTGGTTCTCACTTGTTACATCTCGTTATATCTTGTACCTTATATTACATTCCTTGAACTTCTAACCTTTTGAAGAATATAACTAATATGCTTCTGGCGAGCATTTGTGTATCATTACTGTCATATTTCAAACTAAGCTCATTTCTCTTGTCATTGTTTCTTCAAATCTTTTTTTTTCCTATGAAATGAGAATATTAGGCTAAATTCCTAAAGGATGTAACCTAGATACTGAGGGCACACATTTATCCACTGTTTGTCTATTCAAAGCTCTAATCCTAAATATAAATACTCATCTGCTGGTTATTTGCATGCATGAAAGATGGTGGATGTATACACAAGGTTTTCATTTTTTCCTTTTGCTTTCCCTGCTTTTGCTGGGGAAGAGCTCTGAATTACCATGGAGGAGAAAAGGAATGCTTTTGTCTCAGCAAAAACAATAGCAACTGGAACCATCTTAATTAATTTAGAACAATTATACACTGATTTCATATATTCTTTATATATTACACACTGATTTTCTATATTATATAATAAATAGCATGAGAGAGCATGCGATTATAAATGTAAAAGGTGTGGCAATAATGTATGTTAAAATCTGATTATTAGAGATTCATCTGCCTGAACTAAGGTGCAAACAAGACTTTTTGGCCAAAAACTAATAGTACAGATTTTATTTAACAGGAATTGTGAGGTGGAGAGAGAAAGAGGGAGATAGTAAAGTTCCCATCAGGTGGCTTAATTCACAGTCCAAAATCCAGGAGTCCAGAGGCACATTCAGGAGGGTGGGCTTCAGTGGTCACAGATGAGCAATTTCTTTAAGGCTTCAACTCTGTAGCATGGCGAAGAACCAAAATCGAAGAGGGATTTACAACCTCTTCTGTTCCACTCATTACCTTTGTTTTGATGCCTCAGCTTCTAAGAGAGGTGACCTTTGCAAATGAAGAAACAAGGCACATACACAAGAGGAGAGGCAGTAAAAGATTTATGGTGGTACATGTCTTTTCAAAGCTTTAAAGGTTTCTTCATTCATTATCTTCTCAAGTTTCTCCTTCCAAGGGACAGACAGTAAAAGTGGGCCTTTTTTCTCTCTTTAAATTTAATAACAGCTGGAGACTGCATGGTAAAATACATACTTGCAATAACAAGATAACAATACCAAGGAGCTCATTGGGGCAGGGCTTGTGTCACATGTGAAAACCACATTGTAACTGGCAAGTAAGACCTTTTGTACAAAGCATAAGAGTTTTTATTTTAAAGCAAAATAAGAAGAGGGGGGAAAGCAGCTGAAGGTATTGCGTAACTGGTGCAATAGAGAAATTCTTGGGCAGTACTGAATCTGCATGACAACATTTGCACAATAACCATAGGGTCGTGTTCTATGTGTCAAAGGCCTTGCTTACCTGGGTAATGTTTTGGCATTGGCCACTTGATTTGTGTCCACACTCCTAAATATTCCTATTTCTGGATGTTGGGGATTCAACTGGCTGTTTCTGACTCAGCTCTGTTGGTGTTAGACTCGATAGACTTGGCATTGAGAGGCAACCTGTGGTGGGGATAGAGCGCAAATTAGTGGAAATTCAAACTGAGATGCTTGTGGGATGTCTTAAAAAATATATATTCTGAAAGAGAAACAGCACAATGTGATATTCCAGCTCTGAATGTTTGTGTTCTTTGTGTGATTTAGATTCTGTGTGGTAATGGACTGGGAAGTGGGCAGTGTTATTTCTAATGAGATGTCAGTCCTAAAACGCTGCGTGCATTAGTGGAAAGAAGTGGTATCCAGCTGATGAGCTCTGCTGATGCTTTTTCATCTCATTAAGCCTTGATTAAGTAATATGCATGTTACTTCATAAATAGATGGTAATTAGTGCTTGACCCTACATGTGGCTGGCTGGGGCAATACAGGAAATTCTATTTACTTAATCCCTTTTTCTCCCATCTATTTTGCCTACAGAGCCACACGTTGTTCTCCAGCATTTCCACTCTAGAATATGAGTGGTCCTCTCCTCTCCCATGTAGTTTCTTGCCCTTTTGATGAGATGTGTGAGTGTACCACAAGCTATTCGCTATCTACTAATTCCTCCATCTGCCAAGAATATTTTCTGCCTGTCTTGGATATCATTTCTCTCTTTAAAGGCCTCTATGAACTCTCTGTGTGTCCAATGATAATATAGATACATTTCTCCACAATGATATGCTTTTATAGTGGGATAAGCAATTCCAGGTGGCTGTTTTGTGTCAAAATCCCAGCTGGAATCAGGGGATCCTTACCTTGACATAGATGAAGTTAATGTATTGCTTTCTCAACTGCAGTTGATCTCAGCCAGCTATGTTAGGATGTTATCTATATAGCTGTTTTTCTTCCTGCATGTCTTAGCTAAATCAGGTTTGTGGTTGTGCTATCAAATAGCCATCCTTTTCTTTGGCAACAGAAATATAATCTTTGACAGTAGAAGAACTCCATCAGGCGGCATGAGGGTGGTAAAAGTAGAATCTTGTGTTCTTAAGGAGGGAGGAGAAAGAATCCCATTGGATTGTGTGTGTTGAAGGCTGAATGGCTTGGGGTATTTATTTCTTCCCTTTTCTTTCCCCCACCCCTCCCAAGCTGAATCTGGTTTCATGACAGTTTTCTTGTCACTTCTGTTTCTATACACATTTGTTCAGATATCCTGACAGGTGTCATGCATGAGGACAGAATTTACATGGATGATTCTGGAGAAGCTGCATACCAAGAACCTTTCGTAGACGTTTGCCTGTCAACTCTATTATCCCTCAGAAAGTGTTCAAAAAGTCTCCTCTTTGTCTGGGCATGTTTAAATTTCTTAAACACAATTTTACCCTCTTTGTGTGAGAAATTCCTTTTTCTGGTTTGTATCTCTACAGTAGCTTGCAACATGCTAATCTCTGGTTAGAACAGTAAAATACTGGGGCAGTACACTTCATGTTTATAAAAATAATAATAATGATTCATAGGGAGAACATAACCCTCAAAACCCCCAAACCAACAATACTTTACCATATTAAGCAAGCATAAAATATAAAGATTGGGATTAGGGGAACATAAAATAAGATGTTTGCATAATGCAATTGTTAATAGTGCTTAATTTTTATAATGGGAAGTCCTTGCTGCTTCAAAATCACGTAAAAGATTATAGAAAATAAAGCAGAAAGCACCTGTTGGAATTCTTCCCTAATACCTGCATGCAATATTAAAATAATAACTTAAAATATGACATTTTTAAACAAATCAAAATAATTCATTTACAGTTCACTCGATTTCAGTTATATGCTAAGAAGCCAGTTTTAGAAAATTTAACTTTTTTGCATATTGCAGATTCTTACCTAAGGGAAAAAAAGATGCATGAGATATCTTGCTGGTGATGCAAAGAATGTGAGTGAGAGCTGGCAGGTGGCTTACAGATATCATTCTGAAATATCTTATCCTGCCAAAAAACAATGATGTGTTTAATTAGCACTTTGCAGATGGTGTGCAAGATGATCTTCACTTAGGAAGTTCTTCCTCCCCTCCTTTTTTTTTTTTATTTTTTGACAGCCTATTTTTGAGAGTTGATTTTGAAAACATGGCTTGTGGTGCTGCTCAGGATACACCCAGATGTAGCTGGGGATGTGTTTTCCTTGTGGTTCTGTGTGGGAATAGCTCTGTATCTTTGGGGCCCTGCTCCATGTGCAGAGGGTGTTCACATAACCCCAGTAAGAATAACATATTTAGATCATGTTAGACTAATACAGGAGTTGCTGACTTGTAAAGAGAGGAGTCAAGGCAAGGAAGTGGAATCATTTCACTTTGATTCATCTAATTTAGTGAATTGTCAGATATTGCTAAGCATGCAATGCATTTGTAGTCCAAATGTTCCTTTCAACGCAAATGTTCATACCTGCACTTTCCTGCTGGACTTAATTTTCATCTCTGCTTTTCTTAGTTTTTTTTTCACCCAGTTATTGGCAAAAGCAACAAGCAAAGAATAGACTTCAATGGCCTCTTGTTGTAAGGATGTTGCTGCAGCTGGAGGCCACAGGTGAGCACATGCAGCTGACTTAGAGACTGTGAGGAAGCAGGAAATTGGTGCTTTGTTATCTCAGGGCCTGACTTTGTTTGGGGTGGTTCTTCAGGAAAGTGGGATTCAGATTACAGAGCCTGTTTCATCAGTAGGTTCAGCAAGCCAGATTCATCCACTTCCATCCAGCCCAGTGTGCTGTCAGAGTGCTGTATTTCAATACTCCTTTGTAGCCACAGTTATTTCTACTCCCAAGATGAGGTCAGCTGGATTTATTGCTAACTGAGAGTGACACAAACACTTGCAGATGGAATAATTCTTTCTTTTTTAATGGCAAATTCTATTGTGCACAACTTTTGTGCTGTTATTCCTAGTGAGGATGAATATACTTCAGTTGACTTTGGCATTTAGTGCCACTTTGAGAGCTGTCAGAACAGCACACCCAGAGAGAAATCTTCTCTCATTCTTCTCTTGTACTCAGGTATTCTATAATACCTCATGTCATTCCTGTCAATAAAAATCAGCTCCTCTTCAGCCAGATGGTACCTGTTGCTTATCTTCTCCCTTGAATTCAAATGGACAGTTTTGGTGATTTCTAGTCTGACTCCAGGACCACATTTAAATGGGATCTGCACTGCTATTTACAATGGGTTTACTATGAGTTGTGAGTAGAATTAATGAGGGACCTGAAAATTGCCAAGGATCTACAGGAAAGGCTTAAATGAATTTGAGTAATACACTCTTGAGATTTACCCGCTGTTTTTTCCACCAGTCTGTGGTACATAGCTGTAACAGAGTAATAAACCATGCACTTCTCAATGTTCTTTGAGTTGTATTAAATATGTTGGGCTACTGCAGCTGAACAGAGGAGGATTATATATTTCTGCAATTCTAGTCCCTGCTTGCAGGTGATCCATTTACAGGGGGCTGTCAGTGGCCTGAAGTCAGGATGAGGCTGCTCTGACTGGTTTTTCTTTCCTTTCAGCAGTCCTAACTCCCTTCTGTATTACTCCATAGTTAATGGAAAGGGACTCCTTTGGCTTCTGTGAAGCTTTTCTGGATATGAATGGCTGAAAGAGAGAAGTTTTACACACATAAACCACGTTATGCCTATGATTCTTGGTGTTTCTTTTGTGGTGTTGTTAAATCTGTCAATCTGTTTTGTGTGTTCTGATGTCATGCCACAAATGCATAAGTTTTATTATTTGCTCCTGTGTTAGTCCACTTTTACTTAGTGCTTGGTTATAATGTCCAACAACACCAGTCAGGATTTGAACTCTAAAGAATGGAAGTAAAGATTTGAGGACAACCCTTACATAGCAAATGGGAGAAAATTCTCTCCATAAACCAGATTTGACAAGAAGTCAAGGAATACAGGAATAAAATGACAATTGCCACAAGCCAGACTGAGAGAGACCTTGAAAGAAATATTAATAGGAAATGGAAAAATATTCTTCAGCCTTAGAAACCAAAAAGAGCAATGACTGACTAGTTTGCTGTATGATGGAGAGGGAAGCCTAATCCCAGCATAGATAGGAGTTTAACTGAATGGTTTATGCTGGGATTGAGCAGTCCTAGGATGGTGACCATTGAGCAAAGGCAAGCAGCTGTGAGGTTTGGAAACAGAAATTACCACTTTCTAGATGAGAACACAAAGAACTTAATCCTATCAAGTCAGGAGACCAGCTAATTTCCATCACACAATGCTGAAAGAGCTGGCACAGGAAACTGCAGGACTGTGGCTGAGCATCTTTAATAAACCTTTGGGGAAAAGGGATATGACTATGGAATAGCAAATGCAGTACCTTTATTTAGGAAGGGAGCAGAAGTGATGTGGGAAAGGACAGGTCATTAATCTCACCTCAGCTGCATGCAGGGCTTAGAACAAAGTCTGAAGGAAGGACTAATTAAGACACATGAGAAAATGGGCAATGGGATAAAGAGTGGCATGGCTTTACCATAAGTAAGCTAAAGGAAAGGCATGCACACTATTTTTTTGTCTTAAAGGAAAGTGCTCAGAAATTTGAAAGAGGGCTTCCAAGCTTCTGCTCTTTGGGGAATATTCTTAAATATCCCTCTTTAGTGGCTCAGACTTTACAGTGGCTTTGCTCAGCATTTCCCTCTAGACTTCCCTTAAGTTTCCTGCTGAATAAAATGATCTTCAGCAGTCATTTAAAATATAGTTGTGGTTTCTTCCCTGCACACCAGACACCAAAAGGTAGATGTCATGCTGAGCCTTACTTTGATGTTGCAATAATTTACATGATTGTTTCTGCAGTATTTTATCTTTAATGTTCATTATTGATTTGTGCCTACAGATAAATGTCCTTGTTTTGAAAATAAGGGACAGCATGTACTGACCCAGCCAGAACATCAAAGAGAAATTTAATGGGGTGTAATTTTGCTTCTAAACAAAACTGAAACAATCAACGTTTTTAAATGCTTTTAGAGCAATCTTCCATCTACATTGTTATGAACAATCAGTTGGCCAAGTAAAGTGAGGAGATCATTTTTATGTGAATTTTATGCAATTTAATTGCAGTATCTTAGAATTGCATAGAATATCTTCATGCTTGTGGTACTTTTATGATTCTTGTACAGTGCAGAGAAGCACCAGGGGAAGCTGGGTTGTGTCAGGTGAAGTGCTGACTCAGCCTGCTTCCACTCTCCAGTTCAGCTCAGATCTTTGCCACTTTGACTGGAGCGTGGGTGAGGGTAGTGGATGTCACATCAAATCAGAGCTGACTTTTCTGTTTCTTTAAATTGCTAGACCTGCATGCAACAAACATGCTGATAGAGATATGCAAAGTGGAAGAACTAAATGCTCTTTGAAAAGTGCTGCAATCAACAATATATGCTAAAAATGTGTTTACTTTAAATGTCATTTTACACTTTTTGCTCTGTAAATGTGATCCCTGTGCATTTTGAGCTGCTGAGGATATTGCTTCTTCAGAGAATTTTAAGTGCAAGATGCTCAGAGCCATTAAAGTTTTTGATCCTGAAGGCATCTCTGATTAGCAGACCACCAGGAAACAGAATGGATGTTGCTTGTAGGTGGGGGAAAATATCATCAGTGACATTTACTGACTTCCTAATGAAATAGTAAGATTTCCTGGGAGGCTTCCATAAGGATTCAAAGTGGTGCTCATAGGTGTTTGGTAGGCCTATTTTTTTCATCTACCTCCTCTCTCTGGAGATGAAGTTTGTCAGAAAATGTTGAACACCAAAGTACAGGAGCAACTAAGGCAATGATCTGTGTGCCCCTTGCTTCAAAAAAAACATTGCCATGAGGGAGAGAGGAACATGAAGTAAATATTGGCTTGTTCGCAGTGGAAGGCTACAGTCATACAGAAATTAGGTGGTAATTTAAGCTTCCCAGTCATGAAGAATAATGTAGAATCATGGAGAATCTAGTAACAGACTCAACAACAGAAAAGTTGCAATCTACACATGGTAGGGCATTTTTCACTTTTTTGAGCTTCGGTGAACTGGTGGCAAATGTCTTTATTTTCTATTGTCCCTTACAGCCTCCTGAAACATATTTCTGCCTTTCCTGAACTCAGATTTTCAGGCCCATCTGTCTTACTGAGAACATTTCTTGTTATCAAATGCCTGCAGCAAAGCAAAAAAAGTATCTCCCCAATTTAGCCTGTAATAATTTCTGTCCATGGTACATCTTTGTTACATTTCTCCTGTCTTTTAGACTCTCTGCTCTTACAGGCCTCATTCTGCTTCTCTTGAGATTGAAATTTGCTGGTGAAGTAAAAGAATTAAAAACCACTAGGATATTCCCTTATCTTCCAATATTAGAAGAGGACAGAATCCATACCACTACATGTATGGGAGAGCTTTAGGAAAGAGTTATTTTCCATACCTAGCACAGCTGACTGTGTGCTTCCAAATATTAGTCTCCTACTCCTTTTTTTCCTTTAGGTGAGCATATTTAGAAAATTTGCATCCTGCTAAAGTTAGTACATTCCAATTTAACTAGCCTATGGAAATGTGTAATCACTCAGTTTGCATTCATTGATTTTTTTATTGTCTTCTTATTAAAGTTTAATTGTATTAACCTCAGAAGTCAATCTCAACATTTTCATTAAACTCAGATGTATGAAGAGCTCTGAGACTGGTGTAAATTTTGAGTCAGTGTTTGCTTGCCACCTTCATTTTTACAGCCCTGTTATTAAGTCTAGACTTTATTGTCTTTTGATGCACGATGTTTTCTAAACCAGACTGAGAGCTGGGTGAAAATTTGTGAGTGAATGAACTTTGTAGATATTCTTGCTTCATATGTGCAGCAAGTCTTGCCTCGAGCTAAATTCTGACCAGACTTTAACAAAAAATAGAATAGTAGCTAATGCTGTCATTACAATTTACATGCTGACAACCTGAATATTGCCAGCTGGCATTCTAAATTCATTCTGACTTTAGAGATATTACTGATTTCAGCAATATCTAAAGAAAAGTATATAAATTGTTTAAGATGAAAAAGACATGAAGATACAATATCATCTTTTGTGGTATTTTGATCCTGGCACCCACAGGATTTCTTGCTCACTTCACTCCCTCTCCCATCCCATCCCTGCAAGATGTGGGAGAGAAAAGGGAGATTGAAAGTGACAAAAATCATTGGACAAGATAAAAAGATTTTATAGGGGAAGGAAAGAGGGGGAAACCCCAAGGCTGTTTAGTCAGGCAGGGAGGAAAGCACCTTAGTCAGAAAGGATAAGTATTCTATACCTACTGGGTGACTATTGTCAAGGGCAGCCTTAGGAAGCAGATATTTATGTAGTTCACATCTTAACACTTTTGTCTCTTCAAGCATCCTCCTGTCATGTCAGAAAACACAGACTAGATTCCTAAACCCAGTGAGCAGTAAAAAATGCCATTGCACATTTTGTTTTTATGTTGTGATTTTCCTTTCTGTGCTACTACTAACTTACTGTAGGCAGCATTTCAGGTGTGCACACTTAAAACATTGAGGCCTCCTCAACAAAACATGCTCTGATTCACTTCATGTGAACCTAATTAATTAACTCTCTTTATGCTCTGCTGTGAGACAGCTGGGAGAAAGTTGGAGGTCTGCAGAATTCAAAATATCCCAAACTGCTGTGAAACACTGTTAAAAATACCCTTATATCCCACGAACACATGTACTTGATATTCTGGGTCTGTAGTCAGGAATTAGCATCATATCCAGCATGACTACAGAAGATCATCAGCTAAAAAATAAAGGAGCATTTAAATAATCCACATAGTTAATTTACAATTCAGTGCTAGATTGATTTTTATTAAATTACAGCTTTGCATACAGTCTACAAACCAAATAAGCCATCAAATTTAAACAGTGAGGGAGGTACAAGAAATTCAATTGTTAATTCCCTGGTTGGTCCAGGATCTCATTGATGTGTCTGCCTGGGTGTGACAATCCAGTGGTTTGAGATTCAAGCAAATGATCTGAAGTCACTGTTGGAAGGACTTTTATAAATAATTCTCATTGTCAGTCAGAGAGCAACTCACCTTTCCTATTCAGGAGACTGGGCACAGTTGTCTTATCATCCATGTTGGCATTACCACGTGTGAAATTCTCAGTAAAGTGGGGTTTGTTTATATTTTTTTTAATGTTCTGTCCATGGTGCTGATGTTCCTGATCAGTATTGTCATAATCCATCACAATGAAATCAAGGGTGTTTTGCTAAGATACTGAATGCTCCATCACTTAGACATCTTTACCCATGGTATTATTGGCCACTTGGCTGACTGTAGGCCCAGCAGCAGTGGAGGAATGGTGATTACTTGTTGAATCCCCAGGGTCCCAATGGCTTTATTGAAACTAAATCACCTAACAGGATGTGCTGAATAAGTTATGTTTTTTCATTCTGAAAACCTTGTTACACCCTCCTTGAGGTTTCCTGAGTGGATGGAAAGTGGATGGTAGAGCCAAAAAGCTGCAAATTCAGAGCAGCCTCATGAACTTGTCAAAGAAGTTGAACAAAATTCTTTCATGTGCTATAATGAAAATTCTTCATCTGCTTCATGGCTAACAAGACAGAGAATGTTTGCTTACTCACAGGCATCAATTCTATTGAGTTACTATAAATGAAACCTGAGGGGGAAGTTTTTATTATTGTAGTAAAGAGGATAATCAGGAAGCAGCAAGTGAGGAAAGTTCGAGAAGTACCAAATTTTTCTAAAAATGGCATAACCTGTTGCCAAAAGACTGATTCCTCAGAGATGGATTACATTCAGAGCATGCCAGTTTCTCAAAGCTGAAACTATTATTGGCCACATGAACTGCATTTAGGAAAAAAAAAGATAACTCAGAACTGGTTATAAATTGTCAGTAAATGTCTACAAAAACTAGTCTGGACTTCTCTTTGGTTCTCTGCTTGTTTACAAAATGTAAGAAGTTCAGTGAAGCATAATTCACTCCCTGCTCATCCCTTGGCACTCCTTAGGGAACAGCAGGGGCCTAAAATAATGTCAATAAAAACTTGAGTTGCAGCCCTTCAGTCCAGTTTCTCATGGGCTCACACAGCATTACATGCATGGAGCCCTGTGCTTTATTGAGTCTGTCTTCAAATGGGTTCCAGAGCCCTGTCCCTTACAGGAAAGCAGCAGGTCAAAAGGTTCCTCAACAGCAACTATTAATATTCTGTGTTCTGTGAATCTAAATAATTTGCAAAAATCCTTCCAGGGTCATTGATAAGTTTTCTAAATCATGACAAACTTCGCTGAAGTGAAAGAAAATAAGTTTGTAACATTTAAATATGTTCAAGAGACTGTTCTTGGTAGTTCTTGACCAATCAGTCTGGCATCTGCCCTGGACAAAAGAGTCTGTTACTATTGACTTGAAAGCATTGATAATTTAATGGCAATGTAATTAAACTTTGATAAGACTTGCATTAATTCTGCAGAGTCTTCTCGTTAGGAATAAAAGTAACACAAAATCAAATGGTTGTACAGTCTATGGATGAAAAACATCTAAGTGGTGTGCCCCAAACTGACCTGGAAACAGGAAAACATGACTCCTGTCTGAAATCTTTCCTTTCTTTCCAGAATTAGCTTAGCAAACTTAGCAGGGCTGAAGTTTAAAGCAGTGCAAGTATCAGGAATATGATAACTGCTGAAGATGGCTGATGGGAATAACCTGGTTTGGTTTGGCATGCTGAAAAGAGCAAAGAAAACTGTGTTTTAGTGGGGAATTCTTCTGTGGAGGCAATGACAGTTAGGATGGAGGATTCTCTTCTGGCAAGTGACATTGGAGAAATCTTGAAACTCTTGTGGTTTCTCACCACCCAGGTGAGAAATGATGATGATGTTGTGACCACGAGACTTTGGCTGATACCCGAGGAATTATGACACCTTTGGGGTACAGAAGGTTCCTCCTCTGTACATTTGGTACCTGTGGTTACTAATGAACTGGAGGGCAAATTAATACTGACTCAGCTAAGTCCAGTCCTGGAAGCACCTTAGGCTTTCAGGATTTAAATTTCAGGGAAGCCTTACTGGATTTGGCTGTTCCACCAATGTCCTCCTCTGGGAGGCAGAGATGCAGAATACACCAAATGATACATGAACAAAGAGTTGACACTGTAGGGCTGTTTAGTCAGGCAGGAAGGAAAGCACCTTAGTCAGAAGGCTGGGAGCTGAAGGTGACAAAATCAGAGGTGAAATAAAACACATAAACAGGGACTATAATTAGTCTTAGCTTGACATGCATGGTGGTTGTCTGAGCACCCTCTGGGATTTTAAAAAGGAAGAATGGGTTTGCTCCTGAGAGTGCACAAGATAATCCAAGCAGAAACCATTTCAAGAGTCCCATGGCTTCCCTTATGCATGAAGCCAGTCACAGACCACAGCAGCCGGTCCTCCCATCATGATTTGTGTTTAGCAACCTCAAAAAAATAATTAAAATCCCCCTCAAACTGAAAAAAAACCAAAACAACCAAATCATCCTATGGTTGTGTTGCTTTATGCAACAACAGAGTTGGGTTGAAACACACCTTTGTGATTCTCCCAGGAAGCAGAAAAGCTGTAGCACATCAGAAAACATTCGAAATGCACTACACATGAAAAAGAAAGCTTCCAGCTCTTGATTAGCCTCAGAAATCTTATCAATGGTGAATTATCAAAAGGTGAAAGTACAGCAAGAGGGCTTGCCTAATTTACATTCTTATAATGGGTTCAGTTTAGAAGGTTAATATACAATATGAATCCCTGCCAGGCACATTGTCCTATCAGAGAGCATTACCAAATGTTAGAGGGGAATGCTCGTGAGAGGAAGGTCAAGAATTTATCATCCTTTCATTAAATAATTTGAATGGAAATCAAAGAACAAGGAAGAGGTAGAAATGCAGAAAGCAGAAGCTGCAATGGCAACAAGATTAAAACTTGCTCTATAAGAAGGATTACTGTTAAATTTTCACAGTAAATGGCAAGCTTGTGTGTTTTGTTGGTGTTGAAAACCCTGAGCTGCTTTCTCCAGTGTGATGACCTTTCCACTGTAATTTTCTTTTGAGTAAATTGATAATAAGAAAATAAAAGGGAAGATAATCCTGCCCTGATGTCCTCTGCCCAGTCAGTCTTGTAGGTGCTCAAGATTCTGTTTGCAAATGAGACAAAAAAGTGCTTTTATTTCATGAAAACTGATGAGCTATTTAGGTTTAAATCAAGACTTGCAGAAAATTCCTTATTTCAGAACTTTGTGTTGTGTGACTAATTATGTTTTCCTATTAGAATATGAAATTATTTCTTGGTTAAATGTTGCTTCTTAATTCAAGGAGAAGTTTTACTTTTTAAACTTTATTGCAAATAATGTTTTCTACATTTATTATTGTCTTCCCCTTTCTCCCCATTGATCTCACCTTCCTTTTTATTATGTCATTAAGAGAGTTGGATATATTTTGTCTGATGTGGGCTTAAATAATCTATGAAAAGAGAAGGTACCTTAATGTTTGAATTCTATGATGACCAAAATAAACAGATGAATTTCATCTGCCTATAGACTTCCAGTGGTGTTTTGAGATTAAAAAATAGTAAATCCCTTTCCTTTGAAAATCAAGAAGTGTCCATTTTCCAAATAAGCTGCCCTAGGTTTGAACACATATACTGATTATGACCTTAAATTGATAATGCAACTGTGCCTAAATTATAGGCCAAGTCCTGGCAATTCTGCCAACAAACTTAGCCTCAGAGAAATTACATTATTTTATAAATTCTTCTTTGAATGGACTTTGATTCTATTTAAAGGAAAATAATTCCTTTTTTCTTCTGCACAGCCTCAGAGGGAGCTGGGGGTGACAATGTTCTATTAAGTGAGCTAATGGAGCAGCTCTCTCTGCTAAACTTGTGTAACTCTGGAAATGCCATATGCTGCTTGCTTCTTCCCTAATCATTTTAGCAAGTCAAGAAAGATCCCTCCCTCCTTTTAGGATGTTTTTCTACATCACAGTCTTGATGCCTCACTTGCTGCTAATTGCAGTGATTTCAACTATGTTGGCACTAAAGCTTGGTGGGTGCTGAAAGAATTCTGGAAGTGTTTTCTTGACTTATCACATTTGCTTTGGCAGCATTCACTCTCCTTGGAGATTTTCTTTCACTAGCAGACTTTTAAAGGCATGAATGGGTGCAATGGGTCCAATACAAAGCAATGTATTTTGGATAAATACTCCAAACTTCCAGGAAGTAAATTTCAGAATCAAAGTGGTAAATATTATTGCTGCAAAAGTAGCTTAGGCAGAGTGCTGGACCTGTTGGTGTGGATGAAATAGCTTGTGAGCTTTCAACAACACATCTGGGAGTTCAGGGAAAGTGCCAGTTTATACCAGCAAGAGGCTTGACTGCTAAGCCATATCCTTGAAACATCTGGGCATCATTACTTGAGATGTGCACACTTTGTCCTTGGGGAAATGAGGAATTTAAGTGCCAAAATAAATGTACTGTGCTGCAGTTTAAAATACACACTGAACTGCTTTACCATCCTCATCTCTCTTTCCTTTTGGAAGTTGCACGGCCCTGCAGTGATCAGTTCATTAGTGAACTTTTGTGAAAAATAGTTTTCAAAGGATTCCCATCACTTTGTATCTTCCAAAATCTGATGTTTCCCATGCAGGATTTTTACTCCCAGCCCTACACACTGGAGAAGGTAAAAGTATGAAAATACACTAATGGGTTTGAAAGGAAAGAAAGATATAGGTGAGGTGACAACAGGAAAGGAGGGAAATAATCCTTATTTCTAAAGATCCTTTGTTTTAAAGAGGAAGGGGAATAGATGGATTTGTAGTGTTTGACTGGTAAATTTCAAAGTTTTACATCTATACCATGAAATGTTGGTAAATTAGAATGTTATAAAATTGTGAAACCTGCTCTTTTAACTGCCTTTCTACCCCTGATCTCCATTAAGCCAAGCACAGGAACAAGGCTAAGCATGGTAAATAAATTTCCTTTTTTTCTTCCAATTAATCTTTAATATATATTGCAATGTTAGGAGGAAATGAGAATATTCATTTACTGCAGCATTTCATCTTGCACTGCTCTTTAGGTTCAATTTACTGAGCCCTGCTTTGATGAAGTAGAAAGAAATCAAAGGATAAAAATATGCTGATAGACAACCTCAGAGAAATTGTATTTCAAGCTTAAGGAAAGAGAAAACTACTTTCTTATGGGTGCAAAATGTAAGATGTTTACCAAAATCTATAAAGAATTAGAGGCAGAAGGAGGAGTTACATTCTTTTGGAATAGAATGGTTGGCATTTAATGTTTCTTTAGATGCTTCCCTTTGCCTCAATCCCTGCTATTTAAAGTTTCCATGTGGTATTAGCCAAAAATCTTAGATCAGTTTATTGCCAGTGTATACAGCTTTCCCCAAAGTATACTAAGAACTCAAACCACGTGTAATGTTCGCAAGCAATTTAGTGTTGCTTTGTGTGTATTCAGTGCTTACAAGATGCAGTTAATTGTTTTAATCATTTATTTAGCATTACCTGATTAAACATGCAGAATTATCACCATAATTATCACCATAATTAAGCTGGTTCTGCTTTGAACTTGACTCAGATCAGCAGTTTTTACCATGCTTGTAGGAAACTATTATTCTGGCATTAAATGGTGTGAAACCCAGTCTGTGGTTCCTTTAGAGAACTCTCAAACTGACTAAGAATGTTTCTATTTTTATTTTTTTCTCCTCTTCTCTAAGTGAGGTGCAAAATTTTAGCCAGAGCCTTTTGTTCTGGAGATCATACCTTTAAAATATACAAGAAAGACAAAGTGTGGCAGAGGAGAAGAACTGTTATAAGTAATTTAAGAGAAACTGGAGCTCAAAGATGTTAACTTTTCCCAAGATCAGACAGGAGGCCAGAACTATGAATTAAGGAATGGACCTTAAGGACAAGATGTTCCATCTGGATCTCTTTCCTTAAATATTGGAAGGAAAATGTTTGTGATCTTCAGATTTGACATAGCAGGGATAGTTCTTCCTTCACAAATCTCCATGGAAACTCACAGTACAGGTTGGATGGAGCAAAGGAAAGGTAGTGCAGCTCTGGGCTATCTCACCATGGCAAAGGATTTTCTGTGTGATAACATTTCCTTAAAAGTGGATTAGAAACTGTGAGTAAAGGAAGTGTTTTTGTCAAGGACCAAAGCCAGAGCTTTGGCTGTTAGTGAAATGTTGGAGCAGCGTGGCACCTCTGTTCTAGGGTTATCAGATTGTAAAGGTGAAAAGTAGGACAAATCCAGAAGAAAAATCACTCCCAGTAGAACCCAAATTTGCTTACCTCACCTCTTGAGTAGAACTGCTACTGCATATGTCATTTATTCTGTATTTTTCTGCAGAAAAAGCAGAGGAAGTCTTGATGGATACACTTTTCAAATGGGTACAGTATTTCCTACACAGAATGAAAGTTTTGAATGATAAAGGAGGTCTGGCAAATTTTCAATTTTTTTCAAGTTCTGGGATTTAAGGAACAGACTCAGCCTATTCTGGGTGCAGGGGCACAGAGAAGAAATGTTGAAGTTCTTTAATGTCTAAGATTTCAAGAAGGCATTGAGCATTGTGGTACTTTTTGAAAGAGACTGATGTTGGTTTTGTCTGCCCATGCATATCTTGATTTAAATGATAATTTTTAGGTCCCAGAAAATACAGACTGGGGCCTTATCTATTCCAAACTGAGTGCTGAAACTTAATTTGTTTTGAGTTGATGGTGATGCATTGTCAGTTTTACCATGACTCAAAAAAAATATAAACTGTAGGTTTTTTTCATTGTTATACTATTACCCTTATATTCTGACCATAATTGGCTAATGAATTTTTGCTTTAATTAGCACATTTTGATTTAAATTTTGTGGCTTATTTAAGATATTTACATTTCTTATTTGCTTATGTCTCTTTGCTTTCTATAAATTTACAGTTATGCTCTTTTAATGAGAAACGACATTAACTATAAATGACAATTTGCTTTCTTATAGGCTCTTTTTGTATTTTAAGTTATGCCTAAAAGTGCTCAGATTAGCAGTTCTGAATTTCTGCTCAAAGATAGACTTGAGATTTTTGCAGTGGTCCTGATTCTGTCATTATCTCTGTGTTAACTGCTTAACATTAATGAATTTAAAGTCCATACCTTCAAGTGGTGTTTATTGGAGGAATGGTATCTTTATACACAACAGCATGCACAAAATTTGACCTCTTATATAGGAAAGGTCTTTTTAATAAGTCATGAAATGTGACATTTTCAGGTGGAAATTGTGGTTTGCTTTTATTGAGAATGCTTTTGGGAACACAGCATTACTAAGTGATAAATGTGTCAGGAAAAAAAAAAGCAGAATCTTGACTCTAAGTGGCCAAACCTGTGGGCATTTTCCAGAAGTGTTTTCCAGCCTGTACATAAACTTTCTCCTGTCTCCTCTCTTTGGTCTTCCTGTCTCTTGAGACCTCTTACTCACTCTACATTTACTCATTTCCAACAGAGATGATTCCATTTGGAGCAGCTTCTTATTTTACTCCATGGGCTTCAAAACCCCCTTTGTGAAAATCTTCTCCTTTCCTTTACAGCAGGGTTAGTGTGGTTTTGTTTAGCATTGCAGCTGTTCATATTTCTCTTTATGGGACATTTCTTTGGCTTTGTTTTTCTCTCTCATGTTGTTTTTGTGGGAATTTGCCCAGAGTGGGAGTTGGAACAAATTAATTTTCCTGAAATGTAATTCTGGGAGGGCTGCACCAGATGAGAGAGAATATGAGAGGGTCTCCATTACTGTGTTTATAGCTACCTGTCGCTATTGATCACTAACTAATCTTCTTGGAAGTATCATTTCAATTTTCCTTTTTCAGTGTGGGCTAAGCAGTGTTGCCAACACACATTTTTCTCTGTCAGACATCACAGTAAGTATGTGGCAGACAAAAAGTTTGAAAGCCATCTCTTCAGATTGCTGTTTAAAAAAGTCTTTTGAATTACTCCATTGGAGGTGTCATGCTTACTGGCACTGAAAAATTAGAATTTTTGAAAGCAAAGGGGTTGGATATATTCTACCAACCTGTGCTGAGCACCTACACATCCTGATAGGAAAACGGGTGAAAATTAGGTAAAAAAAAATAGGGAAATGTATAGAGAGACTTGAGATTTGAAAATGGCATGTGATCTGACTGTATTAAAAGCCTAAAAGCAAAGGGCAACGTCTTAAAAATCAGTGGGAGAAAGAGTTTGGGTCCATGTTTTGCCAGGAACAGTGGTGGGACTTTCTGTGCTCTGAATGTGTCTCCTGGTTTTGGTCCATGGGACATTTATTTCTATGTTTCTGGTGCTACAGAAATGCTGTCTGATCATCTTTGGTGGAAGTTCTGTGGCCTCCCTTGCAGGACTGTCCATCCCAATCCTCACAAAATTGGAGGAACTTACTGGGACATGGTTTATCACTGGAAGGGAGAGCTGAGCTCTCAAGTGCTCTGGTGTTCACAGCCAGTTTATTTGCACCGATTTATCAAGATTTTAGCAAGCCTGGTGGGGTTGTGTTCCAAAGATGAGTTACGGTACATAAAATTCTGTAGGAAGCATGGGAAGGAAAAGGTACTTCACCCAAGAAGCTGCTTGGGAGGGACTTCAAGAGCTGTGGGAGCAAGAGGTTGCACTGAAATCTGTCTTGGAGGCTGCAGCAGGCTCCAGAGAGTGCAACTCTCTCTTTTCATGTGTTGAAATCACAGAAAATCCTCAGTCCTTCTCATGTTCCCCCTGCTGTTAGAGCTTTCTGTGACTGGTTTTTGTGGGATCACCAACCTGGATTTGCAAGGTTCTGTGGGGAAAGAGTAAAGATGTCAGGTAGGCATGCAGGAGGCACACCTGCCCTTCAGGGCTTCCTACAGACAGAGCTGCCCCTTCTGCTCTGCTCTCTCTGTGAGTAAAATAAAACAAAATACAAACTTTGATGCCACTGGGAGCCTCCAGACAGTGAAATGAGAATTCTTTGGTAAATAGCAGTAAATGCTACTTCAGTAGTAGCATTTCAAGAGGATGGTGCGTGTTCTGCACTCAAAGTAAGAACTTTGGTTAATTTGGATGTCTGTCACTCCTGCACCTTCCTTCAGCTGGTATTTTGGTGAGAAGTGCATGTGCAGTACCTGTGGTCTGGATGAGAGGTGCCAGGTTCCAAACCAAACTCCCCAGCTGCCTTCCAATAAATAAAAATTACAGTATAGAGATAAAAGAAATGCTAGAAATCTTTCCAGATATCTCATACATACATACATACATTTATATCTCAGGGTGGCATATGTAAGAACAAAGCAAGTCACAGGTTGGAAAAACCTGCCCTCAAAACCAAAGGAAATAATGCTGGAGGTGAAAGAAAAAAACCTGGAGCTTGTAGAGACAAAACAAATAACTTTTCAAGATATTAGGTGCTATAGTAGATGCAGAGGTTATTTCAAAAGGAGAGATCCACCTGTAAATTTGGAAATAAAGATTTGTAATAGGCAGTTTCTTTCCTAGTGCAAGAATGAAAGAAGGAGATGAGTGGCAAGAGATCAAAGGGCGCTTAGAGGATGTACAGACTGGATGAGGGACAGGCAGGCAGGACAGAAAGCAGGATCAAAGGACACTAATGATGAAGAAGCTCTGCTTGCTATTTCCCATAAAGAAACACAGTGAGTCAGCAGAAGTTCAGAGGGTATTAAAAGGAAAAATCTAAAAGGAGATCACATTAGAAGCAAGCTCCATGTATTTCTTGCCCATCAGGGGACGTATTAATAAAGGCACATGGGCAACATTCGTGCACAAGTTTTTAAAGTGCAGGTGCCTTTGGCTTTCAAGCTATGGCTTTAAAAGCCTTGAAGAGAGCAGTCTGAAAAAAGGCAAAGCAGCCAGCACATTAATTGACAGCCCCATTACAGGGCTTGGTGGAGCCTTGTCTGGAGTGCTTTGAGTTCTGTTTTGTTCCCAGCTAATGCCCTGTTGTCATTAAATACAAATGGTGCATGTGTTTATTTTCTGTTCTTTCGTGTTCCTCTGAGGCAATGACAGAAATATTACTCTTGTCTACTTATGGGTAGTAAAGCTGCTTCCCACAAGTCTATTGATGAACTAGAGGATGTGTCAGGGAAAAGGAGCTTCAAACTGTACTCTGGAAACACACTTAATTAAGGATATCAAAGACATGATTAGAATAATTAGGAAATTGCTCTGTATAATATTTAGCAATTTGTGATTGTCATCCATTGGCCACAAAAGACTTCCTGCATAGGAAGGCAGCTTCCTTCTTGCTGTTTTTGAGAGGCTTTTTTGTGTTTGGGTCAGTGAGTGACACGTGCAGGGCTGTGCTGCAACTCCAGCCGAAAGCTGGGAGCACAACCCACACCTGAGACTGGAAAGGGAGGAGGGAAATGAGCCATTTTGGAAAAATCACAGTTAAACTTTTGTGTGTAGTCTAAAAGGAGCGTTGTAGGGGAGAATTAATGATTACCTCTGGAATTGGGAAAAGAGAACAACGACATGACAATTCTTCGCTGAAACAAAGATTCTGGAGTCTTTATATTAATCTCCACCTCCATCTGCAGGCCATGCAGGGACTATGGTGTGTCAGGGGAGAGGACACATTCAGGAATCTCATTGCAATGTTCTTTGAAATCAAATGTGTTTTCTAAAGCCTTGGAAGATCGATGGGAGAGGTGTTTCTGCAAACATATGTAAAAATCCCTGTACAGAGTTTTGTCTTTTCAGTGTGTTTATGTCACAAATTGTCACAGAGCAGGCAGTAACAGCAATTTGGGGAACTTACACTGCAGGGTGCTGGGTCAGTTCATGTAGCTGAGGATCTACTTGTCTCTCTGGTACTAAATCCCCCTGAATCTTATTAGATTTGCTTCAATGAGTGAAACTTGCTCCTTGTGTGGCTATTTTTGGAATAGGTGTGGTTAATCAAGAGCACTTTCTGCACAGTCCCACGTCTTTGTGCTGCTGTTTCTCTGTGTATGCCCTGAGGAATTTCCCCAATATGCTGAATATAATCATTGGACCTTCTGTCTTTATTGCTTTCTGTTCAATTTCTCGTAGCTGGCTTGCTTTTTGCTGCTACCCCAGATTTTTCTTGCTCTGTATTTCTTGTTGAATACAATATGGAATGAAAACAGTTTAAACAAGACCTAGAAATACAGAACTTCCTTAGCAATTATTCTGTTCTTTTATCTCTCTCAATTTTAATGCAATTGGGCTCCCTCCTTTTATCCCTGATCAGTGTTCTGCTGCTCTTGCATCTCATTTTCCATATCTGCTTAAATGAATTGCTTTCTGATTTCCTGATTATACTGTGTCTTTTCTCTAGTAAATTCTGCAACTATTTCAGTGAACTTTCCTATTACAATATTGTATTCCATCTTAACATCTCTTTTCATAGTCATGAGAGAAAATTCCTCCTCAGTTTTCTGTATCAAGCCTAAGATTATAGTTCTATCATCCAAGTCTCCCATACCTAGGATTCTTGGCAGCTTGAAAGTACCAAAACTGCCAAATTGCACAAAACCATTTTAATTTAATGATTCAGATTTATAAAAGCATATGCTGAAACTGAGAAATTTTTAGTAACTTAGACTTAATTTATTTGTCTGTTGAATTGTGTTGTCCTGTTTGTTGATCCAAGTTGTGTGGTGATCCTTGAAATATGGCAGGATGCACTTTGCATGTTTATGTGATTTTTAAGGGAATTAAACTTTCTGAATGAAATGTTTCAGTTTGGATGGAAATTTAGTTTTAAGGTCTTGAAATTTTAGCTCACATTTAGCACCATGAGACACAGCAGTAACGAGAATGAAGACAAAAACTTGAAAGATATTACCATGTCCAGTCTAATCACTGATGATGCCCTTGGTCCATTTCTGCTGGTCAGAACCATGTATGGAAGAAAAATCAGTCAAGCAGTAGAAAATCACTCCAGTTGTTTTAACAGAGAAATATTTATTGCTGCTATGAGAAAGGAAAACCTGACACATGAAATTAGAAAGATACATTTAGCCAGGTTCAGTTGGAAGGCCAAAAGGAGATGGGGATAGGCCACTTGACACTGCCTGAGGATCCAGCCTTGGAATGAGGCAACATAAAGGAAAAATATGTACACACTGCAGCTAAAGTAGAGGTTGATAAAGTGAGAACAGAGGGAAAGTAATAGTGCCAGTGCTACAAAAGAGATTTAATAGGGGTTTGAAACTGAACTGCACAGTTATTGATAGCACATCATCAGCCTGAGGTGCCTTTTCATTATGGCCCAGCTGGTTAGAAGAAAGAGTATGAAGGGATTGAGGAAGGCATTTTTAGCAGTGGCCCATGAAAAACAGGGCTAATGCAGAATTCTCTGAACAAACAATGGCTTTTGAGGTACAAAAACGAGTTGGAATGCGAGAAACTTCACCCCGATAAGATGCATTTCAAACCGAACCAAACCAAACACTGAGATATAATGATAATAAGCCACACATTTATCCAAGGTATAAATCTGAACCCTTTGGGTAAATTTTGCTCCTTTCTTTTTATGTTTAATTTCCCTTCTTAGCCTTTATTCCCACATTTTTACTTAGATCACAAACAGCTGGTGTAGAAAAGGTATATTTGTGTATTAATAGAAACAATCAAAGTCATAAAAATTATTTAAAATTTAGGAAAAATTCCCCAACCACATGTGCCTTGAAACTGGAGAAAAGTTATGTCTTAGCAAGTTGTGTCTTCTTTTCTATTTGTAAGAGCTATTAAATGATGTGACTCCCAGGGCAGAAAGAATAAATGGGTTTATCTTGGTGGAAGCCTCACAGATTGATATTTTAGAGCTTTAGTGACTGAGCACTGGGATATTCATTTTGAGCATCAGCATTTTCCATTTTTTCCAGAGCTTCTCCTGGAGAAACAAACCTCTTAGCAGTCAAGAGACTTTTACCTTTTTAAAATCATTGAACAGGGAGATTTTCCTCCCTTCTTGGTTTTAGTCTCAAAGTTAAAAGTTTAGGAAGTGACATTGCAAACTGGATTATTTCAAATTCTTGAAGCTGCATAATGTCAAAGTGCACTGATAGACCAGACCACCTCCACCTGTTAGTCCAGTTTGAATGGAATTTGCTAGGTCCTAGATTGAAGCATCTTTTCTACCTGGTTTCCAAAATGCTGATTGGTTTACAGTTGATTCTTGTACCTTGATATAATATTGCAGTTTGTAAGATTGGTCATTGATAAATCAAACAGAATTGTTTGCATTCATATCATTTTTTGAATGAGAAGTTTCAGACTCTTATTCTCCATCCTCAGAAAATTTTCAGTCTTGCACCTTAGCAGTGAAAGAAGTAGAACTGCCAAAGCATAAAAAAATTCCCCAACCAAACCACCTCAAAACTAATCAGTCAGAGTTCAATTTAAAAGATGTGTAAGAAATTTCGAGAGACTGGTTTGCTAATCTGATAGGAAATTTCATTCCTAAAGCTCTACTCTTTTGGAGAAAAATAGGATTGTAGGCCTCATTTTCAGCTGATTTGGGTGCAGCCCTAACTCTGGAATATCTGTGAGTTGCTAATAAACTCTGTACCTATCTACTACATCTGTTTGCAGAGAGTAGAATTTTGTGTGCCCAGAAATTTGTCATTATACAGTGAGGAAAGAGAGAGCTCTAGAGACTCTGTAGTAACTGCAATGGTTGTAATTATGTTAAATCCATAAATGTATCAAATAAACTGTTTGATGTTCCTTGTTTTCACTGTATTCAGTGTAAAAGGAAACATGAAATGACCTTCTGGTGATTAGAGTAACAAGTGCTCTAACAACCCCAATATGTGTTTAATGCATCATGCAAGCTTTGTGATGATGTATATTCTGGAGTTGGATGAAAATACTGCAAAACAGTATGAAAAGGAGCTATGTTTAACATCAGATGAAAGGAAATAATGGAAGGAAAGAGAAAAGGCTGGCATTTTATAGCTACCTGGCTTTGGAGTGTATGATTGCTTGTTATTTTTACCTCTGAATCACCTCATCACTGACCTCTTTCAGGTCACAACATAATATCCACATGACAGTATCTAACATCAGTTTTGTCCTTGTAGTGAATAATTTACAAGTTAGAAGTGTAATTTCATTGAATATCAGACAAGTCCTCTATTGGTTTTGGGATAGAGGTTAAAAAACTTGCCTGGCACCTATAGCAATGTCTTATTCCATGAAAGGGTTCACCCTGACCTGAGTAACTCCTGTCTTCTGATTAACACTCTGCCTATCTTATGTTGTCTGTAAGTGGATGTTTTTGGCTTGTCATATTCTTCTGTTGGCCTATTTGTTGTAAATAATCTCCTACTTTTTTAGCATGGGACCAGTAATTATTCAGGGCTTTATGAAATCCAGGCCTTTTTACTGTAACATCCATAAAGCTGATTCCAGAATATCTGTTCATGCCAATGAAAATTTTAATACTTTAGAGCACTTATGCCAATTGTACATTAATTGTTAATGTCATTTACTAGAACATAGTTGTTGTTCTGCAGATGACCCTGCTCACTGAAGTGCTAGAATATGCTGATTTTCTTTGGAATAGCAGATATTGCCAAGAATTCCCTTTTTTCTTGACTATTCCTACTACCCTGCACTGTGAGCCCATCTGTCCTGTTCGACCTGGTAGATCTATTGTTAAAACCACCACTGTAACACCAGTGGGGTTTAAATATTTTTTTACATACTCAAGTATTGTTGCTGACAGCCCAAGAGTTCTGGTGACGTTTGACATGACAGAAATTTGTTAAGTACTGCTTGTCCTGCTCATAGCATGTGTGAAGACCCTCACATTTTATCTTTGTATGCAATTATTTGAGGCCTTAGGGCAACTCTTTCCTGCCTTTTCCCCTTCCCCCTTTTCCCTATTATAGGCCCTTTCTCTGCTCTTGCAATCACAGATTCCCTTCTTCTGATGTCCTTCCTTGGAGAGAGGAAGAAATGGCTTTCAGGAGACAAGCCAGTTGACAAGAGGTGGGATTTTAAAAGTCACAGACAAGGCTGTTGGAAAGAAGAGAGCCTTGGTGAGGGCAGAGGAAGTAATGACTGGTCTTTGTGGGAATCCAGTGCACTTTGTAGTGGCTCTGATTAATGCAACCAGATCTGTACTGGTTCTCATGATCCATGTGCTCTGCTGTCTGAGGAATACTCCACTATTAAGAGTCTTGCATATAGACCAACTGAGCTGCAAATCAGCTTTTTTCCTCTAAAGTAACACCAAGAATGACACATAATGACAGGCAGACCAGCAGAACCAAAATTTGATGCTTTCTCAGTTTCCCTCATGCCCTGCTGTTCTTCACAGGGTTTGGATGCTCTTTCCTTTTGCTCTGCACATCCACTTTTGGAAACAGGTAACAACTTCCTTCAGGGACATGCAGGGAAGGGCTGGCAAGTCCTGCCTGCCTCTTTTGTCACCCAGCAAGGTCTCTGCTGTACTGAGCCCCTGTGCAGTTTGACAGGAATAAGTGAGAGACAGCCTCTTTTCTCTAAGAGATGAATGAAGTCATGTTGTGTTTCCCTTGTTGTGTTTTCATCCCAAGAGATTATATAGAATGCTTTCCACAACCCTTTCATGTTCTGGAAATTTAGGATCAATGGGTCTCTGGCTATTTCTAAAACAGTTTGAACAAGAGCAGACTCACGAATTGTCCATGAAATAAAAATAGATGCGACTGATTGTTATTTGGAAGAGTCTGCTGGGATTCAGAGAAGAGCTAGGAATGTGAACACACAAGCTGAAGAGGAAAAGACTTTGTTGGTTTTGTTGTAAAGGAGATTGTAGAAAGGATTCCTGCTACAACTGTACATGCATTCATACAGGGAGTTCCACCTGTCTTTCTCAACCTCTTGCCTGTATCCTTATCTACTGCTTTTCCACAGTATTTTTCACTGCATCAATCAGATGGGTTTTAATTTTGTTTCTGAAATGACTTTTAATGTGTTCTAGCAAGGTTTTAATCTATTATCTTGCTTTATGCACTATTGTGTACTTTTGCCTTCTCCAAGCTTTTACCAAGCCATACTCTACAAGCTTGACTGTAGGTCAGTTTTTAAAAGGTGATACTTCCAATCACAGCCAGCAGGGAGATAATCCTGGTGCTGCCACAGGGACCCAGCACCATCCTGTCCTTGCTCTCCTTTCCTGCCATGTCCCCAGTGCTGGTGGCACAAAGCTGGCCCAACTTTGATGTGTTCCTTCATGCAAGCAGCTGTTGAAGTCATGCCAGGAGGCATTATAAAATAATAATGAATAATAATGATCCCAGGAGCAGTGTGTCCCTCCATAACCTCAGCTGGAGGGCAGGATAAATTGCAGTACATTCTAGTTAGGAGTTTATAGTCAGTGGAGGATATGAGACAGCACCACTCCATTCAGGTGCCTCCCCTATGGATGCCTGCAAAGCTGTGGCTCTGCTGGCTCACCTGTTTTACAGGGGCCTTGCCTGCCAAGAGCACTCCCTGATAAACTGGATTTGTGCTCTGTAATCAAGGTGTGGGAAGAAAGCAAGCACATGTCTCTCTGATGCTAATGGAAAATCTTTGATTGGAAAGAAATTGGCATAGTCAGAGAAGCTTTCATGGACACCCCTGAGGGCGGTTACTGGCTGGACTCATCAATATCTAAGGATATCTGCAAGTGTAAAGAACTGTTACCAAATATGTGTTGAGGCAGCACCTTCACAGGCAATGAAAGTACTTGAGAATCAGGATAAGTGAGTGTATGAAACCATTCCTCCATGTCTCTGCCACCAAAACAGTCTGTTTTACTTCATGTCCACTGATGGGACTGTGTGTACCATTCTCCTCTGATCCTGAGTCTAAGTCTCTGTTATGAGTCCTTGCAGCATTTCTTGGATCAGACAAATACCACATGTCTTTATTCTGTGCTGTCAGTGTAGTGAGGCAGTCAGACCCCACCCATCCGTCAACTCACTGTGTATTTTGTTTAGATTTTGGCTGCTGGCATAGGACTCCCACCGGCAGCATAGCAGAGCTATTTCCAAATTAAAAAGGATTTCACATGTTCCTGAAGGAATTTCAGACATTCCTGTAGCAAGAACTAACATCTCTTATAATGCAATAAATGGCTCTTCCCCTACTATACTCTTCGTTTCTCACATGGGAGAAGTATGAAAGAACATTTTTCTTATTTTAGGATTTTGCTAATCATTGTGGAATCATAGAAAAGAGGTGTGGAAGAGACAGGTGAAATCTAATGAAGAATGGAATGCATGACAGCATCATGCAATAAGGAACCATATGATCATTTCAGCTAGCTGGTGCATGCTGGTGAAATGTAGTTATTGTTTTCTCTGTCATCTATTTCACAGCTCTTCCTATCTCCTCACCTTTAATTATCATTCTGTTGGGGTTCTGCCTAAGAAAGCAGAGCCATCTGGGGAAATCAGCATTGCTTCACTCAGGCTCGGCTGGAATTAAAATGATCTGCTGTGAAGACGAAGAAAAAAGAAAAAAAACCCAAAATATCTTGTCTAGGGAATTAACCAGAACTGTTGACCAGCTCCTACGGTTCAGTATAAGAAAGAAATTTTATTTGATTAGATACTGGAATGTACTCTAACATTACCAAAAAAAAAAAAAAGGAAGGTAGGTGAAAGTTTGCTCCTATTTTTATGTAGCAGACATGCTGTCACAAAATCACAGTGCATGTGTGCTTTAATGAAAGCCAATGAATCGTTCCTACTTATAAAGATGACAGGATGAGGCCAGCAGCTGTTAAAATCAGTGAAATATATTAATCCTCATTCCTAAATCATGACCTCATATTCCCAGGCCTGCAGAAATGGAGGATGTGCAGTAAATTAGTCCCACAGCCTTTTACCTCCGAGCCTGGACCCTGCTGAGGCCACCAGTTGGAATGAATCTGTGTCTCCATCTGAAGCAAGTCCCCTCGGAGTATTTACTGCCATCACAGAAGTGCTTTGGCATTGGGACAATTTGACCTGATTAATTGTCACTGTTCAAAGAGAGCAGGGGACAGCCAGAGCAGAGAGAGCGCTCTTGTGGTGTCTGAGAGTCTGCACTGCTCAACTCATGTTGCTGCTGTCAGGTCTAGACTTCCAAAGCACAGGGGAAGTTAATATTAACAAAAAAATTCCTGTGGGTGAGGAGAAGGATGAACAACACATAGCAACACCCAGTCCTTCTAAAAAACCATGTATCAAACACTGTTGTCTTAAGTGAGGCTTGCTGCTTATCATTTTAATTTGTCTCATAAAATAATCAGTCCAAGAATACATTGGTTAAATTATTGAGTAATGTGAGAATTAAAGTCACCTCAGGAAACAGCCTTAAATGAATAATTCTCTGAGCACTGGAGCAAACGAGGCCTGATGTTTTATGAATTTGTCTCCACTGCTTTGACAGGATAGGATTTATTAAAAAGGGAGTTTTTGCTGTTAGGATGTTTCTGTCTTTGCCTGCTGTGCAGATCCTGTGGTACCTGGTAATGACTTGGTTTGGTGTGACCCTTGGTGAGGGCTGCGCAGGCAGGCTCAGCCATGAAACATCTGCACCACTGGGGTAAACAGGAATCAGAGCCTTTACTCAGTCCTGCTTTCTTTATTTTAATTTTTTTTAATGACCTGTATTGCACATAATTGTTCTGGCTGCAGTGAGGCAGAAAAATAAAATAAAAGTAAAGACCTGCGTGGGAGAAAACCCCAAGCTCTCCACCTTAAAGGCAGTGTGGGTGCTACTTGCAGATTATTTAGCCACAAGAAGTTGAGTACAGCCCTTCTGTTGAATTTAGGTGAACATGCTCAAAAGATGGTAACTGACAGATTTTGTCACTGCATGGTAAGATAAATAACCGATAAAAGCAGATCAGCCGTTGTGCAGAAACTGGAGGAGAGTCATATATCCCTGCTTTTAGTGAGTTGGGGCATAGCAAGGAAAATCTGCTAGTTTCTGGAAAGCAAATATAAGACTCATTAAGTCAATCTCATTAAATCTTACAATCATGGCTTCTATGCAGTGCAGGCAAGGAAAGTGTTTTAACTGATAAAAACCCCCAAAGCTACTATCAGCAGTACCATAAGGTAAGACTTTTTATTTGTTTCTTTCTTGCCTATCTCTTGATGCAGAGCTGGAATGAGACTGCAGTGTTTCACTGCACAAGAAGGTCATAAAAATGTCTGAAATTGTCAGGAAATGTGTGGATATGGAAAGAGTGTTTTCACCCATCAGATTTTGTAGCAGCTGAACAGAATGCCTGAGAAAGGAATAACTTTCCTCTGCCAAAACCACTGGCTAGCTGGTTGCCCTCAGCAGGAGTTCCTGGCAGATGAAAACAGCAGAGAGAAGAAAAATCCACTGAAATGATATTCCTAAAATTTGACAGCAATACAAGAATATTCCATCCAAATATGTGCAGGCATTTTTCCTTTTCTGCATTCACTGTCTGACTGTTTTGATGTGGTTTGGTTTAAGTTTCAAAGTTATTTTATATTTTATGGAAGTATGCATTTATAAAAAGACCTGTATCTTTTCATAATTAAATAGGTATTTATTACATGTATTATCTGAAATGAGGCAGCATAGAGCAGCGAGTTCATTGAGCACAGGCATCCAGAGGGACTTGGATGTTTAGGAAAGATGCTCCATTCCCTGAGCAGCTCAAAATCCATGGAAGTGCCCCACATCAGACATAGCTGGGCTTGAATGGAGGAAGGGCAGTGTACAGAAATCAGGGAGAGGAGTACAGTTATGGGTCAATGATGAAACATCAAAGTTTGTGATTAAGAAGCTGAAGAATGAATGAATGAATGTTATTGGAGCTGAATATTATTATGAATGTTACTAGAGCTTGTGTCTGCAGCTTTCCTGAGCCTGCTTTGCCAGTGACCCAGACATCTTCTTCCTATTGTTGCCCAGAGAAGTCGGGGTGCTCTATCCCTGGAAGTGTTCTAGGCCAGGTTGAGTGGGGCCCTGAGCAACCTGCTCTAACCAGAACTGACAACTCTGGCTGGCCTTGGAGGAAGAGAGGGTTTAAACCCTGCAACTCTGTGCCTTGGGGGAAGTATCTAGGAGGTCCTCAGGAGTCCAAGACCAGCCAGAGCTGTTCGTCCTGGCAGCTTTGGTCTGGGAGAAATTCTTGGAGACAGAATCCCACTTGGGGCCACGTGCTCCTGACAACCAATATCAGCCCTTTTCTGTAGGCAAGAAAAGCCAGAAACACAATTTACTGGGAGGAGTTTAGATGCATTTTCTGGGAATCTAAGGCCAGCCAGAGCCATCAGTCCTGGCAGATTTGGTGTTGGAGCAATCCTCTGATATTTGCAGTTTTAGGAGGCAGAATCCCACTTCTGGCAACACATGACTGTGAATATTGGCCCTTTTCCATAGCATAGAAAGCCTGGCATCCCCATATCTTGAGGGTGGGTAAGAGGCAGACTCCAGGTGTCCAAGGCAGGCCACAGCCATGAGTCCTGGCAGCTTTGGTCTGGGAGAAATCCTCTGACATTCAGGATTTTAGGAGGTGGAATCCCAATTCGGTCCTCAATGCCTGACTGCCAATATTGGCCCTTTTCCATAGGAATGTGGTGTGGGTTTAGGCTTCTCAGTGAATTTTCCCTTTAACATTGCCTAGGTACTGGGAGTGTGAGTAGCTGCCTCATGTGAGGGGCGTTTTTATTCCTACTTGTTGGAGCAGGACTCCCAAAGATGGATGGAGGGGATTAAGCCACACATGTAAGCCTAGACTTAAACAATAACTCAGAACAGAATCTGAAAAATATGAAAGCTAAACCTGAGGCATCATAAGGAGTGGGTAATAGTCTGAATTGCTGCTGCCTACAGGAGTTTGCAGAAGCCTCCTGAAAGGGGGAGAACCCACTTTTCTCCACCCACCCGGTGATGTTCTTAGCTGGCATGGAGTGTGTCCTGGCCACAGCTATATCAAGAGAGAAAAAAGTGCCAGGCTGGCTTAAAACTTCCAAAAATTTGCCAAATTCTGTTGATGTTCTGCTCTTTTATGTTGTATACATACATACACATATGTATGCATATATGTGTATGTATATATATATACACACATATATATCTCTCCATATATATTTTTTTCTGTATATGTAGAAGCCATATATATATGAGAGAAGCCATATATATATATATATATATATCCAAATATATATATTTTCTAGTAATGACCTGTTATTCCTTTTTCAGCATTTTTTGCCTGTACGTCCCATAATTTCCAAGTCTGGAGTGAAGGGTTTTCCTTCACTTCTATTCCAGCAAGGTTCCCACCTCTCTTAGCAGATATTTGTCTTGTAAAACCAAGGAAGAAGGAACACCCTGCAACCCAATATCTCAGGGGCAGTTGATAGGCAGCACCCAGGAGTCCAAGGCCATCCAGAGTCATTGGTGTTGGCAGCTTTGGTGCAGAGCAATCCTGTGACATTCCCAGTTTTCAGAGGCAGAATCTCACTTTCACCCCTAGATGCTTGGCTTCTGTCAAATCACAAAAGCCCTCCACGTTTTGGAGCCATGGTGAACCAGGTGAGTAAGAAATCATCCATTAAAAAACTGCATGTATAAGTAAAGCATCAAAATCTGCTCAGGAAATTAGCACATGATCCTTGCTGGATTTATTCTTTTAGTTTGGCTGGATTTTTGTGAGTTTTTGGATTTTTATAGTGTAACGGTTTTGTTTGGTTTTGGATTTTTTTTCTTTTTTTTTTTTTTTTTTTTACGCAACCAACAGGTTGTCTTAAACAGAGGTGTTCCCAAATTATCTGTGGTTTGGCAACAGATAGAGTTGACAAGCCAAATTATTATTGACTATTTTCAGAGTTACCAACCACAACACTCAAATGTTTGTTTATTTGGTTGTTTCAAAGTGACACCATGATATAAAGCAAAGTCCATATGCAACCATTTACCAGTTCTACCATTGGATTTAATGAATGCTGTTTTAGCTTTTATTCCCCTGCTGCCTGATTTTTGGGAATTGCTCACCACTGTGAAACTGGAAAGTTCAAGGGAAGAAACTGTGAAAGGGAATATCTAATTTCTTTGCTCTAGCTGCTGTTTCATGGCCTCAATTAATCTACACTTGCAAGCCCTTCAATTTATGGAAAATTATTGGAGTAGCAATGTGGACTCTGCATAGCCAAAAGCTGGATTTTAATAAATGTGGGCTATTTAGTACGTACACACAGGATGGCCTTTGAAATCCATCAAGGCTTGTCCAACCTGCTCTGAATAATTTTAAGAAATCAGTGCATAATTAATGAAAAATACTATCAGATCTTTTTTCCTGTGGGCTATCATCCTTATTTCCAGTAAATGTGAGGTTGAAGTTTTTCCTCCTCGTTTACACTGGCTCTGCTTGCACACTAGTGGGATTTATCTCTGCAATATAGAAATGGATAAAAGAAAAACACATATCCAATAGTACATCTCAACTAAAAATACAATTATTTACATAATGTGTGTAATTGTAGGAAGTCTCAGCAAGGTATTTTGAGGCTCTGTGCCTTGGCTTAGATTCTGATTTCTGTTTACTGAATCAAAATGGCAGCCTGAGGAAAAAACCTCTCTTCATCCAGGACATTGTCCTTATGTACTTGTATGTGTAGAGAAACAGAATCCACTTGTCATAGTGAAGGAGAAAACTTTATTTACTGAGATTTATTTCAAAAAGGCAGCTATTTTAGCCACAATTCATGCTCAAAACCTCTGCCTGTGGAACAGCTTGTACCAATGTCAGCAGGCAAACTCAACATCTGTCAATCTTTCACTTTCATTATCTTTTTTCCCCCCATTGTTTTGATGTGCAGTTCTGTTGTTAGTCTTGCTGAGTCACATCTCAATTGGTGAAGGAACCTATCTAGTTGTGGAAACTCTGGAAGTGAGACAAAGGGAACTCTGATGCTGCTGGGTTCTGCCATTCTTGGTGCTGCGCAGAGCCTGGCCAGGTGTCCCCCCTTGCTGGCAGGTCTGGCACCCAGCTTTGCCCGGCCTGCTCCTAAATGTCCACATAATTATTGGAGAAAGGCTTCTGCTCTTCTCCTCAGACTCAATAGCAAGTGTCTGTGTTCAACAGAAATGATGTTTTTGTCTCCTTAAACTCCATTTAACTTTCCTACCTCAGACCTTGCCCCCTGTTTGGCATTGTTTCAACCCCACTTCTCCTGTTCTGCTGCCTCAGGCCATCTGTGGCTGAGGGTCTTTTCTAGATTCACAACACACAGCTGTTACTGAGTGCTTTTATTTGCCCCTACTTGATGTTTTCTTCTGGTTTAATCAGTTTTTTTTTTTAATAAGTGGCAGAGGGAAAGGCAAACTCTGCTTACAGACTGGTGATAGTTTGAAGCAGAATTTGCCTTTCCCTCTGTGTGAAGTCATCTCCAGATGGTTAAATAAGGAATGCCCCACATGAAGCTACTCTCCAAATTGTAAAATTGCTTGTTTGCAATTTGCCAGGTACCTGCAAACCCTCTATTTACCTTTAATAACCATATTTTAGAAGTGGGAAAGGGCATTTCGTGCTGCTGGTTTTGACCAAGAACTGTAATTTGATTTAAATGAGCTTTCCCTCCAGCTTCTCTGACTTCTCTCCCATGCTTTGTTCAGCCTGCATTGCCTTTCTTGCTGGTTATAAACCCTGATCCATAGTATGCCCAAAACCAACACTGGCAAAGAGTATCATGTCAGCTGCACCACTAAATAAAAGAAACCTTAATATTTTATGTTTTCAGTTAAAATTTAGTGGTTGAAATGTCAGCCTTGTAGTTCATTAAACTCTTCAAGAGTTTAGAGTTTATAGGAAAAAGTTTATAACATTCTTCTTGATTAAAAATGAACTATTTCAGCCTTGGAAATGACTCCTTAATTAAAAAGTAAATCATATTATATGTTCACCATGGTGAACTGATAATTGGAAATTATTATTTTATTCCTTTTAATATCAATAAAATGGTGTAGCATTTGTGAGTAGGAAATAAAAAATAACTTTAAAATTCTCTTCAATGATAAGCCCTGTTATGCCTGTAAGCACAGGAATTACTTCTGTGTCTATTGTGGCTTAATGCTTTTATTACCTGGAATGTCATATAGAAATAAAAAATTATTTTCCACCACATTTTGAATATTATTCTGCAATAAATCTTGGCTGTGCCATTAAATCTTCTGGAGCTATTAGCTGCCTTTAAAGCACCAGAATTTACATTTGGCCATACTGCAGGTGTTAGTTCAAGCCCAGGACATTTGGGGGTTGGTCTGAGCTCCAGAAAGGAGTGGATTTGTCTCTTTCCTCTGGATTAGATATTGTCCAGCCTGCAAATGAGGCAATAGTGCTGGGCTGCATCAGGGCAATGCACACAGCTGGGGCAGGACTGATAGAATTCCAGCAGTTTTTCATTCTGAAGCAATTTCAAGAGCTGTTCCAAAGCATTTAGCCTTGGGTGTCTGAGCTTGTGGGAATTCCTTTTTATACTCTCTGCTGGGAAGTCATTGTGATCAAAACTTTTGAGGGGATATGGGTGGTTTTGGGAGAAAGAGTACATTCCTACTGAAAGTCCTCCCCTGCATCCTAATTTCATTTTGGAATAAAGAACAAAGTACACCCTTGTCTAGGAGAGTCAAATTGGTGTTTTTAAAACTTTCTGTAATTAGCAGGCACCAAAAGGATAAAGGGAATTTGACACAATAAATTGGATTTTGTTTCAACTTTCTCCTTATTCATGCTTGCCCAGGTAGGTTATTCATTCTCTCAGTTTGAATTTTGCCATTAGATTTTGGCAGAACTAAATGGAAAATTTTAGTGTCTCTCAAATCCAAACCAGCTTCTCACTCTTGTGAATTTGGTGAAAAGAATTTATTCCAGAAGCTCCTCTGGGCTCATGAAAGAAAAAAAAATCTGAATCCTGACCTGCAAGTGAAGATGACGACTACTACTATTACTACTACTACTACTATTATTAATAATAATTATATTTATTTGTTTGTTTATTTATTTGTTTGTTTGTATTACAGATGAAAAGGCTGATGAAACATACTTGGAAGCCGAAAACTGAAGTCTCAGGTATTTGCCAACTGATAATATTCCTTGACAATTCTTGTGCCTGTCTGTTTTAGTATTGTTTGGAAATAAAGAAAATCCAGCATTGCTCCTGTCTGGTTGTGAGATTTCACTTTCCAGCTACATTGATTTTATTACTAAAATAATTTAGTGCCAGCGTCCCTTTCAGTGATCACATAAACCTGCACAAGGGACACTTGGCATTTCTCTACTGGTTACTCAAGAATTTTACTGCAGAAGTTTTGCTCTAGCTGCTGTATTTCATATGCTTCCTTGTTTTTATACCAAGACACTTATATCAAATTTGAGCACTTTTTGAGAAAGTGAATTGATGGGTTTAGGTACTAATGATAAAGTAGATGCTTTGATCTCATCATTTAAATATTCACAGCCTTTTCATGCTTGGAGTTTTAATCATAGGTCAGCGGTGACATACTTGCTGATACATGATTAAGAATTCTGGACAGACAATTCTGGATTTAAATTAATTCATATAAAAACACTTTTAAAATAATCTCCTTAAAAGCTACTGGGCTTACTGTTGCAAAGAGACCCAAGTGCTTTAAGGGTGATTTATGTGTGCACAATACTCTCTTCACGCAGAAACTTCCCCCATAATAGAAGCAAATCTTATGACAGCTGTAGTCTTTTAGGAGTGAAGACCTTTTCTTGCATAAAGCATGAATTTTAAAAGCTGAGTAGATTTTTATGTGGTTTATTTGTGGAATTTTTTACCAGCTAAAAATGCAAGCTGCTGCATAAATATTTGTTCAGGTTTAGTTGCAAAGAGACAGAGCAATGTTTCAGGTACAGTATTTTATTGATGGAACAATCTGATTGAGGCCCATAGGGAAACTCAGATGATGGAGAGAATTATTTGAATGCTGGCATTATTTCCAAAGGGATTTCAAGCACTTCCAGCCATGGCTATATAACATGGGATGTGCATAACAGTTAACTCTGGGCATGATTTCTGTCAGTTTGGGAATTCCTGAATTTCTGCCCTCTTGTGAGGTGTTCAGCAATGTGTGAAATTTCCAGGTTCTCTCTTCAGCAAATCTGGAAGTCTGGGAGATCGGTGTGTGTTTCAGCTGTAAGGAGTAGGAGTTTCATCTCTCACATGAGCTTTCTGCTTTAACTTTTTCACATTTCATTCTCCCATATACAGTAGATTTGTGTCTGGTATTTAAACCTAAAATTATTTCATTGGGAGAAATAAAAGGAACATGAAAGTCCTGTTGTTACTCTGTACAAACCACATCTGTGATAGCTCTATTACTTTTTCTTCAGCCACTTCCTTAAACACAGCTTCATAAACATAGGCCAAGGTTGATCTTTTCTGGTGTAAACCTGAGGTAATGGGCTCCATCCAGCATTTCAAGTGTTCTCTGCCTTGTTAAAAAGAGTTATTTTGTAAAGCAGTTTTTTAATTATATCTCTATTTTCAGATTAACGTTGTAACACAGTTTTTTTCTTTGCAGATAGTGTGGAAATTCAAAGAAGCACCAACTGCACAGAATCTGAAATAAAACATTCCAAGCCCATAGGGTTTCACTATGTCAGTTATGCCAAGATGTCTGGTGGAGTAGTCTGGACTGTTAAAATGACAAATACAGCTCCACACTAAAAGGTTCACTGCTTTTTGGAATTATCCAGTGATAAGTAACTTTGGAAAAAAAATGAGTATGAAGGAATGGTAGTCCTGAAAGTTCTCTAGTCCACAAGAATGTAGAAGGATTCCTCACACATACACTTCCTATTTAGGAGTATATCAATTATCTGAGAGGAATTGCATGCTTGAGTCTATGTACTCTGAATTATTTTCTCTCATGCAAGTCAATTTTATTCTCAACTCTCCTATCTCAAAGTAGATGGCAAGATATGAGAGGATTTTACATGTAATCCAAAGTCTTCCATCTGGGTCACTGAGTTCCTGATAATTGCTTCTTTTCTGGGCTGGAAATCACTACCACTGGCAGGATAAACTAGTCCTGGAAAATCTTGCAGCAGTTATGAAAGTATTTTCAGACATCAGACATGTTTTTTTTTTTTTTTTCTTCCCTGCAGAAAAATGCACTCTTGAGAGACACAGATGAGATTATTTACAGAATCTGCAGCTCTCCTTCTGGATTCTGCTTGCTGAGAGAAAAGGTGGAGAAGCACCCACAAAGCAGCTGTGGAATAAAGAGCCCATTTCACCCTTCAGAGCTGTCCTGCTGGTTTAGTGAAAAACCCAATGGATGGATGGATAAAGCTTGCAGAAAGAAAAATCAGCTCTTGGCTTGGTGAGAAGGAGATTTTAACCACAGAGTCCCAGGAGAAATTTCTGAGTCAGCTTCTCCTAGTCTTGTAACAATAGCATGGAGGGTTGAACCACTCATCCTGCAGCTTTAACTCTGTGTCTTGTTTTAAGACAATTTAAGAGGTGGACACTCTAAAATGAGTTACTTCCCCTTAGTTTCAACCAATCCCTTTCCACCAATAAGGAGAAATGAAATATGAGTAGATATAAGTGAAAAAACAACAGTTTATTAACATGTGAAACAGTAACAGGAAAAAAAAACAGCAAAAAAATCAAGCAGTGAATAATCAGTAGATACAAAATTACTAAGTCCATGAATAGTTTGAAGTCATTAGAAAACATCAACTCTATCAGCCTTTCTTCATGAGAACAAACTGAGTTTTGACCTTGGAAATACCTGGGAGTTCTGGTCTTTGATTGTGACAAAATCATTAAACAACAGTTAGCACTTGCTTGATGGACTGGTATGTCAGTCCGGCCCTTTAAAGATCACATTGGAAAAACCAGTCAAATGAATCAGCTGGCCTGGAAGAAGAAAGTGCTAAAAATCTGTAAGAGACCTTTTACAGAAACTTCTTTAAAAAAATGTTTTATGACATAAAATTTGCAGGTGATCTGAATAGCTGGAAGCAAATGAAAGAAAAGGCTGCTGTAAGGTCAGAGAGAGTTTCTGAACCTGCCCAGTGTGAATTCCTTTCCTGTTAACTCATGTCAGATCTGTTCCTCCTTCCATCTTATTCCTTTCTATTTTAGAAGACACTGTTCCTAAAATGGGTAAATTTACTTTTCTTTATTCCCAACCAGTGGCAGTTCTTGAGAACTTAAGTAGTATGTTAGTGGTCATTAGTGAGGTTTGGTTTTCTTTTTCCCTTAATATTTGAAGTTAAGCCTCTATAAAAACTGTGCTTAGACTGCAACTTTTCAGAAGTTTATGGCTATCCTGATTGATGCTTCCTTGAGATATGTAGCAGCAAAGCCAAATAATTACAAAGAGCATGTGCTAGGTATTTCCACCCAGGGAATTTAAAGTTTTCTGGCTTCATTTATGATGCTGCAGTGTAACCACCTGGTGGAGTGAGTGATTGCAAGGCCTGATTAATGGTACAGACTTTTAGACTAGAATTTGTTACTTCTGCACCTTGTACGCTGTTCTGTGGTGGAAATATTTCACAGCTTTTGCCAGCTATGTGTGTTTTGAAAAATCACAGCTTGTTGGAACCTTGATTCTCCTCTTACTGGAGGATATCCCATGGTTCAGGTCTGTTTAGATGTGGCAGGGCCAATGAAAATATGTTCTCTTTAATGAGGGCTGGATATATCTGGACTCTTCTGTTTGGTAAAATCCTTGAAGTAAATGTGGTACCTTTGTAGCAAAACATGAGTGAAACCACATGGTGGCTCTTCTGTAGTTTGGCTTAGAAAAAATTACCCTTTGCTGAATATGTGAATGTAGATGTCAAATCTCTCCCAAGGTTTGGGGGATTAAACAAGAGGTAAGATTGGAGTTGTCTTCATCTTGTCCTCTCTTTCAAAGCTAGGTAGTTTCAATGTGGCAGACAAACTTCTTGTGCCTGATGTGCTGAGTCTCAGGGAGAGGGATGCTTTGTTTCAAGCAGTGTTTCATTTAAAAAAAGTTAATTTCTTGGATACAAAAAACAAAGCTTCCTGAAAGAAATGTGCTGTTGGTCCAATTCCAGTACTTTCAAGTTTTTGGTGCCTGCTGAAGCGTAGTAATGCCTCAGAAGCAAAATAAAGGATTTTTATCACAGATTTTAAAGAAGTTGTGACTTTTCTCAGTTTTACAAGAGATTCTCAGGAGTTCCAGCATTAACTCTTTTATTCTATCATACATCCAGACTGAAAAACCACCTTGTTCCCTCTGCCAATTATCCTTTTAGGGTTGAAGAGTTGCTACAATTCATGTGTACCACAAGCTCTTGATTCATGGGAATATGTTTAGCTTTGCTAGGCTCAGTCTGTGCAAAAAATTCTGCTCAGTCTTTCAGAATTTTAATTATTGTCTTTTGATTGAATGGTTGGATTTTGCAGTATCATAGCGGATCTTAATGCATTTAAAACGCGTAAGTCTGGAGGATTTGATATTCCAGAGAATGTTTGAGTAAGCTGAGAAGTGAGGCTGATGTTTTACTCTTCTATTTCATTGCAGGTTCAGTAGTAATTGTTTGCACTGATAAATAGAGAAGTGGAGCAAAATGTTCTGCCCCGGGCTTTTACTGTAACTTTGAGGTGGAGCAAAATAACTACTGTTTATTTTTCCTGAAGAGCAATGCAAGGGATGTGACAAAATGTGCCTGAGGAATAATGTGGCGACAAGATCCCACATTATTTCTGTGAGGAAGCCAGCAGGAAACAAGGTAGGATGTTCCCCAAGGGGCCAATCAGTGCAGCTCTGCAGAGCCAGTTGAGGAAGCCTGATGACCTGGCCCTGCCTACTGAAATATCTTCTCAAAACTATGATTCTTATTTCCCTTTTTTCATGAGAGAGACATCTACCAGAATGCTCCCGATAACCCCCACCAATAACCAAGCAACAAACTCCAAGAAATACCTTTTATACAGATTGTAATGTGGTGATGTCAACAGGCCTGCTCTAACTAAATACTGCAACAACGGAGGCATTGTCAGAAGAATAAACATTTGCATGCTTCCCATGCAAGCCAACTCCCTAAATGCTGGGCCTTAGGTGAAATATTCCCTGAACAAGCTATTCCCAGCTATCCTGCAAGGTTTCTGAAGGGGAAATGGCCTGTTACGTCATGGGGAGGGTTTGTGCCTTGCTGGCATTGCACTGCCCTATGTCACTGTCATGTTTTCTGGAAAAATGCTCTTACCCAGGATTCTTCTCCTGGGAAACTGAGAAGCCTCAGAGAAAAAGGAAAACAATAATTATCTCATTTGTTTCTCCTGTGTTTTGCTGCCTTGGAATGTGTTTGGAGATTGTTTATCCAGTAGGTGATTGTTTCATTGGTTTCATGTGAATTGTTTTGACTTTTGGGTCAATCAGGGTCAGGCTGTGTTGAGGGCTCTGGAAGGAGTCACGAGTTTTCATTATTCTCTTTCTAGCCTTCTGTAAGTCCTTTCTGTATTCTTTAGTATAGTATTCTTTTATATAATATAGTATCATAAAATAATAGATTGGTCTTCTAAGAACATAGAGTCAGATGCATCATTCCTTCTCCATCTGGAGAACCCCACAAATACCAGAGCCCTAAGTAGTGACAGCACCATCAAAGGAAGCAGAATCTACCAGAGCTAGGATCTGCAAAAGTCGCTGAGCTCTCTTGGCTCTTCCCTGAAGCACCTGGCAGTGCCCCTGGGATGCTTGTCTGTGTGCAACCCTGCAGACAGAATATGGCAGCTGCTAATATCCTCATTCTGTTTCCTTTCATCTGTCTTCACAAAGTACAGCTTGTTCAAAACAACTGGAGGAAGCAGAAGGCATCAGTTCTCTCAGAATTATTTTTGGGGAAAATCAATACATTGGCTTTGGAGGTTGCTTGTGGAAATAAACCCAGCATTGCTTTGAAATTTGATACACCTCAAGAACCGTTTTGAAACTTGATTAATTTCTAATTAAAGTGAAATCTGAAGCCATGTGAGGGTTTTGATAAGTTCAGCTTTTGTTGCAAAGAGCAGTTCTACCCAAGTTCTTTTCTCTTAGGGGCTGGCTGCTATTGTACCATTTTATGTTATAGTTTCTGAATTCACCCCACACAGTCTCATTGACTTCAGTGGGAATTTTCCAAGAACAAGGAAATAAATAATCTTCAGAATTAGTTCCCCCATGAATTCAGAATATTAGATATCCGCTCAAGTTATGTTATGTGCTGTCAATTTTTCACCTGTTAAAATTCTTGGAGCAGATGCAATAAAACTTCTCCAAGCTCGATAAGAAAAGTTGCAGATACTTTGAATTCTCTGCAGAAGTCTGGGAGTTTGGGAAAGCTGCTCTGAGGTTCTCTTTCAGAAAGGAATTTTCTGTGCTAAGCCCCATATTTCACAGCTGTCAATTCTACTTGACTTTGGTGCTCTGCATTTAAATAAAGAGAAATAACACATTTTTTGTGGTAAATTATGGGTAAATAATAAAGGCCAGAGAAAACAACAACAAAGAAAGAAAGAAGAACCGCAATAATTTACGTACGTTTGGTTTTATGTATTTGTGATGAAAGAGAAAATACAAGGAATATATAGGAAATTGAGGATGGGATTGTCATTAGTTGTGCCAAATTGCAGGAATACATCTTGTAGTAACCACATTCCTTCATATGGAAGCAAACTTTAGGCTTGAAACATTTTTAGTCTTGGCTTTTCTAGGTGTATTCATCTGTCAGTGCAAGTGAAATCCTAAAGCCAGCAGGGGGACATCATAACAGACTTCACATGTGCCCACTGGACCTTTTCCTTTCATTTTTCTAACTTGCAGGTAAAGTGATTGATTGGAAATTATTGCCATTTGCCTTGATCCTGCCTGTGAAGACTGCTTCCGAGTATTTTCTTTTCCAGGTTTTTTATCCCATGATTTTTTTTGAAACGGCACCTTCTCTCTGATCAAATCCTTTTGACAAACTATAGATGATTTTGATATAATTTCACAGTTTTTATGTATAAAGTATATTCAATAAATACTTACTTTCCAAGATGTATTAGAAAATAAGCTGGAGGTCCACATGTATCTGTATTAGATGCATAGACTTCCCTATTTCTGATGATGAACTCAAGAAAAGAGGATTTTGTGAGAATTTTCTGCAGTGAAGTTAAGTTTATTTAACATTTTGTAGCTGAGCACCTTATAAATAGCATACCCTTCTGAAATGGCTTTCTTTTGGCCAACTAGAAATGCATCTTTGGGGTTGGTTTCTAGAAAGCATAAATTCTATGGATGTGTTTTAGTTTTCTGTTTCAAGCTGTGTGGTGTCAAATACATGGCAAGAAATAAATCAGGTACTCTGAAAGCATCATAACCATGTCACCCTTAAAATGCTTTAAAATCTTTGACTCAATGGATTGAATCTTGGCTTTCAGCACAGTAACAACCTTTATTTATTTTGTTCTGTTTTTGGTTTTTTTTTCTTCTGTTTTTTTTTTTTTATTTTTTTTCCCTCTGTTTCCCCCCTGCCCTTCCTGGGCAATATTGACATTTTTTTCTCTTTCCCTAGACCAGGTGTACTGCACATCCTTGTTTTGTCCAGGAGAATCCCATGGTATTAACACAGCAGTGAAGCTGAAGTTTCACATGTGGGATTCCCTCCATGGGCAGTATGGCAGGTGAATTTTAGCTTGAAAATCCTCTAGGAAGATAATTTGGCAGTATACACTACAACAATTCCTAATTTTATTTTGAAGCAACCATTCCCGATCATGACTTTAGCTCTTTCTTGGTCGAGCTGCTATAGACAACTTTGTTCAAGTGATTCTGAGTACAAACCTTGGTTTTGGCATAATTTGTCTAATACAGTTGTGAGAGAAAATCCTCCCGTATTGTAATAGATAGAACACTGAAGCTAAAGGCATTTTTGTGATGCAATATTGTGACAGAGCTTTTGATGAACTGGGTGGTGTGTGGTGCAAACAAGTGGGGAAAGTGAAGTGCTACACTGATACTCAAAATATGTTTTTAGTCTTGACTGAGTATCTCCTCTTTCTCTGTAGGATGAAATGACATGATTTATCATCTCAAGCTGTCCTGTACAGACCTGGCGAATAGATAATGCCCTGTGGAAGTTGAGATAAAGCCATGTGATCTCAGCAGCCAGCACATAATGAAAAATACTAAATATTGTGGAAGGTTTCAGCTGGCAATTCTCCAGGGCAACTTTTGGTCATTTGGGATGTTGCTTATCCAGGACCTTACTGTCCATAAATGTGCTTCTCATGATGGAGAAAAGATTGAAGACAGAAAAAATGTCAAGATTTGTTATGTGAAGTATCTAGCTTGCTGTTTCCAGCATTTTAAAAATAAATAGTGTTATTGTTCAAGATAAGCATAAATCCTCAATGCCCTTAATTAATTCTGGAGTGAAGTACTAAATTCAGGGTGTGTGTGTGTATAGAAAAAATGGATTGCTGATATTTTTTGCTGATATATATCAAGCAAAGTTGGTTTTTGTCATGCTCTGTTTTGACTATTGTACTGTAAACCTACTTCAAGGAAAATATTTCTGTGGCAGGTTGATGATGAGCAGGCCTCAGGTAGGTTGACTCTGTGATTGAACTAGGAAAGGATTGTGCCTTTGGTCACTTGATCGTGACAGAGAAAATGAGACAGAGTTGCAGTCTCAGAGCACAACAGAACTTTTTTGTAATGCAAAAATGACTCCATGGAGAAGTTGGGGAATTATTGACCTAAGAAAGAATGAAGCAACCTTTTCAGAAAAGGTTATGAGGCCTGGTGAATTGGAACTGTGGGTTAGAGCAGGCTTCAATATTTGCATTGGAATCATCTTGGGGCACTGTGATGAAAGCATGGGATAAATTAATGACTGTGCTTCTGAGTGAAAGCTGGTGGGTTTTTTTAACAAATCAGATAAAACTGAGTTTAGATGGTTCTCAGATTTGAAAGGTCCAAAACAAGTTGGAAATAGTGGTTCCTCCTGATAATGTTCACTTAAACCTACTGCCTGTTGGAGGTATCAGAGTTCATCAGTTCACTTCTCACAGCTTTGTCAGGTTTTGATGGTGAGAACCAGTTCAGACATTCAAAGAACATCCTAGATATGTTTTAACAAGGACAGATATCTGTCATTTGGTGAAAAAATAGAAGGCTGCCAATGCAACAGAAGAAAGCCTATATTTGATGGTATGTGAAAATTTATCTCTTGTGATCCCATTTGTGACCACTATTTCTTTTTCTCCAGCACAGGTGGGATGCATCCCAAGGGAAAGTATCACAGAATGTCTTTCTGGCTATTGAATACTTCTGAATTGAGACTGTGCGTGTAAGTAGTGCTTAAATTGTGCAAATTATGGCGTGGCTGGGGATCTGAAGGCCTCATGGTGCCAGATGTTCAGGAGGCTTCTCATCTTTGTAAGAACTTGGTGAACCCTTCAAGAACAAGAGCATAGTGGGTCATCTATTCTGATTTAATATGATTTTATTGCAAACAAGTGGCAACTGGCGTGAACAGATCAGCCTGGCCACTTCAGCTTTGTAGTGGGAAGTGCTGGTGCTTGCAGTGTCATTGCCATGTTGGTGAGGATGGTTGAGAACTTTGGAACTTTTACTTTTTGGGCTCCCTGGAGACACCTCTATTCACTGGGCTGGGGTAGAAATTAAATGGTGCAAATTTAAAAAATATATTGAGTTATTGGTTTTGGGGTTTTTTTTCAGTTTTTGGCTGCCTTGGTATTTGATTTCCTTTGAAATCAAAGAATAGCAGAGAACATTGATAACTTCTTTTACAAAATACTTCTGACTAAAAAGAGATTTTGACTTACTGGTGAAGTGGATTTTGCCAAGCAACAAAAGACTGAACCAGACAAAACAAACTCCTGCATCCCAGTTCTACCCTGTGAGTGGATCACTTCAGCAAGGACTCTTTCATGTGGCTAAAAGCAGAGTCCCTCTGTCACAACACACACACTACCATGGAATTCTTGCAGCTTAAAAACCTTTGAAAGCACTAAGAGAATGGTGTTGAAAAAAGAAAATTATGTTGGTGTTTTGGGCTTAGGAACTTCCTTTTTCTCTCTAAGTTCTTTCCGATGTTCCTGTAATTGGAGCAGGCAGGGAATAGGTGTCTATGATCTTTTCTCTGGTCAATACCACTAATGCTGACTACAAGGATGCTGAAACATTTAGTCCTTGCTCTGATTTCCCTTTTCTCTTTGTTCTTCTTCAGGGACAAAATGCTAAACTCTCACCCAGTTTTCTAAAAGCATCTGCTCATTTGTGCAGAGCTGGTTACTCTTAGAATCTGGGTTTTATTAGGTGAAAAACATGGTAAAACTTTTCAGTACGGGAAGCAAATGACTTAATGGTGAGAACTGGGTGTCTTCTAACATGCCTTGGGTTTGTATTTGAAAATACCCTTGAGGGAAGAGAAAAAATATCATTAAAAATTAAAAAGAAAAAAGAAAAAAGCATAAGATGAATGAGTATGTGGTGCTGGTGAGCTGCTCTTTCTCTCTATGTGTGTACATAACTTGGGGTGGAAAGTGGATCTGGACTGTGGGAAATTATGATTAAATGAAGTGCCTTTCTTGTTATTTCCTATGCAAGAAGATTTCATTATTCTATTGACTTATAGTGATTAATGTTTTCTTTCTCTCTCTTTTCCCCCCTTTCTTATTTTTCTTTTAGGCTGTATTGTCAGAAGTGTGGCCAATCACAGCTCCTTATTGATTCTAACCAGGGCTGAAAGATGATTGAGTGCTGTGACTTTTTGGGCCCTGTTGTTTCTTCTTGTGCTCTGGTGGAAAAATGATTAAAATTATTCCCAATAACAACATCACTGGATGTTCTTTTGGTCTCTGAATATATAGGGATGGAGATGGAAATGCCAATGACCACCTGACAGCCAGCCTAAGATGAATGCTTATCATTTTATGAGACAGCAATCAGCTACAAACATGCAATCTGCTTCTTTAGGACAAGACCAAAGTATTACTTTAATCTGTAAAACTGCAGACATACAGTAATAAAGAATTATTAACAAAGAAAATATTTAAGGATTTGGCCATATTGTAGTTTGCTTGTGGTAAGCAAACTCCTAGAAACCTGTTTGATTAGCTGATCAATGAGAAGCTGTTATTGGGTTTTACATTGTTCTGTCACTGGGATAATGACATTGGGGATGTAATTGGCACTCTAGTTTGCTTGGTACTATACATGTTTGAATCCATAAATAGGATTTAACTTTGCTAAATATAGATTGGGATTATGGAGCAGTACTAAGACTGTTTTAGTGTTTTGCTTCAGCAGTTTAGTGAACAAGAATGGTTTTGTTTCACGCAAGTGTTTCTTCTCCCACTGGGGAAAAATGTGGACAAGTGAAAACATAGCTAATAGGCTGGTGAGGGTACTAAAGAGGATGCTGGAAGAAATTGTGGAATTTTAAAAATGTTAATAATCAAAATAATAGATTTTATATAGTTTGAACTGCTGTTGTAAGTCGGTAATTCGTGGCTCCTGCTTACAGCTGACACCATCCTTGGGTCACAGGCAGCTGAGTGTTCTGCTTCCACTTCTGGTTCCAAAGCCTGCTCCTCTCCCCTAAAGCATGTTTTTGTCACTGAGTACCTGTGGATTTGGGAGCGTTAAGCACTACTTTCTTACTGCTGAGAGACATTGGAAAGTGACAAAGGGAATTTCTCCTGGTTGGTGGCCATGTTGTTGGGAGATAATTAGGAGTGACAATCTGTGGCCAATCATAGGCATTTCTTTGGACTTGGCTCATGGGAGCTGTGTGAACTTTCTGCAGGGAAGAAAAAAAAAATCAGAAGAATAGGAAGGTTTACCTTTCCTTTTTCCTATACCAAAAGTAAACAGCAACCGGAACTCAAATAATTAGATAGTAATGTGTTTATGTTCTTCATGCTACAGCTTCATTGTATCTGGAATGATCTTTCCATGTTGGAGTCAGACAGTGGAGGCTGCTGCTTTTCCAGGGAAATCTACACTTCTGGAAAAACACTTCAAGTGCCCCAAACCTGTGCACAGCCAATGTTGTTGGTCTTTTCCTTCTGCTTTAAAAAACCTCTGTGTGGTCAATGCTGTGTGAAGGGAGCAAGCAGAACCTGTATGAGTCTGTTATCTTTCATGTTTCTCTGTGCACAGGAAAACCTTCCTTAGGAATTTCCTTTGTAGCTGCAGTGGAAGGATCATGAGCAAAGAGCTGCAAGGAGATGACCATGCAGGGTTAGAGGTGTCTGGGACCTGTAAGTAGCCCAGTGGTGCAAGCCACATAGAATCTAGAAAATTCTGGCATTTGGGATTCTTTGTTTTACAGCAAGGAAAGCCCTGTTGTTCCAGTTAGATGAAGAAAAAGTTAGTTTCTATCTTCCTCCTGTGGGTTTTGTGTCCTTGTGGTTTTTTTTTCCTCCCCATCCCCCAGTTAGATTTGTTTGCCCTGTCACTGATATTTTTACCGTGGCAGAGAATATTTGGAGATCAGGGTTGCCTAAGCTCAGATGCTGACAGTTATGTTGCAATAAAACTCTGCTAGCACCCTCGTCATAAATCACAGGCCCTAATTTGGAGACTTAAATTACAGGTATGTCTTCTGAATTACCCTCTGCAATTAAAGTGCAATAAAAATACCTGCCACGGATTTTAACAAGCAGCCTAGTCACAGCAATGCCAACTGCTTGCTGGCTGCGGTTGGGATGTTAAATTTTTTACAGCTATTAAATATAGTGAGCAGCATGGCTGCTGCCAGTTGTTAGGAGAAACACCAGCACAGCTGTTCAGCTGGAAGTGCAGTGTTGTCTCCCCTGAGGGAAGGAGGCATTTATGACAAGGAAAGGTGTGCTGGAGACAGCAATAGCATTTCTCTGGCTGTCAGGGGCTGGCACATCCTAGAACAGTCACAACAGCACCAGAGCTCAGTGCTAAATAGAAATTCAGCAAGCCAAAGAGAAAGTCTGCCTGGGAGATAGCCACAAAAATCATGTCCTGCCTTTAAGTCATGCTGCTGACAGCCCCATGGTTGAGGGTCAAGGGGAAGATGTGGGTGAAGTAGGAAATACCAGACCTCTGCATTTTATTAAAGGGAAAAGATGCCAGGGTTTCCAGGCACAGGGCATGGAAGTTAAGAATCAAGAATGCATTTACAGCTAGAAAGATTTGGCAAATCCAAAATCTGAGGGGCTGCTTGTGAAAATGTAAAGACTGCAGCTTTCAGTCCATCCCTTTAGAACAGATTTAACCAGCTGGTTCTGAAGTTCACTGTTTTCTGTGGAATTACTGACTCCACCCAAGAGATATCTGTGTTTCATTGTCTTTAACTGGATGGCCCAAATTAGTGGCTTTCTTGATAAAGGACTGTCTCCTCAAAAACCAGACAGCAACACCCTTGAAGTACAGAAAGCTGCACCATGTTTGATGTGGTTTTGATCTTTTTGAAATCTAATTCAATAGAATGGTGGTTTCTTTCAGATTTTGTGTCTTGAATAGACATAATCTGTTTGCTGTTCAAATAAATCTTTCAAATTTCAGCATGGTAGGGAGGTCTTCGCATTATCTGACTCATGCATCTAACACAGATGCTCTGAATTGTCCCATTGACTTCTCACCATGGCTCCCTTAAAGAATTTTGTCTCCTAAATTGCGAAGAGGTAAACAAAGTAAACAAAGAGAATCTAAGGCTGGAGCTGGTGAAGCTCCTATTCAGAATTTTAAATGGGTGCAGCTGAGTATTTAATGGGAAAATAGTCATATTATTAAGGAAGCAAACAAATATTTTTTACCATTAGAAACAGGCAGGCTTAAAAATTAGTGGCATATTGTGGGAAAAATACCAAACTACTCTTGTGAATGTCTCATTATTCCTTACAGTTCAGAGAAAAACTGTAAAAATAATGCATCAATATGCTGCTGATATATTTGCATGTTATGCCTCACATCATGTGTAATGTTTTATCAAAAAGTGTTTCGTTATTTGTCTGGTTATTTAAGTGAGTTTTAGAAAAGATACACATCGATAATGTGTCCTAATATTGAAATATTTTTGCTTTTTTGTTAAGTCTATGCACCATAGGTCATGCTATTGAGGCATTAAGTTTCTATCTCCTGGCTGATTTGATTTATTACTAACTTTTATCTGAAGGATATAAATGAGGCTGGAATTGCATTAAGCCTTCATCTGAACTGCACATTTATTTGATACAGGATAAGGAAGAAGAAAAGCATTTTCCCATGGCACTTCCTTATTTTGTCTTGTGGAAATGCATGATTTTTTTCCTTTTGTACACACACATGCTCCTGCTGTTCTACAAGATTGCACAAAATATTTACAAGTGTCTTTTAATTAAAGAAAAGGCTTGTCAGGGCACAGCATATGCAAAGAATATTTGATTTTCTGCATGTGTTACCTGTAGTACACTGCTACTGCAAATATTTTATTGTAATCAATGCTACATCTGATTAACTCTCGTCTGTTAACTCTCCTCTCTGTCGCCCTGCAATTTGTGACAGTTTTCTGCCATGGTAAAGTGAAATTTTAATTACAAAACACAAAACCAGAAGGAATTGGAGGTAACTGATGTATGGTCCAGATTTCCAATGGACTAGCTCTCCCTGCAGATGGAGTCAAGTGAGTGTTTCAATGTTGTGCATTTGTCTGATGATCACTGCTTTCCTTTAAAGGATCAGGTTGTTGTGATGCTCCCTCAGTGACACTTTTTAGTCCACGGACAATGCAAGATGGGCAACAGAGATGCTTGGCTGGCCTGAGGGAGGCAGAAGGCCAATTCTTGCTGGGTCTGATTGAGGAACATTAAACTGTTGTTGGACAAAATCTTCACTAAAATGAATATTTTGATATTTTGGCTCCTCAGTGGAAGATTTTTTTTCCCGCCAACATTACTTGGTCCCATTTCATATAGTACATTTTTCCCAGGGTAGAGGGAAAAGAGGGGAAGTTTTCTCAGTGAGCAGAATAATAATTTCCTAGAGCAGCAGCAAAACCAAGAAGAGGGTGAAAACTTCATTGTGTAAACTTCAGGGGATAAATGATGTAGGGATAACTTTGTTGAACAAGCGTCAGTGTTTGCTTTTCCCACATGATGCCATAGCACTGCTACCTTTTAGGTTGTTACAAAATGGTCCCTTCTCACACGTAACGATCAGCAGGATGGGAAGAAATGGGCTTAAGTTGAACCAGGGGAGGTTTAGATTGGATGTTAGAAAATAGTTCTTCGCAGGAAGGGCTGTCAAGAATTGGAACAGGCTGTCTGGGGAAGTAGTTTGGGTCATTATCTCTCAAGTCAATTAGAAGATGTGTAGATGAGGCTCTCAGGTTTAGTGATGGACTTGGCAGTGAAGTGTCTGGGCTTAGAAGTCTTTTTCAACCTAAATGACTCTATGCTTTTACAATTAAAAAAAATAATAAAGGAAGCATCTTTCATTTTCTGACTAGAAAATTCTGACTGGTTTGCAATAAATTTGTGGAGGAGGTGGGCACCCTGATGTCCTCCTTTCAAGACCAGGCTTTTTGTATCTCAGGCAGTTTATTTTTGCCATTGTGAGTGAGATTTGCATAAATGATGTAACTCAGAAGTTGAATCCAGCTTCTTAGCAAAGTGCTTAGGGTATAAATAATGAATGAACTTCAGATGCTGTGGTTTGACTACTGACAAGTCAGTAGGACTGGAAGGAGGGGAACCAGCTTTTGAATTTGCAGGATTTGTAGCTCCCTTTGTGTATTTGTGTTGTATAGGCATGGTCTTAAGTTATTTCTTAAGAATTTGCCCAGCATAAAGGATGTGTTCACTTCTAGTGCGTTTGAAATTGGATTTGAAATTCTGATAAATGTTGGAGCTGTATTTGGGTGCTGAATTCATGTCAGCTGAGTCAGTCAGATAAATTCCCTCTGGTATCTGATCCCCACATCACTGTGCAGCTCCCTGGTGGGCACAGCTGAAGGAACTTCAGACTGGTTATTGTACTGCGCAGTCCAGCATAATGCACAGAGCTTAGCCTGGGGTTGGTGGGATGTCCCCATGGCACGGTGTGTGGATCACCAGGAGCTGTCCCAGCCCCTCAAAGGTCATTTATCCAGTTTGTGTGGCTGCTGACTCCAGATCAGTCTGATTGTGCCCACCCCTGCATGGTGCAGGTACCTCTAAACGTTCACTGAACCACACGCTCAGCAATTAACGTTTTTTGAGCCAAAACCAGTTCACTGAAAAGTTCCTAAGCTTCTCAAGTGTTCTCTAATCTAAGCTAGAGGTTGTTGACTTCCCAACTTGATTTCCCAGGGGATTTGTCCTCAAGGAAAGCTAATGCCAAACAGCAAAAGATTTTTTGATCAGAAACTTTGTAGTTTGGAGGCTCCTTTCACATCTGTTTATATATCAGCATAAGGAGCTCACAATGTAAAAGAAAAACTGCTTTTATACTTTGCCAGGAGTAATCTTGGCATCTGAAACTGATGGGGCTTTAGTCTTAGCTTGGATGGAATTCATTCCTGCTTCTGGTAAAAAAAAAAAAAAATAGGATGTAATAAACATTTACACTGCAGCAAGATGATCAAATGCAAACATGGAGATCCATATCCTCTCTCTTTGCCAGTTGAAAGAGCTCCTCATCTTCCTTTGCATGGAAAGCCATTCACCCTCTTTTACTTCTTATACAGTGTGAGTGTGTGTATATGTGCATATATATATGTGTATATATATACATTGAGAGTATTTGAATTTTTTTTCACTTCATAAATTTGTTCTTTTTTTGGTTCACTGCTAAGCAGACAGGGTTTGGTCATGGTACTGCTGATGTGTTCCTGTCTTCTGTGTGTTTTGACTGGTTAACACAGGCAGGAAATGCTGTGTGAGCTCTGAAATGTTTACAGAGAAGGGAGAAAAAAACATATTGGTGAGGGAAGGGTGGGTATCAATCCAACCTACTGGCCTGTGGTTTATTTTGTTTTGTTTTATTGGTCACATTGATGTTTTGTCAGTGCTTCAATAGGATTCTCTTTGGTGCAAAGCATTTTTTTCACAGCATCCCTCAAGCTGCAAGGGGTGCTGTGAAAACTGTGGTGCCCTAAACTGTGGCAAAAGAGGAAGTATTTCTTCCTGGCTGGCTGCTGTGGCTCCTCTGCCTTCTGTGCTTTGATGAGGCTGCTTTGCAGTTATTTTACCTCAGGGATGCTAAAGGACCTCCAGTTCTCCCACGTGTTTGTAATGCAATTTTGTGTCAGTGATTCTCTGCGCTTGGCCATAGGGACAAAGCTGTAAAATCTGTCTTTGTGTTGGGCACTGAACTAATTTTCCACAGGAAGAGGCACATCTGGGAATCACAGCAGCAAATCAGACTGAATTCTAACCTCTAATCTCTAGCACTAGTCTAGGGGAGTATTTTGGGGAAAGGATTTGGTTTGAGTTGGATCAGTTTTCTTTTTACAGAGTTGTGGTGATATTTTGAAGTGCTACTCTCCTTTGGGAAGGTTAAACGGGTTCCTGAGTTGGCCAAAAAGAAGAAACAAGTGCACAGATGGTGAGACTTTCATGAGAGTTTCATACATGGTGCTTGTCCTTCCAGGTTTCTGTCCAGCGTTTAAAAGCAGCTTTAGCAGTAGTTACTTCTGCCTTCAGTTACATTTTTGCTTTTCCACAATATAATTAAGGTGGCTGATGTGCAACTCCCATTTCTCACCATCTCTGCTTTTGTAAGATAGAAGCTGATTTTCATTTGCCAATAGCTTATGTCTCTTTATACTAAACTTTTTTGACAATTCTGGGATTTATGCAAGATTTTTTTTTTTAAGGAGTCATATGAAGTTTATGAAGTCTGGCTGGTACAAAGAAATGTCACTAGTAATTTCTAGTAACTTCCTCTGACTGCCTTCTATTAGGGTCTTTCATGCTTTTCCTGGTGAAATTAATTCCACCAGCCACTCAGAGACGTGTCAATGGCAACTGACATAATTGGCATTTTTTATTCTGTGGGCTTCCAAATGTAATTTGCTGAAGACTTTGCTCTCCTTTGTGCAGCAGGTTTACCTTATCCTGTATTTGATTTGCTCTTCTTCCTGCAGCTCACCTGCTTGCGGGTGACTCTTGTTAGTTGGGAGCTGCATCTCATTTCCCAGCACAGATTTCTCAGCAGCAAGCATTGCTCCTGCTCTCCCTGTGTGCTTTCTTACCAGGAAATTTCAGGAAGGAGGGTCTGATTGGGGTGACAAAGCAGGCTGTGTGGGACCCAGCTACCTGAATGCTACCTGAATGCCTATGGGTGCAGCATGTGATGTCTGAGGCTGTATTTCTGCGTTGTGTCTGTGTGGGTTGCACAAGTGCAGCATCTAGCAGAAAAAAAGATGGTTTCAAAGTTGTTGGATGATTAGGAAGGCCATTCTGGATTATATTCTCATGGCAGTGGATATTTCATATGCTGAACCTATTGATTACAGCTTGGGACAATATGATTTAATCCTGAACAGATCCTAAAAAATTCAAATCCACGAGTTCTTACTCTCCTTCTCAGTTTCTATATTGTTAAATGGTTTAAACAACTATTATCAGTTCTTTGATTTCAAGGCAAAGTAAATCTTTTTTTTGGATTAAAAATGCATTGAAATTATGATTTCTTGCATCTGAATTTTTTCCTTCACAACCATGGTAAGTTTCTAAACAATAGCACAGTAATTGGGTTTGCAATATGCCTTGTTGTAGACTTATTTAGGTTCCTAACATTGGGATCTAATTTTGTATTTGATGTCAGAGAGGATATATAAAAAGGTGTTACACTTTTTCACTGCTCTGTTATTGGAAGATGGTGAAATAAAAATCAAACCACCCTGAGTACAAGGATGATGTGCAATGGATAATATTCCCTTTGGCCACAAATATTTCATACAGGGATTTTTTGGATGTTGTTGAAAGTGATGCATAGTAATTAAAATGTAATGATTTTTCCCTTCCAAATGAGCATATACTTCCTATCAAAAGGCAACTGGATGATCATAGGTAAGTTAATTTTCTGCATTCAGATGTGTTATCTTCTCCCTGATTCATATGTTGCTATAGCAACAATTGGCTGCACAAGGCCTGACTTGGCTCCCAAAGAAATGTGAAACGCCCTGGTTTATATTTTTCTGCTGTAAGTCATGGAGATGACTTCAGTAGCAGTAGCTGATCTTTATACTGTGGTTTTTCATTTTTAATTTGAAGGTAAAACAGTTTGTTTCCTAAGTTGAATATATTCCCTTTCTTCTGTATTTACAATTTTACATTATTTTTATAAGCATGACCAAATAAGATTGTTACAGAATGCAAAATACAGATGCGATTTCTAAAAGGTGATTCTAAAAAGGGAAATTATTAGTCTTAATTTTTTTTTTTTGTAATTTTAAGGTATGTATTTACTTTGTCAGTTTCAGGTATCGAATGGCAAAAATACCATGAAACATATTAGCAAAAATAGTTTTACTATGAGTTTATAAAGTGCCACTTAACAAAGTTTGATGGCAAGGTTCACTGTATTGCTTACTGGTGAGATGAAACACAAAGGAAAATTGACTTACAGTGGGTTTAAAGTGATTGATACAGAATCCAGATATATAAAAGGGTAAGGGAGGCTCTCCCATGGAGTTGTGAGGTTGAGTGGATGACTTTGCTTTCTAAATTCCTGATGGAGCTTAACAGCTAGGTCCAGTCTTGGTCTCAGATTTGGACAACAGTTTATATCTGGAGGAAGTAATTATATAGATTTATTTAATGTTGATTTAGCATACAACTAATCAGCATCTTAGGGAGGATCTGTTGGGAACAGAGGATTCCCCTGCCTTGGGTAAGGAAGGCTCTCAGTTTCAGGTGAGGAGTCTCAAACCCCAAGAGGTGCCCCAGCTCAAGGGGATGTGCATTCAAGTTGAAATTTAGAGAGAACTCGATTAGGACCTGTCCATGTCATTCCCAGCGAGGTCTCTGTGCCTCGGGGAGCACCTTGAGAGATGTCCCAGCCCCAGGGGATGGCACTCCCCTGCATCCAGGGGATGTGGGCAGGGACAGCCCAGAGGACACTCACTCAGGCTGTTCTATCCGCAATAGAATGGTTGGCTCGGGGTCAGGCTGCATGAGACTCCTTGTACCCACAACTTCCTTTGTTCCTTGGTCAGTGAGATTTGGAAAAGCTACCTGCTATCTATGTGCCAATTGCATGGTCAGTGTTCCACCAATATTGAATCATAGAATGGTTTGGGTTGGAAGATCTTGAAGATCATCTCATTCCAGCCATGGGAATCTCATTCCTGCCGTGGGCAGGGATACCTTCCACTAGACCAGGCTGCTCAAAACCCCATCCAAACTGGTGTTACACACTCCCAGGATGGGGCATCCACAACCCTGGAATGCCTGTTTCGGTGCCTCACTACTCTCACGTTAAAGACTTTATTCCTAATATCCAATCTAAACCTACCCTCTTTCATTTAAAGTAATTCCCCCTTGTCCTATCACTATATGCTCTTGTAAAAAGTCCCTCTACCCCCAAAAAGCAAGCAGGTCACAGTCCTGAGGCAAAAACTTCCCTTTCTTCTGTGTTTACAATTTTACATTATTTTTATAAGCGTGACCAAATGAGATTGTTACAGACTGCAAAATACAGATGTGATTTCTAAAAGCTGATTCTAAAAAGGGCAATTAATAGTCTTAAATAAGTTTTTTGTAGTTTTAAGGTATGTATGTACTTTGTCAGTCTCAGGTATTGAATAGCAAAAATGGAAGGAAATAGGAATAAACAGGAATGAAAATAATATAAATACTCTTGATTGAGGTGGTTAAGACTTACTGTAGTGCATTCTTGGATTAAAAAAACATGTTGAGGGTCACCTAAAGTTGTACTAAAAGAATAAATTAAATTTCATATGTGTATATATGTGTTCTTTCATTAATTTAAATATGTAGTGGATTTACAAAACAAGGATTGGACTCCCACTATTGTCTAAGGAAGGCATCCAGTGTAACAGTGAAAGTTCTGACCTTTAAATGTGAACAAAATGTGATCTCAGGGAAAGACCTTTTGAAAGTCAAGAGTAAAATCCTTATCCCACTAAAATGCAGTATTTTCATCTGGAATGCATGAAATGAGGTGATTTTTTTGCTCTTTGTAGGCCTACAGGAAGCCCTTGCTGAACTGTGTAAATAAGATAACCTAAGGTATTACATACCCTGGAAAATCACAAGGTAATACATATTTTCAGAGTTTGATCTTTTGTGTTCTTTATGTGTGCATTGAATTTGCCAGCTTTATAGAATTATTTTTTCCCTTCCCCCTCCAGTAAGGGAGCAGTGAATCATATGATTGATCTTTATTCTTCCTGGACTGTCCTACAGCAATAGGATTTTCTTGTTAAAACATATTTGATCATCAAGTGATACAGAAGCCAAGTGGAAATGCACCTCAGACTACTGATTTGATGTTTACATGTCCAAGTTCACAGAAAATTGCATGATCTAGGAGGTATTTCATGATCTTTTACATCTCTCATAGAAAAAAATAGGCTGAGCCTGTTGTATGTTTTGAAGCAAGACCTTGTATGGAGTTTTAAGTATGCATTTAACAGGGTTTCTTTTCACAGCTTTTCACCAATTGTTAACAGAAATAATTTAATTGAGTTCTAGAGGAGATTTTTTTCCATTAACTTGTCATTATGGATTTATAATGGATACTTTAATTAGGCAATGTTTTGAATGGGAATATTTAACTAAATGAAAATTGGGACAAATACATTCACCATGCTCAGTGGCACTTACTAGAGGCTTATTGTGCAAAAGCTGCTCAGGAACAAAAGTAAGGGAGGAAATTTGGCTGAAATATTGGGTATGGCTTTCCTAAGTTTCTCCTGAGATAAGACATTGAGATAATATGTTGGCTTCTGAATTCTGAAACCCTTCTGGTCTGCTTAAACACATCTCCCTTCCCCGCCCACAGTTGGAAGAAAATGTTTCACTGCTTTCCAGCTGAAATTCCCAGACGCTTTTTTGGCCATGAAAAGCTCTCTGGCTGATGTTTACTTCCAATCTGCAAAGAAAATGTGTATGTGACTACTGGAATTCCGTTGAAATTAAAAGTTTGAGTTTGGGTCAGGAGGTCTTTTCACTTGATGTTGCAGCTTTCCAATAAAGCAGGTGAAAAAGCTTATTGTTGTTTTAATTTTTTCATTTTATCTGTGCCAGGAATAATTTTGAAGTATCATTTAAAATTCCTAATTGGCTTTGTCTTTTTTACTTAATGTACTTTGGAACCTTGAGCAGTAGATTTATAGTTGGACTAAAATTAATTTTTCTCAAAAGTTTTTTTAATTTGTCAATATCTTGTAATATTCTTAGTGTCCCATGCCCCTCTGTGAGGCTGTGAATGATAAATAGCTTTCTTTTAGAGGCTTCTGCCTCTGGGTACCTTTTTCTATTTCCTCTGTTATCCACTACAACAAAACAGAATGGGACCCATATGGGCAATGGCTTAATATACCTGCAGGAGGCCGAAATAAACAATTGAGAAGGTGATATCAGATTGCAGAGGTATCCAGCTGTGGGACAGAGGTGACCTCTGGGATGAATCTGCTGCTCTGTACAGCAGCTTTTCTCCTCCAGTGGCCCTTCAGCTGGTGGTAGGGAGTGGGTTTTGGAAGTAGGAAAGCTTTTCTGGACTCAGACTTTTCTCCCTGCTACTTTCTTTCCTCTGGGTAATGCGTTTGTTCTCCTGCCTTGGTGGAGGGATCATTTGTTACCCATAAGCAGATGCATAAGGATGGCAAATTAAAATCACATAGGTAATCCTAATTCTGGAACTGCATATTTTTGTAGAGCCCAAATCTGCCAAGGTAGTATTCTGCTGAAGTAACATTTTGGTGTTTTATACAATACATTTATTTAATATTTTATTTTTATACAATACATTTATTTAATAAAAACCAATACATTTACTTTTATAAGTATTTGTATTTGATGCAAGATTTAAGGTGTTGTCACTGCACTGATGATTTATTTTCTTCAGATGGTGATTCCCAGAGGGCCCCTTGCCATACAATAGGGGGAGAAAGGGCAGGCAGCAGAACTGGGACAGACCAAACCTCCCAGGGTGTTATAATAGCCCCATTTGCTTAGCAGTTATGTGTCCAATTGTGGTTCATTAATTTTGATGGTACCTGCTTCTTTGTCCTGTCAGCTTCCCAAGAAAAGAAATTGATTCATTCAGAGTTTTGGACTATGAGTTGTGTATTGAAAGTTTATTGCAACAATTCTGTGTTACCTCCCTCCCTTCCCCCTTGAACATCCTTATTTTTAGAGTATTTGTAAAGTATAAATTTCCCATCATAATTTTGTTTGTCTAAAATGATTTTGTGGTTTTGTGTTTGTTTGGGTTTTTTTTTCCTGCTGGCATATTTGTCCAGAAAAAAAGATGAAATTTGCATGCTGCTCTCAGTAGGATTCTTGAACAGGAATCATTAAAAAAAGCTCTAAACTAGTGTTCAATTTCAGTTTAATTACCAGCCATAGGCTTTAGACAGGAAAAAGGACTGTTCAAGTCTTCTTTGCTTCTGGCAATAGCAGCATTTCTGCTTATTGTATATTTTCAATGGCTTTGTCCAATTTAATTGTAAACCTCCTATTAGCAGTACAAGGGAAGCAAATTTTCCCAACAATATACGTTTTCAAGTGGGATCTTAAAGACATTTGGGAAAGTCAATCTGCATAGAAAAAAAATTCTTTCTTTGGTAGTTATGCTTTTCAGTCCATCATAAATAACAGCCATATACAGACCTGGACTGAGGGGAGGAATATTTATGTTCTAGGCTTGAAACAGAACCTGTGAGATAAAACACCTGGATTCTGAGTGCGAAGAATTGCATTTGAAGGGGTAGTTTCTGTCTCCCTCCCAGGCTGTGCCCAGAGAGTTTCTGGTCTGAGCCTCAATTCCGGCACTCCAGTTTGGGCTGTGGCAGCACAGCCAGGGTGACTCGCTGGGGTAGTTCACTTCTGGAGTCTCTCTGACACCAGAAATGGCACAATTGGGGAATAAAGAAAGGTCAGTGGCCAAACTGTGATATCAGGATGTATGACAACAGGATCTTTTTTCTCCCTTTCAAATGTAAAATGCACATGAAATGAAGTCTTGGGCTCTTTCGGGGAATGACTGTTCGATTTCATTCAGCTGGGACTCATCTGTCATAAACCATGAAAATACATTATCCATGCTTCTATTTTAAGTATGTCACAGTTCAGTGCTGCTAAAAAAGCAGGGGTTTTATTTTGGTTTCTTTTTTCCCAATTGTTTTACTGACATTTTTTCTTCCTCCTTCTCTTCTCTGTCTGCTGTGTGTCCTGTCATCATATTCCCCTTTCCTCCTCCCATTACTTAAGTTTGCCGAACTGGGTGATGAAGGTGGGTTGAGGATTTTTCCAGTTACAAATTCTAATAAAAATCAAGGTGGTGCTGATCATGACCCAGGGACTGTGTTACCATCAACTAAGGGGAAAAATATGTTTAAATTAAGTATAGACTTAATGTTGGTAACTAATTATGCAGCCTTATAATATGTGCATCAGTTTGACATATGAGTTATTTGAACATAAAAGGATTGGGGAAAAGCTTCTACATCCCTTGCATTTTTTTTCTTTCAATGCCATCATAATTGGTGTAACTACAAGGGGAGAATCTCTTACCTGGAAAGGTTCCATGTTTTGCAGTTGTAAAGGAATAAACATCCCAGGACATCAATTCTTTCCTGAATAAAGCTATGTATTTGCTTGTGAGGATAATTTTAGTGATTAAAATGTAATTAGTAACCAAATAGGTAAGAGCAAAAAGGAAATCTCCATAGCATGAGAGGTTTCTGACTCTTAGAAGGGTGTTAATCCCATTGGGGAGTTTGGGGGAATAAAAACCCAGCAATATTAATTATCTAATTAATAGGCATCAGGGTCTGCTTTCTGTAACTGCTTTTCAACAGATATGCTGCAGTTATTGGAGGCAGAAACATATAAGGGTGAACTTGCAAGTAGAGCAAGGCACAATTAAAACTGAAAATTGAGACTTGCAACGTTAATTAGAAGATCATTAACTAGCACTCTCGATAACGTGCCTTCATGTCTTTCCTTCCTTCTGTTCTTCCCCCTCCTGAAAAAAGTATGAGTTCCAATTTATCATCCCCTCATGAAGGAAAGTGCAATTATGTTTTGCTTCCATATGATCTCGTAATGATCTGGGGATTGAAAACCCTGTTTTGTTTCACTCTTAAGAAGTCCAATGTGTCCTTGTGGCTAAGTGGGGATGAGAAATCAAGAAAATGGGGACGGCTTAAAAGGAAATGTTTGAGGAGGGGTTTGGGATAAGGAAGAAAATACTGAGTCTGTGTCAATATAAAGATTAGACTGGGGCTGTTTTCTCAGTAAGCATGATTTAAACATGGCTAATTTGAAAAAGGCTGAAAGGGATGGGAGAGTATGGCCTCAGAATATACAACCAGCTGTCTTGAATTCAGTGAAAATGCATTCTACAAGAAGGGATGTGAAAATTGAGGCATTTGCAAGACATGGGAAATATAAGAGGGGAGATTTATTACCAGGAACTATGAATCAAAGTAATTTCTGATTCATCCACAGCTGGCAAGCACAGCACCTATTATTTCTGATAATGCACACTTTCGTTTCATGGACAATGTGAGTATTTAGCTTTCAGGTGTTCAAGGCACTTCATTAACTGAAACTAAGGTAAAAGTGAGTAAAAAAAAAATCACCTAATTTGTTGTTTTTCATTTGGTTGGCAAAAAGACACACAAAGAACTACTGCTTAGAATGAAAACAAGCTTTCTTCATTCTCTGAATTGTTGATAATTAAGGGAATGAATGTTCTGAGGGTGATTGTGATTCTGTGTATGTTACTGTGATTGGGGTTTGAAAATATTTTGTCTTCTAAAGAAGTTTTCAAGTAAAGGTGTTTTTTGGTTTTGTGTGTTTGGTTTTTTCCTTAAGATGGGAAGAAGTTGAACATCTTATTTTGTGTTGGAGCTACTGGGGCTTTTTGTATCTTTTGGGTTTTCCATTTGTTTGTTTGCTTGGATTTTTTTAATGTTAGAAGCCTGGAGAAATTGAAAACATTCCCCATCTATTGGTGAATCGTTATGTGGTACAGAATATTCTGCCTCTGACATGACCAGCTAACACCACCAAAAATAGATTTAAGGGCTATATAGCTTCCAGTTGGATGGCACTTTGTCACTCCAAAAAGTGTTTTGAACATCTTCATGAGGGGATCTTCCTTTAGGGTACTTCCAAGTTGTTGCTTAGATGACAAAATGTTTTGCTGTGTGGTGAGACCTTGGTTCCTGCTGAGAGTCCAAGTGATTTCTGTGTTTCAGAAGGATTTGGCAGTGCCTGTTCACGTCTTTGAGGACTGGGGACACCAGATGCATAAGTGGATTAGGATATTCCACCTTTCACACAGAGGAATCTCATTGCTGGGCCTTGTAACTGTTGACTTTGCCATCTACATGAAATACTACAAGCTGCCAGCTACCAAAAGATGGCCATCAATTGTCATTTCTATTAATATGTGATTTGTGCAGACAGAAGTCATTATAATGATTCAAAGCTGTAATCAGCATGATAATGGATCCTAATTGCTAGGCTCCTTAAAAACTTTAAGACAAAATGTCTATGCTAATACCATCTGAAAGCTAGCAGCAATTTATTATTTCTCTTTTGATCAAGCTTGTTTTTTGCAGAGGGCAAAAAAGGTATTTTAATTATGTACTTGAAAAATAGTCTTGATATTAGAGATTCGGGTAGACAATAGGGACAGTAACTTTATTACTTTTCCCCTTTAGTAAATATACACCACAGACAATCTAATAGGTGAACGTACTTTTATTAAAAATAGGCAATCAAGCTCTTGGAAGAATTTAATTAAATTGTCTTTATTTTCCCTTTTTTTTTCCCTTAAGGCTACTAAAATGTAAAGTGGAAAAAAATCTGCAAATATTCTACATTTCAGTGACCTGCTTTCAGTGCTGATCTCAGTTCTTGAAATGCTCTGAAGGTGAGTCTCTTGCACATCTGTTTCTGCACAAGAAATATGCCTCATGGAGAGGCAGTTGACTTGTATTTGTGGGATGCCCAGATGAAGGAGGGAATAATAAATCTGACTCTATGTTCTTAGAAGGTTAATTTATTATTTTTTGATACTATATTATATTAAATAATACTTCACTGCACTATACTAAAGAATACAGAAAGGATACTTACTGAAGGCTAAAAAGATGGTAATGAAAACACGTGACTCTTTCCAGAGCCTCGAAACATTTTGACCATGATTGGCCAATGAGTGAAAACAATTCACAGAAACTCAATGAAACAACCACCTGTTGGTAAACAATGTCCAAACACATTCCAAAGCAGCAAAACACAGGAGAAGCAAATGAGATAATAATTGTTTTCCTTTTTCTCTGAGGCTTCCCAGCTTCCCAGGAGCAAAATCCTGGGCGAAGGGATTTTTCCAGAAAATATGACAGTGACAGTCAACAGTTACATTTCCTGGCAGGTCAAAAGCTCCAACATAAGATTGATATTTCACATTTGCCCATCACCGACCCTACAAGTATTCATCTGGAAAATGGAACACTGCCACATCAAGACCCTTTTTTAGCACACTTTCATTTTTATCGTTTGCTTTCTATGCATGCATTAGAACAGAAAAACTTCCCAGCAATGCCTTGTCCAGATCACAAGGCAATCTTTTTCCTGATGGGACAGAAAGTCTGTTTGAGCTGGAGAACCAGTGCTTTTAGCGTCTCCTTTGAGTTAGCTAGACAGCACTCTGAAATTGCTTCTGCTTTCCTTGCAAATATCACTTAACACTTTTCCTGAATACCATCGGGATCTTGGCTCTGCTTGCTCTGTACCATGCCTTGAGCTCTGGCTGTCGTTCAGTAAAGCACTTATGCCTTGAATAGCACATGAATTTCTAGGTAATTCACACCCCATGACTATTTCTTTCTTTCTCTCCCTTCCCTGCTTATTTTTTTTCTTTTTCCTCCTTTTTTTTTTTCCTTTTTTTAAATTGGAATTGCTACCACTGACCTTCTCTGAGGGCATGTGCAACCTGTGGGAAAAGAGGTCCCTCCCCACATTTGTCAGCCGTGCTTTAGGCTTTGATCTGCACCATTTGTTCTCTTTCATGCAGCTTTTCTGAGTGTGTGTTCAGATCTCTTTTATTTTTAGCTCCCTGTTTGCTGCAGCCCAAAGAGTGTAAGTGAGTAAATACTTCCCTACCTCATAAAAATGGTCTCTTGATCAGTATTTGCATCCCTAGCAAGCAGCTGATTCAGCTCTGCCAGGTAAGCTGATACTCACAGCTCCTTGGTTTCTTGCAGTTTCATAAACACTATTAAGAATTTCTCAAGTTTTCTCCAGGTATTGCCAGTAACACTGATCCAAATTACTCTGCCAGGTGTTTGATGGAAATAGCATTTTAAAAAACAGAGACAATTGTCTGCAGCAGGCTGTAGGCTCTCTGCTGGGCTTAATAAGCAAAGTTATGTTTGTCTGGGGGACTTTTTCAGAAAACATAATAGACGAAGACAGCGTGGTTATGAGAAGCTTGGTGTATACATCAGTTTAAAAGCTTGTCACCTACTTGATGCATTAATTCAAGTCCTCTGTGCAAGCCAAAGTTCCTATTCCAGGCAGAGCATATGTTCTGTCACTTAGCACATGACATGTTTTCAGATCACTGTGAGTGCCAGGGTGCTGGCCCTGAATGCCAATGCGCAGCTTTGCCCTGCAAAAGCTGGCACCAATTTATTGCCCATTCAAGTAGTTCTACTGTATTGTTGGGCCCCTTTACAGCTTAAATATGAGGAAAGATGTTCAGGGTTTAGCCCACAGTTCTCCTTTACTATCTGTTAAATGTTCCCTGTGAGAAATGACTTCCATTCATCCACCAGCTGAAATAATATTCATAGGAGCATAAATGTATACAGTTGTATTTCTCCGTAATAGCCATGCTGACAAGTCTCATAACTTCAGAGACAATTCACTTGCCTTACTGGTACTGAACTTGATTTTATAAAGTTTAATTCATCAGGGTTAACTAGACTTTAGGCAGATAAACTGAAATAAAAATCCAAACCAATCAAACTCTCAGAAAAGAGCTGTTCATCTAAACTTTTGATGAGCAGCTGTAACAGCAGGGAAGCAGAATTTGGGATCAAGGTCATACATGTAGGAATGATTTACTCTTCAGTATGTCAGAATAAGGTCCAAAGTTCAATCATCAGTTATGAAAAAAAAAATGCTGGATACTTGTACTCTGAAATTTGATGCAGTTGCCAAGTTATAGGCATATTAGATTAAATGCCTTATATAACGTTGGGTAGGCTACAGACCTAATGGGAAAAACTAAAATCTCTGAATATCTGTAGTCATACATGTCCTGAAGCAATTGCATGTTTTACTATTTTATTTTTTTTTTCCAGTGTTTGTCACCATTCACTTGGGAAGCAGAAAAGGTACTTTATGACTTGGGTGAAGAATTGCACACCAGCCTGCTGAATGGTAAATCTTGGGGTAAGAAGTTGTGAAAAAACCACATAGGGTATGTGAAAGTGTTCACAGGGGTCTGAGGATGAGGGAAGAGACGAGGATCTGATTCCATGTTTCAGAAGGCTTGATTTATTATTTTATTATATATATTATATAAAAACTATACTAAAAGAATAGAAGAAAGGATTTCATCAGAAGGCTAGCTAAGAATAGAAAAAGAAGGAATGATAACA